>CM046881.1:128288627-128903100 GCA_025667525.1 Glebionis coronaria
TTAGAAAAATATATATTCACAATAAAAAGCGAAAGAAATCGAAATAAGAAAAATAACAATAATACGTAATATTTTTGGTGTAATACTTTAGGAAAAGTATTACTTTTGGATTTTTTAATTTTCTTGGTGCAAATCTTAGGAAAGAGTTCGCTTTTGTGATTTTTTAATTTTTTAATTTTTATCTTTTTATTTTTTTTGTGTTTTTGATTTTTTTAACGAGAAAAATAACGTTCAAAATCGAACGGATCCCAAAATCCAAATCGTCTCACGAAATCGTCAATCGTAACGAGCGAAGCGGCAACGGTGCCAATTTAATGTTTGACTTTTTTTGTGCAATTAATCGTTCTCTCCTCGACTCACTCGAATTGATATCAAATTTAAACGTGGATTAATTGTTCTTGGTGAATAAAACTCTAATTTGTATTTTACAACTATTTAATTAAAAACTATTTAATATAATTAAAAGGAAAATATTTAAATAAAAATACTTAATTAAAACTAATTAAACTATTTTAAAACTATTTTAAATTTAAATAAAACTTAAATCTAATTTACTCTAATTAATTTTAAACTAACACTTTTAATTTAAATGAATTTCTATTTAAAACTATTTCTATATAAAACTAAATTAATTTAAACTAACTTTAAAAACTAATTTAAAAACAATTTAGATTTCTAAAAGCAATTAAATATTTTGTTTGTTTTTTGTTTTTTTTTATTATTTTTTTTAAACTTTAAAAACGTAATTCAATAAACTAATATTAATCTTAAAATTTTAAGACTTGTAATTAAAATATGAAATAAAACTGACAGCTAAGAATAATCCTATATTAATTACTCAAACTATAATTGAACACAAAAGAAAGTCTAGGAGAGTTGGTAAAGGTGTTGGGCTGTTAAACTGAAGGTCAAGGGTACGAGTCCATGGAGTGACCTTTTTGGAATGATTAATTTTGGAATTTAAAAATTTTGGACAATCAAATAACTAACCAACAGACCAATTGGGTCTGTTGCTTAATGAATATCAGCACTCACACAACCAAATAAGCATACAACACCTCAAACATAAAATAAGCAAATAAGCTAACACTACTTAGACTGAAAATAAGCAGATCAACTATTAAACTATCAAGATAAGCAAATCAAATCCAAACAGCAAAATCAAATCAAATAAGCACATGATCTAAAACAGAAATTAAGCTGATAAGATAATAAGCAGTTTACTCCAAGTGAATCATTCAGCAGACTTAACCAAAACTAAATTGAATAAACAAATAACAACTAAAAGAGACAAGCCAAATCTAAACACTACAAAATCAGATAAGCTAATATATCAATGAAATCATATAAGCAGTTAAAAACTAAATAAGCAAAAAGACTTAAATAAAAAAAACAAACAAATTCTAAACTTCAAATAAGCAAATTAATCCTAGAAAACTTATACCAATAAGCAGATAAGTTAATAAGCAGATTCAAACACTATTGAAAATAAGCAGATCCAACCAAAACTTAAACAAACTTAAATCCAAATAGCAAACTGAGCAGATCTAACAAACTGACTAAAAGCAAACGCAAAGCGGATTAAAACTATATTAATCTAAAACTTAACATTTAAAAAGAAGTTAAACCTGGTGTCGAATCCGTTGAGCAGAAGGGTAGCGCTGAACCCCCTTAATTAACCGAATCAAAAACTCCTTACCCAAATATCATCATCATCCTCGAACCATCATCTACTCACGATCCTCGAACTAGTACCACTAATTGAACCAGTTTTTTTTAAAACTTCCCAGTAGGGAAATTTATAATCCACTTTTTACTTTATATTTATTAATTAATATTATTAATTAATTAAAACTAGTAATAAAATAATAATTATTAAGACAAATCAGCTTAAAGAATAGATTGCAGCAACTTAAATTAATTAAATGAGACAAGATTAAACTAAAGAAAATTTTATTGATAATCGAAAATGAGACAATCCGTCAATTTATGGTTGATATTTTATTCTCAATATTTATTTGAAAATATTATTTTAATGTTATAATATGAACTCACTTATTTTGGGGAAGTAATTTGGATTTACGTCTTGAAGTAGCATCGACTACGTCTAAATCGGAGGATTCAACGTTACGTGCTTACGTTTACATACACCATTTTTGGTGACAGTCCGACATTTCAGGAAATAAATTTATCCGTGAATATTATTTTGGGATTTTAATTTTGAGTTGGTTCATAAACTCACAAATTTACGAGAAGAGATTAGGACTTACGATTTTAATTTAACGTCCTTTACGACTAAACCGGAAACCTTAGGATTACGTATTTACGTTTTCGAACTCCGTTTTTGATGAAACAATTTTTATTAGATTCGTTTTGTGCCGTTGATTCATAATTTATAAAAACGTTTTTCGTAAAACGACCCGAGGGCACACAAATCGAGGAAACTGGAATCAAGGAATACCCGTAAATTAGTGGGATGAGACAAAAACAAGTTTTGTCTCACCCCACACATGGGACGGTCGAACTAATGCCACCACCACCCTTGATGTGGCAAACTTGCAACAATATAGCTTACACTTGTAAGCTAAGCTTACAAGTTAAGCTACACTTCCCACTAGCCTAACAAAACCCATTAGCTAAACCACTTATCTCATTTTTACCATGCAAAACCACCACAAAGTTCTCTCTTGCTCTCTCTAGATGCCGTCCACTCTCACACCATAACACCCATTTTGATCAATTCCAACCATGAAATCATGTGTTATTTACACACATGATGAAGCCCTTTTGAAACCCTATTGATTGGTGGTGATTATAACATCCAAGAAGGAGTTTCCATGGAGTCTTGGGGCTGATTTTCCACTAGGTGTTCATGAAGAATGGTGGTCTTGAAGATGGTCTTGGTTATCCACAAGTTTCTCCATCAAAATCCATGTTTTGATCACAACCTACATCATCATGGTGGTATAAAGATTGTTCTCCCCATCCTCTTGTTATTTTGATTATGTAATCATGTATTTTATTCTTAAATGTATATATGTATGATGATATATAATGATAAAAATATTGTGTGGGGATTTGGTGTTGATAATCATGGGTAAAAAGATGAAAAACTATATGTAAAAAGGTTAAAATCATGCTTAAAAATGTTGGCTGTATAAAACAGTAAAGAATCATATGATGAACTGATAAAAATGGCATAGATTAATGGATATACATTAATTAATATGTCTTGTACACATGTGATAGTTGTCCATGCAATGGAATCATTAGGATGAGTGAGATATGATCAAAACAAGTTTAGAGTACAAATCTGAGTTTACTGTTTTGGACGATTTTTAGAAACTACTTAAAGATGATTCAACAGTAGCTATAGAAGAATTAAATGGAGCACATATCATGTAGTTTATGTCATAAAAATTTGAGCTTCTATCTCCATATAGAACTCTAGATATGGCAGTTTTGGTGAACATGAAAATAAAAATCAGATTTTGGAAATTAAAATATAATAGTATTATATAAGCACTCAAGTAAATATAGTATAAAATGTGAATTAATACCCACTAACTTATATAATACATTTATATAAACATGTATACGGATAAATAAATGGACATTTTATAAAAATGGTAGTTTAATAAGTTTTATAAGTTATAAAACTATAAACATGATATTTACGACTTTTTCGGCTATTACCGTAAAATTAACGTTTTTGTTAAATAAAACTTAGACGGTCGGACCCGTCTAATGTAAACTTTTATAAACTCATATACTGATATATAAGCATATATAACAAGTAAAAACCGATAGAACCCGAACTATATAACATACGTACATTAACGGGCTAAGTTAACGTTATTAGACTAATAATACATCAAAATGGGCTAAAACACTTATAAACTTATTTATTGGGCTTAACCCATTTGGGCCCAATATGTAAAGTGTGATACTGATAATAAAAGTATAAGTGGGCTAATATATTGGGCTTGTAATGGGCCTATTGGGCCTAAAACATGTAAATAGGTAGAACTAGTAAACTAGTATAAAAGTTATCAACACATAACACTAAAATGAGTAAAAGAGAATATGTAAACCCACTTGATCATCATATATATATAATCATCATATGTATACATAATTTTTATTTTTATAAAGTCATTGGACATGACTCTAAGACGAGTATTATTTGTCTAGGTTTTCGTGATTGAAGCACGTACCGTACGTCCAAATTGCCGATAACCCGCCTTCCCACATCAATGTGAGTTCATAGCCTCGCACTCTTTTAAATGTTTTTATGAAATGTTTTATAAACCCGCGAGGGAGATAACATGTTAGTTTTTATAAAATAGGACACCATTTGTCCCGATTTTTTGTTTATTGATTTGGACCCGAATGATTGTATGACCCGATTGTATGACCCGATAAATGATTAAATGACCCGATAGATGAAATTAAATGGATTATTAAAGTTAGGTTATATCACTAAAAGTTCCATTAGCATGAATTCTAAACTATCGGGATTTGGTAGACGATTATGCATATAATAGTACTATTTGGGGACGATCACTCCAGTTCGCGCCTTGACGGTTGATCCCCGTCATGCCACATTGATTGGTAAGCGAATTTATGTATGAGAAGATTTACATAGCGTGACCTTTGTGACGACACACTAATTTAGATGGGCAAATGAGTTTCGGGCTAGCTACCCGTTGTTTGTTGTAGTAAGGTAACAATGTCATGCGACTTATAATAATCCAATTAACGAAATACTACTATACGCACCGAATTACGATGTATTGCCTGACTAGCAATACGGGGTCATATTATTGATATTATGTTCGTGTTTTGGTTTTCATAACCATAATCATATAACGGTTTTTATTTAGCTCCATACAACGTTATAAAACGTATTGTATGATATTTTTACGACACTAGCTCGTATAATGATTTTTAAGGCAAATGCCTATATTGTGATTTTGACAAGGATTTGTATAAAATGTTTTTGGCCTATTTCATGGTCTACTATAAAGATTTGTACAAAAATGATTTTCGGTAATAAATTTATACCGATGTTATATTGATGGATTTTACTGAACTCTATGGATTCACTCGGCGTTATCGCTGACCTTTTCTTTTAACATGTTTTGTCTCAGGTACTTGAAGGTAATTCTCGGGAAGACGACAAAGAATTCATGGCCCGCACTTAAATAAAAATTTCCATTCAAATCTTTTGTAAAATTGTATGAAATGATTATGACTTGGGACCTATGTAAATTTGATATTTATGAATGGAAATGCTTTATTATTAAAACGACGCGACTTTTAAGCGTTGTCTATGATGTGAGTAATGTGCTATCCCGTAACACCAACGAGTCTTCCGCTGTATTGAGTTTTATAAATTTGGGGGTGTTACAGTTTGGTACCAGAGCTCTCGTTATAGAGAACGAAATATTTTTAAAACCAAAGGTTTTGAATAAAACATTTCAAAATCTTTTAACTATAAACATTTTTCTAAAAAAATGTCTAAAAATATTTTTACTATAACGGTGCCGAAGAATTACCGAGTTACCGACAAGGCCAGACTGAGAAGTGTTATTTTAATATATATATATAACTTGGATTATATATATATGATGTAATTTTATTACATGATTGTTTGATGATTATTTTGATATTTATACGAGGTATTTATACAACGTAGATTGTCACAAGGAACCCTAAATCCCCTAGTAAATTAATCGAAGCTATTCTCGTAGGAATTCTAGCTATCCTAGATCTAAACCAAGTTGTGGATATTTATAATCCCAACAAAATGGTTGATATTCGTAGAAATGTAGATATTAGTTGATTATGATCTTGAAGAAGAATTGGTGAGATTAAAACTGATATCGATGTCATGACGGTCTTTCCTTATAGAGTGGAGTTTGACAAAACGTTACCACCTAGAAAGATCTCATCTGATTCATTGTCACCCAATTCTTAAATTGAAATCGAAAGGGCGAATGTTGCACTTGAGGCTGTAATTGGAACCATTACCCAAAAGCCTCATGGCACTAGTCCCTTTCCGAGAAGTCTAATTGAATGATCGAGTCATTTTATACTAGTGACTCATTTGATAATTGTTGTTGTAAGATCTATAGGATTGGAAATTAAGTGTTGATCATATCGAGCTTTTATTGCCCTTTCAAGGTCTAAGAATAAAATTGAAAGTATTAGAGAATGAGGTAGGATATTGCATTGAGTATAAGTTGATTAAAACTTGAATAAAGAAAAATTTAACCCATATGGAATATGAGATTGTTAAGAGAAAGTCGTTAAGTTCTGTGATTGAATTATAAGGTTTTAATTGATTGTTGATTCGTGTTAAGTGTTGTTCCTAGGCCATTGTCCACTAACGAGGATGCCCAGTGTCCAAGAAATAAATTGAAGAAATCTTCTTCTAAATTGGGACCGATGGATCTTCCGGGACAGGTGGGACACCTAATGACTCTTGTAGATTAGTATTCATTGTGGTATCTTTTAAAAATAATCCCTAACTTAACTGAGACATCAGTTGGTAGGATGAGTTCTGAGAATTGTATGACATAGTGACACGTAATGTGTTACGGTACAATTTTGACTTGTTTGTGATTAATGAAAAAGACTACCTTTGATTGCTAAATTCTACATGTATCGATGTTATCTATCTTTTCTTGCTTCATCCTAATGTTCGCATTAGTGATGCAACCATTGAACAAGTACTCATCTTGATTTGAGTTACGTTGTAGATTATTCTTTTTGAGTGCCATCGAGATCATGAATCTCATGATTAATTGGCTAAGCTCATTTCCTATTATATTGTAGTTAGTTCTTGGTGAACAACTCTTCATCACTCTTTTGCAGATCACTGATTGTTTTTATAAGATAAAATAATATCCCTTGATAAAGATTGAACTTTTCATCACCGAAAGGGTTATTTAAAGTGAGATTTATAAGTAGTCGTTATCAAAATAACGTTGTTTATGAGACACCTTGGAAAACTTAATTGTTTTCATAACAAAGAAAACATTTGTAAATTTATTTTTGATTCTTATTTAAGAATTAAGTATGAAAATGTTTTTATTATAAACATGATGATAAAATTTTGACGAACTGAGTATTGCATCGTTAATCTTGAAATTGTATATAGTTGCGCGCCTACATACAATTTGGAATGGAGCATGCAAAACTGATTAGTAGTCACCATAAAACTAATGAATAAACACTACATTTTCTTTGAAGATTGTGAAAGATTAAAATTTATGAGATCTGCAAGAAGTGAAAAATAAGGACAGGGACACCTACATATGTGCCTGTAGCATCTATTCTTCTCAGTCGAATTTACTCATCTATGGAAATTGTCTTATTTGACAATTGACAATTCTTCCTTGTCCAATTTCCCCGTAGTGAGATTCTTAGGAAAAGTATCTGATTACCGAGTGTTGATACCCGACTGGATGTATTGACGTTCTTATCATTTCTTATGATTTGATTTCATTTGAATGACCTGGGTAACGATCCGAGGAGCTTTCGAATGCGTACTCAAATTATGAAAACATGGGATATATTCATATTCATTAAATGTTTTCGCTTGTATCTGATTTGAAATTCTCTCGCGTAGATTAGGCGTTGACCTTACTCTTTTAATAGTAGTTGTGTCTCCATATATCCCTGAATTTGCGAAGGATTATGAGTTATTATTAGTCTTTTGAGAAGTTCACATCTTATCAACGACAATAAAACTGAAAACTTGGTAGTGCCATTAGAATGGATTGATTGATTATGACATGACGACATTGTCTTAATTGATGGGAACTCGAGTAGTAATCCCCGAAAAGATAAGATTATGATTATCAAAAGTGGTCTAAATAATTCTTGATGGATGTCCATATCCTGCATTTAGACTTGAAATTATACCGTGAATGGTTGTGAATTAGTCATAGATACTATAATCTAGAAAGAACCTAATATGAAATTATTTAAAGACGTTTCTGTTATCTGAAATTTTAGGAAGTATTTGCTGGTGAATTACCTAGACTTTCGCCATTAAGGCAAGTTGAAATTGGTATTGATTATATTCCCGGTGCTGCACCTATGGCATGTGCACTGTACGTCAGCACCATCTGAATTAAAGAATTACCGTACAACTGAGAGGGTTGTCGGAGATAGATTCTATTCTACCAAGCTCGTCATCATGAAGAGCTATGATATTATCATTCCTTATATTTATAGATTACTGTGAACTGAGTAAATTGACAATCGAAAACGATATCCATAACTCGAAATGGAAGATTTGTTCGATCATTTACAAGGTTCTAGCGTATGTTCTAAAGATTTGATCCATGGCATGGTTATCATCAACTTCGCATCTGCGAAAAAGATTATGTATTCCAATCACTACATCCGGTACTTGTAACGAACATTATGAGTTTCACATGATGTCGTTTGGATTGACTAATACACACGTAGCATTCATAAATTTGGTGAATCACGTGTGAAGGCTGTAATTTGATAAATCCATGCTTGCGATCATTAAGGACCATTTGTTTGTTTATAAGAATAAGAATGAGTTAATAATTATTTATAGATTGCCCTGAATTGGCCGAACAATAAAAACCTGTACTTTAAATATTTAACATGTGATTAACGGCTTAATACTTTACATGATTTGACTGTGTGATTAATAAGATAATGGGATCTATATTGACATTTCAAAAATTAGAGCCATTAAGGCTTTGGGTTTTACTAAAAAGAAAAATGGAAATATGTTTTGACAGATATTTTATCAAAGAACTTTTGAGGGATTATTCCCTTATACCTAGAACATTTAGCTAAACTCCTGTTTAGGGGTAAATGTTCGTGTATACCTCAAGACAACCTAAGAAGGATTGAGGAAAACATTTAAACCATAACTTGAAATTTGAAACGACAATTTTTGCGTTTCAATTAAGAAAATTTTGACCAAAGTATAACCAAAGATTTTTCGAATATTTACAAATCTTATTAATTATTTTCGATAAATCAACAAAAATCGTATTAATTAAATTCAAATTTATTTTGAACATTTTTCTATAATTAGACAAACTGAGAAAATTTAAAAATTTTACGGTTACGTTTCATAAAATTTAATATTTATTATTTGATTACTTGTAATAATTACCGACGCTTTAAACGTCGGATTGAGCAAAACTAACAAAAATGATAGTTGAGATGAAACTAAAACTTAAAAAATATGAAGAAATAATTTATGAGTAAATTGTGGACATGATAATTATTTCATCAGGAAAGGTGAATGTAGATACTGACACATTATGTAGAAAAGATAAAGAACCAATTAGGACATGTTCCTTAATAATGAAGGTGCAAAATAAATTTCCGAACAATTTAAAAATAGCCGATGATTGTAAAAAGGATAATATAGATAATAAAAAGGGGGTTCACGGCTAATGTGAACCATTAGAATTGAGAAGCCAAT
Source organism: Glebionis coronaria (assembly GCA_025667525.1). NCBI lineage: Eukaryota > Viridiplantae > Streptophyta > Magnoliopsida > Asterales > Asteraceae > Glebionis > Glebionis coronaria. Next base: position 128,298,121 of record CM046881.1, read on the forward strand.
GACATTAAATGTATAAAAGGCCGTTTGTGGTTGCCTAAATATGAAGATTTAGAAATGTAGTCATATTGAGATCTTGTAAGTATAAGTATTCTATTCCTGTCATTTCTGATTTAATGTATCATTATCAGAAGAAGTTGAACTAAAGGCAAATTATGAAGGCAGACATCGCCTCATACATTAGTAAACGTCTAGCTATTGCAAAGGTCATCACCTGAATTTGATTCGATTTGGGTCATTGTCGACAGACTGGCCAAATCTGCTAATATCATTCTCGTTAATGATAGATTCCTGATGAAGAAATTGACTCTTTTGTATTTAAAGGAGTTGCGAAAGCATAGTGTGTCGTATCAATCATCTCTATCAAGATCCTCGCTTCGTATCGAATTTCTAGAGATTTGCTCAGAAGTCATTGAGAACGAATCTTGATGAGAGTACTGTTTACCACCCCAATCGAAGGGATGAGGTAAAGTAACGATACAAAATACTATAAGTGCTGTTTTATGTTTGAATGATTGACCTTTGGTAATAAACCGTATAATCGCTTTCCTTTGTAGAGATTGTCATTGACAATTATCGTGTTAGTATCGAGATCGAATCTTGTTAAGATTTAGAAATTAGAGCATCTGTAAGCAGAAGTTGAGATGAAGACACCCGACATACACCCACTGTGAGTTGGACATGTCTTTTAGGTTTAAGGTTTCCTATGATGGCGAACCTAACCTTACAAAATACTCGACCCGCGAGACTTGAAATGATTGTTGAAATTAGGATCTGATTATTGACTTCCGGTAGTGGGCAGGAGGTTATGTGAATATGAAATGTAGATCTTGAAGTGCCAGATGGGTAGCGAAGTTACGCCAAAAATTTTAACCATGGAAAAATGAGTTGATGATCTGAAAGATCATGGGATATAAATCCCCGTTGTATGGGACCTTAGAGATGATGTAACAAGATTGGTTTGAAAGGCATACAAGCTGGATCTAACCTAGGACTTCAAGAGCTGCGTAAATTATGATTCGTATATCGAACTTGATGGAATATCTATCAAGTGAGAATCTGATTGTTTCTTAGTAAAGCTTAGATCAGCAAAAAGTTGCATTCATCAAAAACCCGTGAACATCATGGATAGAGAAAGTAAGTCAACATTTAGCCTGATCTTATTCCCGTAGTTATGTTTGATGAAACTCGCGTATTGTAATGGATTACACTTGTGAGAAAAGACCGAATGTGGAGGAAATACCCACATGGCTTTAACTCTATAAGAAGCGAGTAGTAAGATGATCTTTGAGGACAAAAATCCTGTTTAGGGGTAAATGCTGTGACAATCCGTCAATTTATGGTTGATATTTTATTCTCAATATTTATTTGAAAATATTATTTTAATGTTATAATATGAACTCGCTTATTTTTGGGAAGTAATTTGGATTTACGTCTTGAAGTAGCATCGACTACGTCTAAACCGGAGGATTCAACGTTACGTGCTTACGTTTACATACACCATTTTTGGTGACAGTCCGACATTTCAGGAAATAAATTTATCCGTCAATATTATTTTGGGATTTTAATTTTGAGTTGGTTCATAAACTCACAAATTTACGAGAAGAGATTAGGACTTACGATTTTAATTTAACGTCCTTTACGACTAAACCGGAAACCTTAGGATTACGTATTTACGTTTTCGAACTCCGTTTTTGATGAAACAATTTTTATTAGATTCGTTTTGTGCCGTTGATTCATAATTTATAAAAACGTTTTTCGTAAAACGACCCGAGGGCACGCAAATCGAGGAAACTAGAATCGAGGAATACCCGTAAATTAGTGGGATGAGACAAAAACAAGTTTTGTCTCACCCCACACATGGGACGGCCCAACTAATGCCACCACCACCCTTGATGTGGCAAACTTGCAACAATATAGCTTACACTTGTAAGCTAAGCTTACAAGTTAAGCTACACTTCCCACTAGCCTAACAAAACCCATTAGCTAAACCACTTATCTCATTTTTACCATGCAAAACCACCACAAATTTCTCTCTTGCTCTCTCTAGATGTCGTCCACTCTCACACCATAACACCCATTTTGATCAATTCCAACCATGAAATCATGTGTTATTTACACACATGATGAAGCCATTTTGAAACCCTATTGATTGGTGGTGATTATAACATCCAAGGAGGAGTTTCCACGGAGTCTTGGGGCTGATTTTCCACAAGGTGTTCATGAATAATGGTGGTCTTGAAGATGGTCTTGGTTATCCACAAGTTTCTCCATCAAAATCCATGTTTTGATCACAACCTACATCATCATGGTGGTATAAAGATTGTTCTCCCCATCCTCTTGTTATTTTGATTATGTAATCATGTATTTTATTCTTAAATGTATATATGTATGATGATATATGATGATAAAAATATTGTGTGGGGATTTGGTGTTGATAATCATGGGTAAAAAGATGAAAAACTATATGTAAAAAGGTTAAAATCATGCTTAAAAATGTTGGCTGTATAAAACAGTAAAGAATCATATGATGAACTGATAAAATTGGCATATATTAATGGATATACAGTAAGTAATATGTCATATACACATGTGAGAGTTGGCCATGCAATGGAATCATTAGGATGAGTGAGATATGATCAAAACAAGTTTAGAGTACAAATCCGAGTTTACTGTTTTGGAAGATTTTTAGAAATTACTTAGAGGATGATTCAACAGTAGCTATAGAAGAGTTAAATGGAGAACATATCATGTAGTTTATGTCATAAAAATTTGAGCTTCTATCTCCATATATAACTCTAGATATGGTAGTTTTGGTGAACATGAAAATAAAAATCAGATTTGGAAATTAAAATATAATAGTATTATATAAGCACTCAAGTAAATATAGTATAAAATGTGAATTAAAACCCACTAACTTATATATACATTTATATAAACATGTATAAGGATAAATAAATGGACATTTTATAAAAATGGTAGTTTAATAAGTTTTATAAGTTATAAAACTATAAACATGATTTTTACGACTTTTTCGGCTATTAACGTAAAATTAACGTTTTTGTTAAATAAAACTTAGACGGTCGGACCCGTCTAATGTAAACTTTTATAAACTCATATAATGATATATAAGCATATATAACAAGTAAAAACCGATAAAACCCGAACTATATAACATACGGATATTAACGGGCTAAGTTAACGTTATTGGACTAATAATACATCAAAATGGGCTAAAACACTTATAAACTTATTTATTGGGCTTAACCCATTTGGGCCCAACATGTAAAGTGTGATACTGATAATAAAAGTATAAGTGGGCTAATATAATATATTGGGCTTGTAATGGGCTTATTGGGTCTAAAACATGTAAATAGGTAGAACTAGTAAACTAGTATAAAAGTTATCAACACATAACACTAAAATGAGTAAAAGAGAATATGTAAACCCACTTGATCATCATATATATATATAATCATCATATGTATATATAATTGTTATTTTTATAAAGTCATTGGACATTACTCTAAGACGAGTATTATTTGTCTAGGTTTCCGTGATTGAAGCACGTACCGTACGTCCAAATTGCCGATAACCCGCCTTCCCACATCAATGTGAGTTCATAGCCTCGCACTCTTTTAAATGTTTTTATGAAATGTTTTATAAACCCGCGAGGGAGATAACATGTTATTTTTTATAAAATAGGACACCATTTTTCCCGATTGTTTGTTTATTGATTTGGACCCGAATGATTGTATGACCCGATTCTGTGACCCGATAAATGATTAAATGACCCGATAGATGAAATTAAATGGATTGTTAAATTAGGTTATGTCACTAAAATTCCCATTAGCATGAATTGTGAACTACCGGGATTTGGTAGACGCTTATGCATATAATAGTACTATTTGGGGACGATCACCCCAGTTCGCGCCTTGACGGTTGATCCCCGTCGTGCCACATTGATTGGTAAGCGAATTTATGTATGAGAAGATTTACATAGCGTGACCTTTGTGATGACACGCTAATTTAGATGGGCAAATGAGTTTCGGGCTAGCTACCCGTTGTTTGTTGTAGTAAGGTAACAATGTCATGCGGCTTATAATAATCCAATTAACGAAATACTACTATACGCACCGAATTACGATGTATTGCCTGACTAGCAATACGGGGTCATACTATTTATATTATGTTCGTGTTTTAGTTTTCATAACCACAATCATATAAAGGTTTTTATTTAGCTCCATACAACGTTATAAAACGTATTGTATGATATTTTTACGACACTGGCTCGTACAATGATTTTTAAGGCAAATGCCTATATTGTGATTTTGACAAGGATTTGTATAAAATGTTTTTGGCCTATTTCATGGTCTACTATAAATATTTGTACAAAAATGATTTTCGGTAATAATTTTATACCGATGTTATATTGATGCATTTTACTAAACTCTATGAATTCACTCAGCGTTATCGCTGACCTTTTCTTTTAACATGTTTTGTCTCAGGTACTTGAAGGTAATTCTCGGGAAGACGACAAAGGATTCATGGCCCGCACTTAAATAACATTTTCCATTCAAATCGTTTGTAAAATTGTATGAAATGATTATGACTTTGGACCTATGTAAATTTGATATTTATGAATGGAAATGCTTTATTATTAAAACGACGCGACTTTTAAGTGTTGTCTATGATGTGAGTAATGTGCTATCCTGTAACACCAACGAGTCTTCCGCTGTATTGAGTTGTATAAATTTGGGGGTGTTACAGAAAACAGAGTACAATAGTGAAGAAATTGAAAATACAATTTACCTAAAAACTAATTTGCATAAATAAAATTAAAAGTAAAAAAATGGCACGAATAAAAATTACATCATAAGGGGTTTTATAGGGAAACCCTAAAACTTTGCTGGTGAAACTTGGTGAGAAAGGAGAGTGATCTTGATCATCCATTCTTCTTCTCTCTTCTCTTTCATGATCAAACGGTTGTCAATCAATCTTGATTCACACGGATCGCCACGTTGGCATTTTTGTGTTAGTTGTGTTTGTTTAGAGCTGACTTGGGCTCTCATGATTGGTGGACTGGGGAATATTGGCTGTCACAGCCAATTAAATCAGGGGAAGGAGCCACGTAAGGATTAAGGACCACATCATGTTGCTTCCGATAAACTTGGTGATTTAATTCCCCAATGTGCGAATCACATGTTTCAAGCAAAAGCCCCAAAATATATGATGTAATTTTGTGATTAAGGTTTTGGAATAGTGGTAAAAAAGCTGCGTTTTTCATTTGGGGAGGAGAAAAGGTAGGTTTTCTTATTTGTATCGAGTGTGTGGTGTGGGTAAAAACAAAATGTGACTGTGACTGGGTTTATGTTTGACCAAGAAAAGGGTTAAATATTTATTTTAACCATCTCATATGTTTAACTTGGGCTTTTAAGATCCAACTTTCATGCTTGTTAATGTCCCTTTCGTTTGTGGTTTGGGCCTTGAGTCAACAATCTTGGGCTTTTGATAACTAGGCCAAACCAATTCTTTCCATCCGTTTATATTGGAAGTAAATTGGGCTTTTGTTATGGGCCTTTTTATCCAAAAGTAAATATTCATCTTCTTAAATGGGCTTTTGGGCCCATTAAGCATAAGTGGGACCCACTAGCCCGTATAATCTTCATTAAGTTAAAATCCACTATAAACGAACTCGATTTCGGCTTTCTTGATCTTTCTTTTAAACCCGTGTCGATTTTGCCGGCTTTCGTGATCTTTGGCACACTTTTGGTTCCTTGACTTTCTCTTTGTCTCTTTCTTTGACTTTTCTTCAACAATTGACCGTGAAATCCCGTGTTTTCTTTCCTTTTGATCCTTTGTACCTATTTCACAAAAAACACAAAACCACGCGTAATTCCGACATTTACAATACTAAACACATGATTAGGTCTTGTTTTTCCTTGATTTTAGTGGCAAAAGGATAAGTGTTTACACACTTATTAAGTATTTATGTGAAACCTTCTTATACACATTATGAACAAGGTATAGTGCAACTAACTTATAATCACAAGTATAAAGAATAATGAATGTAACTAAACTAATAATCACAAGTATAAAAAATAAAGAATGTAAAGAGATAAGGGAAGGAAAGATCAAAACAAACACCAAGGATTGATAGTGGTTCGGCAACGAAGCTCACTTCTCGTTCCTACTCCACTCCTCGAGTACTCCTTACTCGAGAGTTCACAAATCAACAAGCTCCTTAAGGTGGAGAAACCGTACACAACGTCGCTTAAACAATTTCTGACTCTAAGCTAAAAGTCGAGCCCTAATCTTAGATAGGACAAATCTACACCAATATACTTTGAGTACTAAGTATTAACCCTAATACATACACAACTTCTAAATAGACACAACTACTTGGATCTTCACAACAATGACACAACAATGAATAAATAAGTTTGGATCTTCAATTGATCTTTGAGGTAGACACAACACTTCAACAATGATAGTGTTCTTCTCTTTGCACTTTGAGAGGAAAAGATGGGAGGAGAAAGATTCACTTCTAAACAAGTAGTAATCAAACAAATGATTAAGGATTTGAGTGATTTAAGAAGTATGTAAAAATCTGAAAGTTTATGTGCAAAAGAGGTGGATTGAAAGTCTAAGAATGGTCTACTATTTATAAGACAAATGTCCAACGGCTATATCTGCCCGCGGTTCTCTATTGCAGCCCACGGTTCCTTATCGATAAGGAACCGCCGTAGGCACTAAGGAACAGTCGGCGTAGAGTCTGCTCCCTTTTGTCTTTTAGTGGGTTGGATCGAATTTGGGGATTAAAATATCCTGAAAGGATATTCCAAACCAAGATAGAATATGCATTTTCAAATTTCAAATTTTCAAATAATTAATTTAATAAAACATTTTCTTAAAAAGAAAGTTTAATAATAAAACTTTGTCACACTCAATAAAAAGTGAGTTTTAAGAAAAGATTAAATCCTTGATCACTTAATTAGTATAATTACTTGTTTGTTCATACCTTAAGTGATAATGGTTGAAATGAAAAATACTTGAACTCAAGAATTTGTTTTTCATTGTTTTCGTAAATGCTTGTTCTTACATATTGTCGTAATCAAAACAAAGCGAGACCAAAAAATGCAAGTAACGTTTTTTGGCATGATTGCATTAACAATCTCCCCCTTTTTGATTCCGACAATCCATAAACTCAATCATCTAATAAAACAAGATTTTCGAAGACGAGTTTATCATTTCTCCCCCTTTGTCGAAGCAAAAAGGTTGCAAAATTCTTTGAAGAAGAAAAGAATCGGACTTTGCAAATGCTCCCCCTTGGTGCTTACTTCCCTTTGCTTGGGGCACCAAGAAATCGAAATAAGGTGACAAGCTACATAGAAGGGTTAGTAGAAGAGAAGAGACACCCAACAAGATATAGCAAAGATCACAAAAAAATAAGAGACAAAATTTCGAAGATAAGTCATGTAAAAAGAAAACATTATAAAAGATACAATAAATCATACAAAGATGTATGAGACACAACCACAAGCCAAAATAAAAAGCATAAATCTAATCCTAGTTAAGCTAGAACTCTAAGATTTGCTTGAACTAGATGTCTTGAAGATAAGCAACCAATGCTTAGATAAAAGACAAGGTAGTGGTGGAAGGAGGTGGTGGTGGCTTGGTAGAGATCTAATAGTTATAGTAAAGAGGAGGTTTAACTAAGAGACTATTGATGTAATTCAACTCCTCATAGATGTGAGCCATAGCAAGATGTTGATATTGACAACATTGACAATAGGTTCCATGATGCATGACATTATCATGTGAAGGAGGTAGAACACTAAAGGCTAGTGGTGGAAGATAAGAAATTCCACAATCACCATTCTTAGAAGGAGAAGAGATGCGACTTTGAGTGTTCTTGGGTGAATTTGGGTTGAAAGCAATTGGAGAGAATGGAAGAGAATCAAAGCATTCATTTGGGGAATAAGACATTTTGATTTGAGAAAGAATGTAAAATGCTTAAGGTTATATAGAGAAAGTCTAAGATAATTTGGTGGTGGTCAAAGGGTTTAAACAAAGATTCCAAAAAGTGTTGGAACAAAATTGGAGTTTCAGGAGTACCCGAAAAATAAGGTAATGGGCGCGGTTTTTTAACTCAGCCGGCAGTTCCTTATCACTGGGGAACCGCGGTGTCAATAAAGAACCGCCCACAGTGGGTTAAGTTTGGTGATGAGGGAGGATTTTCCAATTTAGCAAATCCTAATTTTCTAGTCTAACTAATCATGGGGATATGCTAGAAAGTAAAGATAGACAAAGAAAACACACAAGAGATCACCAAACAAGGTTTTGATCAAAATACATAGATTTTTTAATAACATCAATGTAGGAGGTGTGTAGAACTAGACACAAGGTCATGACACAATGATCCTCCATAGTTCTCTTCTGTTCTTGCTATATTTGAGAGAACCATACATATGAATTATGTAAGTTCATTATGAATAGCAAGAAGCTTTGAAAAATGTTTTTAGATTGAATTAACAATGCAAAAACATTTCTCGACCATTTTCACAGAAGCTTTGAGAATTTTGAAAAAGGAGAGAAATTTTCAAAAAGAGTTTATTAAACTTAAGAACTCAAAGAAAGAAAAGACTCAAAAGATAAAAGATAATAAGAATGCACAATTAAGGAATATGTTCCATTAAGCCTAGACCTAAACGCAAGTAATTAAAAGGTTCCCTCTTAAGTGGCTTAGTGAAGATATCGGCTAAGTTTTCTACCGAGGGCACCTTGTCTATCGAAATGTTCCCCTTTTGAACATTATCCCTAAGAAAATGGTGGCGAATCTCTATGTGCTTAGTTCGCGAATGTTGCACGGGATTCTTACTATGGTTTATTGCACCCTTGTTGTCGCACATGATGGGAACATCATCAAGATAAATCCCGTAATCAACAAGCGCTTGCTTCATCCATAGAGCTTGTAGACAAGCTTTACCGGCACTCACATACTTGGCTTCTGAGGTGGATATAGCAAGAGCAGTTTGTTTCTTGGAGAACCAAGAAGTTAAACAACAACCCATGAAGGTACAAACTCCACTAGTTCTTTTCTGGTCCACATAGTATCCCGTATGATCCGAGTCCGCGTAGACAATGGTTTCTACGCCGGTCCCTTTAGGATACCATAATCCTAAATGTATAGTGCCGTTAATGTATCGGAAGATACGCTTAACCGCTTCAAGGTGAGAGGTTTTGGGAGCCTCTTGGAAGCGAGCACAAAGGAAAACACTAAATATGATATCCGGTCGACTTACCGTTAGGTACAACAAACTACCAATCATACCTCTATATTTGGTGTTGTCTACCGACTCACAATCATCATCTACAGCGAGTTTAGTATTCGAGGCCATAGGGGTCTTCATTGGTCTAGAGTCTTCTAATCCAAATTTCTTTAGCATTTTTTTAACATACTTGGATTGATTAAAGAAAATACCATCGTACATTTGTTTAATTTGGAGTCCTAAAAAGAAGTTAAGTTCTCCCATCATACTCGTTTCAAACTCGTCATGCATGATTTTGGCAAAGTCATCACACAATGATTGACAAGTTGAACCAAATATAATGTCATCAAAATATATTTGCACAATAATGAGGTGAGAGCCTTTCTTCTTTATAAAGAGTGTATTGTCTACCATCCCTATGGTATACTCATGTTTTACAAGAAACGCTTTAAGTCTATCATACCAAGCTTTGGATGCTTGTTTGAGACCATAAAGAGCTTTCTTAAGCTTGTAAACATGATCCGGTTTCTCAAAATAAATGAAGCCGGGAGGTTGAGCCACATATACCTCCTCATTGATCAAACCGTTAAGAGTTACACTCTTTACATCCATTTGTTGAAGCTTAAAGTCTAAAGCACAAGCGTAAGCTAAGAGGATTCTAATGGGTTCTAATCTAGCTACGGGTGCGTATGTCTCGTCATAATCAATACCTTATTGTTGATTATAGCCTTGAGCTACAAGTCTAGCCTTGTTACGAGACACAACACCATTCTCATCTAACTTATTCCTATATAACCATTTGGTTCCTATGATGGTCGAACTTCTAGGCGGAGGAACAAGTTCCTAAACATCATTAGCAATGAATTGATTCAATTCTTCTTGCATAGCGATGACCCAAATCTCATCCATCAAAGCTTCTTTAACATTCTTTGGTTCAATCAAGGTGACGAAACAAAAGAAGTTACTTTGATTTTGGACTTGAGATCTTAGGGTCCTTTGATTTAATTCGCCTATGACATTATCAAGAGCATGATCCTTAGACTCCTTAATGTTTACTCCCTTTTCAACACTAAGGTCTTCAACTCCTATGTTTCTAACATCTTTGGCATTAACTATGTCTATTTCATCTAAGTCATCATCTACCAAAGGTGGTGTCTTAGATGAAGGTGGGGTTTCATCAAATGTCACGTTAAGTGATTCTTCAATTACACCCGAGGTTCTATTGAGAACTATATAGGCTTTGCTAGTTTGAGAATAACCTAAAAAGATACCTTCGTATGACTTTGGGTCAAACTTAGTAAGGTAGTCTTTGGTGTTTAGAATGAAGGACTTGCTTCCAAACACCCTAAAGTATTCCAATGAGGGCTTCTTACCTTTAAGAATCTCATAGGGGGTCATTCCTAGAAAAGTTTGAATAAGAATTCGGTTGAGAATGTAATTCGATGTGTCCACGGCATTGCACCAAATATTTTTAGGCAAAGATTGTTCATTTAACATCGTCCTACTCATCTCTTGGATGGTCCTATTCTTCCTTTCAACTACCCCATTTGATTGTGGAGTTCGAGGAGCCGAGAAGTTATGGGTAATACCATGAGCTTCAAAAAGGCACCAAATGGCACTTCATTATCAAATTCTCTACCATGATCCGTCCCAATAGAGACAATTGATCCTCCTAGTTGATTTTGAATTCTTCGACTAAAGGTTTCGAAGTGATCGAAAGCTTCATTATTAGACGCCAAAAATCTAGTCCAAGTGAATCTAGAGTAGTCGTCAACTATAACTAGGGTATAAAGGTTACCTCCATAACTCCGTATGGCGGAAGGTCCAAAGAGATCCATATGTAGGAGATCTAAACACCGAGAGGTCGAAACCAAATTCTTGGCTTTGTGACTTGAGTGAACTTGCTTCCTAATTTTGCAAGCATCACAAAAGTGACTATCAAACTTTATCTTGGGGAGGTGTCTTACCAACTCCTTAGAGACTAAAGATTGAATTAAACGCATATTAGCGTGACCTAATCTCCTATGACAAAGAGTGGAACTATCATCTAAATTCGCTAGACATAAGTTGTACTTTGACTTCCTATTAACCTTTATGACATAAAGCCCATGCTTTCTAACACCTTTTCCAATGACTTTTCCATCTTTTCCATCTTTTACGATTTCACTTGTCATATTCCGAAAAGATGACCTTACACTTATTGTCACAAATTTGACCTATACTTAGAAGGTTAAAACCTAAGTTATCTACGTGTTCTACGTTTTCTATAGTCATAGAGTCAAGAGAGACCGTACCTTTTCCAATGATATTACCACGTCTATTACTAGCGAATGTAACGTTACCTCCATCATATGCTTTGTAGTGTGAGAACAAACTTCGATTACCCGTCTTGTGTTTAGAACAACCACTATCCTTAATCCACTCGTCGGGCTCTAGATCGATTCCCAAGCATATCTAGGTAACAACACACAAGATCAAACATTTGGTCCCCAATATCTCATGGGTCCAGAATTGTTAGTTCCAAACATCCCTTGCATTTGGTTGGGATGCATGAATGCTGGAGACATTACCCATGGGGAAAAGTATTGTTGTTGAAAATTATTCCAATTCATATGGCCATTTTGTTGTCCATAGTTTCTCCTAGGTGTCTTTGAACTTGATCTAGTATTATTATTCCTCCTAGGTGTTGGGGTTTTACTCCTAGGTCGTGGTTTAGCATGATCATCTCTTTTTGGCGTAGGTGTTCTACTTCTAGGCTTAGATTCATTTCATACTCATGGAGGAGTAGATGTTTGTCTAGATAAGTTTCTAGTTCCCATTAGAGGTTTACTCAAGATAGAGTAGGATTTTGAATTATAGGTACTTTGACCTTATTAATAAGAATATGTTTTGGTCCTTCACCTAAAGTTGACTTTTCAGAAAGTTCAAGATTTTCACAAAACTCATCTTCTGGTCGCGTTCCATAGCTCCATCAGCGGTTCCATAGCGATAAGGAGCCGCCCCATATGTTGGAGCACCGCGTGCAGGGGACTGTTTTTCTGAAAACCTAACTTGTTTTGGTTTACTAGTTGATGTTTCATTAGTGTTATATCCTAACCCAAGTTTTTCCTTAGAATGAATTTGTTTGTTTAACATATCATCAAGAGAATTAGTACCTCTCATGAACTTTTCAAGTCTAATGGAGGTGCTCTTAAGGTTTTCATTTTCTTGCCTAAGGTTTTCACATTTTAAGCATCCTAGGTCTATATCTTTATTTTTCTCAAGCTTAGCTAATTTTTCTTTTAGCTCACTAATCTCGTTTTCAAGCTTAGTTCTAGTTGATTTTAGCACTTTGTTTTTTTCAATAAGTTTTAGACTAAGCTTATGCAAGTTATTGTATTGGCCTTCTAATTCGCTATCATCTTGAGAAGAACTATTATTGCTCTGATACTCGGTTTCGGAAAGTACCTCTTTAGAAGTGTGAGCCATGAGACACTTCTCATCTTTGGGGTTGTCATCAACATCTTCACCGCTATCGCTCCATGAACCTCCAGCGAACGCCGTGTGGTTCTTGTCGCGTGAAGGCTTAGGACAATCACCAATGAAATGATTTGGATCACCACATCTAAAGCACTTGATTGAATCAAGGCAGAATAGAATGAAACACGTTTAACAAGGTGTTTAGACACAAAGAACATGAATAAAAACAATTGGATTTTTCATTATATTTATAACAAACAATCACTAGACGTGTATACATTAAAACCCACGTCTAGTCGACACACGCTTTAGGTTTACATTGTGAATGAACTTATGAATAAAACCTAAGACCCATGGTTCCTTTTATAGTGTAAGGATTCGGGTTTACAAGAGATAAAATCAAATAAACAAGTAAATCTTCTATTTAAATAAACTTATACAGAATATATCCTGCATGTTTATCTAAATAGATGCTTCCATAAGCTTCTTTGTCTATGTTTCTGTCAATGCTTGGATTGCATGTGACAATGCTTGGATTGCACATGACAATGCTTGAGCCATCAACGCTTAGTTTGCTCTTGTCAACGCTTGGATTGCTCTTGACAACGCTTAGACAATATCTTCATGTTTTCTTCGTTTTTGAGTTTCTGCCACATTAACTTTTTGACCCAACAATCTTCCCCTAGTTGATGTCGGCAAAACTCTTTGTATATCTCTTGTAAGTTGTACATGATCTTCAAATTGATTCCCCTCAAGTGTAGCATGTATATCTTCCCCTTTTTGTCACATCAACAGGAAAGTAAACAATGTATGCAATCTTTGAAGATTATCCAAATGTAGGCTCTACGTAATGATCTTGAAGTAGAATAAATAAAGTATTCTTGATGTAGAAGTAGAATAACCCAAACCTATGTTCCATATCTTGTACGATGTGATGAAGTGTGTAGCTGATACAAAAATCCTCATCCTTTGTGAGACACTGAGCACGATAATGTAACTCCTTCAAGTGATAGAAAATATGTGCATAGAGAACGCTTAGACAATTGTGGAAACCTTGGTTTCCGGATCTTTTAAGCTACTAGGAATGCATCTTGTCAACGCTTGGATTGCTCTTGACAACGCTTAGACAATATCTTCATGTTTTCTTCGTTTTTGAGTTTCTGCCACATCAACTTTTTGACCCAAAAATCTTCCCCTAGTTGATGTCGGCAAAACTCTTTGTATATCTCTTGTAAGTTGTACATGATCTTCAAATTGCTTCCCCTCAAGTGTAGCATGTATATCTTCCTCTTTTTGTCACATCGACAGGGAAGTAAACAATGTATGCAATCTTGTAGATTCTCCAAATGTAGCTCTATGTAATGATCTTGAAGAAAAATAAATAAAGTAATCTTGATGTAGAAGTAGAGTAACCCAAACCTATGTTCCATGTCTTGTACGATGTGATGAAGTATGGGATTAATACAAAAATCCTCATCCATTGTGAGACACTGAGCATAATAATGTAACTCCTTCAAGTGATAGAAAATATGTGCATAGAGTACCATAAGAAAGATCACATATTCCTAGATCTTGTATTACTTCATCAGTAACAATGTAAGCACAAACAAGTTACCTTAAAAGTCCATGACTGGAAGTGCACGACTTTAAGATATGATAGAACACATACTCACGAAAATCTTCTTCAATCATCAAACTTACCATAAGAGTTCTTCCCCTTAAGCCAACACCTCTTCATGACAAGTCAATATCTTCATATGTAAAAGCTGTAAGCGAATAACTCTTTCACAAGGCTATCCCGATTACATAATCCAATAAAATTCTTCATGAATTGTTGCTAACTTACTAAAAAATCATTTATCCCTTTTAAAAATATCTGAGCCATAAATATCAACTTGATATTCTATATGAAAACAGAGATTCCATATACCTTCGTATGTAATTTCCTCCTTTTGTGTGCTAAAAACGTACCAATTTTCTCAAACAACAGCTATTCTTTTGTTACCCGAGAACCTTCTTTGTCCAATATCTTAATCGCATGCATTGTCAAATATCGGACAAAACCTATCCACGCTTGAGCAAGCGTTTCTCGGACAACTCATGTCAACGCTCTCTGTCAACGTTCGACTTATTCTTGTTAGCGTCAAAATTAAAAACGTCAGCGCCAACCATAAACTTTGTCAGCGTCTTGTCAGCGTCTACCTTATATAACTTTGACAACTTGTAGCTCTTTTCTTTCCATAAACATGAACATTTTCTATGCCAAATCAGAAACATAAATTGCTTCTATACTCCCACGATATGCTCAGACCACTTGTGCTTTGGCATCACTTGAAAGCTCACGTCCCATTATTTTTATTCTTTTGAACGCATAGAACCATAGTGCAACTTTGATTGGTTGAATAAGCACCCTCACATTTAATATATCTTTTGGCACTTAAACATGTTCACAGCTGATGTCAACGTCTTTGGACCAATTTAATAATCTTTTTGTGATTCATCACGTCATTAGACCAATTTAATAATCTTTGTCGCCCAGTGATAATATCCATCCCAAATATAGACTCTTGTGAAGATCTATGTCTATTTGTAGAATATGTAAACACTGAATATAATATAATCCCTGTAAATTAGGAAATCATATAAATAGGAGATATATAGATATCCTAAAAATCAGCCAAAACAGACCGTGTCCTTCACAACTGTCTTTCAAGAAAACTCCTAAACAATAGGCAGACATCCAACAATCACGTATCAATGATATAACCCACGTTATTGACTTTGCCATATATTCCCGTTGTAATTCCTACAATGTAGCAACCAATAACCTGTATCCTTGACAGTCACGTTTCAGCCAACAATTCTTCTCAGATTGTACTTCTTGATGCATACCCATGATCTGTTTCCATTAGTAATATCACGTCAATTATGAAGTCAGATTTAAACACAAGGCTTCTATGTTTCATAATAGATCTAGGGTTATTCATAAACCCTAATATTTACATAGCCTCAACCACGCTTCCTAGTATCAATCTGCTCCAAAACATCCAATTTTCTTTGATAAAAACGATCTAGGGTTTTCAGAAACCCTAAATCATGATTTCATGTGAATACAAAAATCTGAAAATCACCTTTGCTGCCTACTTTGACGCCTAATAACTTTTTACTGGGGATAGATCTTGACAATCCCTCCGGTGGATGTCTAGATATATCTGTATAGAACACACATAAAAAATTTCGTGACGACCCAATCGTCCAATAAAAAGTTATGACCTTCTGAATACTGCTGCGCACACAAAAACATCCAGAAAAACCCTAGACGGAATTTTCTTTTTTTCACCATACACGAACACCTTGCTGGTCCTAGCATCACGAGCCACGAGGCTCTGATACCAATTATGGAAACCTTGGTTTCCTCGAATCTTTT
The DNA here is from genome assembly GCA_025667525.1 of Glebionis coronaria. NCBI lineage: Eukaryota > Viridiplantae > Streptophyta > Magnoliopsida > Asterales > Asteraceae > Glebionis > Glebionis coronaria. Next base: position 128,314,276 of record CM046881.1, read on the forward strand.
AGCTACTAGGAACGAATCTCATTCACTTGATTGAATCAAGGCGGAATAGAATGAAACATGTTTAACAAGGTGTTTAGACACAAAGAACATGAATAAAAACAATTGGATTGTTCATTATGTTAATAACAAACAATCACTAGACGTGTATACATTGAATCCCACGTCTAGTCGACACACGCTTTAGGTTTACATTGTGAATGAACTTATGAATAAAACCTAAGACCCTGGGTTCCTTTTATAGTGTAAGGATTAGGGTTTACAAGAGATAAAATCAAATAAACAAGTAAATCTTATGTTTAAATAAACTTATACAGAATATATCCTGCATGTTTATCTAAATAGAAGCTTCCATAAGCTTCTTTGTCTATGTTTCTGTCAATGCTTGGATTGCATGTGACAATGCTTGGATTGCACATGACAATGCTTGAGCCATCAATGCTTAGTTTGCTCTTGTCAACACTTGGATTGCTCTTGACAACACTTAGACAGTATCTTCATGTTTTCTTCGTTTTTGAGTTTCTACCACATCAACTTTTTGACCCAACAATCTTCCCCTAGTTGATGTCGGCAAAACTCTTTGTATATCTCTTGTAAGTTGTACATGATCTTCAAATTGATTCCCCTCAAGTGTAGCATGTAATCTTCCCCTTTTTGTCACATCAACAGGAAAGTAAATAATGTATGCAATCTTTGAAGATTCTCCAAATGTAGGCTCTATGTAATGATCTTGAAGTAAAATAAATAAAGTATTCTTGATGTAGAAGTAGAATAACCCAAACCTATGTTCCATATCTTGTACGATGTGATGAAGTGTGTAGCTGATACCAAAATCCTCATCCTTTGTGAGACACTGAGCACGATAATGTAACTCCTTCAAGTGATAGAAAATATGTGCATAGAGAACGCTTAGACAATTGTGGAAACCTTGGTTTCCGGATATTTTAAGCTACTAGGAATGCATCTTGTCAACACTTGGATTGCTCTTGACAACGCTTAGACAATATCTTCATTTTTTCTTCGTTTTTGAGTTTCTGCCACATCAACTTTTTGACCCAACAATCTTCCCCTAGTTGATGTCGGCAAAACTCTTTGTATATCTCTTGTAAGTTGTACATGATCTTCAAATTGCTTCCCCTCAAGTGTAGCATGTATATCTTCCCTTTTTTGTCACATAAACAGGGAAGTAAACAATGTATGCAATCTTGAAGATTCTCCAAATGTAGCTCTATGTAATGATCTTGAAGAAAAATAAATAAAGTAATCTTGATGTAGAAGTAGAGTAACCCAAACCTATGTTCCATGTCTTGTACGATGTGATGAAGTATGGGATTAATACAAACATCCTCATCCTTTGTGAGACACTGAGCATAATACTGTAACTCCTTCAAGTGATAGAAAATATGTGCATAGAGTACCATAAGAAAGATCACATATTCCTAGATCTTGTATTACTTCATCAGTAACAATGTAAGCACAAACAAGTTACCTTAAAAGTCCATGACTGGAAGTGCACGACTTTAAGATATGATAGAACACATACTCACGAAAATCTTCTTCAATCATCAAACTTACCATAAGAATTCTTCCCCTTAAGCCAACACCTCTTCATGACAAGTCAATATCTTCATATGTAAAAGCTGTAAGCGAATAACTCTTTCACAAGGCTACCCCGATTACATAATCCAATAAAATTCTTCATGAATTGTTGCTAACTTACTAAAAATCATTTATCCCTTTTAAAAATATCCGAGCCATAAATATCAACTTGATATTCTATATGAAAACGGAGATTCCATATACCTTAGTGTGTAATTTCGTCCTTTTTGTGTGCTAAAAACGTACCAATTTTCTCAAACAGCAGCTATTCTTTTGTTACCCGAGAACCTTCTTTCTCCAATATCTTAATCGCATGCATTGTCAGATATCGGACAAAACCTATCAACGCTTGAGCAAGCGTTTCTCGGACAACTCATGTCAACGCTCTCTGTCAGTGTTCGACTTATTCTTGTCAGCGTCAAAATTACAAACGTTAGCGTCAACCATAAACTTTGTCAGCGTCTTGTCAGTGTCTACCTTATATGACTTTGACAACTTGTAGCTATTTTATTTCCATAAACGTGAACAGTTGCTATGCCAAATCAGAAAGATCTATTGCTTCTATACTCCCACGATATGCTCAGACCACTTGTGCTTTGGGATCACTTGAAAGCTCACGTCCCCTTATTTTTAATTCTTTTGAAGGCATAGAACCATAGTGCAACTTTGATTGGTTGAATAAGCACCCTCACATTTAATATATCTTTTGGCACTTAAACATGTTCATAGCTGATGTCAACGTCTTTGGACCAATTTAATAATCTTTTTGCGATTCATCACGTCATTGGACCAATTTAATAATCTTTGTCGCCCAGTGATAATATCCATCCCAAATATAGACTCTTGTGAAGATCTATGTCTATTTGTAGAATATGTAGACACTGAATATAATATAATCCCTGTAAATTAGGAAATCATATAAATAGGAGATATATAGATATCCTAAAAATCAGCCAAAACAAACCGTGTCCTTCACAACTGTCTTTCAAGAAAACTCCTAAACAATAGGCGGACATCCAACAATCACGTATCAATGATATAACCCACGTTATTGACTTTGCCATATATTCCCGTTGTAATTCCTACAATGTAGCAACCAATAACCTGTATCCTTGACAGTCACGTTTCAGCCAACAATTCATCTCAGATTGTACTTCTTGATGCATACCTATGATTTGTTTCCATTAGTAATATCACGTCAATTATGAAATCAGATTTAAACACAAGGCTGCTATGTTTCATAATAGATCTAGGGTTTTTCATAAACCCTAATATTTACATAGCCTCAACCACGCTTCCTAGTATCAATCTGCTCCAAAACATCCAATTTTCTGTGATAAAAACGATCTAGGGTTTTCAGAAACCCTAAATCATGATTTCATGTGAATACAAAAATCTGAAAATCACCTCTGCTGCCTAGTTTGACGCCTAATAACTTTTTACTGGGGATAGATCTTGACAATCCCTCCGGTGGATGTCTAGATATATATGTATAGAACACACATAAAAAATTTCGTGACGATCCAACAGTCTAATAAAAAGTTATGACCTTCTGAATACTAATGTTTCTAAATTTATAGCTTTTGTGCATGCCTTAGTCTGTTAACAAGGGATGTGTCCTTGTTGATTTATTCTTTGTGCATTTTGTATCAAACTTGGCTTCTTGCCCTTTCTCTCTTTATAAAATTTACCATTTAGAGTGATTCTCTAGGAAAAAAAAAAAACGTCCAGAAAAACCCTAGACGGATTTTTCTTCTTTTCACCATACACGAACACCTTGTTGGTCCTAGCATCACGAGCCACGAGGCTCTGATACCAATTGTGGAAACCTTGGTTTCCTCGAATCTTTTAGCTACTAGGAACGAATCTCATTCACTTGATTGAATCAAGGCGGAATAGAATGAAACACGTTTAACAAGGTGTTTAGACACAAAGAACATGAATAAAAACAATTGGATTGTTCATTATATTAATAACAAACAATCACTAGACTTGTATACATTGAATCTTACGTCTAGTCGACACACGCTTTAGGTTTACATTGTGAATGAACTTATGAATAAAACCTAAGACCCTTGGTTCCTTTTATAGTGTAAGGATTAGGGTTTACAAGAGATAAAATCAAATAAACAAGTAAATCTTCTATTTAAATAAACTTATACAGAATATATCCTGCATGTTTATCTAAATAGAAGCTTCTATAAGCTTCTTTGTCTACGTTTCTGTCAATGCTTGGATTGCATGTGAAAATGCTTGGATTGCACATGACAATGCTTGAGCCATCAACACTTAGTTTGCTCTTGTCAACGCTTGGATTTCTCTTGACAACGCTTAGACAATATCTTCATGTTTTCTTCGTTTTTGAGTTTCTACCACATCAACTTTTTGACCCAACAATCTTCCCCTAGTTGATGTCGGCAAAACTCTTTGTAAATCTCTTGTAAGTTGTACATGATCTTCAAATTGATTCCCCTCAAGTGTAGCATGTATATCTTCCCCTTTTTGTCACATCAACAGGAAAGTAAACAATGTATGCAATCTCTAAAGATTCTCCAAATGTAGGCTCTACGTAATGATCTTGAAGTAAAATAAATAAAGTATTCTTGATGTAGAAGTAGAATAACCCAAACCTATGTTCCATATCTTGTACGATGTGATGAAGTGTGTAGCTGATACAAAAATCCTCATCCTTTGTGAGACACTGAGCACGATAATGTAACTCCTTCAAGTGATAGAAAATATGTGCATAGAGAACGCTTAGACAATTGTGGAAACCTTGGTTTCCGGATCTTTTAAGCTACTAGGAATGCATCTTGTCAACGCTTGGATTGCTCTTGACAATGCTTAGACAATATCTTCATGTTTTCTTCGTTTTTGAGTTTCTTCCACATCAAATTTTTGACCCAACAATCTTCCCCTAGTTGATGTCGGCAAAACTCTTTATATATCTCTTGTAAGTTGTACATGATCTTCAAATTGCTTCCCCTCAAGTGTAGCATGTATATCTTCCCCTTTTTGTCACATCAACAGTGAATTAAACAATGTATGCAATCTTGAAGATTCTCCAAATGTAGCTCTATGTAATGATCTTGAAGAAAAATAAATAAAGTAATCTTGATGTAGAAGTAGAGTAACCCAAACCTATGTTCCATGTCTTGTACGATGTGATGAAGTATGGGATTAATACAAAAATCCTCATCCTTTGTGAGACACTGAGCACAATAATGTAACTCCTTCAAGTGATAGAAAATATGTGCATAGAGTACCATAAGAAAGATCACATATTCCTAGATCTTGTATTACTTCATCAGTAACAATGTAAGCACAAACAAGTTACCTTAAAAGTCCATGACTGGAAGTGCACGACTTTAAGATATGATAGAACACATACTCACGAAAATCTTCTTCAATCATCAAACTTACCATAAGAATTCTTCCCCTTAAGCCAACACCTCTTCATGACAACTCAATATCTTCATATGTAAAAGCTGTAAGCGAATAACTCTTTCACAAGGCTATCCCGATTACATAATCCAATAAAATTCTTCATGAATTGTTGCTAACTTACTAAAAAATCATTTATCCCTTTTAAAAATATCCGAGCCATAAATATCAACTTGATATTCTATATGAAAACGGAGATTCCATATACCTTCGTGTGTAATTTCCTCCTTTTTGTGTGCTAAAAACGTACCAATTTTCTCAAACAGCAGCTATTCTTTTGTTACCCGAGAACCTTCTTTGTCCAATATCTTAATCGCATGAATTGTCAGATATCGGACAAAACCTATCAACGCTTGAGCAAGCGTTTCTCGGACAACTCATGTCAACGCTCTCTGTCAGCGTTCGACTTATTCTTGTCAGCGTCAAAATTACAAACGTCAGCGTCAACCATAAACTTTGTCAGCGTCTTGTCAGCGTCTACCTTATATGACTTTGACAACTTGTAGCTCTTTTCTTTCCATAAACGTGAACAGTTGCTATGCCAAATCAGAAACATCAATTGCTTCTATACTCCCACGATATGCTCAGACCACTTGTGCTTTGGCATCACTTGAAAGCTCACGTCCCATTATTTTTAATTCTTTTGAACGCATAGAACCATAGTGCAACTTTGATTGGTTGAATAAGCACCCTCACATTTAATATATCTTTTGGCACTTAAACATGTTCACAGCTGATGTCAACGTCTTTGGACCAATTTAATAATCTTTCTGCGAATCATCACGTCATTGGACTACTTTAATAATCTTTGTCGCCCAGTGATAATATCTATCCCAAATATAGACTCTTGTGAAGATCTATGTCTATTTGTAGAATATGTAAACACTGAATATAATATAATCCCTGTAAATTAGGAAATCATATAAATAGGAGATATATAGATATCCTAAAAATCAGCCAAAACAAACCGTGTCCTTCACAACTGTCTTTCAAGAAAACTCCTAAACAATTGGCAGACATCCAACAATCACGTATCAATGATATAACCCACGTTATTGACTTTGCCATATATTCCCGTTGTAATTCCTACAATGTAGCAACCAATAACCTGTATCCTTGACAGTCACGTTTCAGCCAACAATTCTTCTCAGATTACTTCTTGATGCATACCCATGATCTGTTTCCATTAGTAATATCACGTCAATTATGAAGTCAGATTTAAACACAAGGCTGTTATGTTTCATAATAGATCTAGGGTTTTCATAAACCCTAATATTTACATAGCCTCAACCATGCTTCCTAGTATCAATCTGCTCCAAAACATCCAATTTTCTGTGATAAAAACGATCTAGGGTTTTCAGAAACCATAAATCATGATTTCATGTGAATACAAAAATCTGAAAATCACCTCGGCTACCTACTTTGACGCCTAATAACTTTTTACTGGGAATAGATCTTGACAATCCCTCCGGTGGATGTCTAGATATATGTGTATAGAACACACATAAAAATTTCGTGACGATCCAACGGTCCAATAAAAAGTTATGACTTTCTGAATACTGCTGCGCACATAAAAACGTCCAGAAAAACCCTAGACGGATTTTTCTTCTTTTCACCATACACGAACACCTTGTTGGTCTTAGCATCACGAGCCACGAGGCTCTGATACCAATTGTGGAAACCTTGGTTTCCTCGAATCTTTTAGCTACTAGGAACGAATCTCATTCACTTGATTGAATCAAGGCGGAATAGAATGAAACACGTTTAACAAGGTGTTTAGACACAAAGAACATGAATAAAAACAATTGGATTGTTCATTATATTAATAACAAACAATCACTAGACGTGTATACATTGAATCCCACGTCTAGTCGACACACGCTTTAGGTTTACATTGTGAATGAACTTATGAATAAAACCTAAGACCCTTGGTTCCTTTTATAGTGTAAGGATTAGGGTTTACAAGAGATAAAATCAAATAAACAAGTAAATCTTCTATTTAAATAAACTTATACATAATATATCATGCATGTTTATCTAAATAGAAGCTTCCATAAGCTTCTTTGTCTATGTTTCTGTCAATGCTTGGATTGCATGTGACAATGCTTGGATTGCATATGACAATGCTTGAGCCATCAACACTTAGTTTGCTTTTGTCAACGCTTGGATTGCTCTTGACAACGCTTAGACAATATCTTCATGTTTTCTTAATTTTTGAGTTTCTGCCACATTAACTTTTTGCCCCAACAATCTTCCCCTAGTTGATGTCGGCAAAACTCTTTGTATATCTCTTGTAAGTTGTACATGATATTCAAATTTATTCCCCTCAAGTGTAGCATGTATATCTTCCCCTTTTTGTCACATCAACAGGAAAGTAAACAATGTATGCAATCTTTGAAGATTCTCCAAATGTAGGCTCTACGTAATGATCTTGAAGTAAAATAAATAAAGTATTCTTGATGTAGAAGTAGAATAACCCAAACCTATGTTCCATATCTTGTACGATGTGATGAAGTGTGTAGCTGATACAAAAATCCTCATCCTTTGTGAGACACTGAGCACGATAATGTAACTCCTTCCAGTAATAGAAAATATGTGCATAGAGAACGCTTAGACAATTGTGGAAACCTTGGTTTCCGGATCTCTTAAGCTACTAGGAGTGCATCTTGTCAATGCTTGGATTGCTCTTGACAACGCTTAGACAATATCTTCATGTTTTCTTCGTTTTTTAGTTTCTGCCACATCAACTTTTTGACCCAACAATCTTCCCCTAGTTGATGTCGACAAAACTCTTTGTATATCTCTTGTAAGTTGTACATGATCTTCAAATTGCTTCCCCTCAAGTGTAGCATGTATATCTTCCCCTTTTTGTCACATCAACAGGGAAGTAAACAATGTATGCAATCTTGAAGATTCTCCAAATGTAGCTCTATGTAATGATCTTGAAGAAAAATAAATAAAGTAATCTTGATGTAGAAGTAGAGTAACCCAAAACTATGTTCCATGTCTTGTACGATGTGATGAAGTATGGGATTAATACAAAAATCCTCATCCTTTGTGAGACACTGAGCATAATAATGTAACTCCTTCAAGTGATAGAAAATATGTGCATAGAGTACCATAAGAAAGATCACATATTCCTAGATCTTGTATTACTTCATCAGTAACAATGTAAGCACAAACAAGTTACCTTAAAAGTCCATGACTGGAAGTGCATGACTTTAAGATATGATAGAACACATACTCACGAAAATCTTCTTCAATCATCAAACTTACCATAAGAATTCTTCCCCTTAAGCCAACACCTCTTCATGACAAGTCAATATCGTCATATGTAAAAGCTGTAAGCGAATAACTCTTTCACAAGGCTATCCCGATTACATAATCCAATAAAATTCTTCATGAATTGTTGCTAACTTACTAAAAAATCATTTATACCTTTTAAAAATATCCGAGCCATAAATATCAACTTGATATTCTATATGAAAACGGAGATTCCATATCCCTTCGTGTATAATTTCCTCCTTTTTGTGTGCTAAAAACGTACCAATTTTCTCAAACAGCAGCTATTCTTTTGTTACCCGAGAACCTTCTGTGTCCAATATCTTAATCGCATGCATTGTCAGATATCAGACAAAACCTATCAACGCTTGAGCAAGCGTTTCTCGAACAACTCATGTCAATGCTCTCTGTCAGTGTTCGACTTATTCTTGTCAGCGTCAAAATTACAAACGTCAGCGTCAACCATAAACTTTGTCAGCGTCTTGTCAGCGTCTACCTTATATGACTTTGACAACTTGTAGCTCTTTTATTTCCATAAACGTGAACAGTTGTTATGACAAATCAGAAACATCAATTGCTTCTATACTCCCACGATTTGCTCAGACCACTTGTGCTTTGGCATCACTTGAAAGCTCACGTCCCATTATTTTTAGTTCTTTTGAAGGCATAGAACCATAGTGCAACTTTGATTGGTTGAATAAGCACCCTCACATTTAATATATCTTTTGGCTCTTAAACATGTTCACAGCTGATGTCAACGTCTTTGGACCAATTTAATAATCTTTCTGCGATTCATCACGTCATTGGACCAATTTAATAATCTTTGTCGCCCAGTGATAATATCCATTCCAAATATAGACTCTTGTGAAGATCTATGTCTATTTGTAGAATATGTAAACACTGAATATAATATAATCCCTGTAAATTAGGAAATCATATAAATAGGAGATATATAGATATCCTAAAAATCAGCCAAAACAAACCGTGTCCTTCACAACTGTCTTTCAAGAAAACTCCTAAACAATAGGCAAACATCCAACAATCACGTATCAATGATATAACCCACGTTATTGACTTTGCCATATATTCCCGTTGTAATTCCTACAATGTAGCAACCAATAACCTGTATCCTTGACAGTCACGTTTCAGCCAACAATTCTTCTCAGATTGTACTTCTTGATGCATACCCATGATCTGTTTCCATTAATAATATCACATCAATTATAAAGTCAGATTTAAACACAAGGCTGCTATGTTTCATAATAGATCTAGGGTTTTTCACAAACCCTAATATTTACATAGCCTCAACCACGCTTCCTAGTATCAATCTGCTCCAAAACATCCAATTTTCTGTGATAAAAACGATCTAGTGTTTTCAGAAACCCTAAATCATGATTTCATGTGAATACAAAAATCTGAAAATCACCACTGCTGCCTACTTTGACGCCTAATAACTTTTTACTGGGGATAGATCTTGACAATCCCTCCGGTGGATGTCTAGATATATGTGTATAGAACACACATAAAAAATTTTGTGCCGACCCAATCGTCCAATAAAAAGTTATGACCTTCTGAATACTACTGCGCACACAAAAACGTCCAGAAAAACCCTAGACGGATTTTTCTTCTTTTCACCATACACGAACACCTTGTTGGTCCTAGCATCACGAGCCACGAGGCTCTAATACCAATTGTGGAAACCTTGGTTTCCTCGAATCTTTTAGCTACTAGGAACGAATCTCATTTACTTGATTGAATCAAGGCGGAATAGAATGAAACACGTTTAACAAGGTGTTTAGACACAAAGAACATGAATAAAAACAATTGGATTGTTCATTATGTTAATAACAAACAATCACTAGACGTGTATACATTGAATCCCACGTCTAGTCGACACACGCTTTAGGTTTACATTGTGAATGAACTTATGAATAAAACCTAAGACCCTTGGTTCCTTTTATAATGTAAGGATTAGGGTTCACAAGAGATAAAATCAAATAAACAAGTAAATCTTCTATTTAAATAAACTTATACAGAATATATCCTGCATGTTTATCTAAATAGAAGCTTCCATAAGCTTCTTTGTCTATGTTTCTGTCAATGCTTGGATTGCATGTGACAATGCTTGGATTGCACATGACAATGCTTGAGCCATCAACGCTTAGTTTGCTCTTGTCAACGCTTGGATTTCTCTTGACAACGCTTAGACAGTATCTTCATGTTTTCTTCGTTTTTGAGTTTCTGCCACATCAACTTTTTGACCTAACAATCTTCCCCTAGTTGATGTCGGCAAAACTCTTTGTATATCTCTTGTAAGTTGTACATGATCTTCAAATTGATTCCCCTCAAGTGTAGCATGTATATCTTCCCCTTTTTGTCACATCAACAGGAAAGTAAACAATGTATGCAATCTTTGAAGATTCTCCAAATGTAGGCTCTACGTAATGATCTTGAAGTAAAATAAATAAAGTATTCTTGATGTAGAAGTAGAATAACCCAAACCTATGTTCCATATCTTATACGATGTGATGAAGTGTGTAGCTGATACAAAAATCCTCATCCTTTGTGAGACACTAAGCACGATAATGTAACTCCTTCAAGTGATAGAAAATATGTGCATAGAGAACGCTTAGACAATTGTGGAAACCTTGGTTTCCGGATCTTTTAAGCTACTAGGAATGCATCTTGTCAACGCTTGGATTGCTCTTGACAACGCTTAGACAATATCTTCATGTTTTCTTCGTTTTTGAGTTTCTGCCACATCAACTTTTTGACCCAACAATCTTCCCCTAGTTGATGTCGGCAAAACTCTTTGTATATCTCTTGTAAGTTGTACATGATCTTCAAATTGCTTCCCCTCAAGTGTAGCATGTATATCTTCCCCTTTTTGTCACATCAACAGGGAAGTAAACAATGTATGCAATCTTGAAGATTCTCCAAATGTAGCTCTATGTAATGATCTTGAAGAAAAATAAATAAAGTAATCTTGATGTAGAAGTAGAGTAACCCAAACCTATGTTCCATGTCTTGTACGATGTGATGAAGTATGGGATTAATACAAAAATCCTCATCCTTTGTGAGACACTGAGCACAATAATGTAACTCCTTCAAGTGATAGAAAATATGTGCATAGAGTACCATAAGAAAGATCACATATTCCTAGATCTTGTATTACTTCATCAGTAACAATGTAAGCACAAACAAGTTACCTTAAAAGTCCATGACTAGAAGTGCACGACTTTAAGGTATGATAGAACACATACTCACGAAAATCTTCTTCAATAATCAAACTTACCATAAGAATTCTTCCCCTTAAGCCAACACCTCTTCATGACAAGTCAATATCTTCATATGTAAAAGCTGTAAGCGAATAACTCTTTCACAAGGCTATCCCGATTACATAATCCAATAAAATTCTTCATGAATTGTTGCTAACTTACTAAAAAATCATTTATCCCTTTTAAAAAGTACCGAGCCATAAATATCAACTTGATATTCTATATGAAAATGGAGATTCCATATACCTTCGTGTGTAATTTCCTCCTTTTTGTGTGCTAAAAACGTACCAATTTTCTCAAACAGCAGCTATTCTTTTGTTACCCGAGAACCTTCTTTGTCCAATATCTTAATCGCATGCATTGTCAGATATCGGACAAAACCTATCAACGCTTGAGCAAGCGTTTCTCGGACAACTCATGTCAACGCTCTCTGTCAGCGTTCGACTTATTCTTGTCAGCGTCAAAAGTACAAACGTCAACGTCAACCATAAAATTTGTCAGCGTCTACCTTATATGACTTTGACAACTTGTAGCTCTTTTATTTCCATAAACGTGAACAGTTGCTATGCCAAATCAGAAACATCAATTGCTTCTATACTCCCACGATATGCTAAGACCACTTGTGCTTTGGCATCACTTGAAAGCTCACGTCCCATTATTTTTAATTCTTTTGAAGGCATAGAACCATAGTGAAACTTTGATTGGTTGAATAAGCACCCTCACATTTAATATATCTTTTGGCACTTAAACATGTTCACAGCTGATGTCAACGTCTTTGGACCAATTTAATAATCTTTCTGCGATTCATCACGTCATTGGACCAATTTAATAATCTTTGTCTCCCAGTGATAAAATCCATCCCAAATATAGACTCTTGTGAAGATCTATGTCTATTTGTAGAATATGTAAACACTGAATATAATATAATCCCTGTAAATTAGGAAATCATATAAATAGGAGATATATAGATATCCTAAAAATCATCCAAAACAAACTGTGTCCTTCACAACTGTCTTTCAAGAAAACTCCTAAACAATAGGCAGACATCCAACAATCATGTATCAATGATATAACCCACGTTATTGACTTTTCCATATATTCCCGTTGTAATTCCTACAATGTAGCAACCAATAACCTGTATCCTTGACAGTCACGTTTCAGCCAACAAAACTGAAAAGGGACGCCACGAGCAATCACTTCGCCGTGGGGGAGTCATAACACTGGTGCCTCCAGTGTTATGGTTATGGTACCTCCATAACTAGGTGACACTGGTCATGCATGTATATGGCTTAGGCTCTAAATCTAACATAAGTATTAAACATATAAAACAAATACTAGGAAAACCGTTGGCTGCAGACGGGGAATCCTAATAAGGAAAGAATTTCCATACTGAAAGGACGGAAAATCCGTACCTTATGTCCAGTGAACGAATAAGACGAACGAAAGAGAGTCCTACTTCGATCTCACTAATGCTACATAAATAGTATTCGTGTATAAGTATTTTGATTATTGAGTACGTAACTGATTTTATATCGTGTCTTAGCTTGTTTTATATGTTCATGTCTTGTTTTACTGATTTTAACGTTATGCTGTGTTTATCATGTATTATGTATATTCTGATTAAGTATTACTTTTATTTCTTGTATTATTATACTTTTTGTGTAATAATAAGTGACTTTCTAAAAATAGCAGGTTTCCTAAAATAGAAAGTTTCCAGAAATAGAAAGTTTCCAAAAATAGAGTAACTCCTTAAAATAGATCAGTTCCTAAAAATAGAAAGTTTCTAAAAATAGTAAGTTTCCTGAATTAGAAAGTTTCCATATTTAGAATTAAGTTGGATTAAATATCATAAGTCATGTGATATGGTATAGTTTATTAATCATAACATGTTAATTAAATAAACTATAGGTTATATGATTTAATTAATTATAAGCATGATTTAATTAAATTAAAGTGTATAAAATACTTAGGTTAAAACATGTATTAATATTTTATCAATATAACCTAAGTCATGATTATTAATTAATTATATTCCATGTTTTTAATAATTAGTTAATACTATAGTCTAAATTATATAGTTAAATACTTAGGTTAAAACATGTATTATTTCCTAAATAATAATTAACCTAAGTTCATGATTTAATTAATTTAATTACATGCCATGTTTAATCAAATTAATATCTTGTTAAAATTAATACTTGTAAAAATAAAATACTTGTACATATTTTAGTCATGAACCGGACCATGTATTTCAATTTAAGCATGTCGTGAACCGGACCCGGAACCCCTTGAACCGGTCCGAACCAAACACCCCTTAACAGTGGCAAACCGGCTTGGTCGGTTGCCACTGCCTTTGCTAGGCTACCACCGGCTTAAGCCGGTGGTCTTGTCCCTCTCGGCTAGCCACTGCCAACATCAGTGGGTTCCCACCGGTTGTGTGCCGGTGGTCCCTCCTGCTTGACCCCAAACTGTCACCGGTTGTGTGCCGGTGGTTGGCTGCTGCTGCCGAGACCCAACCAAAACCACAAGGACACCCCGACGCATGTCAGGGTTCCTTGTCCCTGCTATCGACCGAACCAAACACCAACGAGACATAAGTCTCAGTTGGTGGTGTGAAACAAACGATGCCGAGAGCCATGGGGCTCTCGGTTTGAGTGGCGGCCGAATAACCAAACCCGAACAAACGCTTACTTTTTACCCACCCTGATTCATGTGTTCATCATAAAAATAAAAAGAACTAAAAAGAAAAGGTTTTACGGATTACCAAACACGTGGAATGAATGAAGAACGATTACACGAACACACTCCTTGAATTTAATTAAGCAAGATCAAACAAACACCTCCTTGTGGTGTTGTGTTGCCGCCAGCCAAGAGAGAGAGAAAACAGATTAGGGTTTTGTGATTTTATGAAAAAATTTATAAATGCATATCTTCCTTATTTGTTATTTTTAATAAAACAAAACATGGGCTTGGCCCTTTCCCTCTCTTGGTGTCGCGGCTTGTAGGGCCCATAAGGGAAACCCGGAGTTTTCCCGTGTTCTAATTTATTACATGCTCGTGTGTTCGTGTTTACGTGTTACGTTATTATTAAATATTCGTGTTATTATAAATACTTGTACGTAACGATATTAATCGTATTAATAATATACGTAAATACATAATTATATGTTCGTGATTCTTACGTTTATGATTTCATGTTCGTGATTATAATTATTATTGATAATAATTATCGTGTACTAACACGTACTTAATACTTATCGTGTAATTATACGTACATAAATTCTATAATTACTAATCGTGACACGTGTTCATGCTATAAAAGGAAAGTTTTAATATGTACGTACCTTTACTTAGTGTACTGTTAATGGTAAAAGTATGTGGGTTTTACACTTTTTGTTATCTTTCCCGTCCTTCCAGTCCTTGACCAGATGTTTTGAGTTTGCCGGATTTAATCAATGACTCAATATGCTTCTTGATCTGAATGCACTCATCCATGCCATGACCTTTGTCGTTATGGAATTCGCAAAAGCAATTCCCCTGACGACGATCGACTGGAGTTGTCATTGGGGGCCGCCTTGGGAAATTTGCCCCTTCTGTCAGTAGGATGTCTCGGTATGTCATCTTTAGAGGAGTGAACTTGTCGTTCGACCGCCCTCCTTTCGCTTGATTTTTGTAATCCAAGCTCCTACTGCTACCATGGTTGTTTGATTTCCTTTTTGGCTGGTCATTCGATCGATAGCTTTGGTTTCACTTTGTGGGATAGGCTGCGGACACGGCAGTCTCTCCATCCACAAAGTTCCTAACCCTTTTCATGAGCTCATCAAACGTTGTGGGACGCTTGTAATTGAGGCGCCTGATTAGCTATCTGTCAGTTATGTCGTGCATATAAACGGAGATCTTAAGAACTTCTGGACACGCTCTTATTCGCGTGCATTCGTCTTTGAAACGTTCTGTGAAGTCTTCCGTGGACTCTCCATGCATGTGCTTGACTGTCGGCAATGAGACTGGATCCCTGTTGTACTTCTTTCTTTGGGTATAATTTCTTCTAAACGCCGAGCGTAGTTGATCAAAGCTTTTGATGCTCCGGTACTAAAAAATGAAGTTTAAGTGGCACTCATAAAGTGTTGTATTATGTGTTTAAAATGTTACATTATGTATAATGTGACACTTTATCAAGTGCTATATTATGCAACGTCGCCTTAGCTATAAGTGACACTTTCAATTAGAATGTGCAACATTTTTCAAATGTGTTGCATATGCTTACCAAATGTGATACTTCAAATTGCAACACTTCACACTGAATTGCAACACTTATTATGTAAAATGCAACACTTATTTCGTAAAATGCAACACTATTGTACCAAAGTGCAACACTTTTTACATTAAAATGCAACAATTTTGCTACTTAAGTGCAACACTTTTCAAAATAAAATGCAACATTTTTTTTGGAACCATAACACTTTTAGATTCAAATGCAACATTTTGTCATCATTATAACTAATTTTGCAACACTTTATTTTCTGAAACGCAACACTCATAATTTTTTTCCCTTGTATAAGGTGCCACTTTTATAAATAATTTGTAACACTTTTGTTTCACAAGATATAATGCTAAAATATATATATGATATTTTTATCAAACAAATAATTTGAAAATGTCTAATAATACATTAATATTTAACATTTGTTCAACCATAGTAACAATAAAATACAACATACAACATCGTTGTGTACTTTGACAAAATTGTCTAACGTAAGATAACTTCTAATGAACAAAATAAAAAGGAATCAAACTACATGTAACCCTAGACATCTTGAGTTCATCTTTTCAAATCTCCAGCTTGAAGTACTATAAAACGACGTTGCCTGGTTCAAATGAAAACGAAATATAATATTGTTAGTTTACACTCGTGGTATATATCCAAATAGCACACGACCAAATCTATACAATAAAGTAGTGTACATTGAAACAACATTTAACATAACACAATCAAGAAAAAAGAGACCACTGGACCACATAGCAACAATGTAAGTAAAAATTCATTATAGTATAAAGCTCAATCTGATCTGCCTTAAGACTACAATCCCAGGTCCATATATTGAACAATTATTGAAAATCAGTTCCACTAATTTTGAACTGCAAGTGCCAAGGACCAAGTAGAGAAAGGTGTGGAAGTTGCATATACTAAGTACAGAAAATGTGTAAATACATTCAGAGATCATGTTACCATATTAGGAGATTTCCAAAAGACTCATGTAACTGGTAAACATGATAGTCGCACGGGAAGAATGTACACTTACTAAAGGAAAAAAGTGAACCAAAAAAAGAAGGAACATGTTGCAGACATTAAATGGAAGCAATAAAAAGATCTTAAAACAAAAATAAAATCTATTTTGCTTCCATGGTAAAATTGATCACATTAAGTGAAAGCTTTTCATTTCATCATAAGTAGGATGCTCTAAATATACAGGTACCTATACAGATTCTAGAAGGAAAACCACGATGAACTTTTTTGAAACAAATAAATCTATGCTCTTAACATTAAAAAGATGCAAAGAGGTCATTTTTAAAAATCATACAGATGTCTCTTATAGCACAAAATAGAAAGATCATATCAAACTAGTGGGTCAGTTGACGCTACTGTAAGTTATAGTTACAAAACTAGTGGCTTTTCATCTTCTAACAGAAGATCTTGCTAAAGTTCCATATGCATTATCGAGTTATTAAGTTTTGTTACACCTGCTTCTACTTATATTTATACACATAACCACTTTTAACAAGAAACTCCGATTTGAATTAATATGTACATAATTATGAATGGAAGATGCTTTGTAATAGATAATCTAATTGTTAAAAATAAGATTGTCAATTCTCATAATCTAGTATTCTAAGTCCACAATGGCATTCGAAAGAACCCTGAGTTTAGATCACAATTCATGAGATGTGTGCCAAATCCACTTGCATCAAATAAAGATTTTTGGGTTGAGCTGTTGGAAATTGTTGATTTTTATTATGAACTCAGTAGGTACTTGTTTTTACTTTTCATAAATCTTCTGTAAAGGGTGTTTGGTGTTCTAATTTTAACATGATTACATGTGGTTCAAGTCGGAAATATGCACTGTCTAGAGTTCCAAATTTATGATTAGTTATGGGTCCAATAGTAAGTTTTAGTATTTGTAGGAGTGCTACTGATTATAATTAAGTTACTTGTAAACATAAGGTTATCTGATTACTTCATACAGAAGTAGAACATTCAACCACTCTGTTGCACTCTATTTTTCTATTCATGATACCATATCTTAATTTCAATACTAACAGGTGTACATTTTATTATCCTAAGTCGACGTCCTCTAAAGCTACCAGCCTACCGCTACCTTGCTTTACTGGTGCACACAAACGTTTCCTATGCTTCCTATAGCGACATAATCATTTTTTCAAGTTGCATATTTGTTGCTTGCTTAGAACTTGAACAACCTAGTCATATTCAAATGTGACGAGTATTAGAACAACTAGGTAGTGTTCATTCTCTAAAGATGAATTATATCTTATAACTAAACACATTTAGAACTCCGACGCCAGAGTAATAATTAACTAATCAATATAATCCGATCAAAAAATAACCCAATAAATACGGAAGATAGGACTTACAAATTATTGTGGAAGTTGCGCACAATGCAATGAGCTAGTTGCTCCGATACATATCTAATTTTCCTTTGGATATATTCATTCTATTTTTGCAAAGTTGCACACATCTCTGTAATTTTCTCGACATGTTGTTCACTAGCCTCTACCGGTTTCCTCTCGTGATCCACTTGTTTACATAAGCTGTCATTATCTAGAATTTCCTTTTTTGGATCTGAATGCGCTATCAAATATTTGGGAGTGCACTTAAACCACTTCAAATAAACCTCTGTTAGTGTAGAAGATGAAGTAGATGCGTCATTTTGTAATCCACATAGGGAGCTTTCTCCTAATTATAGAAAGCGCAAACACGTCAAATAAGCAAGCAATCAATTGGTTCAGAGAATATGATATAATTGTGTGATGAGACCTTACAGAATTAGATATAGTCCTCCACTTTCCTATCAACCTGTAACCAACACTTATTGTCAGGTTCATACATTAAGTATTAACGTCTTTATCTGCAACGCCGACAATAATGATACGAGCGAATGTCGAGAAACAAATGGGTAATTGATGTGTAATCTTGCAATATTTAAGTAAAGTTCCAATATGTTAATGAGATTAATATTTAATTTCATCATTTGCACCAACTGTTGTACGCTTTGACTTGGCATTGAAACCCAACCTGAAACGAAAGAGAATTATAAGGTTCCTTAAAGTAGAGACTTATTCAACGAGAGCTACTAGTGTGAGAATACATACTAAACAGCAACAAAGTAGTGACAAACCACATTGCGATAGTAAATGTACTGACGGAAGTAAAATACCATGTACATTTGCTTATAATCAAATACCCACCTCACGGACATCTATATTATCCTAGAGCTCACTTGTCCTTTTTAAATGATCAAAATAATTTTGATCTTGCCATGATTGTGGATTATTTGTTATACAAGACACGTTAACTAATAAAACCACAAACAAAAAGAACCTCATATTTGCTACTGTTTAATAACACATTTGTATTGAATACAAAAGTTGTCATCATGAATTCAATTTATAGTTGAATTTTTTTTCTAGAAAATCTCGAGTGAAAACAAACTAAAAGTAACATAATCATATCATATTTGTTTAAATAGTAGGCGGAGGTGGCAAAATGGGCGGGCGGGCGGGCACGGGCGGCAGGCTAAACGGGCGGCGGGCTAAACGGACGCTGGCTAAACGGGCACGGGCTAAACGGGCGGGCTAAACGGGCGCAAGCTAAAAAAAGGAAAAAACCATATAAAAACCTACAAATAAAAAATAAAAATACTTGTTTGAAAGCCGGGATAAAAAAATTAATAAAAAATATTCGTCGAGTATACTAATTTATATTTTACAAGTGCGCCCGTTAAGCCCATTTAGTTTCTTACATATGCGCCCGTTTAGCCCATTCATTATAAAGAATGGGAAAAAAGTGCCTCATCCTTTTTTGAAAATGGGCAAAAAGTGTCCATATGTATCAAAATCGGCAAGATTTGCCACCTCTAAGTAGGCCTATATAGCACATTATTTATCTGCAGATAAAAAAAAGCAAAAGAGTGTTGTATGTCAGCTCAACTGATCATAACATGTTTCAACGCACACCAAGACATAATCCTGACGCATTATATAACTGCCCAGGTAGCCCATATTAGCACCTCTATGATATCGCAAAGGACACCAGTGACCAGACTATACAATACTACTGTTTTTTTTTATAAATTGTGGTGGTGTTGATTTTTTACCCAAGACACTTATCATTCCAACGATTTTGTTATCCATAGTTCTGGTGATAAAACAGCGTAAAATAGTTGCAAAAATGATACACTGTTGTTTTGAAAAATTGTGTAACAGATATACGAGATGACAGATCCCTTCAACAGTCATTCATTCTACTCTTTCGAGTACTTTTTGCATTTCTACACCAAAAACTGTTTGTGTGCAACAAAAAAACAATGTACAATGATCTAAACAATCAATCTTTACACAGAAAAAATGGTCAGTGTATTTATATTTGACACCTGATTACCAACGGTTAGATTTCACATAAAAAATAAATATAGTTTTGTAGGGAAAACAAACACAGTTCAATGACAGAACGGTGGATCCTAGACAAAAGTTGTTAAAAATACAATTCTCTCTTTTGGCATATCAGATTTTACAATTTAATTAACAAAAATTCATTTTCACAAGCCTGTCTCATCTTTTAGTAATTTGCCACAAACAATTGTTAATTTGCACAAAAAACTAACTACCCCCAATTATAAAAGAAAGATGATTAACAGTCACAGTTTGATCAAGTGATATAATTTACGAGCGAAGGCAATAAAAAACCCGCAACTATAGACGAGAACTCCATTATTTACCTTTTTCATTTTGTAGTTTAGCAAAAAAAAGAAAAAATCAAGAGCGGTAAGTGACCGATAATAAACCTACAGACACAAATAAGAATCTTTGTTACAGTAGGGGTATAAATAAAATTAATCCAATCTCAACCATTAACAAGTTGCTCACTGTTATATTTACCAAAGATATATAGTAATTACCTTTAAGTTCTACAAACCCCAATAGACCCACAATCTTAGATCTGAAGATGCAATATATGAATGAAGCCATCAAATAACATGCAAGATGAGTCACTTTGAACAAAATAGATCTAATTTGGGATAATACTTTAGATTTGCAAATGAGGAGACAATAGATAAACAATTAGATCCAGGAAGTTATATATAATAATATAATTAATATAAGGTTAGTATCACATACCTTATAACCTCTTGAAATTAAACTGATGAAGAAACCAAAATGCAATACGAAAAGGTTTGGTTACTTTTTTTTATTTTAATGTGTAAATGAAAAAAAGAAGGGCCCGGTATGTAGATTGATCTAAAAGTGTTAGGTTTTAAATTTGGGTAAAAAAAGGGGCGGGGCCTTAAGAAAATGTAAGCGGGAATTAGATTTTGATGAATTTTTGGTGTAACATTGTAAAATAAGTGTTGTCTGTATGTAGCACTTTTTAATGTGTTACGCTACAACGTTAAACTTGCAACACTTTTACAAAAGTGCTGTTTTTTAATATTAATATGTAACACTTATTTAAAAAATGTTGCCTTTTCATCAAACTTATAAAAAATACCACATATTTAAAAAGTGTTGCTTGTAAAATGTTACATTAGGCTCATTTTTTTGTAGTGCGGTGGGGGAGTAAAAGTAGTATTTTTACACTTGTTTAGGAAAACAAAACGTAAATGAAGCGGTAAGTATTAAGCGTACGTTTAGGAAAACGTAAACACTTATGACCCTTTTGTGAGTTCGTTCTCGAGGAGGATTAATGTGTGTGTGTTAAACTTGATGGTATTTGAGATTAATTTTAATGAGAAGAGAGAAAAATGAAAATGATGACGGTTACGATTAAAATTAAACTATGACGAATGATAAAACGTAAAACGTAAAAACTTGACGAAATTAAAAATTACTCATAAAAACTCCTAGAAAATCACAATAAATTCCTAAAAATCCAATTAGAGTTTATAAATGATCGAAACTTTTTCAAACATTTTATTTAATTAATATTTAATTTTATAATGCTAATTAAAGCCCTAAAAATCAAATAAATTAATAAAAAGCCCAAATAAATATTTTTCAATTTGTAAACCTCCAAAATGACTTAATTAAACTAAAAAGTATTTTTGCAAAATTTAAAACCTATTAAAACTGTTTAATATGAATAAAAACTAAAAAAAATATTAAAATAATATTAAAAATTCAAAATTTATAAAAAATTCTAAAAAAACTTGCAAACTAGTTTATTTTTACTTAATAAAACCAGAAATGAAAGTAAAATGACCTAAATACCTCTATTAAATGGGCCAAAAATGAAAACAATCCAAGTTAATGTGCTTTTTGGCCCAATAAGACAAAAGTCAACATAATAAGCCCAAAAGTTCTAGTCTAGCTTAAAATTTTATTTTTTAAAAAAAATTCTAAAGGCCCAAAAGCTGAAAGTGAGCTTATCACAGCTTATCAAACACCCAGCTTATTCTTAATGGGTTTTTTTAGCCCATTAAGCCATAAGCTAATGCCATAAGCTAAAATTTTACACACATCCTTCTATTGAGTTAATAAAGCTGTTTGTAAATATAATTTTTGAAAAAGCTCAATAAATAAGCTGAAATAAGCCAAAGCTCTCTACAGAAAACGACAAAATAGTCGTTTTTGAGTTCTAGGTTGATTCAAGAGCTGATTCAAGTTGCAAAACGTTTTAAATGACTTAATTAAGCTAAATAAGCAAAAATATTTCCAATAAGCTCACTCAATAAGCTGAAATGATGAATAAGCACATTTAAAAAAGTCAAATGAATTTGTTTTCAAGTCAAACTTTAAAACCAAAAGCTGTAGACCTCAAAACTAACTTATAAGATGAAAATAATAAGACCTATCACAAAAAGAAAGTTGTTGCACATTAGAATAAGCAAAAATGGCTTATTGATAAGCTGAACACAGATTATAACTAATAGTGGCAAGCAGCAGTAGGAAAGGAGTTCCCACTGCTTGAAATGAAAATCTTGATTTGAGCAGGTTTTAGTTGGTGTTTTTGGACAATAATGGCACCCCTACAACCAGTGAGTTGTAGGGAGTCAAGAACAAGCAAATAAACAACAATCCACACAGCAAATTAGTACAATTAATTAATTTAAGGCTTAGACAAGCAAAAACTAGGGGTCTGATGGTTTAAGCAGTTGTTTAAGCAAGAATAAGCCAATGAAACTCTACCAAATGCACACAACAGCAACAATAAACTTAATCAAGCCCAAATACACAAGTTTCATGCATAAACTTCAAGATTTGAACTAATATTAACCCTATGTGACTTTACTAATGAAAACAGTAAACTTCAAAGATCCCTTTGTTGATGCACTTGACCAAAAAATGAAATTCAAATGGTCAAAACAAGTTACCAGATTGCACAAACTTAGATTTTCCACTTTTCAGTCTAAGTCTATACGCTAGGTGCAAAGATGGCCAAATTTCACTCCACAAAAACTTAAAACAACCTAGTTCAAGGCAATGATTCTGATTAGTGTTTTAAAACACAAGTTATGTAGGTTTTAGCTTAACTACACCAACTCAGTTGAAACAAACACAAGTGAAGTCTTAACTCCTACAAAATTTTTACCAAAGCTTTCAAAACATGCAATCCCAAACACCCTTTAGCAACCTAAATCAGATTTAACAAGGCCAAAATGTATTTTAATCCAAGAAAAACTGAAACAAGTAATAATCTAACACTACTATTAATTAAGAACCATATTTTATCAACTAAAAACAACTAGATAACAAGTATCACCAAATTCACTTAACATCAATTTTTCAGACAAGAAATTTAAAAAGAAAGAGAGAAATGGTGAACCTGCCTTGCTTTACATCCAAGCAAGGCCAGCAATGCTCCCCTAGCTTATTCAACAGCTGAATACAAGCTAGGGTGTCTTGACTGGTATATTGGGTGTAAAGATGGTGATTGGTGTGGTTCTACAGCAGAACCATGCACCAATGTGAAAGATGGATGAATGAATGTACTTGTTGAGGACACAATCACAAAAGCACAAATCTCACTACTCAAACTTGAAGACCTTGAATAAATGAGGGTTAGCCAAGATATAGTGATAAGTAAAACAAGGAAGAAAAAGAACCAGTCTTTTGCAAGACTCTAGCACCACAAGATGGATGAAGAGAACACAATCATCAAAAACAAATCTAGGCTAGTGGCTAAAGTGTATGGCCAGAAAGAGAACACAATCATGGAAAAACAAGATGGATGAAGAGAACACAATCATCAAAAACAAATCTAGGCTAGTGGCTAAAGTGTATGGCCAGAAAGAGGGTATTGATTTTGAAGAATCATTTGCACCAGTAGCTCGTATGGAAGCGATCAGGATTTTCCTTGCTTATGCTGCACATAATGGATTCATCATTTATCAAATGGACGTAAAGACGACATTTCTTAACGGTCCTTTGAAGGAATAAGTCTATGTCACACAGCCGGAAGGATTCGTCAATCCTCATTATCCTGACAAGGTGTATCGTCTCCACAAAGCACTTTATGGACTCAAGCAAGCTCCAAGGGCGTGGTATGATGAGGTCTCGAAATTTCTGGTCTCCAAAGGTTTCTCAAAAGGTTCCATTGATCTAACTTTGTTCACTTATAAATATAGGGATGAAATTTTGCTTGTGCAGATTTATGTTGATGAAATTATTTTCGGGTCTACAAACCCAAAACTTTCAAAATGGTTTGAAAAAGTAATGCACAGCAAATTTGAAATGTCAATGATGGGCGAACTAAAATTCTTTCTAGGAATTCAAGTTCACCAATCCCCAAGTGGTATCTTTATTAACCAAGCTAAGTATTGTCAAGAGATAATCAAAAAGCATGCTATGACCTCATGTGACCCCGTTGGGACACCATTATCAACCACATCCCTAGAGGCTGATTTGGAGGGAGATGCCATAGATCAAACAAGATATCGTTCCATGATCGGCTCCCTCATGTACTTAACAGCAAGCCGACCAGATATATCACATGCTACGTGTTATTGTGCACGATATCAAGCACGACCCACTAAAAAGCACCTCAAGGAGGTTAAACGGATCTTTCGGTACCCTAAGAATACCATTCATATGGGACTCTGGTATCCGAGGGAACCCGGTTTGTTTCTAACGGCCTATTCAGATTCTGATCATGCAGGGTGTCTTGATACACACAAAAGTACTTCTGGTGGTGTACAATTTCTAGGTCAAGATAAGCTCGTGGGATGGTCTTCCAAGAAGTAGGATTCCACGTCACTATCATCAGCCGAAGCAGAGTATGTGTCTCTATCTGCGTGTTGTGCTCAAGTTCTTTAGATGAGAACACAACTCACGGATTATGGCTTCCACTTTGATAAAGTACCTATGTACTGTGACTCAAAGTCCGCCATAGACATCTCCTGCAATCCGGTACATCATTCCCGCACGAAGCACATTGATGTCAGATATCACTTCATTAAGGAACAAGTTGAAAGGGGTATCTTTGAACTATACTTTGTTGGAACTGATTACCAATTAGCTGACTTGTTTACAAAAGCTCTTTCAAAAGAGAGGTTTGTGTATCTAGTTAGGCAAATTGGTATGAGATGTTTGACTCCAACAGAACTGGAGATTCTGGCAAAGAAGCCTGCTTGATTCATCTATCAAACATCTACTTGTAAATATTAATGAAAAAGCAAAATACAAAATTAAAAATCTTTGAAAATCCAAAAATATTCTTCTCGACATGTCTTTCAGTATCGATAATATGGACGTGCCTAGAAATGTCGCTCAATAACGACATGGGTGTGTACATAAAGCTCGAATGAAAGTTGTAAATATTTTTCAAAACATGTCATTTTTATCTTTTATAACGGAAATTGTCTCTTTTGGACAATTTTTCCAACAACGGGTAGAGCAATCTATCTTGGGTTGAACTTGTCATAAAACATTCAACGTTTTGAGCTCAACACAATTGCTTGTAATCACTTTCAGATTGCAACCCGGATCTATATTCACGGGGGAGTATACGCTTTAGTGCCCTTACCCTCAGCAAAAGAAGAGAAATCTTCTTACACTTGAGTGGATTTGTCAAGACATTCAAAGTCTATGAACTCAAGTTTATGCTTTAGAAAAACCTTTTCGCCAAAAAGAAATAGAGTTTTTCAAAAAGCGTTGAACATCATTTTTTAAGAATTTCTCAATGATTATTCAAAATCTTTCAAAAATTGTGTGTTCAACAACTCCTATCCTCAAAAAGTGAAATGTGGATCACATCCTCACAATGACAATTCAATTGGATCAATTTTTTAGGGGGAGCGTTCCAATTCATGCTAAGTTTGACACATTTTTCTCCCGAGAGTTTTTCAAGACTATTCTTCATAATATTTTAATCAAATTTGGTATCTCTAATATCAAACGATTTTCTATATTAGAGATAGGGGAGAAAATGTGATCTAAAGACTCAAGCACTCATCGTTACGATAAAATACCCACATCTTTAATTCACGACGTTATTGGTGTCAAAAGGGTGGTTAGGTTTAAGTCCTATGACCCAACCAGAACTGGAGGGATCTTCCCAGGGACAATTCAGTAGATTATTAGAAGTCCTTAGCAAAGATGGAGTAGAATGTTAACGTAGCTGAATGCCGACTAAGTACTGAAGCTAGCACCGGAACAATCACAACAAGGTGCTAGTAATGATGTCTTGGTAAGCATTGAAGGGGTTGAAGAATGAAAAAGAAATGTAAGGATAAAGGGTGTAAATAAAGAAGCCCTCCATACAACTTAGGCAGAAACCGAGTCAACACATCATGAAGACAACGCATCATGGACCCAGTGATGTAATGCACAACCCCTCCCCAGCTAACTCAGGCTTCTCACAAAAGAAGTTTGTTTTATTGTCACGGATATCAACACGACTTCTATTGACTTTCTCACTCTAAGATAGTTAATATTGAATAGGTGGCAACTGCTCAAGCCTCCGATCACTAAAAGTGCACAAATCGAGTCTAGAGCCAAGAGATCAATCAAATCTCGTTAGGACACACAGTTGACGATCAACAGAGTCCTACGCTATATCCTTGCGATATTGCTATAACACTCAGAGTGATACTACCTAGTATTCACAATGATGAGTGGAAATACTTCCAGTGTTCACATCAAACAACACTAAGGTAGGTCATGTGTAAGATTCTTTATGAATTGAACATATGTAAAACTGAAAAGAAACATTGGTTTGTTTCTTTATCGATTCAAACTCGTTTCAGGTTTCTACGTAATATATTTATGGTCTTTCCAGAACATTCAGAGTGATATTTATTAATATTCACAGTGAAGAATGGAAATCCTTTTAGCGTCAACATTAAACAGCGCTACGGTAGGTAACTTGCGAGATTCTTTATGAATCAAGCTTGTGTCAACTGGAAAGCAACAATGGTAAGATTCTTAATGAATCAAACTTGTTCCAGGAATTTGAATTGACGACTTTAATCAAGCGGATATTTATCCAATTGATTCACTCTTCATGTTCGTAGTCTTGCTTTGAGACGGCCGAGTAAAGAGAACGGCTAGTACAGTCGCAAAACCCTGTCAAGGAGATTCTTAATTGAATCTACCTATCACATGTACGATATTTAAATATCGTGTAACGTTCTTCACCGACCGGAGGTAAAACGCTACCGATTTAGGACGAATGTCAAAGCCATTCAGTCCGTGTCTATGTTTTGTCTCAAGAAGGTGACGTTACGGTGTACTCAGCAATGTCAAAGATTCAAAACCACCTACTCATGCCCAAAGACATTCAACAATCAAGAAAGCTAAAGACTTCCGCAACTCTAATGATCAAAATATTCATTAACATTTAATGTAGATGAATGACCTCTATTCAAAGGAGATAGTTAGCAAGATTTCAAGATGATGCGAAGTATGAGCATGTGGATGAAGACACAAGATGGAAAAGACAAGTCAAGGATAATTTGAAGATCTCAAGTTTAAAGACAACGACAAAGGCTCAAAGATTACAGCATGAAGGAACAAGACTACTATTACACGTTCAAGACTCATTTATGACGAAATTCGTAATCTCCATTGAACTACAAAGATCAAAGAGGAATGACCTCACATTGGGGGAGATAGTTAGCCTCAAAATATTGAGCCAAACAAGAATGTTCGGTCATAGGTTCTTATTGTAATATTTATTAGAACGTTGTAATAGTTAGTTAAAATAGTCGTGACATTACGGGCTTGATGGCTAGCTTAAATGGCCTCTTTTAAGGTACTAAGCATTTTATTCAAGCCCGACCCATTAAACAATATAGTCCATTAAGGCTACATGTATGAGCCCGACTATATAAGCCCTTCCTAGCATGTTAGGAAGGGTTGGTGTTTTTCATTTTCTTAATCTAATCTCACATAGTTTCTCCATCTTCTCTCTACTTTCTCTCACTACTCTCTCTCTCTAAAAATCATCTCTTTTCTTCTTTAATTCTTAAAATCAACCATGGTGAAGTGATTAAATATGGGAACAACAAAACATTTTAGTTTTCTCTTTGTAAATCAATGAATTTTCATAAGCAATGTCTCTCAATTCATCCAATTCATTCAATTGCACTATTCGGTGTTTTCCCTCGGTCTCAATGTCATCATTACAATGCTTTAGGGCCCAATAAGCTTTGTGTTCGAGTTCCATTGGCAAGTGACAATTCTTCCTATACATGAGCTTATAAGGAGTACACCCAATGGGCGTCTTATAGGCGGTACGAAAGGCCCATAAAGCATCGTCTAACTTATCCGACCAAGATTGTAGGTTTTCTCCTATCGACCTCTCCAAAATTCTCTTCAAAGCTCGGTTTGAAACCTCGACTTGCCCACTCATTTGTGGGTGATAAGCCGTAGAAAGTCGATGTGTAACACCATATTTCTTTAGAACCTTTTCAATATGGTCGTTACAAAAATGGGTTCCACGATCTCTTATGATTGCACGAGGGGTTCCAAACCGAGAGAATAATTGTTTCAAAACTTGACTACCACACGAGCATCGTTCGTGGGAAAAGCCTTAGCTTCCACCCACTTAGATAGGTAGTCAACGGCGACGAGGATGTACTTATTACCACGAGATGATGGGGACGGCCCCATAAAATCAATGCCCCACACGTCAAAGATCTCACACACTTGGATGATATTTTGTGGCATTTCATCGTTTTGTGAAGCTTTTCCTTGACGTTGGCATGAGTCACACGACTTGACAAGTGCGTGCGCATCTCTGTAAATGGTAGGCCAAAATAAACCGGCATCAAAGACCTTATTCGCCTGAGATTAGCACCATGGTGACCACCCGTGGGTCCCTCGTGACAAGCTCTAAGGATATTAGTAGCTTCGGTGCCAAACACACAACATCGAATAATGTGATCCTCACAAGTCCGAAAGAGGAAAGGGTCGTCCCAAAAGTAGAACTTGACGTCACGAAAGAATTTTTGTTTTTGTTTTGTCGTCATACCCTTAATGATGAAGTTCCCCGCATGGTAATTTACGATGTCCGCAAACCATGGGGTGGTAGAATCTTCCTTGGAATTCACTACATCAAGTGTCTCGAGTGGAAATTTTTCGGTGATATCCTTGTTCTCGTACACACTTTGGTGAGGATCTTCCAATCGAGAGAGGTAATCGGCCGCAAGATTCTCGACTCCTTTTTTTGTCTTTTATGGTGACATCAAATTCTTGTAGGAGGAGAATCCAACGAAGCAAACTCGGCTTTGCATCAAGCTTAGAAAAGAGGTACTTGATTGCCGAATGGTCCGTATATACTATGCTTTTGGTCAAGACGAGATAAGGTCGGAATTTCTCAAATGCATACACCACGACAAGTAATTATTTTTCCATTGTGGTGTATTTACGTTGAGCCTCAGTCATTTTCCTACTAGTATAATGAATAGGCAAGAAATGCTTATCATGACGTTGCCTCAAAACGTCCCCAATAGCGTAATCACTAGCATCACACATTAGCTCAAAGGGGAGGTTGCAATTGGAAGCAACAAGAATGGGAGCTTCGGTAAGTTTCGTTTTAAGAATTTCAAAGGCTCGAACACAATCTTCGTTAAAGACGAAAGGCACATCTTTTTTGAGGAGGTGTGTAATGGGTCAAGATATCTTTGAAAAATCCTTAATGAATCGATGATAAAAGCCCGCATGGCCTAGGAAACTCCTAACTCCCTTGACGGTTTTGAGATGAGGTAATTTGGCGATGACGTCTATCTTAGCTTTGTCTACCTCAATCCTCGCTTTCAAGACTTTGTGCCCTAAGACGATTCCTTCTTTACTCATAAAATGACATTTTTCCCAATTGATCACAAGGTTGGTTTCCTCACAATGTTTCAACATTTTCTCCAAATTTCCTAAACACAAAGTGAACGAACTACCAAACACAGAAAAGTCGTCTATGAAGACTTCCATCGTCTTCTCGATCATGTCATGAAAAACAGCCATCATGCACCTTTTAAAGGTTCCCGGTGCATTGCAAAGTCCAAATGGCATTGTACGATAGGCAAACGTTCCATATGGACACGTAAACATTGTTTTTCTTGATCACGAGGATCGATGGGGATTTGAAAGTAACCGGAAAAACCATCTAAAAAGTAATAGAAATCGTTTCCCCCAAGACGCTCCAACATTTGATCCATGAAGGGCAAGGGAAAATGGTCTTTACGAGTGGTGTCATTTAACTTACGATAGTCAATACACACCCTCCAACCGGTCACGAATCGAGTTGGAATTAACTCGTTGTCATCGTTTGGCACAACGGTCATTCCTCCCTTTTTAGGTACACAATGAATGGGGCTCATCCAAGGGATGTCGGATATAGGGTAAATCATTCCCGCATCAAGGAGTTTAAGAACTTCCTTTTTGATGATGTCGTGAATTTGGGGGTTTACCCTTCTTTGACATTGGATTGCGGGCTTGTAGTCCTCCTCCATTAAAATCTTGTGTGTACAAAATTTTGGGTCGATACCCTTAATGTCAGATAATTTCCACGCAATTTCCCCTTTTTGAGCCTTCAAGACATCGATAAGTGCGGTTTTTTCATCATCCAAAAGATCCTTCGCAATAATAACCGGAAACTTATCATCTCCTTCCAAGAATACGTATTCAAGATGAGGAGGAAGATCTTTCAACTCGAGGATTGGTGGTTCCTTGATTGAAGATTTTGGTTCAATACTCATAACCTCCACCGGCGGAGGAAATGGAAAATCGTTTAGAAAATCCTTGATAATCGAAAAATTCTCATCGTCATCGAGGTCTTCGTTAGAAGTTCGAGGTACATAAAACTCTTCCAAAGTAAAACCACCTCCTTCAAATGGAGTGAAAGATGGTGTCGAATTATCAAGGATAGGATCGAGTATAGTGGGATTGCCACTAATTGCTTTATCGATAAAACCTAAAATTTCTTGTGAAAATTCATCGCAAACAACATCGATTAAATCAACATGGTTCATAGTCACGATAGAATAAACATGATAAAGTTTGGAGTTTTGAGTTGCGTTTATAACAAGTTCCTCGTCGTTGAAGCGTAAAGTGATTTTCCTACATGCACATCAATAACCGCTTTCGACGTATCTAAAAAGGAACGACCTAAAATGAGAGGAACTTGAGGATCTGTGGGAATATCGGCAACGATAAAGTCTACCAGATAATAGAACTTTCCCACTTTCGCAAAAACGTCTTCGGCCGTTCCACATGCGGGAATTGTAGAATGATCGGCCATCTCGATAGAAATTTTTGTAGGAGTAAGATTAGGAAGATTGAGCGACTTAAATATTTCAAGAGGCATCAAATTGATACTAGCACCAAGATCGGCCAAGGCGTAGCATTCTTCCATATCTTGGATACCACACGGAATTGAAAATTTACCGGGATCATCGACCTTTTGAGGAATGCGGTTAAGATAAACCGATGAACAATGATTAAACTTTTGCATTCTCTCCTTATAATTCAACATATTCTTAAAGTTGGCAGCGTATCAAGGCATCATAATTAAAGCGTCGGCAAAACTTATGTTAAAATGCAAATCACGAAACATCTTAATAAAAAGCTCAAATTGGTAATTGTTACATTATTTCAATTTTTCCTTGTGACGTCTCGATGGATAAGGTAAGGGTGGTGTTCGGTGGGACATAGGCGTAGCCTTTGGAATCTGGAGTTCCAATCATGGTAAAGGGTCGACCGTAGGTGTGGTTTGAGCGGTACTTTGTGGGATTGAAACGTGCTCCTTTTCGACCACCACCTCGGGTTCTTCCTCAATTTCCTCCAACGTAGGAGTAATTGGTTAAGGAGTCGGCTCCTTAAAAGTCTTATCACTACGGGTGGTAATCACTTTCATCTCTCCCTTCGGGTTTGACACGATGTTGCTAAGAAGACCACCCGAAGTAGAGGCTTTGTTCATCATAATTTCTTCCAAATTAGCATTGAGCTTAACGTCTTGCTTAGCGGCACTTTGGTCTATCCTTTGTTCAAGCCTAGATTGACTTTGCTCAATTTTGTTGTTTTGACCTCTAATTTGATTTGCAAAATCGTTTTTCAACTCAATTTTCATGTTGGCATTGTCCCTAACAAAATTTGCTAATTCCTTTGTGTTTTTAGCCGTTTCCCTAGCTTGACTAGGCAATTGCTCTTGGATATTTTCGAGAATCTTGTCATTTGCCGTAGCGTAATTCAAAAGTCATTTGGAACCTCTTTTATGTAAGCATTTTGAAATCCTTGACTCGGGTTTTGAAAATTACGGTTTTGATTTTGGTTTTGCACATGATTACTTGTCCCTTGATTCCCATTGTTGTAATTGTTACCCTTGTAATTTTTTTGATTTCCTTGGTAACCAACTTGATTGTTGCGATAATTGTTAACATTTTGATTTGTTGGAAAACCCTGGAGTCAATTAATTAGTGTGGGTAACTTGACCGTTTTGGTTATAAGTTCCCGTGGCCGCGTAGGCACTCGAAGGGTTACCACCGGAGGTAATGCACTCGGAGAAATCATGAGCTACACCACAATAAACACAAGAAACCTCAACCGATTTATCTGTAGTGGGAGTGGGTTGTTCACCAACTTTAAATTCTATCAATAGTCCCTTAAGCTTGTCAAATATCTTGTTTTCCAAATTAGCCTCAATTTGTTGAGCATCGATGGTAGATGACAATGAAGGCGAAGACGAAGCCTTTTTAACACTCGGTTTGCTACGAGGGCTATAAACTTTGGACCTATTCTCAATAATCAACAATGCTTCCTCGACCGTTTTACACAAAAAATTACCACCCGCGGCGGCATTAAGATAATCTCGTTCATGATCGTTCAATCCATCGTAAAACGTGTAGATTTGATGTAAGTCGGAAAAACCGTGATGAGGACATTCAAGCAACATTTCCTTAAACCTATTACAAGCCGTTGAAAAACTCTCATTGTATTGTTGTGAAAACTTTGAAATCTCGTTTTTCAAATACGTAGTCTTAGAGGGCGGGAAAAAGTGGTTCACGAACTTTGAAAATAGATCCTTCCACGTCAATATAGAATTGGGTGGCTCCTTCTCTAACCAAATTTTAGCGGGCCCCGCTAAGGAATACGGAAAAAGCATCATCTTAATCACGTCATTCGAGACGTCCTTAAACTTGCAAGTCAACGTAATACGATTGAAATGGCGAATGTGGTTATGAGGGTTGTCCTTTTCGTCACCACGAAACTTGTTAGCTTGGATCATGGACAATTAACCCGTCTTAACCTCAAAATTCTCCGCAAGGATAGCGAGAATCACAATCGCTTCTCCATGACCCTCGGTGGGTTTTTGAAGCAACTCCATCATAGTACGATTAGTCATGGCAGCTTCTTGTTCTATAATGGGTTCCACAATGGGAGATTCTTCACTAGAAGGAGTTTGGTTTCCTTCCTTTTGACGACGTTTACGTGCACGTTTTGCTTTAGAGCGAGTTTGCATAAATGTAACGTACAACGTGGGTGATGAGACTGCTTTTATACATAGTCTCATCGTTCAAAACGGGCTTAAAATGCATAAAATATCATAAAATGTGCTAAATATATGCTTGTGTTTGTTTCATGTGTATTTTAGGTACGGATATTGAGAAAATGGCAAAAGATCACAAGAAACAAGCAAAAACGAACACGGGAAACTAAGCCACACAATGAACCAAGCCCTAGAGTTGATTTTCCAAGAATAACCCTTGAAGAATTGAAGATTGTACAAGAAGGGTCCTCCAATATTGAAGAATTGACACTTTAAACCCTTGTTTATTCATAATTACAATTTTGGTCCTTAAAGTTTGTCAAATTGCAAAAAGGACCCTCCACTTTAAAGAATTGGCAAGAATGATCCCTCACAAATGAAGACTTGTCAATATTAGTCCTCTACAAAGTCAACAAACAAGTCAAGACCTTGAAGAATGAAGAAAATGCCAAAATCAGTCCTTCAAATATCATGAATTGGTCGAGTCCTTTGATAAACTTTTGCAAAAGTTTTATGGCCAAAATCAAAGAAATGAAACTTGAATATAAAGGGAATTCGGATTATGCAAGGTTTAAACTAAATTGAAAAGAAATAGAAAGAAGGAAGGTTTAATATGGACAGACAACATTCTTACCTAGACCACTCAGAGTTTTCCATGTGTCCCACTCACCCAACCCACCAATCAAAATCCACCATTTCACCACATCAACATCCACTCACCAACTGATTATTAACTAATTTTATTAGTTAACTAAAATAGGCGCCTAACATGTTTTTAAATCCTAAACCGGATTAAAACACCCACTATTCACACATGAACACAAATTGGGTATTTGTGTTTAAGCAAAAAGTAGGCCACCATCTTGTCCAGAATTATGATTAGGGTTGTTCTAATCATAACCCAAACCTTAAACTTGCCACCTCACCACTCACAAGCTCACTTGATAAGTCCCCTTCTACACTCTGGAGGAAGAAGCAAAAAATGTGCCAGCAAATCAACCATCCATATTCAAGCTTACATTTTAAGCTTCCTTTGAGCCATTGATCGCAATTGCACCAGCTAGCAACCCCATAAACGTCCAAGTTAGCTTCACATGAGTTCAGATTTTCAAACACCTCAAGGGCACTTTTGGAACTTCACCAACTAGGGTTTATGTTTTTTATTCAGTATCTTAGTCTCATTGTAGCCTATATAAGGCATTAGGACTGCAACATCAAAATTTTCTCTTAGTTTTTCCTTGTTCAACATTCTGTAAATCCTTGTTTCAAGTTTAATGAAAAAGTGTTTGAATTGTTGAAGAAATCCAAGTGCCACCTTTATTCTATGCTTGTTATTGTTACATGTTTGTGAATTTGAAGTTTCAAAACCTGTTTTCAAAGCTTGTTCAAGAAATTGCATGTTTTTCAAAAATTTGATATTTTTCTAAGTCTTTGTTCAAACCCTTGGAATTTTTGGGTCAAATATTGATCACATCACCCTGATAAGGAGCTTATCAAGGTGAGGTGAGATCTTGGCTTGGGGATAATCAAGGAGTGGGGTAACAAAGCTTGAACCAATAAGCTTTTATTTCCATTTTATTTTTGATATAATCTGTTGTTCTAACCATGTTGTTCTTAGCAGTCTATTGGAAGCTTGTGCCTTGTTAAGCTAGGCACATAAGCTCAAAAATTCATGAGTGTGGATGTACATTCATGAGGTTTGAGTCTTCTTACCAAAAATCTGCTTGAAAAGTGATATTTTGTGATTATGTGATCTACTATTATATGAGTTGTTCTTGTGGCTTGAATCTGGTTTATACTGCATGTTAATGTTGTTATGATGCTAGATTAGGCTTGGGTAAACCTAGAATACACATTTGCTTGTTTAAATCTTGAATTAAAAAGTGAAAGGGGTGTTTGGGTCTACTGTTTTAAGTTTCTTGTTTGAGTTTGAGTTAGGATTTAAGGGTATTAAGTGTTGGTATCTATTTATTAAGTGATATTGTGTTGATATATGCAAGTCTTGAGCTTTTAAACTTCAAATTCAAGATTGTGCTATAACTTGTTTGATTTTTCCTGTTTTGCCTTAAAATTTTTGAAACACCTAGAGTGTATGCATGTTTAGGGTTAACAAGTGTTTAAACAAAGTTTATATAACCTGTTTAAGAGATTTGAGGGTTTGAATTTGGGGTTGTGGTCAAGTACATCAGTAAAGTGCATTTTTTGTTTGTTCATTGTTCATTAGTAACATTCATTAGCTTGAATCTTTGTCTAAACCTTGAATCAATGTATGAAACTAGTTGATTTATGTTCATTTGAATTTATTTAAGCCGTTGTGTGCATTTGGTTCAATTTGGTTGGCTTAATCTTGCTAAATCTGCCTAATTTGTTGAAAACTGCTTATGTTCATGTATGTATCATATCTGGGCAAAGATTTAAATAATTGTATCAATTGGCTGGTTGTTTTTATGTTTCTTTGATTGCTATTGCTCCTTATAACCCACTGGTTATAAGGGTGCATTTGTGTGCTTTGATTCCAACAAAAATCCATATAAGACAAAAAGTCAAGATAGTCAAGCAATGGCAACTTCTCCCACTGTTGGACACCCAAAACTAGCCCCTGCTAGTGTTAATTTTCAATCAGCTTATCAATAAGCTATAACAGCTTATCCAGACTTGCAACAACTTTGACTTTGTAATCAATCTTCCTTATTTGACCCATTTGACTATTCTAGAGCTTTTTAGGGTTTGACTTTTAGGTTTGACTAGAAAACAAACTAAGTTGACTTTTACATAAAGTGGTTATTGCTTATTCCAGCTAATTCATTGTGCTTTTTGAAATCTTTTTGATTATTAAGCTTAGTTTTGTCATTTGAAACCTTTTGCAACAAGAATCAGCCCTTGAATTGGTCTAGAACTCAAAAATGACTATTTTGTCATTTTCTATAGAGAGCTTTTGCTTATTTCAGGCTTATTTCTTGGGCTTATTCAAAAATTCTTTTTACAAATAGCTTAATTAGGTCAAGAGAAGGTTGTGTGTCAAATTTCAGCTATTTTAGCTAGACTATGGATTTCGGTATTCCTAGAGTTTTACTATGTTATTTTAATAGATGGAGTTTTGGACCTATTTGGTTATGTGATTATGAGCTTATGTGAGTAGAGGGATTTATGTGTTATGTGTTGTATTGATTCTTATAAGTGTCATCATAGGAGGGAGTGTATTGGGGAAAGGGTAATTGTATAAGTATGGTGGCCAACATAGTTATACAAGTACCACAACTTCAATGGGTTCTCAAGTATGATTGCATGAAAGAGGGTTAGTACATGGTTGTATATGATGAGATGTAGAATTTGGATATATATATATATATATATATATATATATATATATATATATATATATATATATATATATATATATATATATATATATATATATATATATATATATATATATATATATATATATATATATATATATATATATGGGTTTACGTAATGGCTGCCTATGATATGGCTATGGTTCTTTTTGTGTTATATGTTTTGGGTTATAGTTGTGTTGTGTGATTATGGGGTCACACGATATAGTTTGGTTTTGGTAATGGGTTTTGTGCCTTGTTGTGGCATGGTGAGATGGTGAGAAGGTGATTACTCGTATGAAAAAACGAGCGTATAAAGCAATTGATTGACTTGACATATATGATAACGAGTATGTTTGGGAGATTCGATAGGTATACATATGCAGATGTATATATACTAATAGATGTTATGTTATGATTTACGGTCGTTCAGTAGTTATTATAACTTGAACGTACCTAGTACTCTCTTGTGGTTAAACAATTTATTAGAGCTCGAGTTTGGTGGGGTTTCAACGACTTTTTGAATCTTTTGAAGTGTGTCTTGTAGCGTATTCTTTGAGTTTCGTATTTCACGTGTACGTTTTAAAATGGTGTTCTTGGTTTTAAGTCTATTGAAATAACTTGGGGTTTCTTTTGAGATAATGAAATTTTTTTGTGTTGGGTCTTACATTTCTTTTGGTCGGTATATATTGAGAAAAAGGGGGACTTGGAAATCTATTATAGGGTTAGATAGTTGGTTGTATTCGGTAAAATAAGGGTAAGGTGTTGGATTCGTGTTTGAAACAAGATGTAACATAAGATTTCTTTTAAACAACACTTATTTATTTCAATTCTAAAAGACTTTCTTTAAAATAAAGCGAAGTAAAATTTCTTCCTACTTACATAGTTTATATAATTGGGTTTAACCGATTCACGTCACTTATAATTATTAGTACAAAGTTAAATTGAGTTTATGAAGATTTCACATACAATTTTATCTTTCACTAATATAAAACTGTTTTGGTCATAACTTGTTCGTTTTTAGAGCTTTTTGAGTGATTCAAAAGCCAAAAATTATGTACTCGGAACGTACTTTTCAAATATTCAAAATGTATAGTCATGGGAGGTCAGTATCCTGGCCGAAATTATTGTACAAGTGTCGGGTTAAAGGTCGAGTTTGAATAGTAGTTTCTTTTTATGATTTTGGATGCACGGGATACCTAGTCTTTGAGTTGAGTTTTGAGTTCGTCAAGAGGGTTGTTTGTAGATTGTTTGAGTCACATAGATGTGGGGAGGAAAGAGAAAAATATATATATATATTCTTTTGGAAAAGTCGATCTTTTGCATGGTTTAAGTAATATGTCGCGGGGCGTAATATGTTTTGGTTGCCATTGGGTGTTTCTGGGATTATTTTTCGTTGTCATGGGTCATTTTGAATTGATACATGTTCTGGGTTTGAGTTTTCTTTTGAGTCTCGTGGTTTTTGACTTGTTTTAACTGGTGCACGTGAAATGTCGTTAGTTATCCGTAGGTTTGATTCGTCGATCGTATCTAGTGGATTCAGGATGTAGTTTTGGTTACGTATTGATTGGGAACGTTGAGGTAGTCATATGAAAGACTTGGTCGCGCCTACACGCTTAAGTAGGTGACCACGAGAGAACGGTCGGAATACCCTTTGTGGGGAGGAAAGAGGTTCGTAGACGAACTAATGTGGGCTTGAGGTCTATTAGGAGTGCCAAGGGAGATGAATAGAGATTTGTGAAATGTATGGATATTGTCACAAGTAACGTGCCATAGAGAGTGTTGGAAGGGGATATTTAAGGCATGTATGTTTTCTAAAAAGTTCCTGAAATTTAGTAGGTTTGCCTATTATTTTGAGATAGAACCATGAATAGAGCAAGTAGGAGAAGTGAGAGGAGTTGGAGTTAGTGCCTTTCCAAGGAAATTGTTGATGGAATGATAAAAAACAAGAATTGTTAGAAATTGCAAGTAATGCAAGATAAAAGTTGAGTTGCTTAGTAGTAGATTGGATGTGGAAAGTGGTTGAGTGGTCTGATGAGAGGAAGCATTGGTCTTTTAAAATGCGTGTAGAATTTTGCAAAAAGAACGAGGTAGGAATTTATTCGTATTGCCGCTAAGAAAGGGTGCAAGGAGGACATAGTTGAAACTGCTAAGGATGTTGTATGAACGCTTTGGGTTTATGGTTATGCATTTGGCTTTGCCAAAGCACTAGCGGTTTTCACGGTGTCAATGAACCAAGTGTGCATGAACGTGTATAAACGAGTTTTCGTCGGGAGCATCAACGACATCTTGATCTACTCAAATCTGAGAAGGAGAGTGAGGCGAATTATGTGTTGGTTTTGGAGTGAAGTTATACGTGAGATTTTCGAGTGTGAGTTTTAGTATTAAGTTTACCATGATGAGTAGTTAGAGATGATGACATATCATGGAACCATCAAGGGGTGAAGTGAAGAAGGATGAGGAAGCATTTTGGAGGCTGAAGAAGTGGATTGGATAATGAGCCGATCTTGGCATTATCGAAAGGACTGGATGAATTCGCGAAGAATGACGATACGTGGAGCAGGGATTTGGACGCGTACGAGGACGACAAAGAAAGGCGATCGCTTATACGTTGCAGGAACTGAAGATTTGGTAGAACTAGATAAGACTTAGTTAGTGGAGCTGGATTGTTATATCTGCCTAGAATGCTAGAGGCATTTGGTGTACTAGATGTGGAGAATGATCTATACGGATCATGAACGTCTCCAACACATATTCAATCGTCTTGATTGAACATTTGGCAAAGGTTAAGTGGTGAGAGAAAATTGCAAGGCCAAGTATCATCTGGGAAAGGCAAGCATGGTTGATGAGAGATGGAATAAGAAGAATGAAGTGAAGCTGAGACGAACTTGAACTATATGGATGACGTATTAGGGTGGTTTGGATAAAGGATGTAGGTTGCACGAGTTGAGTTGTCTAAAGCAGAGAACGCGTCAACATGTATGTTGTGTGGCTTGGACAATCATATGGAGAAAAGGGACGTAGACTATACTTCCTACATATATAGGAGTAGCTTAGAAAGGGCAATGTAAGGACGAAGTTAGTAAAAGGGATACATAATGGGGTGGAGGAATAAGTACGACGAGAGTTGGGTGATAGTCGATAGACTGACTAAATCATCTCATATTTCAAGAGGAATGAGAAGTCACGTGGTTGAGAAGTTGGAAGGATTGCGTACGGATGTGATGGAATAGAGGGTTTTGCGTAGAAGTTAGCCTAACATGTATGGAATGCCTTATGAAGGATTATGGCAAGGGAAGAAACGATGGGAAGCATCACATCGTGATGTATGGTATGAGTTGAGGAAAAAGAAGGAAGTGTGTATAGAAGCAAAGCAAGAATAAAATAGGTCGAGATAGGAACCGAAGGTAAAACTTTGGTAGAGCCTAATGAGTAGAATAAAGTACAACGCAGGCTAATACTGTCGGAGTGTGGAAAAGGAAATGGCACTGATCTATACTGATTGTTTGGGAGGCTTAGTATCAATAATCGAATGGATGAGGAGTTATAGGTGTGATATGCCATAGGGGCGAAGGGCTTGGTCTAACTGAGATAACCGTCCTTTTGATGATGTGTATAGATCATAAGTTGATTTGGATTGGAAGAACTAATGGATGTGTGAAAGACCGTCATAGGTCACTTTGTAAGGAAATTGGAATTTTTAAGTAGTTTGGGGTACGGACTGAAGGGAGTGGATGAACATGATTAGATATGAGTATATCCAGCTAAATGGAAAAGGATGGGCAAGTGAGATATTTATACAACCTTAGGAGTTACACTAAGGGCATGAGTCATTGATTTAGAGGGAGTTAGGAAACTCATTAGCGATGGCTGAGTTTTCATATAATGATGATTTATCATACTAGAAGTCGATAAATGCCATTTGAGGCACTATATGAAAGATAGGATGAGTTGTCCCTATTGTGGACTAGAATTGGTAAAAGAGACTACTAATGTGGTAATGGTGTTTGTGGACAAAATGAGAGCAACAAGGGATGCTATGTAGAAAAGGAGGAAACCACTAGATTTAGTGACAGAGTTATGTAAGGAGTTTCACCCATAGTAACGGGTGGTATGATTTGGTAAATTGGAAGTGTTGATGTAGAGTTTTGTAAGTCCATTTATGATTTTTGGAAAGATCGGATCAGAAGCTTATGAGCATAGAATTACCTGGGGGAAATGAGTGGTATATATGCTATATTTCATGTATTAAGATTGGTAAATGTTGTTTGAGGATGCATATTTGCATGTCCGGTTATTCGGGATTTGTGTTGATAAGAGTCTTTGTTTTATCAAAGAGTCATTTGTGAGATTTATTGACTGTGAGGTCAAGATTTTGGCAATGAGTTTAATTATTTTTGGTTTGTATATGTGGTATTTTGAAACTTGAACTAAAGTTCACGTGGATATGAGAGGAGTTCGTTTAGAACAAGTATCCTCATGTGATTTGTTGTTTGTGGGTTTGATTCTAAGGAGTAAATCTCGGGACGAGATTTCTATTAGGAGGGAGTGATGTGACAACCCTGATTTTGAGGTTCTTCACTTAGTTTTATTTTGTGCTAGTTACGTCTCTTTACGT
Source organism: Glebionis coronaria (assembly GCA_025667525.1). NCBI lineage: Eukaryota > Viridiplantae > Streptophyta > Magnoliopsida > Asterales > Asteraceae > Glebionis > Glebionis coronaria. Next base: position 128,356,042 of record CM046881.1, read on the forward strand.
GTTTATGTGCTAATTGGTGTGTATAGATTGTGGTTTGGATATCGTTTCCGGTACGGGGTACCTGGTGAGTGAAACGATGTGAGATGATTTCATGTTCATGAGCTCACATGGTAGTGACTATGAAATGAGATGGTGGTATTTAGTGGTTTTACGTATACGTATATGTATTATAGAAAATCGTATTTTTACGATTTACGGTTTAGCATTTAGAGGTCTCGGATGAGGTAATTAGTCATATGGATATTTTTAGGGATGGTTTTAAGTCATTTAGGACTTAGTTATAAAGTTTATTTCAAAATTTGAGATTTTTTATAAAAGTGTATATTTTACGTCTTTTACGGTAAAACGCGTAAATCTGACTAGTTTTACGGTTTTGAGGTTTTGGAGGCTTTAGGAGCTGAAATAAATTAAGGAAAATTAAGGTAATATTATTAATACATATATTAATAATAAAAATAAAAAAAAACGAATTTTAAGGGGTTTAGGTCGGTTTAGAAAAAAAAGAAGAAAAAAAGGAGAAATATTAGGGAATTATATATGGCAATTATACTTGGGCTAGGACTTTATACATAATTATATAAGGATTTTAAAGAGGAAAAAAAAACATAAAACCCTGGAGGAAAGTAAAACCCGACGGTCACATAAGAGAAGTTAGGGTTTCTTCAAAAATTTTGGGGTTTTCATAAATCAAAGGTAAACCTTCATAACCCTTTTCAGTTAAATTGTTTTTATGTTTTCTTTAATCATCATATTATGGATTTTTGGTTAGGGTTTAATGTAAAAACAGTAAATTAATGTTATATTAATGATATCATGATGATTACATAAACTAGGGCTTGTATTTAATGGGGTTATGGGTAATTAATTAAGTTAATTTGATTAAACCCGTTTTTAAAAACTGGGCAGAATTTCGAGTCAATCATTTTGATCATATTGGGAGTTCTACAAACTCTTATTTTACGATCCAAGTATACCTGAAAAGGTAATTGAAGTGGCTTTCCAATTCAAGAAACGAGAACTAAATTGGAGGTCGGGAAGTTGGTAAAAAAAAGGTTACAACAGTCGGAGGTCAAAACAGTTTTGAAGTCAGCCTGTTTTCTTTTTAAGTATTGGGTTGTTTGGGGTACTTAGGGTTGCATTGGGATCTTCTAACGAACATGAGAGATGGTTTATATGTTGTAGTAAGTATCTGCACATGGGGTAAGGTTGTGGTTTAGGGTAAGACCCCCTAATCATAACAAACTTTTTGTATGTTTAAAATCAGTAAATTTGGATAGACGAAAGTTGTACATGATCTTCAAATTGCTTCCCCTCAAGTGTAGCATGTATATCTTCCCCTTTTTGTCACATCAACAGGGAAGTAAACAATGTATGCAATCTTGAAGATTCTCCAAATGTAGCTCTATGTAATGATCTTGAAGAAAAATAAATAAAGTAATCTTGATGTAGAAGTAGAGTAACCCAAACCTATGTTCCATGTCTTGTACGATGTGATGAAGTATAAGATTAATACAAAAATCCTCATCCTTTGTGAGACACTGAGCACAATAATGTAACTCCTTCAAGTGATAGAAAATATGTGCATAGAGTACCATAAGAAAGATCACATATTCCTAGATCTTGTATTACTTCATCAGTAACAATGTAAGCACAAACAAGTTACTTTAAAAGTCCATGACTAGAAGTGCACGACATTAAGATATGATAGAACACATACTCACGAAAATCTTCTTCAATAATAAAACTTACCATAAGAATTCTTCCCCTTAAGCCAACACCTCTTCATGACAAGTCAATATCTTCATATGTAAAAGCTGTAAGCGAATAACTCTTTCACAAGGCTATCCCGATTACATAATCCAATAAAATTCTTCATGAATTGTTGCTAACTTACTAAAAAATCATTTATCCCTTTTAAAAATATCCGAGCCATAAATATCAACTTGATATTCTATATGAAAACGGAGATTCCAAATACCTTCGTGTGTAATTTCCTCCTTTTTGTGTGCTAAAAACGTACCAAATTTCTCAAACAGCAGCTATTCTTTTGTTACCCGAGAACCTTCTTTGTCCAATATCTTAATCGCATGCATTGTCAGATATCGGACAAAACCTATCAACGCTTGAGCAAGCGTTTCTCGGACAACTCATGTCAACGCTCTCTGTCAGCGTTCGACTTATTCTTGTCAGCGTCAAAATTACAAACGCCAGCGTCAACCATAAACTTTGTCAGCGTCTACCTTATATGACTTTGACAACTTGTAGCTCTTTTATTTCCATAAACGTGAACAGTTGCTATGCCAAATCAGAAACATCAATTGCTTCTATACTCCCACGATATGCTCAGACCACTTGTGCTTTGGCATCACTTGAAAGCTCACGTCCCATTATTTTTAATTCTTTTGAAGGCATAGAACCATAGTGCAACTTTGATTGGTTGAATAAGCACCCTCACATTTAATATATCTTTTGGCACTTAAACATGTTCACAGCTAATGTCAACGTCTTTGGACCAATTTAATAATCTTTCTGCGATTCATCACGTCATTGGACCAATTTAATAATCTTTGTCGCCCAGTGATAATATCCATCCCAAATATAGACTCTTGTGAAGATCTATGTCTATTTGTAGAATATGTAAACACTGAATATAATATAATCCTTGTAAATTAGGAAATCATATAAATAGGAGATATATAGATATCCTAACAATCAGCCAAAACAAACCGTGTCCTTCACAATTGTCTTTCAAGAAAACTCCTAAACAATAGGCAGACATCCAACAATCACGTATCAATGATATAACCCACGTTATTGACTTTGCCATATATTCCTGTTGTAATTCCTACAATGTAGCAACCAATAACCTGTATCCTTGACAGTCACGTTTCAGCCAACAATTCTTCTCAGATTGTACTTCTTGATGCATACCCATGATCTGTTTCCATTAGTAATATCACGTCAATTATGAAGTCAGATTTAAACACAAGGCTGCTATGTTTCATAATAGATCTTGGGTTTTTCATAAACCCTAATATTTACATAGCCTCAACCACGCTTCCTAGTATCAATTTGCTCCAAAACATCCTATTTTCTGTGATAAAAACGATCTAGGGTTTTCAGAAACCCTAAATCATGATTTCATGTGAATACAAAAATCTGAAAATCACCTCTGCTGCCTACTTTGACGCCTAATAACTTTTTACTGGGGATAGATCTTGACAATCCCTCCGGTGGATGTCTAGATATATGTGTATAGAACACACATAAAAAATTTCGTGAAGACCCAATCGTCCAATAAAAAGTTATGACCTTCTGAATACTGCTGCGCACACAAAAACGTCCTGAAAAACCCTAGACGGATTTTTCTTCTTTTCACCATACACGAACACCTTGTTGGTCCTAGCATCACGAGCCACGAGGCTCTAATACCAATTGTGGAAACCTTGGTTTCCTCGAATCTTTTAGCTACTAGGAACGAATCTCATTCACTTGATTAAATCAAGGCGGAATAGAATGAAACACGTTTAACAAGGTGTTTAGACACAAAGAACATGAATAAAAACAATTGGATTGTTCATTATGTTAATAACAAACAATCACTAGACGTGTATACATTGAATCCCACGTCTAGTCGACACACGCTTTAGGTTTACATTGTGAATGAACTTATGAATAAAACCTAAGACCCTTGGTTCCTTTTATAGTGTAAGGATTAGGGTTCACAAGAGATAAAATCAAATAAACAAGTAAATCTTCTATTTAAATAAACTTATACATAATATATCCTGCATGTTTATCTAAATAGAAGCTTCCATAAGCTTTTTTGTCTATGTTTCTGTCAATGCTTGGATTGCATGTGACAATGCTTGGATTGCACATGACAATGCTTGAGCCATCAATGCTTAGTTTGCTCTTGTCAACGCTTGGATTGCTCTTGACAACGCTTAGACAGTATCTTCATGTTTTCTTCGTTTTTGAGTTTCTGCCACGTCAACTTTTTGACCCAACAATCTTCCCCTAGTTGATGTCGGCAAAACTCTTTGTATATCTCTTGTAAGTTGTACATGATCTTCAAATTGATTCCCCTCAAGTGTAGCATGTATATCTTCCCCTTTTTGTCACATCAACAGGAAAATAAACAATGTATGCAATCTTTGAGGATTCTCCAAATGTAGGCTCTACGTAATGATCTTGAAGTAAAATAAATAAAGTATTCTTGATGTAGAAGTAGAATAACCCAAACCTATGTTCCATATCTTGTACGATGTGATGAAGTGTGTAGCTGATACAAAAATCCTCATCCTTTGTGAGACACTGAGCACGATAATTTAACTCCTTCAAGTGATAGAAAATATGTGCATAGAGAACTCTTAGACAATTGTGTAAACCTTGGTTTCCGGATCTTTTAAGCTACTAGGAATGCATCTTGTCAACGCTTGGATTGCTCTTGACAACGCTTAGACAATATCTTCATGTTTTCTTCGTTTTTGAGTTTCTGCCACATCAACTTTTTGACCCAACAATCTTCCCCTAGTTGATGTCGGCAAAACTCTTTGTATATCTCTTGTAAGTTGTACATGATCTTCAAATTGCTTCCCCTCAAGTGTAGCATGTATATCTTCCCCTTTTTGTCACATCAACATGGAAGTAAACAATGTATGCAATCTTGAAGATTCTCCAAATGTAGCTCTATGTAATGATCTTGAAGAAAAATAAATAAAGTAATCTTGATGTAGAAGTAGAGTAACCCAAACCTATGTTCCATGTCTTGTACGATGTGATGAAGTATGGGTTTAATACAAAAATCCTAATCCTTTGTGAGACACTGAGCACAATAATGTAACTCCTTCAAGTGATAGAAAATATGTGCATAGAGTACCATAAGAAAGATCACATATTCCTAGATCTTGTATTACTTCATCAGTAACAATGTAAGCACAAACAAGTTACCTTAAAAGTCCATGACTAGAAGTGCACGACTTTAAGATATGATAGAACACATACTCACGAAAATCTTCTTCAATAATCAAACTTACCATAAGAATTCTTCCCCTTAAGCCAACACCTCTTCATGACAAGTCAATATCTTCATATGTAAAAGCTGTAAGCGAATAACTCTTTCACAAAGCTATCCCGATTACATAATCCAATAAAATTCTTCATGAATTGTTGCTAACTTACTAAAAAATCATTTATCCCTTTTAAAAATATCCGAGCCATAAATATCAACTTGATATTCTATATGAAAACGGAGATTCCATATACCTTCGTGTGTAATTTCCTCCTTTTTGTGTGCTAAAAACGTACCAATTTTCTCAAACAGCATCTATTCTTTTGTTACCCGAGAACCTTCTTTGTCCAATATCTTAATCGCATGCATTGTCAGATATCGGACAAAACCTATCAATGCTTGAGCAAGCGTTTCTCGGACAACTCATGTCAACGCTCTCTGTCAGCGTTCGACTTATTCTTGTCAGCGTCAAAATTACAAACGTCAGCGTCAACCATAAACTTTGTCAGCGTCTACCTTATATTACTTTGACAACTTGTAGCTCTTTTATTTCCATAAACGTGAACAGTTTCTATGCCAAATAAGAAACATCAATTGCTTCTATACTCCCACGATATGCTCAGACCACTTGTGCTTTGGCATCACTTGAAAGCTCACGTCCCATTATTTTTAATTCTTTTGAAGGCATAGAACCGTAGTGCAACTTTGATTGGTTGAATAAGCACCCTCACATTTAATATATCTTTTGGCACTTAAACATGTTCACAGCTGATGTCAACATCTTTGGACCAATTTAATAATCTTTCTGCGATTCATCACGTCATTGGACCAATTTAATAATCTTTGTCGCCCAGTGATAATATCCATCCCAAATATAGACTCTTGTGAAGATCTATGTCTATTTGTAGAATATGTAAACATTGAATATAATATAATCCCTGTAAATTAGGAAATCATATAAATAGGATATATATATAGATATCCTAAAAATCAGCCAAAACAAACTGTGTCCTTCACAACTGTCTTTCAAGAAAACTCCTAAACAATAGGCAGACATCCAACAATCACGTATCAATGATATAACCTACGTTATTGACTTTGCCATATATTCCCGTTGTAATTCCTACAATGTAGCAACCAATAACCTGTATCCTTGACAGTCACGTTTCAGCCAACAAAACTGAAAAGGGATGCCACGAGCAATCACTTCGCCGTGGGGGAGTCATAACACTGGTGCCTCCAGTGTTATGGTTATGGTACCTCCATAACTAGGTGACACTGGTCATGCATGTATATGGCTTAGGCTCTTAATCTAACATAAGTATCAAACATATAAAACAAATACTAGGAAAACCGTTGGCTGCAGACGGGGAATCCTAATAAGAAAAGAATTTCCATACTTAAAGGATGGAAAATCCGTACCTTATGTCCAGTGAATGAATAAGACGAACGAAAGAGAGTCCTACTTCGATCTCACTAATGCTACATAAATAGTATTCGTGTATAAGTATTTTGATTATTGAGTACGTAACTGATTTTATATCGTGTCTTAGCTTGTTTTATATGTCCATGTCTTGTTTTACTGATTTTAACGTTATGCTGTGTTTATCATGTATTATGTATATTCTGATTAAGTATACTTTTATTTCTTGTATTATTATACTTGTTGTGTAATAATAAGTAACTTTCTAAAAATAGCAGGTTTCCTAAAATAGAAAGTTTCCAAAAATAGAAAGTTTCCAAAAATAGAGTAACTCCTTAAAATAGATCAGTTCCTAAAAATAGAAAGTTTCTAAAAATAGTAAGTTTCCTGAATTAGAAAGTTTCCATATTTAGAATTAAGTTGGATTAAATATCATAAGTCATGTGATATGGTATAGTTTATTAATCATAACATGTTAATTAAATAAACTATAGGTTATATGATTTAATTAATTATAAGCATGATTTAATTAAATTAAAGTGTATAAAATACTTAGGTTAAAACATGTATTAATATTTTATCAATATAACCTAAGTCATGATTATTAATTAATTATATTCCATGTTTTTAATAATTAGTTAATACTATAGTCTAAATTAAATAATTAAATACTTAGGTTAAAACATGTATTATTTCCTAAATAATAATTAACCTAAGTTCATGATTTAATTAATTTAATTACATGCCATGTTTAATCAAATTAATATCTTGTTAAAATCAATACTTGTAAAAATAAAATACTTGTACATATTTTAGTCATGAACCGGACCATGTATTTCAATTTAAGCATGTCGTGAACCGGACCCGGAACCCCTTGAACCGGTCCGAACCAAACACCCCTAACAGTGGCAAACCGGCTTGGCCGGTTGCCACTGCCTTTGCTAGGCTACCATCGGCTTAAGCCGGTGGTCTTGTCCCTCTCGGCTAGCCACTGCCAACAGCAGTGGGTTCCCACCGGCTATGTGCCGGTGGTCCCTCCTGCTTGACCCCAAACTGTCACCGGTTGTGTGCCGGTGGTTGGCTGCTGCTGCCGAGACCCAACCAAAACCACAAGGACACCCCGACGCATGTCGGGGTGCCTTGTCCCTGCTGTCGACCGAACAAAACACCAACGAGACATAAGTCTCAGTTGGTGGTGTGAAACAAACGATGCTGAGATCCATGGGGCTCTCGGTTTGAGTGGCGGCCGAATAACCAAACCCGAGCAAACGCTTACTTTTTACCCACCCTGATTCATGTGTTCATCATAAAAATAAAAAGAACTAAAAAGAAAAGGTTTTACGGATTACCAAACACGTGGAATGAATGAAGAACGATTACACGAACACACTCCTTGAATTTAATTAAGAAAGATCAAACAAACACCTCTTGTGGTTTTGTGTTGCCGCCAGCCAAGAGAGAGAGAAAACAGATTAGGGTTTTGTGATTTTATGAAAAAATTTGTAAATGCATATCTTCCTTATTTGTTATTTTTAATAAAACAAAACATGGGCTTGGCCCTTTCCTTCTCTTGGTGCCGCGGCTTGTAGGGCCCATAAGGGAAACCCGGAGTTTTCCCGTGTTCTAATTTATTACATTCTCGTGTGTTCGTGTTTACGTGTTACGTTATTATTAAATATTCGTGTTATTATAAATAATTGTACGTAACGATATTAATCGTATAAATAATATACGTAAATACATAATTATATGTTCGTGATTCTTACGTTTATGATTTCATGTTCGTGATTATAATTATTATTGATAATAATTATCGTGTACTAACACGTACTTAATACTTATCGTGTAATTATACGTACATAAATTCTATAATTACTAATCGTGACACGTGTTCATGCTATAAAAGGAAAGTTTTAATATGTACGTACCTTTACTTAGTGTATTGTTAATGGTAAAAGCATGTGGGTTTTACACTTTTTGTTATCTTTCCCGTCCTTCCAGTCCTTGACCAGATGTTTTGAGTTTGCCGGATGTAATCAATGACTCAATATGCTTCTTGATCTGAATGCACTCATCCATGCCATGACCTTTGTCGTTATGGAATTCGCAAAAGCAATTCCCCTGACGACGATCGACTGGAGTTGTCATTGGGGGCCGCCTTAGGAAATTTGCCCTTTCTGTCAGTAGGATGTCTCGGTATGTCATCTTTAGAGGAGTGAACTTGTCGTTCGACCGCCCTCCTTTCGCTTTATTTTTGTAATCCAAGCTCCTACTGCTACCATGGTTGTTTGATTTCCTTTTTGGCTGGTCATTCGATCGATAGCTTTGGTTTCACTTTGTGGGATAGGCTGCGGACACGACAGTCTCTCCATCCACAAAGTTCCTAAACCTTTTCATGAGCTCATCAAACGTTGCGGGACGCTTGTCATTGAGGCGCCAGATTAGCTCTCTGTCAGTTATGTCGTGCATATAATCGGAGATCTTAAGAACTCCTGGACACGCTCTTATTCGCGTGCATTCGTCTTTGAAACGTTCTGTGAAGTCTTCCGTGGACTCTCCATGCATGTGCTTGACTGTCGCCAATGAGACTGGATCCCTGTTGTACTTCTTTCGCTGGGTATAATTTCTTCTAAACGCCGAGCGTAGTTGATCAAAGCTGTTGATGCTCCGGTGGGGGAGTGATAGTAGTATTTTTACACTTGTTTAGGAAAACAAAACGTAAATGAAGCGGTAAGTATTAAGCGTACGTTTAGGAAAACGTAAACACTTATGACCCTTTTGTGAGTTCGTTCTCGAGGAGGATTAATGTGTGTGTGTTAAACTTGATGGTATTTGAGATTAATTTTAATGAGAAGAGAGAAAAATGAAAATGAACGGTTACGATTAAAATTAAACTATGACGAATGATAAAACGTAAAACGTAAAAACTTGACGAAATTAAAAATTACTCATAAAAAATCCTAGAAAATCACAATAAATTCCTAAAAATCCAATTAGAGTTTATAAATGATCGAAACTTTTTCAAACCTTTTATTTAATTAATATTTAATTTTATAATGCTAATTAAAGCCCTAAAAATCAAATAAATTAAGAAAAAGCCCAAATAAATATTTTTCAATTTGTAAACCTCCAAAATGACTTAATTAAACTAAAAAGTATTTTTGCAAAATTTAAAACCTATTAAAACTATTTAATATGAATAAAAGCTAAAAAAAATATTAAAATAATATTAAAAATTCAAAATTTATAAAAATTCTAAAAAAACTTGCAAACTAGTTTATTTTTACTTAATAAAACCAGAAATGAAAGTAAAATGACCTAAATACCTCTATTAAATGGGCCAAAAATGAAAACAATCCAAGTTAATGTGCTTTTTGGCCCAATAAGACAAAAGTCAACATAATAAGCCCAAAAGTTCTAGTCTAGCTTAAAATTTTATTTTAAAAAAAAACTCTAAAGGCCCAAAAGCTGAAAGTGAGCTTATCACAGCTTATCAAACACCCAACTTATTCTTAATAGGTTTTTTTAGCCCATTAAGCCATAAGCTAATGCCATAAGCTAAAATTTTACACACATCCTTCTCTTGAGTTAATAAAGCTGTTTGTAAATATAATTTTTGAAAAAGCTCAATAAATAAGCTGAAATAAGCCAAAGCTCTATACAGAAAACGACAAAATAGTCGTTTTTGAGTTCTAGGCTGATTCAAGAGCTGATTCAAGTTGCAAAACATTTTAAATGACTTAATTAAGCTAAATAAGCAAAAATATTTCCAATAAGCTCACTCAATAAGCTGAAATGATGAATAAGCACATTTAAAAAAGTCAAATGAATTTGTTTTCAAGTCAAACTTTAAAACCAAAAGCTGTAAACCTCAAAACTAGCTTATAAGATGAAAATAATAAGACCTATCACAAAAAGAAAGTTGTTGCACATTAGAATAAGCAAAAATGGCTTATTGATAAGCTGAACACAGATTATAACTAATAGTGGCAAGCAGCAGTAGGAAAGGAGTTCCCACTGCTTGAAATGAAAATCTTGATTTGAGCAGGTTTTAGTTGGTGTTTTTGGACAATAATGGCACCCCTACAACCAGTGAGTTGTAGGGAGTCAAGAACAAGCAAATAAACAACAATCCACACAGCAAATTAGTACAATTAATTCATTTAAGGCTTAGACAAGCAAAAACTAGGGGTCTGATGGTTTAAGCAGTTGTTTAAGCAAGAATAAGCCAATGAAACTCTACCAAATGCATACAACAGCAACAATAAACTTAATCAAGCCCAAATACACAAGTTTCATGCATAAACTTCAAGATTTGAACTAATATTAACCCTATGTGACTTTACTGATGAAAACAGTAAACTTCAAAGATCCCTTTGTTGATGCACTTGACCAAAAAATGAAATTCAAATGGTCAAAACAAGTTACCAGATTGCACAAACTTAGATTTTCCACTTTTCAGTCTAAGTCTATACGCTAGGTGAAAAGATGGCCAAATTTCACTCCACAAAAACTTAAAACAACCTAGTTCAAGGCAATGATTCTGATTAGTGTTTTAAAACACAAGTTATGTAGGTTTTAGCTTAACTACACCAACTCAGTTGAAACAAACACAAGTGAACTCTTAACTCCTACTAAATTTTTACCAAAGCTTTCAAAACATGCAATCCCAAACACCCTTTAGCAACCTAAATCAGATTTAACAAGGCCAAAACGTATTTTAATCCAAGAAAAACTGAAACAAGTATTAATCTAACACTACTATTAACTAAGAACCATATTTTATCAACTAAAAACAACTAGATAACAAGTATCACCAAATTCACTTAACATCAATTTTTCAGACAAGAAATTTAAAAAGAAAGAGAGAAATGGTAAACCTGCCTTGCTTTACATCCAAGCAAGGCCAGCAATGCTCCCCTAGCTTATTCAACAGCTGAATACAAGCTAGGGTGTCTTGACTGGTATATGGGGTGTAAAGATGGTGATTGGTGTGGTTCTACAGTAGAACCATGCACCAATGTGAAAGATAGATGAATGAATGTACTTGTTGAGGACACAATCACAACAGCATAAATCTCACTACTCAAAGTTTGAAGACCTTGAATAAATGAGGGTTAGCCAAGATATAGTGATAAGTAAAACAAGGAAGAAAAAGAACCAGTCTTTTGCAAGACTCTAGCACCACAAGATGGATGAAGAGAACACAATCATCAAAAACAAATCTAGGCTAGTGGCTAAAGGGTATGGCCAGAAAGAGAACACAATCATGGAAAAACAAGATGGATGAAGAGAACACAATCATCAAAAACAAATCTAGGCTAGTGGCTAAAGTGTATGGCCAGAAAGAGGGTATTGATTTTGAAGAATCATTTGCACCAGTAGCTCGTATGGAAGCGGTCAGGATTTTCCTTGCTTATGCTGCACATAATGGATTCATCATTTATCAAATGGACGTAAAGACGACATTTCTTAACGGTCCTTTGAAGGAAGAAGTCTATGTCACACAGCCGGAAGGATTCGTCAATCCTCATTATCCTGACAAGGTGTATCGTCTCCACAAAGCACTTTATGGACTCAAGCAAGCTCCAAGGGCGTGGTATGACGAGGTCTCAAAATTTCTGGTCTCCAAAGGTTTCTCAAAAGGTTCCATTGATCTAACTTTGTTCACTTATAAATATGGGGATGAAGCTTTGCTTGTACAGATTTATGTTGATGAAATTATTTTCGGGTCTACAAACCCAAAACTTTCAAAATGGTTTGAAAAAAGTAATGCACAGCAAATTTGAAATGTCAATGATGGGCGAACTAAAATTCTTTCTAGGAATTCAAGTTCACCAATCCCCAAGTGGTATCTTTATTAACCAAGCTAAGTATTGTCAAGAGATAATCAAAAAGCATGGTATGACCTCATGTGACCCCGTTGGGACACCATTATCAACCACATCCCTAGATGCTGATTTGGAGGGAGATGCCATAGATCAAACAAGATATCGTTCCATGATCGGCTCCCTCATGTACTTAACAGCAAGCCGACCAGATATATCACATGCTACGTGTTATTGTGCACGATATCAAGCACGACCCACTGAAAAGCACCTCAAGGAGGTCAAACGGATCTTTCGGTACCATAAGAATACCATTCACATGGGACTCTGGTATCCGAGGGAACCCGATTTCTTTCTAACGGCCTATTCAGACTCTGATCATGCAGGGTGTCTTGATACACGCAAAAGTACTTCTGGTGGTGTACAATTTCTAGGTCAAGATAAGCTCGTGGGATGGTCTTCCAAGAAGTAGGATTCCACGTCACTATCATCAGCCGAAGCGGAGTATGTGTCTCTATCTGCGTGTTGTGCTCAAGTTCTTTGGATGAGAACACAACTCACGGATTATGGCTTCCTCTTTGATAAAGTACCTATGTACTGTGACTCAAAGTCCGCCATAGCCATCTCCTGCAATCCGGTACATCATTCCCGCACGAAGCACATTGATGTCAGATATCACTTCATTAAGGAACAAGTTGAAAGGGGTATCTTTGAACTATACTTTGTTGGAACTGATTACCAATTAGCTGACTTGTTTACAAAAGCTCTTTCAAAAGAGAGGTTTGTGTATCTAGTTAGGCAAATTGGTTTGAGATGTTTGACTCCAACAGAACTGGAGATTCTGGCAAAGAAGCCTGCTTGATTCATCTATCAAACATCTACTTGTAAATATTAATGAAAAAGCAAAATACAAAATTAAAAATCTTTGAAAATCCAAAAATATTCTTCTCGACATGTCTTACAGTATCGATAATATGGACGTGCCTAGAAATGTCACTCAATAACGACATGGGTGTGTACATAAAGCTCGAATGAAAGTTGTAAATATTTTTCAAAACATGTCATTTTTATCTTTTATAACGGAAATTGTCTCTTTTGGACAATTTTTCCAACAACGGGTAGAGCAATCTATCTTGGGTTGAACTTGTCACAAAACATTCAACGTTTTGAGCTCAACACAATTGCTTGTAATCACTTTCAGATTGCAACCCAGATCTATATTCACGGGGGAGTATACGCTTTAGTGCCCTTACCCTCAGCAAAACAAGAGAAATCTTCTTACACTTGAGTGGATTTGTCAAGACATTCAAAGTCTAGGAACTCAAGTTTATGCTTTAGAAAAACCTTTTCGCCAAAAAGAAATAGAGTTTTTCAAAAAGCGTTGAAAATCATTTTTAAGAATTTCTCAATGATTATTCAAAATCTTTCAAAAATTGTGTGTTCAACAACTCCTATCCTCAAAAAGTGAAATGTGGATCACATCCTCACAATGACAATTCAATTGGATCAATTTTTTAGGGAGAGCGTTCCAAATTCATGCTAAGTTTGACACATTTTTCTCCCGAGAGTTTTTCAAGACTATTCTTCATAATATTTTAATCAAATTTGGTATCTCTAATATCAAACTATTTTCTATATTAGAGATAGGGGGAGAAAATGTGATCTAAAGACTCAAGCACTCTTCGTTACGATCAAATACCCACAACATCTTTAATTCACGACGTTATTGGTGTCAAAAGGGTGGTTAGGTTTAAGTCCTATGATCCAACCAGAACTGGAGGGATCTTCCCAGGGACAATTCAGTAGATTATTAGAAGTCCTTAGCAAAGATGGAGTAGAATGTTAATGTAGCTGAATGCCGACTAAGTACTGAAGCTAGCACAGGAACAATCACAACAAGGTGCTAGTAATGATGTCTTGGTAAGCATTGAAGGGGTTGAAGAATGAAAAAGAAATGTAAGGATAAAGGGTGTAAAGAAAGAAGCCCTCCATACAACTTAGGCAGAAACCGAGTCAACACATCATGAAGACAACGCATCATGGACCCAGTGATGTAATGCACAACCCCTCCCCAGCTAACTCAGGCTTCTCTCAAAAGAAGTTTGTTTTATTGTCACGGATATCAACACGACTTCTATTGACTTTCTCACTCTAAGATAGTTGATATTGAATAGGTGGCAACTGCTCAAGCCTCCGATCACTAAAAGTGCACAAATCGAGTCTAGAGCCAAGAGATCAATCAAATCTCGTTAGGACACACAGTTGACGATCAAGAGAGTCCTACGCTATATCCTTGCGATATCGCTATAACACTCAAAGTGATACTACCTAGTATTCACAATGATGAGTGGAAATACTTCCAGTGTTCACAACAAACAGCACTAAGGTAGGTCATGTGTAAGATTCTTTATGAATTGAACATATGTAAAACTTAAAAGAAACATTGGTTTGTTTCTTTATCGATTCAAACTCGTTTCAGGTTTCTACGTAATATCTTTATGGTCTTTCTAGAACATTCAGAGTGATATTTATTAATATTCACAGTGACGAATGGAAATCCTTTTAGCGTCAACATTAAACAGCGCTATGGTAGGTAACTTGCGAGATTCTTTATGAATCAAGCTTGTGTCAACTGGAAAGCAACAATGGTAAGATTCTTAATGAATCAAACTTGTTCCAGGAATTTGAATTGACGACTTTAATCAAGCGGATATTCATCCAATTGATTCACTCTTCATGTTCGTAGTCTTGCTTTGAGACGGTCGAGTAAAGAGAACGGCTAGTACAGTCGCGAAACCCTGTCAAGGAGATTCTTAATTGAATCTACCTATCACAGGTACGATATTTAAATATCGTGTAACGTTCTTCACCGACCGGAGGTAAAACGCTACCGATTTAGGACGAATGTCAAAGCCATTCAGTCCGTGTCTATATTTTGTCTCAAGAAGGTGACGTTACGGTGTACTCAGCAATGTCAAAGATTCAAAACCACCTACTCATGCCCAAAGACATTCAACAATCAAGAAAGCTAAAGACTTCCGCAACTCTAATGATCAAAATATTCATTAACATTTAATGTAGATGAATGACCTCTATTCAAAGGAGATAGTTAGAAAGCTTTTAAGATGATGCGAAGTATGAGCAGGTGGATGAAGACACAAGATGGAAAAGACAAGTCAAGGATAATTTGAAGATCTCAAGTTTAAAGACAACGGCCAAGGCTCAAAGATCACAGCATGAAGGAACAAGACTACTATTACACGTTCAAGACTCATTTATGACGAAATTCGTAATCTCCATTGAACTACAAAGATCAAAGAGGAATGACCTCACATTGGGGGAGATTGTTAGCCTCAAAATATTGAGCCAAACAAGAATGTTCGGTCATAGGTTCTTATTGTAATATTTATTAGAACGTTGTAATAGTTAGTTAAAATAGTCGTGACATTACGGGCTTGATGGCTAGCTTAAATGGCCTCTTTTAAGGTACCAAGCATTTTATTCAAGCCCGGCCCATTAAACAATATAGTCCATTAAGGCTACATGTATGAGCCCGACTATATAAGCCCTTCCTAGCATGTTAGGAAGGGTTGGTGTTTTTCATTTTCATAATCTAATCTCACATAGTTTCTCCATCTTCTCTCTACTTTCTCTCACTACTTTCTCTCTCTAAAAATCATTTCTTTTCTTCTTTAATTCATAAAATCAACCATGGTGAAGTGATTAAATATGGGAACAACAAAACATTTTATTTTTCTCTTTGTAAATCAATGAATTTTCATAAGCAATGTCTCTCAATTAATCCAATTCATTCAATTGCACTATCCGGTGTTTTCCCGCGGTCTCAATGTCATCATTACAATGCTTTAGGGCCCAATAAGCTTTGTGTTCGAGTTCAATTGGCAAGTGACAATTCTTCCCATACATGAGCTTATAAGGAGTACACCCAATGGGCGTCTTATAGGCGGTACGAAAGGCCCATAAAGCATCGCCTAACTTATCCGACCAAGATTGTAGGTTTTCTCCTATCGACCTCTCCAAAATTCTCTTCAAAGCTCGGTTTGAAACCTCGACTTGCCTACTCGTTTGTGGGTGATAAGCCGTAGAAAGTCGATGTGTAACACCATATTTCTTTAGAACCTTTTCAATATGGTCGTTACAAAAATGGGTTCCACGATCTCTTATGATTGCACAAGGGGTTCCAAACCGAGAGAATAATTGTTTCAAAACTTGACTACCACACGAGCATCGTTCGTGGGAAAAGCCTTAGCTTCCACCCACTTAGATAGGTAGTCAACGACGACGAGGATGTACTTATTACCACGAGATGATGGGAACGGCCCCATAAAATCAATGCCCCACACGTCAAAGATCTCACACACTTGGATGATATTTTGTGGCATTTCATCGTTTTGTGAAGCTTTTCCTTGACGTTGGCATGAGTCACACGACTTGACAAGTGCGTGCGCATCTCTGTAAATAGTAGGCCAAAATAAACCGGCATCAAAGACCTTATTCGCCTGAGATTAGCACCATGGTGACCACCCGTGGGTCCCTCGTGACAAGCTCTAAGGATATTAGTAGCTTCGGTGCCAAACACACAACATCGAATAATGTGATCCTCACAAGTTCGAAAGAGGAAAGGGTCGTCCCAAAAGTAGAACTTGACGTCATGAAAGAATTTTTGTTTTTGTTTTGTCGTCATACCCTTAATGATGAAGTTCCCCGCATGGTAATTTGCGATGTCCGCAAACCATGGGGTGGTAGAATCTTCCTTGGAATTCACTACATCAAGTGTCTCAAGTGGAAATGTTTCGGTGATATCCTTGTTCTCGTACACACTTTGGTGAGGATCTTCCAATCGAGAGAGGTAATCGGCCGCAAGATTCTCGACTCCTTTTTTTGTCTTTTATGGTGACATCAAATTCTTGTAGGAGGAGAATCCAACGAAGTAACTCGGCTTTGCATTAAGCTTAGAAAAGAGGTACTTGATAGCAGAATGGTCCGTATATACTATGCTTTTGGTCAAGACGAGATAAGGTCGGAATTTCTCAAATGCATACACCACGACAAGTAATTATTTTTCCGTTGTGGTGTATTTACGTTGAGCCTTGGTCATTCTCTTACTAGTATAATGAATAGGAAAGAAATGCTTATCATGACGTTGCCTCAAAACGGCCCCAATAGCGTAATCACTAGCATCACAGATTAGCTCAAAGGGGAGGTTGCAATTGGGAGCAAAAAGAATGGGAGCTTCGGTAAGTTTCGTTTTAAGAATTTCAAAGGCTCGAACACAATCTTCGTTAAAGACGAAAGGCACATCTTTTTTTAGGAGGTGTGTAATGGGTCAAGATATCTTTGAAAAATCCTTAATGAATCGATGATAAAAGCCCGCATGGCCTAGGAAACTCCTAACTCCCTTGACGGTTTTGGGATGAGGTAATTTGGCGATGACGTCTATCTTAGCTTTGTCTACCTCAATCCTCGCTTTCGAGACTTTGTGCCCTAAGACGATTCCTTCTATACTCATAAAATGACATTTTTCCCAATTGATCACAAGGTTAGTTTCCTCACAATGTTTCAACATTTTCTCCAAATTTCCTAAACACAAAGTGAACGAACTACCAAACACGGAAAAGTCGTCTATGAAGACTTCCATCGTCTTCTCGATCATGTCATGAAAAACAGCCATCATGCACCTTTTAAAGGTTCCCGGTGCATTGCAAAGTCCAAATGGCATTGTACGATAGGCAAACGTTCCATATGGACACGTAAACATAGTTTTTCTTGATCACGAGGATCGATGGGGATTTGAAAGTAACCGGAAAAACCATCTAAAAAGTATAGAAATCGTTTCCCCCAAGACGCTCCAACATTTAATCCATGAAGGGCAAGGGAAAATGATCTTTACGAGTGGTGTCATTTAACTTACGATAGTCAATACACACCCTCCAACCGGTCACGAATCGAGTTGGAATTAATTCGTTGTCATCGTTTGGCACAACGGTCATTCCTCCCTTTTTAGGTACACAATGAATGGGGCTCACCCAAGGGCTGTCGGATATAGGGTAAATCATTCCCGCATCAAGGAGTTTAAGAACTTCCTTTTTGATGATGTCGTGAATTTAGGGGTTTACCCTTCTTTGACATTGGATTGCGGGCTTGTAGTCCTCCTCCATTAAAATCTTGTGTGTACAAAATTTTGGGTCGATACCCTTAATGTCGGATAATTTCCACGCAATTTCCCCTTTGTGAGCCTTCAAGACATCGATAAGTGCGGTTTTTTCATCATCCAAAAGATCCTTCGCAATAATAACCGGAAACATATCATCTCCTTCCAAGAATACGTATTCAAGATGAGGAGGAAGATCTTTCAACTCGAGGATTGGTGGTTCCTTGATTGAAGATTTTGGTTCAATACTCATAACCTCCACCGGCGGAGGAAATGGAAAATCGTTTAGAAAATCCTTGATAATCGAAAAATTCTCATCGTCATCGAGATCTTCGTTAGAAGTTCGAGGTACATCAAACTCTTCCAAAGTAAAACCACCTCCTTCAAATGGAGTGAAAGATGGTGTCGAATTATCAAGGATAGGATCGAGTATAGTGGGATTGCAACTAATTGCTTTATCGATTAAACCTAAAATTTCTTGTGAAAATTCATCGCAAACAACATCGATTAAATCAACATGGTTCATAGTCGCGATAGAATAAACATGATAAAGTTTGGAGTTTTGAGTTGCGTTTATAACAAGTTCCTCGTCGTTGAAGCGTAAAGTGATTTTCCTACATGCACATCAATAACCGCTTTCGATGTATCTAAAAAGGAACGACCTAAAATGAGAGGAACTTGAGGATCTGTGGGAATATCGGAAACGATAAAGTCTACCGGATAATAGAACTTTCCCACTTTCGCAAAAACGTCTTTGGCCGTTCCACATGCGGGAATTGTAGAATGATCGGCCATCTCGATAGAAATTTTTGTAGGAGTAAGATTAGGAAGATTGAGCGACTTAAATATTTCAAGAGGCATCAAATTGATACTAGCACCAAGATCGGCCAAGGCGTAGCATTCTTCCATATCTTGGATACCACACGGAATTAAAAATTTACCGGGATCATCGACCTTTTGAGGAATGCGGTTAAGATAAACCGATGAACAACGATTAAACTTTTGCATTCTCTCCTTATAATTCAACATATTCTTAAAGTTGGCAACGTATCAAGGCATCATAATTAAAGCGTCGGCAAAACTTATGTTAAAATGCAAATCACGAAACATCTTAATAAAAAGCTCAAATTGGTAATTGTTACGTTATTTCAATTTTTCCTTGTGACGTCTCGATGGATAAGGTAAGGGTGGTGTTCGGTGGGACATAGGCGTAGCCTTTGGAATCTCGAGTTCCAATCTTGGTAAAGGGTCGACCGTAGGTGTGGTTTGAGCGGTACTTTGTGGGATTGAAACGTGCTCCTTTTCGACCACCACCTCGGGTTCTTCCTCAATTTCCTCCAACGTAGGAGTAATTGGTTAAGGAGCCGGATCCTTAAAAGTCTTACCACTACGGGTGGTAATCACTTTCATCTCTCCCTTCGGGTTTGACACGATGTTGCTAAGAAGACCACCCGAAGTAGAGGCTTTGTTCATCATAATTTCTTCCAAATTAGCATTAAGCTTAACGTCTTACTTAGCGGCACTTTGGTCTATCCTTTGTTCAAGCCTAGATTGACTTTGCTCAATTTTGTTGTTTTGACCTCTAATTTGATTTGCAAAATCGTTTTTCAACTTAATTTTCATGTTGGCATTGTCCCTAACAAAATTTGCTAATTCCTTTGTGTTTTTAGCCGTTTCCCTAGCTTGACTAGGCAATTGCTCTTGGATATTTTCGAGAATCTTGTCATTTGCCGTAGCGTAATTCAAAAGTCATTTGGAACCTCTTTTATGTAAGCATTTTGAAATCCTTGACTCGGGTTTTGAAAATTACGGTTTTGATTTTGGTTTTGCACATGATTACTTGTCCCTTGATTCCCATTGTTGTAATTGTTACCCTTGTAATTTTTTTGATTTCCTTGGTAACCAACTTGATTGTTGCGATAATTGTTAACATTTTGATTTGGTGGAAAACCCTGGAGTCAATTGATTAGTGCGGGTAACTTGACCGTTTTGGTTATAAGTTCCCATGGCCGCGTAGGCACTCGAAGTGTTACCACCGGAGGTAATGAACTCGGAGAAATCATGAGCTCCACCACAATAAACACAAGAAACCTCAACCGATTTATCTGTAGCGGGAGTGGGTTGTTCACCAACTTTAAATTCAATCAATAGTCCCTTAAGCTTGTCAAATATCTTGTTTTCCAAATTAGCCTCAATTTGTTGAGCATCGATGGTAGATGACAATGAAGGCGAAGACGAAGCCTTGTTAACACTCGGTGTGCTACGAGGGCTATAAACTTTGGACCTATTCTCAATAATCAACAATGCTTCCTCGACCGTTTTACACAAAAAATTACCACCCGCGGCGGCATTAAGATAATCTCGTTCATGATCGTTCAATCCATCGTAAAACGTGTAGATTTGATGTAAGTCGGAAAAACCGTGATGAGGACATTCAAGCAACATTTCCTTAAACCTATTACAAGCCGTTGAAAAACTCTCATTGTATTGTTGTGAAAACTTTGAAATCTCGTTTTTCAAATGCGTAGTCTTAGAGGGCGGGAAAAATTGGTTCACGAACTTTGAAAAGAGATCCTTCCACGTCAATATAGAATTGGGTGGCTCCTTCTCTAACCAAATTTTAGCGGGCCCCGCTAAGGAATACGGAAAAAGAATCATCTTAATCACGTCATTCGAGACGTCCTTAAACTTGTAAGTCGACGTAATACGATTGAAATGGAGAATGTGGTTATGAGGGTTGTCCTTTTCGTCACCACGAAACTTGTTAGCTTGGATCATGGACAATTAACCCGTCTTAACCTCAAAATTCTCCGCAAGGATAGCGAGAATCACAATCGCTTCTCCATGACCCTCGGTGGGTGTTTGAAGCAACTCCATCATAGTACGATTAGTCATGGCAGCTTCTTGTTCTATAATGGGTTCGACAATGGGAGATTCTTCACTAGAAGGAGTTTGGTTTCCTTCCTTTTGACGACGTTTACGTGCACGTTTTGCTTTAGAGCGACTTTGCATAAATGTAACGTACAACGTGGGTGATGAGACTGATTTTATACATAATCTCATCGTTCAAAACGGGCTTAAAATGCATAAAATATCATAAAATGTGCCAAATATATGCTTGTGTTTGTTCCATGTGTATTTTAGGTACGGATATTGAGAAAATGGCAAAAGATCACAAGAAACAAGCAAAAACGAACACGGGAAACGAAGCCGCACAATGAACCAAGCCCTAGAGTTGATTTTACAAGAATAACCCATGAAGAATTGAAGATTGTACAAGAAGGGTCATCCAATATTGAAGAATTGACACTTTAAACCCTTGTTTATTCATAATTACAATTTTGGTCCTTAAAGTTTGTCAAATTGCAAAAAGGACCCTCTACTTTAAAGAATTGGCAAGAATGGTCCCTCACAAATGAAGACTTGTCAATATTAGTCCTCTACAAAGTCAACAAACAAGTCAAGACCTTGAAGAATGAAGAAAATGTCAAAATCAGTCCTTCAAATATCATGAATTGGCCGAGTCCCTTGATAAACTTTTGCAAAAGTTTTATGGCCAAAATCAAAGAAATGAAACTTGAATATAAAGGGAATTCGGATTATGCAAGGTTTAAACTGAATTGAAAAGAAATAGAAAGAAGGAGGGTTTAATATGGACAGACAACATTCTTACCTAGACCACTTAGAGTTTTCCATGTGTCCCACACACCCAACCCACCAATCAAAATCCATCATTTCACCACATCAACATCCACTCACCAACTGATTATTAACTAATTTTATTAGTTAACTAAAACAGGCGCCTAACATGTTTTTAAATCCTAAACCGGATTAAAACACCCACTATTTACACATGAACACAAATTAGGTATTTGTGTTTAAGCAAAAAGTAGGCGACCATCTTGTCCAGAATTATGATTAGGGTTGTTCTAATCATAACCCAAACCTTAAACTTGCCACCTCACCACTCACAAGCTCACTTGATAAGTCCCCTGCTACACTTTGGAGGAAGAAGCCAAAAATGTGCCAGCAAATCAAACATCCATATTCAAGCTTACATTTTAAGCTTCCTTTGAGCCATTGATCGCAATTGCACCAGCTAGTAACCCCATAAACGTCCAAGTTAGCTTCACATGAGTTCAAATTTTCAAACACCTCAAGGGCACTTTTGGAACTTCACCAACTAGGGTTTATGTTTTTTATTCAGTATCTTAGTCTCATTGTAGCCTATATAAGGCATTAGGACTGCAACATTAAAATTTTCTCTTAGTTTTTCCTTGTTCAACATTCTGTAAATCCTTGTTTCAACTTTAATGAAAAAGTGTTTGAATTGTTGAAGAAATCCAAGTGCAACCTTTATTCTATGCTAGTTATTGTTACATGTTTGTGAATTTGAAGTTTCAAAACCTGTTTTCAAAGCTTGTTCAAGAAATTGCAAGTTTTTCAAAAATTTGATATTTTTCTAAGTCTTTGTTCAAACCCTTGGAATTTTTGGGTCAAATATTGATCACATCACCCTGATAAGGAGCTTATCAAGGTGAGGTGAGATCTTGGCTTGGGGATAATCAAGGAGTGGGGTAACAAAGCTTGAATCAATAAGCTTTTATTTCCATTTTATTTTTGATATAATCTGTTGGTCTAACCATGTTGTTCTTAGCAGCCTATTGGAAGCTTGTACCTTGTTAAGCTAGGCACATAAGCTCAAAAATTCATGAGGGTGGATGTACATTCATGAGGTTTGAGTCTTCTTACCAAAAATCTGCTTGAAAAGTGATATTTTGTGATTTTGTGATCTACTGTTATATGAGTTGTTCTTGTGGCTTGAATCTGGTTTATACTGCATGTTAATGTTGTTATGATGCTAGATTAGGCTTGGGTAAACCTGGAATACACATTTGCTTGTTTAAATCTTGAATTAAAAAGTGAAAGGGGTGTTTGGGTCTACTGTTTTAAGTTTCTTGTTTGAGTTTGAGTTAGGATTTAAGGGTATTAAGTGTTGGTATATATTTTTTAAGTGATATTGTGTTGATATATGCAAGTCTTGAGCTTTTAAACTTCAAATTCTAGATTGTGCTATAACTTGTTTGATTTTGCCTGTTTTGCCTTAAAATTTTTGAAACACCTAGAGTGTATGCATGTTTAGGGTTAACAAGTGTTTAAACAAAGTTTATATAACCTGTTTAAGAGATTTGAGGGTTTGAATTTGGGGTTGTGGTCAAGTACATCACTAAAGTGCATTTTTTGTTTGTTCATTGTTCATTAGTAACATTCATTAGCTTGAATCTTTGTCTAAACCTTGAATCAATGTATGAAACTAGTTGATTTATGTTCATTTGAATTTATTTAAGCTGTTGTGTGCATTTGGTTCAATTTGGTTGGCTTAATCTTGCTAAATCTGCTTAATTTGTTGAAAACTGCTTATGTTCATGTTTGTATCATATCTGGGCAAAGATTTAATTAATTTTATCAATTGGCTGGTTGTTTTTATGTTTCTTTGATTGCTATTGACTCCTTATAACCCACTGGTTATAAGGGTGCATTTGTGTGCTTTGATTCCAACAAAAATCCATATAAGACAAAAAGTCAAGATAGTCAAGCAATGGCAACTTCTCCCACTGTTGGACACCCAAAACTAGCCCCTGCTAGTGTTAATTTTCAATCAGCTTATCAATAAGCTATAACAGCTTATCCAGACTTGCAACAACTTTGATTTTGTAATCAATCTTCCTTATTTGACCCATTTGACTATTCTAGAGCTTTTTAGGGTTTGACTTTTAGGTTTGACTAGAAAACAAACTAAGTTGACTTTTACATAAAGTGGTTATTGCTTATTCCAACTAATTCATTGTGTTTTTTGAAATCTTTTTGATTATTAAGCTTAGTTTTGTCATTTGAAACCTTTTGCAACAAGAATCAGCCCTTGAATTGGTCTAGAACTAAAAAACGACTATTTTGTCGTTTTCTGTAGAGAGCTTTTGCTTATTTCAGGCTTATTTCTTGGTTTTATTCAAATTTTTTTTTACAAATAGCTTAATTAGGTCAAGAGAAGGTTGTGTGTCAAATTTCAGCTTATGGCATCAGCTTATAGCTTAATGGGCCAAAAAGCCCATTAAGAATAAGCTGCTTTGAAATAAGCTGTGATAAGCTCACTTTCAGCTTTTGGGCTTTTAAAATTTTGTGTTTAAAATTGAATTTAAGCTTAGCTGGAAGTTTTGGGCCATTTTTGTGAACTTTTTCTTATTGGGCCTTAATTTAGCCCATTAAGGGTCTGTTTTTCATTTTGGCCCATTTGGAGGCCCATTAGGGGTAGTTTTGTCATTTCAAGTTCATTTCTGTTTAGATTAGATTAAAATAAACTAGTTTGCAAGTTTTTAGAATTTTTTATATATTTTGGTTTTTTAATATTATTTTATTATTATTTTATTATTAAAATTATTTTTTAATATTTTTGCAACTTTTTCATTTTTCCTAGGTTAAATACATTATGATAGGATTTTTAAAATTTTTAAATTAATTTTCTTGTCATTTAATTAATTATTAGAATTATTTTAATATTTTTATAGTTTTTAATCATTTTTTATAGTTTTACGTAATTTTAATTTTTTCAAAAAATAGTTTTTAGTTTAATTAAGTTATTTTAGAGGTTTACAAAGTGAAAAATCTCATTTTGGGCTTTTTGTTAATTAAATTGATTTTTTGGACTTTAATTAGCATTAAAAAATTATTATTTAATTAAATAAAAGGTTTGAGTGAATTTTGATTTTTTGTAAACTCAAATTACATTTTTTTAGGATTTATTGCAATTTTCTAGGAATTCTTAGGTTAATTTTTAAATTTCGTCATATTTTACGGTTTTACTTGCACGACTTTTCGTCTTAGTTTAATTTAGATTCGTAACCGTCATCCTTTTCTATTTTCTTTCTTCATAATCATAATCTCAAATATTTAATTACTTCTTAACACAATACACAAGCCTCGTTGAGAACGAACTCTCCTTTGGGTCATTTACACTTGGTTTTCCTAAACCACTTGTTTAATACTTACCCTAATTACCTCGTTTTCCTAAACGAGTGTGAATTTACAACTATCAGTGGGGTGAGCAAAGAAGACTCATTTTGGTGTTTTTACGGTTTTCAATTTTTTTTGTGCTTTTGATTGTTTTTACTTTTTTTGGATTTTTCTTGTGAATTACGTAGACACAAATCTACAAATCTCCCCTTGAATCGATTTTCCGATTAAAGGAGCCTCAAGAAATGAAAACGATCACGTTGAGTGAACGCCTTCGATGACTTTAGAACGTTGGTGGAACACCAAAACGTTCAAGAGGGTTTAATCTTTGAAACCAAGCAAATATATATGATACGTATATAATACTTTGTTTGGCAAACATTCGATTAGCCCTTTTTCTCTTAACACGCACAAGCAAGCGGGGAAAACGAGTCGGCACAAGCACTTAAGAGCCTTTTTCCCTTAGGTCGTGAAATACAACCGCCTTATACCCACCTTATAGTTTGTGTTAATCAAAATCAAGCTTCTCGAAAGTAATTATCTATTTTGCCTTTTTCTTTTGCTTTAGATTCAAATACAATAATGAGTGATGAAATCCTAATTAAGTTTACGTTTTCTCGCTTTTGGAGATATTGTGGATTTATTGTGATACGTATACACTATAGTAATAATATTCACAATGAAAACGAAAACCGATAATACGTGTGATTAGAGTGCTAATCACACAAATACTATTTATGGATAATATCAAAAACAAAATTGTTCAAACTTAACACAACACGCCTCCCTGGCAGCAGCGCCAAAATGATAGTAGTATTTTTACATTTGTTTAGGAAAACAAAGCGTAAATGAAGCGGTAAGTATTAAGTGTACGTTTAGGAAAACGTAAACACTTATGACCCTTTTGTGAGTTCGTTCTCGAGGAGGATTAATGTGTGTGTTAAACATGATGGTATTTGAGGTTAATATTAATGAGAAGAGAGAAAAATGAAAATGATGACGGTTACGATTAAAATTAAACTATGACGAATGATAAAACGTAAAACGTAAAAACGTGACGAAATTAAAAATCACTCAAAAAACAAAATCTTAGAAAATCACAATAAATTCCTAAAAATCCAATTAGAGTTTACAAATTATCGAAACTTTTTCAAACCTTTTATTTAATTAATATTTAATTTTATAATGCTAATTAAAACCCTAAAAATCAAATAAAAATCCCAAATAAAGATTTTTCAATTTGTAAACCTACAAAATGACTTAATTAAACTAAAAATTATTTTTGCAAAATTTAAAACCTATTAAAACTATTTAATATGATTAAAAACTAAAAATAAATATTAAAATAATATTAAAAATTCAAAATTTATAAAAAATTCTAAAAACTGGCAAACTAGTTTATTTTAACTTAATAAAACCAGAAATGAAAGTGAAATACCTAAATACCCCTATTGGACCTCCAAATGGGCCAAAAATGAAAACAGTCCAAGTTAATGGGATTTTTGGCCCAATAAGACAAAAGTCAACCAAATAAGCCCAAAAGTTCCAGTCTAGCTTTAAAATTTTATTTTAAACAAAAAACTCTAAAGGCCTAAAAGCTGAAAGTGAGCTTATCACAGCTTATCAAACACCCTGCTTATTCTTAATGGGCTTTTTGACCCATTAAGCCATAAGCTGAAATTTTACACACATCCTTCTCTTGAGTTAATAAAGCTGTTTGTAAAAAGAATTTTTGAAAAAGCTCAATAAATAAGCCTGAAATAAGCCAAAGCTCTCTACAAAAAACGACAAAATAGTCGTTTTTGAGTTCTAGGCTGATTCAAGAGCTGATTGAAGTTGAAAAACATTTTAAATGACTTAATTAAGCTACATAAGAAAAAATATTTCCAATAAGCTCACTCAATAAGCTGAAATGATGAATAAGCACTATTGAAAAAGTCAAATGAATTTGTTTTCTAGTCAAACTTTTAAACCAAAAGCTGTAAACCTCAAAACTAGCTTATAAGATGAAAATAATAAGACCTTTCACAAAAAGAAAGTTGTTGCACATTGGAATAAGCAAAAATGGCTTATTGATAAGCTGAAAACAGATTATAACTAACAGTGGCAAGCAACAGTGGGAAAGGAGTTCCCAATGCTTGAAATGAAAATCTTCATTTGAACTGGTTTTAGTTGGTGTTTTTGGACAATAGTGGCACCCCTAGAACCAGTGAGTTGTAGGGAGTCAAGAACAAGCAAATAAACAACAATCCACACAGCCAATTAGTACATTTAATTCATTTAAGGCTCAGACATACAAAAGCTAGGGGTCTGATGGTTTAAGCAGTTGTTTAAGCAAGAATAAGCCAATGAAACTCTACCAAATGCATACAACAGCAACAATAAACTTAATCAAGCCCAAATACACAAATTTCATGCATAAACTTCAAGATTTGAACTAATATTAACCCTATGTGACTTTAATGATGAAAGCAGTGAACTTCAAAGATCCCTTTGCTGATGCACTTGACCGAAAAATGAAATTCAAATGGTCAAAACAAGTTACCAGATTGCACAAACTTAGATTTTCCACTTTTCAGTCTAAGTCTATACCCTAGGTGCAAAGTTGGCCAAATTTTACTTCACAAAAACATAAAATAACCTAATTAAAGGCAATGATTCAGATTAGTGGTTTAAAACACAAGTTATGTAGGTTTTAGCTTAACTACACCAACTCGGTTGAAACAAACACAAGTGCACTCTTAACTCCTACTCAATTTTTACCAAAGCTTTCAAAACATGCAATCCCAAACACCCTTTAGCAACCTAAATCAGATTTTAACAAGGCCAAAACGTGTTTTAATCCTAGAAAAACTGAAACAAGTATTAATCTAACACTACTATTAACTAAGAACCAGATTTTATCAACTAAAACAACTAGATAACAAGTATCACCAAATTCACTTAACATGCAATTTTTCAGACAAGAAATTTAAAAAGAAAGAGAGAAATGGTGAACCTGCCTTGCTTTACATCCAAGCAAGGACAACAATGCTCCCATAGCTTATTCAACACCTGAATACAAGCTAGGGGTGTGTTGACTGGTATATGGGGTGTAAAGATGGTGATTGGTGTGGTTCTACAGCAGAACCATGCATCAATGTGAAAGATGGATGAATGAATGTACCTGTTGAGGACACAATCACAAAAGCACAAATCTCACTACTAAAAGCTTGAAGACCTTGAATAAATGAGGGTTAGCCAAGATACAGTGATAAGTAAAACAAGTAAGAAAAAGAACCAGTCTTTTGCAAGACCTTAGCACCACAAGCTCATAAACCCAAGCCCTATATCCTCACTATCCAATAACATGGTTGATGCTTATGAGATTATGATCAAATATAGCTCTCAAATCCAAAGCTGTTGAGCCCAAGGTACTTAGCAGGATGAATGGGTAATTTTTTTAAAAAGAAAGCTTCTTAACAAGTAACACGTTTTGAAAATTAAACTTAAGACAAAATTATAACTTCAATGCTGAAAAATAAAAATTGGAACTAGTTTTCTTCAACAACACTAAACCAGATTTTTATTCATAGAAAATGGGATTTACAAGGTTTTGAACTAGGAAAACAAGAACAAGAGTAAATATAAAACCATAATGCCTTATATAGGCTACAAGTGATTCTAGAAAGCCGAGAAACCCTAATGCTAATTTTCTAGAACTGCCCTTGAGAAAATTTGAATATGCTTGTTTGATGCCATAATTTAAAAACGGTTTTGGCTTTATGTGACTACCCCATGCGGTTTGGCAGCTTGAGAAGTGATCTTGGACGTTCAAAATTAGCGTGGAATGAAAGCCATGTTTTTGGATGTTAATTCTCTGGCACTGTTTTGTCTTCGTCTCAAAAAGGTGTATGGGAGGGTCCATGTGACTCATTGGATGAGGTGGCAGCAAAATAGTGGTTGGGGAAATGATTAGTAGATCATTAATCACTAATATACACTTGATGGTATATTTTCCCTTTAATTTGAGTTTAATTGAGATAGGGTTCGTTACATGAATAGTTGTAGGTTTGATCTGGTTTAGGGAAAAGGTTTAGTGTTAACCGCCAGTTTTATATTTAATTAAACATTTGAAAATTTAATTAATATAAAACGGGTAGTGGAGTGTGAGGTGGCAAGCCGGTGTGTTATGATTGGTAGATGGAGTGAATGGGGTGACGTGGCGAGTGGTGATAGGTCTAGGTAAGTATTGATGTCTCCCAGCTATGGTCCCTTTCTTTTCCAATTGTTTGCATTTGAAGTTAAATAGCCTAAAACCTCAAGTCCTTTGTTAATGAAATTTTTGTTTTTGCATTTTAGCCACAAAAACTTTCCCAAGGTATTTTAATGGACTTGATTTGTAATTCCTTGATTTTCGAAGGGCTATTCTTGACATGTCTTCATACAGTAAGGTCTTCTCTTGTATCTTTGATTTTGTGGAGGACTAAAAGTGATAAGTCTTCATTTTGTAGGGACTATTCTTTCCAATTCTTCAAAGTTGAGGGTCCTTTTGTAACTTTGACAAACTTTAGGGACCAAACTTGTAATTATGAATATACAAGGGTATAAACTGTCATTTATTCAATAATGAAGGAACCTTCTTGTACATTCTTCAATTTTTCAAGGACTTTATCTTGGGAATTCAACACTTGGGTCCGGTTCATTGTGCGGCTTCGTTTCCCGTGTTCGTTTTTGGTTGATTCTTGTGATCTTTTGTCATTTTCTCGATATCCATACCTAAAATACACACTGAACAAACAAAAGCATATATTTGGCACTTTTTATGATATTTTCATCGTTTTAAGCCTGTTTTGAATGATGAGACTATGTATAAAAGCAGTCTCATCAGGGAGTTTTTTAATCCAGTCACGGGCGTTTCCAATCAAGGTCGAATTAAACATTTGGCACCATATAGGCATCGCCATCGTTCAATTTTTGCTTGTACGGTGAAAACTTTGAGATGGTCGTTTGGATCACCAGCTTCGTCGTAGGTTTTGACACACGCCAGCATGCGGTGTTTTTTTGTCCTTGGAGTAATTCCGTATGCGGGTCGTGAAGGCATCTTCTCTCTCGCTACACCATGGTAGGGAGAGATATTCTTCATCATCCGTATGATAATGGTAGTGCCTTTAGCATCCTCCCTTATCATCTGACGGTTCAGAGGAGGAATACCTTGTTCGACGGCGCCTTGGGTGGTGGTCATCCGAATCAGATCCTGAAGGATCATGATAGGGCGATATTGCTCCACCTCTTGATTGGCTATGGTAGCCACTTTTGGGAGAGGAGGTGGTAGTTTAATTTTTTCCAGAATCAATCCTCCTAAACACACTAGTGCGGCGACTATCGTTTTGTGAAGTTTCCAAAGTTGCGCGCCCTACAGATTCATCGGAGTGGTCTGACTCTCCTTGCGTCCCTTGCAATTCTTGCATAATTCAATCCCTTATGCGTTCGAAAACATTCCGTGCTCGAGGTCATTCCTCCATTGGAGGTTGTTCCTCGATCTGGTGCCTTCTTCGTCTTTTTCGGGTTTGGACAGGGGTGCCGCGTGCGGCACTACTAAAGTTGAATCTGGATTGGAGGTTCCTCCCCAGTTTCAAACTTGCCGTGATGGCCGGGATGATTATGTCGAAATTTTGCGTGAGCACGACCTCGATGTCTTCATCATCAAGTGAAGCGAGCTCGTGGTCCATCTCCACAACAGGTGGCCTTTGATTTTCCTTGTTGGGGGCGTGTTGAAAAACCCGGATTAAAATATCATGAATAGTACACGTGAACAGTAAATACACAAAAATACGATAAAACTAAAACATTCCATTTATAATATATTACACGTGCCACGACATTAAATATCATGTATTTACGTATATTATTAATGTGAAGTGTTCACGATATATATATAGTTTGTGATAATTAAACACGAACGATCACGAATAATATTTAACTTAACAAAAAGCTACGGGTTTTTCCCTTGTGGGCTTATGTAGCCGTGGCTAAGGACAATAAAGAAAGGGAATGGGCCTTTTGGCCCGTGACCCATGACCAAACTATGTTTAAGAAAAACACAGGGAAACTTTTATCATATTTTAGATTACAGAAAAAAAATTAAGAAACTCTGCCTCCTTCTCCTTCTTGCCGCCGGCTATTGATCACCAAAGGGGTGTTTGGGACGATTTTTGCTACTTGATTTTTGTGTGTACGTGTTCGTGATCATAAACCTTTTTCTTTCACGCATTCGGTAATTATCAAACCCTTTTTTTAATTCTTTAATGAATACAAGATCTTATTATAATTAATCTTAAAAACAAACAAGCAAACCATGTGGGGATTAATTAAGATCAAGAATAAAGGGGTGTTTGGTGTTGCTTTGGTCGGCCGAGACATAACCGAGAGCCAAGATGCTCTCGGCTTGGTTTAATCACCACCACCGAGACCTCATGGTCTCGGCTTGGTGTGGCTGTGGCTCGATCGCAACACAAGGGGACCCCGACGTGGAGTCGCAGTATGTTTGGATGTGTGTTTAGTTTGGTTTCGTGGCTAACCGAGACCACTAGGTTCTCGGTGTGGCTCAGTTTAACAAAAGCAGTGGGAATCGGTAGTAAGCCAGAGTGAACCGGGCTCAGGCAGTGGCTAGCCGAGCTCGGCAATGGGAACAGTGGCCAACCAGTGGCAACCGGTTAACCGGTCTAGCCACTGGTGGGGCTGAGATGGTTGTTCAGCTGCCGGCTATGTGGTGTTGAATAGGCATTTTTCAGGCTCGGGTATATTTTTAAACACGGGTTCGGGCTCGGGAATTTTTTAAGCATTTTAATAATTTAATTAAATTATTTTCCAAGACTATTTAATTTAATTAGATACGTGGCTTAGGTTAAAATATTAAAATTAATATTTCATGACTAACTTAGGTATTTACTTAGTTTAATTTAATTAAAACATGTTATTTTTAATTAAATTCTTATAATGTATAGTTTATTAAATTAACCAAGTTAAGTATTGAATAAGCTATAATACTTGAACCATGGCTTGTATTTTACTAAATAAACTTTCTTTGACATTAATAATCTAGCTTATTCTAATTATGGAAACTTACTATTTTTTGGAAACTTTCTATTTTTAGAAACTTACAATTTATGTAAACCTGCTATTTTTAGAAAGTTACTTAGTATTACAATACATGTATTATAATAGCTTACTACATGAATAATAAACAACAGAATACAAGAATAACTACAGATTAATACCTTAAACAGTTAAAACATGTCATAACATGAATATTAGCTAAGAACCCACAGAACCAGTAAAATACATGTGTTCAGACAACTCATACACGTCCCTATTCTTATGTAGTATTATCCGTCAAGGCGGAGTAGGTTCTTCAGCGTTTCTGTTATCTTCTACTAGACACAAGGTACGGATTTCCCGTCCTTCAATAAGGACAATCTCTTCCTTCATTAGGATTTCCCGTATGCAGCCAACTATTTTCCCAGTAGTTACAAATTTAAATGCTTATGTTTTATTAGTTACCTTAGCCATATACATGCATGCCAGTTTCACCTAGTTATGGAGGTACCATAACCATAACACTAGAGGCACTAGCGTTATTACTTCACTACGGCGGAGTGATAGCTCGTGGCGTCCCTTTCATTTTATTTGGCCTTTATTATTATTTATTATCATGTGGGGCGTATGGGTTCATCCTAGTTACAGTGTCAGTCAGGATTTCATGGTGAATGTGGTGTGTGCCTTGCATCCTTCACAAGGAGTTGATCCCTCCTACCCATTACCATATTAATTAGAGGCATCCCCTCTAACTGCATGACGAGGTCACCCCTCCAAGTATTCATGCACGTTGTTTACCTCATGACCTATATTGGCTTTTGGTATATTAAACTAATACCAATTTTCATAAGTAAACATAAGCTATGTTTTCAGAACTAAAACCAGTGAACATGTTATACATCTAGGTTTCCCAGGACTTATTCATTTCTGTTTCCTTTCATTCTTTATATGCTTTCTTTATGCTTCTTTATTCTATACTTTCCATGCTTTATTGTATGTCGTGCACTAGGCGTTATGCTCAGCCGTTTTCCATTTCCATGTTCCTAAACGGCATGTACACAAGGTCGCAAGTAGGATCTCAAGAGTATGTGCATTATGATAGAAGCTATCCAGCCTTTTATATCTTATGCATTTATCATACTTTATCTTACTTTATTTCATGTTGGACATTGTTTAGTCCTTTTCCTTTATGGTACTTATATTTGCTTGTGTTAAATTACTTGGACTACCGATGTTTGTTTCTGGTATTTACATTTATGGTCATGAATGTTTAGACATTTACCTTGCATGCTTTGATGACACGCCATATATTACTGTGATATTCCATTTTAACAAATGAGGTGTTACAATTATGGTATTAGAGCAAAGGTTTCGACCTGTAGCTCTATAAAACATGACTTGTGACTTATGGGTAGTCACCAGCGTCTTATTAGAACTGACAATTGGGTTTCATGCATTTATTTCATTTTCACTTCATGTATTCATTTCATACATTTCATCTCATTGCCGCAGGAATTTTGACTAAGTAATGGTTGGTACAGGACTGGCCCTATTTAATCGCATGTGTTTTATAGAAACATTTTGTTTGTTCAGTGGATCGACCCATAGGCATCCACACTTGCCTTTTTGTTTTGTGAACCGACCCATAGGCGTTCACTCATGGACATATCATCATACTAAATTTACCATGCATTTAAAACTGTTTTATGCATCATAAATAAATTCATGTTTTATAGACTGTTCATGCATTTCTACTCATGTCATATTTTCAGACTCAATTTTTGTGTTGCATTTTGTTTTAAACTGTCAGATAGTAAACACACGCAATGCTCAAGAATTGACTACAACTATCAATGCAGCTTTGCAAGCCATCCTTCACCAACTTCGTAATGAAATCAGGGACGAAGTTCATGCTGAAATCCAAGCCCAGGGCGTTCAATTTGGACCTCATCCTGAGAACCACAACAATCCTCCACCTCCACCGCCTGTTACCCTCATGACTTGGTTGGAGCGATTCAACAAACAGAGACCCCGTTCGTTTGAGCATACTGACAGCCCCAACGAGGCTGAATCTTGGATTTCTCATATTGAGAAGATATTTGATGCGATGGGTTAGGTCGGCATTTTCAAGGCAAGACTGGCTTGCTATAAGTTTGAAGGTGATGTGCTGCAGTGGTGGAAGTCAGTCAAGCGGTCCATTGGTGGTGATAATTGGGCACTGTTGACTTGGGACCAGTTTAAGGAGCTCTTTCTTAATCAGTACTTCCACATGCTGAGTAGGAGAAGCTTAAGAGGGATTATCATAATATCCGACAGGTTGCTGGAGAGAATAGCAATGAATTCATGTAGAGGTTTCTTCGCATGGCTGGATTCTTGGGAGCAGCAGTTGGTACTGTTGAGGATCAAGCTGAGAAGTTCCGCTGGGCTCTTCGCACTTCGGTTGCCAACAGTTTGGATTGTGCTATGTTCACTATAGTGGCATAGGTGGCCGATGCAGCCCGAAAGCTAGAGATGCTTCAGGAACGAGAGGAGTTTGGTGTTGATCGATCAGTGAAGAGGTATCTTCAATCACCAATTGTAAACAATTCATTTCTTTAAGTATTTTCATTTTCATATCATCCTCTGTTCAACTTTACATTTCAAACAGAAGACTGACGACCATAAACCTGCGGTCGCTCAACAACAAGCATCTAAGGGAAACGATCAGACCAACGACCGTTCTAGTTCAGATAGGCATGGCGGTAATGATAATTACGTAACAATGCCAATAACTCGAACAACAGCAGGTCCCTACATTTACTTCTTTCATGATTAAACTGTCTTATGTTATGGTACTCTAACACTCTAGCGACTCATATCCAGGAACAATAACAATGGTAGGGATCAGGACCATAGAGGTTCACAACCTAACCGTTCTACTTCATCTGGTAACTATTAAACCTTCTATGTAATTATGCTTATGTTCCATGATCATGTCTCATGTAATCCTGAAACAGGCTCTCTGTTAGCTAGGATGCCTGTTAGAGGGTTCACGCATCCTATCTGCCCTACTTGTTCGCGCAGACATTCTAGTGTTTGCCGCCGAGGTACTGGTGGTTGTTTCAAGTGTGGCCAACAAGGCCATCACAAGAAGGATTGTCACCAAGGTGAGATATAAGGCACCTCTGGACATGCCGACTCCAAACCACATCCTACTTATGGTCGCGTGTTCACTACTACTAGAGACCAGGCGAACAAGACTTCAGGTACCATTACTGGGAATCTCTTTATGAATGGTTTGGTAGCATGCGTTCTGTTTGATACTAGAGAGACTCATTCAGTCATATCCACTACTTTTGTTGCACGTGTTAGGATTTCCCCTATGCCATTAGATAATGTCTTATGCATTTCCAGGCAACTTAGGGACTATGTACGAATCACCCAGGTGTAAAGAGATCTTCCCCTAGAATTTAATGATAAAATCCGCAGAGTTGACGCACTTCCTTTGGACATGTGCGATTTTGATTTGATATTGGGCATGGACTGGTTATCCAAACACCAGGCTACGATAGACTGCCACACTTATCAAGTTATCTTCAGTGATGTTAAATCTCCAGAGTACATACACCATGGTTTTCTACCAGGGAGGTAGGTACAAATTATTTCATCCATGGAGGCGCGTGCTTTATTAACACACGGCTGTCAGGGCTTTATAGCCAATATTCATGACATTACTTTCGAGTCTCCATCGATCCAAGATCAACCTATTGTGTCAGAATTTCCTGACGTATTTTCTGATGAACTTCCGGGCATACCACTTGTTCGTGAAGTCGAGTTTGGAATTGAGCTCATCCCAGGTGCAGAGCCAATTTCCAATGCTCATTATCGCATGGCTACTATAGAGCTTAAAGAATTAAAAGATCAGCTGCAGGAACTTCTAGAGCGAGGTTTCATCCGTCCCAGTGCATCGCCATGAGGTGCACTGGTACTTTTCGTGAAGAAGAAATACGGCAACATGCGTTTGTGTATAGACTATCGTGAGCTGAACAAGATCACGATCAGGAATCGTTATCCTTTGTCGCGTATTGATGACCTGTTCGATCAACTTCAGGATGCCAAGTATTTCTCCAAGATCGATCTAAGGTCCGGCTACCATCAGTTACGGGTTAAAGAGCAGGATGTTTCTAAGACTTCTTTCCGTACACGTTATGGGCAACTACGAGTTCGTAGTCATGCCATTCGGACTCACAAATGCTCCAGCAGTCTTCATGGATTTGATGAACTGTGTTTTCCATGAGTTTCTGGACAAGTTCGTTATCATTTTAATTGATGACATCCTGATTTTCTCCAAATCCAAGGAGGAACATGAGGAACACCTTCATACAGTCTTACAGATTCTTCGTCAGAAGCAGCTGTATACCAAGGTCTCCAATTCTGGTTAAGCAAGGTGGCATTTCTGGTCTATATTGTATCTGCAGAGGGGATCACCATGGATCCTGCAAAGGTTGAAGCTATCACCAAATGGCCGAGACCTACGTCTGCAACAGAGGTCAGAATTTTTCTGGGTTTAGCTGGCTACTACTGCAGGTTTGTAGAGAACTTTTCACGGCTAGCCTTACCTTTGACTAAGCTAATGAGGAAAGGAGAGAAATTTGTTTGGACCGAGGAAAGAGAGAAGAGCTTTGAAGACCTTAAGCAGAAGTTAGTGATTATACCGATTCTTACTCTCCCATCTGGTACATGTGGATTTCAGATCTATAGTGACGCTTCAGGAAAGGGTATATGATGTGTTCTCATGCCACATGGGAAGGTTATTGCATACGCATCACGACAGCTTAAACCTTATGAAGAAAACTATCCTAC
Organism: Glebionis coronaria; assembly: GCA_025667525.1. Taxonomy (NCBI): domain Eukaryota; kingdom Viridiplantae; phylum Streptophyta; class Magnoliopsida; order Asterales; family Asteraceae; genus Glebionis; species Glebionis coronaria. The sequence goes on from CM046881.1 coordinate 128,393,406, forward strand.
TCATGATTTGGAGCTTGCAGCAGTTGTTTTCACGTTGAAGATCTGGAGGCATTATTCGTATGGTGAATCATGTGACATCTTCACGGATCACAAGAGTCTTAAGTACATCTTCACTTAGAATGAACTAAATATGAGACAGAGAATATGGTTAGAGCTACTGAAGGATTACGACACCAACATTCAGTACCATCCTAGTAAGGCGAATGTGGTGGCAGATTCTCTAAGTAGAGGGTGGGGTACGATTTTTGGCATCTGGATTGCAAAGGAGATCATTCTTGACCTAGAGATGACTGATATTGAGTTTCGTGCACGAGGACAGCATGATTACTGGGTGAATCTTAGAGTGGAACCAGACTTACATTCTAGGATGAAGGAAGCTCAGAAGGACGATGGTGAGATTTGGGCTATCATTCAGATCCTTGATCAATAGACGGAGTTTCGTGTTGATGATGACGGTATCTTATGGCAGGGCACTAGACTAGTCGTTCCTAATGACTCTACACTTAGGGAAGCTGTGCTAACTCAAGCTCACAGCTCTCTATTTACTATACATCCTGGTTCCACCAAGATGTACCACGACATCAAGCAACATTTCTAGTGGAGTGGTATGAAACAGGATGTTGCCACCTTCGTTTCTAAATGTATGATCTGCTAGCAGGTTAAGATTAAACACCAGAGAGCTAGTGGTTTACTAGAATGTGACAACCGTGGTTTTGAGGTTCGTCACTTAGTTTTATTTTGTGCTAGTTACGTGTCTTTACGTGTTTATGTGCTAATTGGTGTGTATAGATTATGGTTTGGATATCGTTTCCAGTACGCGGTACCTTGTGAGTGAAACGATGTGAGATGATTTCATGTTCATGAGCTCACATGGTAGTGACTATGAAATGAGATGGTGGTATTTAGTGGTTTTACGTATACATATATGTATTATAGAAAATCGTATTTTTAAGATTTACGGTTTAGCATTTAGAGGTATCGGATGAGGTAATTAGTCATATGGATATTTTTCGAGATGGTTTTAAGTCATTTAGGACTTAGTTATAAAGTTTATTTCAAAATTTGAGATTTTTTATAAAAGTGTATATTTTACGTCTTTTACGGTAAAACGCGTAAATCTGACTAGTTTTACGGTTTTGAGGTTTTGGAGGCTTTAGGAACTGAAATAAATTAAGAAAAATTAAGTTAATATTATTAATACATATATTAATAATAAAAAGAAAAAAAAACGAATTTTAAGGGGTTTAGGTCGGTTTAGAAAAAAAAAGAAGAAAAAAAGGAGAAATAGTCGGAGGTCAAAACAGTTTTGAAGTCGGCCTATTTTCTTTTTAAGTATTGGGTTGTTTGGGGTACTTAGGGGTGCATTGGGATCTTCTAACGAACATGAGAGATGGTTTATATATTGTAGTAAGTATCTGCACTTGGGCTAAGGTTGTGGTTTAGGTTAAGACCCCCTAATCATAACAAACTTTTTGTATGTTTAAAATCAGTAAATCTGGATAGACGAAAGTATATATATATATATATATATATATATATATATATATATATATATATATATATATATATATATATATATATATATATATATATATATATATATATATATATATATATATATATATATATATATATATATATATATATATATATATATATATATATATATATATATATATATATATATATATATATATATATATATATATATATATATATATATATATATATATATATATATATATATATATATATATATATATATATATATATATATATATATATATATATATATATATATATATATATATATATATATATATATATATATATATATATATCGGGGCCTTAACAGTAGCTTTAAGGTTGGGGCAAATGGGAGGTGTTAGCTAACATATGTAAGGGCAAAAATATTTCCTTTACAGAGATCATGGGTGTGTTTAGGTGGGTGTTTGGCTTTTAGTTTGGAGACCTAAAACTGGGACTGTTTTTGATGAAATGTTAACGGGATGTGGTATGAAGTAAAACGAGTTAAGGGCTTTATAGAGGGGTGTAAGGAGATGCTTATAGCATAAATATGAGGTATATGTAGGAGAAGGTTAGATGTCCATCATAGGTTGATGAGCCATTTTAGTGTTTGGTTCATGTTTTGATTATATGTTTTTGGTTGTTAGCTTTTTGCTAGTGTGCAGATGTTTAGGGAATCTCAATTAGGTGAGTTTCATAGTCCCATGTTTACTAATGGTTTTGACTTCCAGATAGGATGGAAGAGACACTGTTTTGTTTTGTTATTTATAAATTATGCTGTGAATGTTTGGCGTTGGTAATGGATTTATGTGTTCATACTTATGTGATTAACTGCTAGTCGATTCTTGATTGTTTTTATGTTTTGACTTCTTACCAAGGGGATTTGGCAAGGCGGGGCCTTGGGATTGGTTCATAGGTGTTTGGACGCCTATGGGAGTATGGTGTTTGATAAGGCTAGGAGCCTTGGATTTGGGTTGTTTGGTTAAATCTTGAATGTTAGTTTGTTAATGCATATTAGTATCACATTGTCCATATGTTTTTAACTTTTGGTTGTTACTCACAGCTTATGGTTTATTTTGGTGTTGGAGTCTAAACCTATGACTCTCACCAACATTATGTTGACGTGTTTTAGTGTCTCTTTCAGGTGTGAATGTGGTTAAGCTTGAGGATAGAAGTGGCTAGACTTGGATGCCTTAGGATTGCATATAGAAGGAGATCCCCGTTCCTTCTTAGTTTACCTTTATGTTTTTTTTGATAAGTGATACATGTTGGCACCTATATGTTTGTTTGGTTTATGTTTATAGTTTGTCTTGGGTAAGTGGTAGGACTGTTACATACTTACCTAGACTCCTGCATTGTTGAGATATTGTCATGACATTTGTGTCGCCATTTATTACATTATATTTGCATTTTAGTTTTCTCTATAGAGACACCATTTGTTGTAATGATATCCGTACGTCGCGCCTCATATTCCGCCGTGGTGGGGTGTGACAGAATGGTATCAGAGACAATGGTTATAGAGAATTAGGTTGCCTAGTCGCGTAGCCTAGTCTATAGCTTAAGGGTCCCTGCATATAGGCGTCATAGGAGTATGTGTGCATTTTATAATAACTGATGTGTTTGGATGTTATTTATTATGATGTTTTGACTAGTATGAATTGAACCATAGTAAGTTCATACTTAGCCACATGCTATTTTCTTTTCGGGTTGTGACTAGTGCGGATTGAACCATAATCATCCACGCTAGTCATTGTCGTATTTTGCTTAAATTGTACATTATAGTACATAATTTGGTACATGGTAGTTTCTATCTTTTGTTGGGTTATTTTATGTACCCGAGAGATATTATTTTCTTTTGATGTTTAAGTCATGTTCCCTAAGAATCATGTGGTGGTTCTAGTTATTAGGAGTAGGTGGATATGAAGGGTTTTAAGCTGTTTCCACTCTTACGGGCGACATGACTTATAACTGATTATGTTTTCGTTTTGGATTTAGTCTATGCTATTTTAGCTAGACTATGGATTTCGGTATTCCTAGAGTTTTACTATGTTATTTTAATAGATGGAGTTTTGGACCTATTTGGTTATGTGATTATGAGCTTATGTGAGTAGAGGGATTTATGTGTTATGTGTTGTATTGATTCTTATAAGTGTCATCATAGGAGGGAGTGCATTGGGGAAAGGGTAATTGTATAAGTATGGTGGCCAACATAGTTATACAAGTACCATAACTTCAATGGGTTCTCAAGTACGATTGCATGAAAGAGGGTTAGTACATGATTGTATATGATGAGATGTAGAATTTGGATATATATATATATATATATATATATATATATATATATATATATATATATATATATATATATATATATATATATATATATATAAATGGCTGTCAATGATATGGCTATGGTTCTTTTTGTGTTATATGTTTTGGGTTATAGTTGTGTTGTGTGATTATGGGGTCACACGATATGGTTTGGTTTTGGTAATGGGTTTTGTGCCTTGTTGTGGCATGGTGAGATGGTGAGAAGGTGATTACTCGTATGGAAAAACGAGCGTATAAAGCAATTGATTGGCTTGACATGTATGATAACGAGTATGTTTGGGAGATTCGATAGGTATACATATGCAGATGTATATATACTAATAGATGTTATGTTATGATTTACGGTCGTTCAGTAGTTATTATAACTTGAACGTACCTAGTACTCTCTTGTGGTTAAACAATTTATAGAGCTCGAGTTTGGTGGTGTTTCAACGACTTTTTGAATCTTTTGAAGTGTGTCTTGTAGCGTATTATTTGAGTTTCGTATTTCACGTGTACGTTTTAAAATGGTGTTCTTGGTTTTAATTCTATTGAAATAACTTGGGGTTTCTTTTGAGATAATAAATTTTTTTTGTGTTGAGTCTTACATTTCTTTTGGTCGGTATATATTGAGAAAAAGGGGGACTTGGAAATCTATTATAGGGTTAGATAGTTGGTTGTATTCGGTAAAATAAGGGTAAGGTGTTGGAGTCGTGTTTGAAACCAGATGTAACATAAGATTTCTTTTAATCAACACTTATTTATTTCAAATTCTAAAAGACTTTCTTTGAAATAAAGCGAAGTAAAATTTCTTCCTACTTACATAGTTTATATAATTGGGTTTAACCGATTCACGTCACTTATAGTTATTAATACAAGGTTAAATTGAGTTTATAAAGATTTCACATACAATTTTATCTTTCATTAATATAAAACTGTTTTGGTCATAACTTGTTCGTTTTTAGAGCTTTTTGAGTGATTCAAAAGCCAAAAATTATGTACTCGGAACGTACTTTTCAAATATTCAGAATGTATAGTCATGGGAGGTCAGTATCCTGGCCGAAATTATTGTACAAGTGTCGGGTTAAAGGTCGAGTTTGAATAGTAGTTTATTTTTATGATTTGGGATGCACGGGATACCTAGTCTTTGAGTTGAGTTTTGAGTTCGTCAAGAGGGTTGTTTGTAGATTGTTTGAGTCACATAGATGTGGGGAGGAAAGAGAAAAATATATATATATTCTTTTGGAAAAGTCGATCTTTTGCATGGTTTAAGTAATATGTCGCGGGGCGTAATATGTTTTGGTTTCCATGGGGTGTTTCTAGGATTATTTTCCGTTGTCATGGGTCATTTTGAATTGATACATGTTCTGGGTTTGAGTTTTCTTTTGAGTCTCGTGGTTTTTGACTTGTTTTAACTGGTGCACGTGAAATGTCGTTAGTTATCCGTGGGTTTAATTCGTCGATCGTATCTAGTGGATTCAGGATGTAGTTTTGGTTACGTATTGATTGGGAACGTTGAGGTAGTCATATGAAAGACTTGGTCGCGCCTACACGCTTAAGTAGGTGACCACGAGAGAATGGTCGGAATACCCTTTGTGGGGAGGAAAGAGGTTCGTAGACGAACTAATGTGGGCTTGAGGTCTATTAGGAGTGCCAAGGGAGATGAATAGAGATTTGTGAAATGTATGGATATTGTCACAAGTAACGTGCCATAAAGAGTGTTGGAAGGGGATATTTAAGGCATGTATGTTTTCTAAAAAGTTCCTGAAATTTAGTAGGTTTGCCTATTATTTTGAGATAGAACCATGAATAGAGCAAGTAGGAGAAGTGAGAGGAGTTGGAGTTAGTGCCTTTCCAAGGAAATTGTTGATGGAATGATAAAAAAACAAGAATTGTTAGAAATTGCAAGTAATGCAAGATAAAAGTTGAGTTGCTTATTAGTAGATTGGATGTGGAAAGTGGTTGAGTGGTCTGATGAGAGGAAGCATTGGTCTTTTAAAGTGCGTGTAGAATTTTGCAAGTAGAACGAGGTAGGAATTTATTCGTATTGCCGCTAAGAGAGGGTGCAAGGAGGACATAGTTGAAACTGCTAAGGATGTTGTATGAACGCTTTGGGTTTATGGTTATGCATTTGGCTTCGCCAAAGCACTAGCGATTTTCACGGTGTCAATGAACCAAGTGTGCATGAACGTGTATAAACGAGTTGTCATCGGGAGCATCGACGACATCTTGATCTACTCAAATCTGAGAAGGAGAGTGAGGCGAATTATGTGTTGGTTTTGGAGTGGAGTTATACGTGAGATTTTCGAGTGTGAGTTTTAGTATTAAGTTTACCATGATGAGTAGTTAAAGATGATGACATATCATGGAACCATCAAGGGGTGAAGTGAAGAAGGATGAGGAAGCATTTTGGAGGCTGAAGAAGTGGATTGGATAATGAGCCGATCTTGGCATTATCGAAAGGACTGGATGAATTCACGAAGCATGACGATACGTGGAGCAGGGATTTGGACGCGTACGATGACGACAAAGAAAGGCGATCGCTTATACGTTGCAGGAACTGAAGATTTGGAAGAACTAGATAAGACTTAGTTAGTGGAGCTGGATTGTTATATCTGCCTAGAATGCTAGAGGCATTTGGTGTACGAGACGTGGAGAATGATCTATACGGATCATGAACGTCTCCAACACATATTCAATCGTCTTGATTGAACATTTGGCAAAGGTTAAGTGGTGAGAGAAAATTGCAAGGCCAAGTATCATCTGGGAAAGGCAAGCATGGTTGATGAGAGATGGAATAAGAAGAATGAAGTGAAGCTGAGACGAACTTGAACTATATGGAAGACGTATTAGGGTGGTTTGGATAAAGGATGTAGGTTGCACGAGTTGAGTTGTCTAAATCAGAGAAAGCGTCAACATGTATGTTGCGTGGCTTGGACAATCATATGGAGAAAAGGGACGTAGACTATACTTCCTACATAGATAGGAGTAGCTTAGAAAGGGCAATGTAAGGACGAAGTTAGTGAAAGGGATACATAATGGGGTGGAGTAATAAGTACGACGAGAGTTGGGTGATAGTTGATAGACTGACTAAATCATCTCATATTTCAAGAGGAATGAGAAGTCACGTGGTTGAGAAGTTGGAAGGATTGCGTACGGATGTGATGGAATAGAGGGTTTTGCGTAAAAGTTAGCCTAACATGTATGGAATGCCTTATGAAGGATTATGGCAAGGGAAGAAACGATGGGAAGCATCACATCGTGATGTATGGTATGAGTTGAGGAAAAAGAAGGAAGTGTGTATAGAAGCGAAGCAAGAATAAAATAGGTCGAGATAGGAACCGAAGGTAAAACTTTGGTAGAGCCTAATGAGTAGAATAAAGTACAACGCAGGCTAATACTATCGGAGTGTGGAAAAGGAAATGGCACTGATCTATACTGATTGTTTGGGAGGCTTAGTATCGATAATCGAATGGATGAGGAGTCATAGGTGTGATATGCCATAGGGGCGAAGGGCTTGGTCTAACTGAGATAACCGTCCCTTTGATGATGTGTATAGATCATAAGTTGATTTGGATTGGAAGAACTAATGGATGTGTGAAAGACCGTCATAGGTCACTTTGTAAGGAAATTGGAATTTTTAAGTAGTTTGGGGTACGGACTGAAGGGAGTGGATGAACATGATTGGATATGAGTATATCCAGCTAAATGGAAAAGGATGGGTAAGTGAGATATTTATACAACCTTAGGAGTTACACTGAGGGCATGAGTGATTGATTTAGAGGGAGTTAGGAAACTCATTAGCGATGGCTGAGTTTTCATATAATGATGATTTATCATACTAGAAGTCGTTAAATGCCATTCGAGGCACTATATGAAAGATAGGATGAGTTGTCCCCATTGTGGACTAGAATTGGTAAAAGAGGCTACTAATGTGGTAATGGTGTTTGTGGACAGAATGAGAGCAACAAGGGATGCTATGTAGAAAAGGAGGAAACCACTAGATTTAGTGACAGAGCTATGTAGGGAGTTTCACCCATAGTAACGGGTGGTATGATTTGGTAAAATGGAAGTGTTGATGTAGAGTTTTGTAGGTCCATTTATGATCTTTGGAAAGATCAAACCAATAGCTTATGAGCATAGAATTACCTGGGGGGAATGAGTGGTATATATGATATATTTCATGTATTAAGATTGGTAAATGTTGTTTGAGGATGCATATTTGCATGTCCGGTTATTCGGGATTTGTGTTGATAAGAGTCTTTGTTTTATCAAAGAGTCATTTGTGAGATTTATTGACTGTGAGGTCAAGAGTTTGGTAATGAGTTTAATTATTTTTGGTTTGTATATGTGGTATTTTGAAACTTGAACTAAAGTTCACGTGGATATGAGAGGAGTTCATTTAGAACAAGTATCCTCATGTGATTTGTTGTTTGTGGGTTTGATCCTAAGGAGTAAATCTCGAGATGAGATTTCTATTAGGAGGGAGTGATGTGACAACCCTGGTTTTGAGGTTCTTCACTTAGTTTTATTTTGTGCTAGTTACGTCTCTTTACGTGTTTATGTGCTAATTGGTGTGTATAGATTGTGGTTTGGATATCCTTTCCGGTACGGGGTACCTTGTGAGTGAAACGATGTGAGATGATTTCATGTTCATGAGCTCACATGGTAGTGACTATGAAATGAGATGGTGGTATTTAGTGGTTTTGCGTATACGTATATGTATAATAGAAATTCGTAATTTTACGATTTACGGTTTAGCATTTAGAGGTCTCGGATGAGGTAATTAGTCATATGGATATTTTTAGGGATGGTTTTAAGTCATTTAGGACTTAGTTATAAAGTTTATTTCAAAATTTGAGATTTTTTATAAAAGTGTATATTTTACGTCTTTTACGGTAAAACGCGTAAATCTGACTAGTTTTACGGTTTTGAGGTTTTGGAGGCTTTAGGAGCTGAAATAAATTAAGGAAAATTAAGGTAATATTATTAATACATATATTAATAATAAAAAGAAAAAAAACGAATTTTAAGGGGTTTAGGTCGGTTTAGAAAAAAAAAGAAGAAAAAAAAGGAGAAATATTAGAGAATTATATATGGCAATTATACTTGGGCTAGGACTTTATACATAATTATATAAGGATTTTAAAGAGGAAAAAAAAACATAAAACCCTGGAGGAAAGTAAAAACCGACGGTCACATAAGAGAAGTTAGGGTTTCTTCAAATAATTTTGGGGTTTTCATAAATCAAAGGTAAACCTTCATAACCCTTTTCAGTTAAATTGTTTTTATGTTTTCTTTAATCATCATATGATGAATTTAGGTTAGGGTTTAATGTAAAAACAGTAAATTAATGTTATATTAATGATATCATGATGATTAGATAAACTAAGGCTTGTATTTAATGGGGTTATGGGTAATTAATTAAGTTAATTTGATTAAACCCGTTTTTAAAAATTGGGCAGAATTTTGAGTCAATCATTTTGATCATATTGGGAGTTCTACAAACTCCCAATATGAGGTATATATAGGAGAAGGTTAGATGTCCATCATAGGTTGATGAGCCATTTTAGTGTTTGGTTCATGTTTTGATTATGTGTTTTTGGTTGTTAGTTTTTTGCTAGTGCACGGATGTTTGGGGAAGCTCAATCAGGTGAGTTTCATAGTCCCATGTTTACTAATGGTTTTGACTTCCAGATGGGATGGAAGAGACACTGTTTTGTTTTGTTATTTATAAATTATGCTGTGAATGTTTGGTGTTGGTAATGGACTTATGTGTGCATACTTATGTGATTAACTCCTAGTCGATTCTTGATTGTTTTTATGTTTTGACTTGGTACCAAGGGGATATTGGCAAGGCGGGGCCTTGGGATTGGTTCATAGGTGTTTGGACGCCTATGGGAGTATGGTGTTTGGTAAGGCAGGGAGCCTTGGATTTGGGTTGTTTGGTTAAATCTTGAATGTTAGTTTGTTAATGCATATTAGTATCACATTGTCCATATGTTTTTAACTTTTGGTTGTTACTCATAGCTTATGGTTTGTTTTGGCGTTGGAGTCTAAACCTATGACTCTCACCAACATTATGTTGACGTGTTTTAGTGTCTCTTTCAGGTGTGAATGTGGTTAAGCTTGAGGATAGAAGTGGCTAGCCTTAGATGCCTTAGGATTGCATATAGAAGGAGATCCCCGTTCCTTCTTAGTTTACCTTTATGTTTTTTTGATAAGTGATACATGTTGGCACCTATATGTTTGTTTAGTTTATGTTTATTGTTTGTCTTGGGTATGTGGTAGGACTGTTACCTACTTTCCTAGACTCCTGCATTGTTGAGATATTGTCATGACATTTGTGTCGCCATTTATGACATTATATTTGCATTTTAGTTTTCTCTATAGAGACACCATTTGTTGTGATGATATCCGTACGTCGTGCCCCATATTCCGCCATGGTGGGGTGTGACATACAACCCCTAGATATTCCAGAATGGAAGTGGGACAAAATCTCCATGGATTTTGTTACTGGTCTTCCGTTGACTCAGAGGAAACACGACGCCATCTGGGTTATTGTTAATAGATTGACCAAATCTTCTTATTTTCTACCAATCCGCAAGGAACATTCGGTCAGCCAATTGGCAGACACTTTTCAGAAGGAGATCATTCGACTGCATGGTACTCCATCAGAAATCATCTTGATAGAGATCCCCGTTTCACCTCACGGTTTTGGTAGAGTCTGCAGACAGCTTGCGGTACCGGACTTAAGCTCAGCACTGACCTTTCATCCTCAGACCGACGGACAGTCGGAGCGTACCATTCAGACGTTAGAGGACATGTTGCGGGCGTGTGCTCTAGAATGGACAGGAAGCTGGGATGATTATATCTATCTAGTGGAGTTCGCATACAACAACAGTTGGTACCCCAGCATCGAGTGTGCATCGTTTGAGATGTTGTATGGTAGGAAGTGTCGTGACCCAATCTGCTGGGATCAGGTGGGCGAACGACTGATTAAGGGTCCAGAGATGATTGAGTTAACTAATGAGAAGGTTGCTGTCGCCAAGGCGAAGCTTCAGGAAGCTCGTGCTCGCCAGAAGAGCTATGCTGATAAATGTCGTAGAGATGTGTCTTTCAACGTAGGTGACCACGTTTTCCTCAAGGTATCACCTGCACGACGAGTTAAATGCTTTGGAATTAGAGGGAAGCTTTGTCCTCACTTCATCAGACCATTCGATATCATATAACGCGTTGGTGAAGTGTCATATCGTTTAGCGTTACCGCCTCAGCTATCACACGTTCACAATGTGTTCCATGTGTCCTTACTCAGAGGGTACAACTATCATCCAGTTCATGTTGTCTAGTATCCGCTTGATCAGATTCAAGAGGATCTTTCATATGTCGAAGAACCCGAGAGAGTCATTGAACAACAAGATCGTGTCATGCGTAGGAAGACGATCCCATTCGTCAAAAACCTCGGTGGTGCCTCGGTACACACAAACCGAACAAACAACCACACCCCGACCTTCGGTCGGGGGTTTCTTGCCTGCGCCAAGCCCAAAACCAACCAATTCGATACCTTAAGTGGTCTCGGTGGTGGTGTTACACGCAATCCGAGCACCCCCTTGGGGTCTCGGTGTCTCGGCCGAACCAACCACACACAAACCAAACCCCGTGACAATTAATTAATTATTCTCACATGGTTTTTATTACTAGTTCTTGAATAATTAATTAAAACATGAAAATCATAAGAAATTAAATATAATAAAAAGGGTTTTGATTATACCACCGTGTGTAGAACGAATAGATTATCACGAACAAATAACAAGTAGGAAAAATCGTCCGGGTTCTCCCTTTTCTTTGGTGTAGCCGGCGACACAAGGAGGCAAGAGAGAGAGAGAGCCAAAATTTTATAAAACCTAAAATAATGAAAAGTGATTTCTCTGATGTTCTATTAAAAAGTGATCTTGGGCCCAAAAACCTACCTGGGACTCATCTCTTTATCTAGTCACGGCATAGGGGCCCACTAAGGGTAACCCGTAACTTTTCGTGTGTTAAATAATTAACGTGTGTGTCCGTGATTTATTATTCGTGATTTTGGTATTCGTGATCATGTCACATTTATAATATTCATGATTGTTAATTATTTATTATCGTGACACGTGTATTAATATTATAAATGGAAAGTTTAAATTTTACAGTGTTTTCGTAAGTTACTGTTCACGTGTACTGTTCACAGTTTTTTAATGCGGGTTTTACAACTCTTCCCCTCTAAAAGAACAATTCATCCTCGAATTGGAGAAACGTAAACTGAAAGAAAGCATACCCGAATTAGAACTGGAAATGAGGGTAAGAAATCCGTATAAACTCCTCCGTCTCCCAAGTGGCTTCCCGCTTAGGATGATCCCTCCAGAGGATTTTGTCAAAAGGGATCGTCTTCCTCCGCATGACACGATCTTGTCGCTCAAGAACTCTCTCGGGTTCTTTGACATATGAAAGATCCTCTCGAATCTGATCAAGTGGATACTGGACAACATGAACTGGATGATAGTTGTATCCTCTGATTAAGGACACATGGAACACGTTGTGAACGTGTGATAGCTGAGGCGGTAACGCTAAATGGTATGACACTTCACCAACGCGTTCTATGATGTCGAACGGTCCGATGAAGCGAGGACTGAGCTTCCATCTGATTCCAAAACGTCTAACTCCTCGTGTAGGTGATACCTTGAGGAAAACGTGATCACCTACGTTGAAAGACACATCTCTACGACGTTTATCAGCATAGCTCTTCTGACGAGCACGAGCTTCCTGAAGCTTTGCCTTGGCGACAACGACCTTCTCATTGGTCACTTCAATCATCTCTGGACCTTCAAGCAGTCGTTCGCCCACCTGATCCCAGCAGATTGAGGCGCGACACTTTCTTCCATACAACATCTCAAAGGGAGCACACTTGATGCTAGCGTGCCAGCTGTTGTTGTAAGCGAATTATACTAGGAATATATAATCATCCTAGCTTCCTGGCCATTCTACAGCACACGATCGCAGCATGTCCTCCAATGTCTGAATGGTACGCTCCGACTGTCCGTCGGTCTGAGGATGAAAGGCAGTACTGAGCTTAAGTCTGGTGTCCCAAGCTTTCTGTAGACTCTGCTAGAAACGTGATTTGAAACGGGGATCTCTGTCAGTGATGATTTCTGATGGAGTACCATGCAGTCTCATGATCTCCCTATGGCATGTGTTTGCTAATTTGCTGATCGGATGCTCCTTGCGAATCGGCAGAAAATGAGTAGGTTTAGTCAACCTATCCACAATAACCCAGATAGCGTCGTTCTTATTCTGTGTAATCGGAAGACCAGTAACAAAATCCATGGAAATTTTATCCCACTTCCACGCTGGAATATCTAATGATTGTAGTAACCCACTAGCTCGCTGATGTTCGATCTTCACCTACTGGCAGATCATATACTTAGAAACGAAGGTGGCAACATCCTACTTCATACCACTCCACCAAAAGTGTTGCTTGATGTCGTGGTACATCTTGGTAGAACCAGGATGTATGGTAAATGGAGAACTGTGAGCCTCAGTCAACACATCTTCCCTGAGATTAGAGTCATCAGGAACCACTAGTCTAGTGCCCTGCCATAAGATACCGTCATCATCAACACGAAACTCCGTCTGCTGATCAAGGTTTTGAATGATAGCCCAAATCTCACCATCGTCCTTCTGAGCTTCCTTGATCCTAGAATGTAAGTCTGGTTCCACTCTAAGATTAGCCCAGTAACCGTGTTAACCTCTTACACAAAACTCAATGTCAGCCATCTCTAGGTCACGAATGATCTCCTTTGCAATCCAAATGCCAGCAATCATACCCGACCTTCTGCTTAGAGCATATGCCACCACATTCGCCTTACCAGGATGGTACTGAATGTTGGTGTCGTAATCCTTCAATAGCTCTAACCATCTCCTCTGTCTCATGTTCAGTTCTTTCTGGGTGAAGATGTACTTGAGACTCTTGTGGTCGGGGAATATGTCACATGATTCACCATACAAATAATGTCTCCAGATCTTCAACACGAAAACAACTGCTACAAGCTCTAAATCATGAGTAGGATAGTTTTCTTCATAAGGTTTCAGCTGTCGTGAGGCGTATGCAATAACCTTCCCATGTTGCATGAGAACGCAGCCTAAACCCTTTCCTACAGCATCACTATATATTTGAAATCCACCTGATCCATATGGGAGAGTAAGAATAGGTGCAGTCACTAACTTCTGCTTCAGATCTTCAAAGTTCTTCTCTCGCTCTTCCGTCTAGACGAATTTCTCTCCTTTCCTCATCAACTTAGTCAAAGGTAAGGCTAACCGTGAAAAGTTCTCTACAAACCTGTGGTAGTAGCCAGCTAAACCTAGAAAACTTATAACTTCTGTTGCAGATGTAGGTCTCGGCCATTTAGTGATAGCTTCAACCTTGGTAGGATCCATGGTGATCTCCTCTGAAGATACAATATGTCCCAAAAATGCCACCTTGGTTAACCAGAACTTACACTTAGAGAACTTGGCGTACAACTGCTTTTGACGAAGAATCTGTAAGACTGTACGAAGGTGTTCCTCATGTTCCTCCTTGTATTTGGACAATATCAGGATGTCATCAATGAACACAATAACGAACTTGTCCAAAAACTCATGGAAGACACGGTTCATCAAATACATGAAGACAACTGGAGCATTAGTGAGTCCGAATGGCATGACTACGAACTCGTAGTGCCCATAACGTGTACAGAAAGCAGTCTTGGAGATATCCTGCTCTTTAACCCGTAACTAATGGTAGCCGGACCTTAGATCGATCTTGGAGAAATGCATGGCTCCCTGAAGTTGATCGAATAGGTCATCAATTCGCGGCAAAGGATAACGATTCCTGATCGTGATCTTGTTCAGGTCACGATAGTCTATACATAAACGCATGCTGCCGTCTTTCTTCTTCACGAACAGTACTGGTGCATCCCATGGCGATGCACTGGGACGGATGAAACCTCGTTCTAGAAGTTCCTGCAGCTGATCTTTTAGTTCCTTAAGCTCTATAGGAGCCATACGGTAAGGAGCTTTGGAAATCGGCTCTGCACCTGGTATGAGCTCGATTCTAAACTCAACTTCACGAATAGGTGGTATGCCCGGAAGTTCATCTGGAAATACGTCAGGAAATTCTGACACTATAGGCTGATCTTGGATTGATGGAGACTCGGCAGTAATGTCATAAATATTGGCTATGAAGCCCTGACAGCCGTGTGATAGCAATGCATGCGCCTCCATGGATGAAATAATATGTACTGGCCTCCCTGGCAGAAAACCATGGTGTATGTACTCTGGAGATTTAACATCACCAAAGATCACCGGATAAGTGTGATAGTCAATCGTGGCCTGGTGTTTAGATGACCAGTCCATGCCCAAAATTAAGTCAAAATCGCACATGTCCAAAGGAAGTGCGTCAACTCTACGGATCTTGTCATCAAATTCTAGGGGAAGATCTCTATACACTTGAGTGATTCGTACAGAGTTCCTAAGTGGCGTGGAAATGCATACGGCACTATCTAATGGCATCGGGGAAATCCTAACACATACAACTAAAGTAGTGGACACGACTGAATGCTTCGCTCCCGTATCAAATAGAACACATGCTGCCAAACCATTCATAAAGTGATTTTTGGTGATGGTACTTGAAGTCTTATTCGCCTGATCTCTAGTAGTAGTGAACACGCGACCAGAAGTAAGAGGTGGCTTAGTGTCGGCGTGTCCAGAGGTGCCTTCTATCTCACCCTAGCTACAGTCCTTCTGCTGATGACCTTGTTGGCCACACTTGAAACAACCACCAGTACCTCGGCGACAAATACCAGAGTGTATGTGCGAGCAAGTAGGACAGACAGGATGCGTGAATCCTCCAATAGGCGTCCTAGTTAGCTGAGAGCCTGTTTAAGGATTACATGCATGAGACATGATCGTGGAACATAAACATGATTACATAGAAGGTGTAAAATTTACTAGATGAGGTAGAACGGTTAGGCTGTGAACCCCTACGGTCGTGATCCCTGCCGTTACCATTGTTCCTGAATCAACGATAATTGTATTGACAGAATATCGTAACATAAAATTGTTGAATCATGAAGGAAGGTTAATGTAGGGACATGCTGTTGTTAGAGTTATTAGCGTTGTTACGGTAACCATCGTTACCGCCACACCTCTCAGAACCAGAACGGTCGTTAGTCTAACCGTTTCCCTTGGATGCTTGCTGTTGAGCGGCCGTAAGCTTACGGTCGTCAGTCTTCTGCATGGAATATAATGTTGAACAGAGGGTTACATGAAATGAATAATACTGATGGAAATGAATTGTTTACAATTGGTGATTGAAGATACCTCTTCACTGCTCTGTCATCATCGAACTCCTCTCGTTCCTGAAGCATCTCGAGCTTACGGGCTGCATCGGCCACCTGTGCCACTGTAGTGAAAGTAGCACATACCAAGTTGTTGGCAACCGAAGTGCGAAGTGCCCAAAAAAACTTCTCAGCCTGCTCCGCAGCAGTTCCTGCGGCTAGACCCAGGAATCCTGCTAAACGGAGAAACCTTTGCATGAATACGTTGCTGTTTTCACCAGTAATCTGCCGAATTTTGTGGTATTCCCTCTTAAGCTTCTCTTGTTCAGCGTGTGGAAAGTACTGATTAAGGAAGAGCTCCTTAAACTGGTCCCATGTCAGCTGTGCAACCCAATTGTCACCACCGTTGGACTACTTGACTGATTTCTACCACTGCAACACATCACCTTCAAACTTGTATCAAGTCAGTCTTGCCTTGAAAAAACCATCACAACCCATTGCATCGAAAATCTTCTCGACGTGAGAAATCCAAGCTTCAGCCTCGTTGGGGCTGTTAGTCTGCTCAAACAAACGGGGTCGTTGTTTGTTGAATCTCTCCAACCAAGTCATAAGAGTAACTGGTGGAGGAGGAGGAGGGTTTTTGTGATTAACATGAGCCTGGAATTCCGCCTGAAGTTCATCTCTGATTTCATTGCGAAGTTGGGGAAGGAGGGCTTGTAGGGCTGCATTGACAGCTGTCAAATCTGGAGTATTGCGATTGTTCACCATCTGACAGTTTAAAACAACAAAATGCAACATAAATCATAAATCTGAAATGAGATAACATAAGAATGTATGAACAATGTATAAATCAAAGAAGCAGTTTATAATGCATGAAACAATGTAAAAATGCATGATGCAGTTTATAAAACTTTTATATGAACGGGAGTGAACGCCTATGGTCAGTTCACTCAAAACAAAAGACATGGCGCAAGGACACCAATGGTCGGTCCCAAAGTTAAAAGTTTCGATAAAATCACATGCGACTAAATAGGGCCAGTCTGTACCAACCATTACTTAGTCATAAACCTGCTATAGTGATATGAATGCATGAAATAAAATAAAAATGAATGAATGCATGAAAACCAACTGTCAGTTCTAGGAAGACACTGGTGACTACCCGTAAGTCACATGTCATGTTTTACAGAGCTACAGGTCGAAACCTTGGCTCTGAAACCATAATTGTAACACCCCATTTAATAGGATAGGATGCTACAGTAAATTATGGCGTATCATCAAAGCATGCAAGGTAAATGTCTAAACATTCATGACCATAATTAGAAATATCAAAATCAAACATCGGTAGTCTAGTAACTCACACACAAGCAATATAAGTACTGTAAATGGAAAGGACTCAAAAATGTCCAAAAGAAGTAAAGTATGATAAAGTAGGAATAAATGCATAAGGTAAAAGAGGCCGGATAGCTTCCAATCTGAATGCACATACTCTGGAGTTCGTACTTGCATCTTTGGTTACTTGTCGTTTGGGAACATGGAAAAGTAGACGGTTGAGCATAACACTCAGTGCACGGATATGCAATAAAGCATGGAAAACATAGAATATGGAAGCATATAATGAGTATAAAGCATGAATGGCAGCGGAAATGAATAAGTCCTGGAAAACCTAGTTGTCTGTCAAGTTAACTGGTTTTAGTTCTGAAAACATAGATTATGTTACTTATGAAAATTCGTATTAGTTAATGTACCATAATAGCCAATATAGGTCATGAGGTCAACAACGTGCATGAATACTTGGAGGGGTGACCTCGTCATGCAAATTAGAGGGGATGCCTCTAATTAAATGGTAAGTGGGTAGGAGGGATCAGCTCCTTGTGAAGGATGCAAGTCACACACCACATTCACCATGAAATCATGACTGAAACATGTAACTAGGATGCACCCATACGCCCCACATAATAATATAATAATATAATGACCAAATAACTGAAAAGGGACGCCACGGCTATCACTCCGCCGTGGTGAAGTCATAACACTAGTGCCTCTAGTGTTATGGTTATGGTACCTCCATAACTAGGTGAAACTGGTCATGCATTTATATGGCTAAGGTAACTAATAAAACATAAGTATTTAATCTGTAACTACTGGGGAAAATAGTTGGCTGCATACGAGAAATCCTAATGAAGGAAGAGGTTGTCCTTACTAAAGGACGGGAAATCCGTACCTTATGTCCAGTAGAAGCTAACAGAAACGATAAAGACTAATCCGTCTCGACGGATAACACTACATAAAAAATATGGACGTGTATGAGTTGTCTGAAGTACATGTGTTTTACTGTTTCATGTGTTATTAAATTGTTATACATGTTCTATCATGTTTCACTGTTTAATGTGTTAACTGTGGTTATTCTGATGTTCTGTTGCGTATTATTCATGTATTAGTGTATTATAATACTTGTATTGTAATACTAAGTAACTTTCTAAAAATAACAGGTTTCCATAAATAGTAAATTTCCAAAAATAGAAAGTTTCCAAAAATAGAAAGTTCCCAAAAAAAGTAAGTTTCCATAATTAGAATTAAGTTGAATTATAACTAATAATTGAAGTTAAATTAGTACAATACAAGTCATGGTTATAGTTTAATAATTAAATAACTGGTTAATTTAATTAAACTATACGTTATATGATTTTAATTAAAATACATTTTTAATTAAAATGAAGTATAAATACCTTAGGTTATACATGAATTAATTTAATAAATTAATTAACCTAAAGTTTAATATAACTTGACTTCTAAAATAGTTTTCATGAAAACCCAAATCCCGAGCCCGTGTTTTAATTAAGCCGAACCAAATAAGTTATAAACAAGTCCCACCGAGACCTTGGAGGGGTCTCGGTTGACACTAATTAATCTAACAAACATGTAAACATACCCCGACCTAATGTCGGGGTCCCTTTGGTCTCGGGTCCGAACAACAAAACCAACCGAGCCCCCTAATGGGTCTCGGTAGTGCCTCGGTGCACACAAACCGAACAAACAACCACACCCCAACCTTCGGTCGGGGGTTTCTTGCCTGCGCCGAGCCCAAAACCAACCAAGCCGTGACCTTAAGTGGTCTCGGTGGTGGTGTTACACGCAAGCCGAGCACCCCCTTGGGGTCTCGGTGTCTCGGCCGAACCAACCACACACAAACCAAACCCCGTGACAATTATTTAATTATTCTCACATGGTTTTTATTACTAGTTCTTGAATAATTAATTAAAACATGAAAATCATAAGAAATTAAGTATAATAAAAAGGGTTTTGATTATACCAACGTGTGTAGAACGAATAGATGATCACGAACAAATAACAAGTAGGAAAAATCGTCCGGGTTCTCCCTTTTCTTTGGTATAGCCGGCGGCACAAGGAGGCAAGAGAGAGAGAGAGAGCCAAAATTTTATTAAGCCTAAAATAATGAAAAGTGATTTCTCGGATGTTTTATTAAAAAGTGATCTTGGGCCCAAAAGCCCAGCTGGGCCTCCTCTCTTTGTCTAGCCACGACATAGGGGCCCACTAAGGGTAACCCGTAACTTTTTGTGTGTTAAGTAATTAACGTGTGTGTTCGTGATTTATTATTCGTGATTTTGGTATTCGTGATCGTGTCACATTGATAATATTCATGATTGTTCATTATTTATTGTCGTGACACGTGTATTAATATTATAAATGGAAAGTTTAAATTTTACCGTGTTTTCGTAAGTAATTGTTCACGTGTACTGTTCATAGGTTTTTAATGCGGTTCTTACATAGGCCCTCCTGCCTGCCAAGTGAGAGGTGGAGTAGGGGTGACGGGGGCATCTTCCCCCAACTTTTGGTTCCCGGATTAACGTTCCTTGGGTTTCCCCGATAGGGGTTTCCCTTTGTCATTAGTAGAGTTTGAGTTTAGTGTAGGGTCCCACGGATGGCGCCAACTTGTTGATACAAAAGTTGGATGATCCTTGTATAACCCAAATTAGGCTTAATTCGGGTGTCTGGGCTCCGGCTCTTGCACCAAGTAAACTTTGGTTTGAGACCCTGCACACTAAAACAACACGTTGTTAGGCTTACCGTAGGAATGTATCCCATGATTAGACTCCAGCGTGAGAGTAAGTAATCGGTTTAAGGGTTAGGAATCAGTGAGTGATGAAAGTGATCAATGAAATCGTACCTTTGTGGAACCCTTGGGGGTTCCTTATATAGGCGGAAAAAACCCTAATGGGCTTACCTAAACTTCGGCCCCAAGTAAGAGATAAGTAAAATAACTAGTTGATTGTTATATTCTAATTATGGTCAGTGTATATCCTCTTCATTAAGGTAAATCACAATCCTAATTAGACTATGATTCTATCTAACCCTCCACCGGGCATACCAGGCCGTGGGCCGCACATAACTCGTGCGGCCACTGTTCACTTTGAACCCATAGGCTCAAATGTCATTACTCCAACCCATTCATGATGGACCGGATACGGGTAGTATCCGTGGGCCGGGTCCATGACCCGGTATGGCCTATACGTCATCACTTTAGGTACTCGATTGGATATGAGTACGGCATATCATCCGCTAACAGATGGAAAAAGTGAAAGGACTATTCAAACTCTTGAAGATATGGTTAGAGCTTGTGTGATAGATTTTGGAAAAGGATGGGAGAAACATCTACCTTTAATATAATTCTCTTATAACAATAGTTATCATGCTAGTATCAAAGCAGCGCCTTTCGAAGTACTTTATGGAAGAAAGTGTCGATCGCCTGTTTGTTGGGGCGAAGTTGGAGATGTTCAACTAACTGGACCAATAATAATACATGAGACTACTGAAAAGATTGTTCAAATTCGGCAACGATTACAAAGCTGCACAAGATAGACAAAGGAGTTACGCTAATACTAGACTTAAACCTTTGGAATTTGCAGTAGGATATCGTGTTATGTTGAAAGTTTCGCCTCGTCAAGAAATTATCCGATTTAGAAAGAAAAAGAAACTGAATCCAAGGTATATATGACCATTCAAAATAACCAAAATAATTGGCCATGTGGCATATAAACTAGAGCTACTTGAAGAGCTTAGTAATGTTCACAATACTTTTCATGTTTCGAAGCTGAAGAAATGCTTATATGATGAATCTCTCATCATACCGATGAATGAACTTCAACTCGATGATAAGTTTAATTCTGTAGAAGAGCTGATAGAAATTATGGATAGAGAAGTGAAACGCTTGAAGCAGAACCGTATCCCAATAGTTAAGGTACGATGGAACTCGAAGAGAGGACTTGAGTATACTTAGGAACGTGAAGATCAAATTCGAGCTAAATATCCACGTCTATTTTCTTCTGTTACCCCTAGTTCTAGCTAAATCTCAAGACGAGATTTAAAATAAGAGGAAGAGACTATAACATCCAGTAGTTTTGACTAATGTAATATCTATGTTTATAAATAAAGAGGTGATTTTAATAAAAAAAGATTGCTTTTTATTATGATGTGTGACTAAATTGTTGAATGTATTAATACTCACTATCTCAATTATCACGTCCACATATGCCTATATGTTATGTATATATCAAGTCTGAGTTCTAAAGATAACTATATGTACAAATAATGAATAAGAACAACTCAAATACAACAAAGATATCCTAAATAGCCATAGAAACCCTAGAAATCCCTTATAAACTAATATTTCAAGCAATATAACTACAAAATAACTATGGACTATTATTAAACACTTTACACTAATTCTAATCTACCATATTAAGAAAAGGTAAATAATCATAAAACACTAATATTCACTAATCACAAGCTAATTACAATAAAATGACTTAAAACCAAGATTAGCATATAAAATCCAATCTATAATGAATTAGACTCTAATCTTTTGCAACAAATTATAAAACTCAACTAAGTATCATAATATAACCATACATTTATCTTAAACTAAGTTACAAATTATTAAAGCATAAAGTACAAGTTTTTCAAAGCATAGAACCTTAAGCTTACTTAAATAACTCTAGAATATGATCAACCTATATAAACCCTTAAACTAAAAGTGTAGAACCCATAGAAGTCATAAAAATATCATATAAGAATTAGAATAAGTGTACATTAAGATACAAACCCTAATTACCCAAAATAGAAAGTCATTAGGCTTAATGATATAGAAACCCTTATATTAAGAAATCTATATAGAATCATAAACTAGTCTTTTAGGAAAAGTCTACACTCATAGGACTTCATTAAGATTATAAGATTATGTTAAGACAATGTGAAAGTACCCTAATGTACAAGATACAAGATTTCAATGCATGACTTGTAAATTAGGTCAAAATAGGTATTTTCACTCTTTAGACATGTTTACCTAAACTAAACCCTTAAACCAAGAGTGAGAACTCTTTGGACACTTAAGACACAATTTATAGGACCTAAATTAAGTTTACATCAGTATCTAAGAGGAGGATAATCACATTTACTAAGATTAAACCCTAGATCATTAGAAAACCCTAATCTACAAAAGTATACTTCCCATTTTCACATCAAACCATTATTAAAATTCAAACCAAGGACCCAAATCTATTAAATAGAATTTCTAAACCCTAATTAAGCCTTAATCATTCACTAATCACTTTCCTAAGTCCCTAATCACCATAAACACAAACCCTAAGTTACAAGCCCTAGAATTAGGATCCGGTTTTGTATTTTGCCTCCAAAACCCATTTTCAAACCCTTCCCTCCATTCCAATTTCAAAAGTCAGATATTTAGGACTTCTAAGATATTTTAGGAGTGGTGACAAGTAGGTGTATCACCTCCTTGCTTGCTACACATCACCATTCTCATCTACGTTTTGTCGTGACCTATTTCTATTCACAAGAGGAAATTAAAACTAATCTAGGGTTTAAGAACTTGTGTATAGCTTCAATAGCCTTCATTAGTCATCCATCTATCCATCTTACACGTTTAGATGCCAAACTTGGAGCCTATGTTTTGTCATGACTATAAATAGATCCGTATAGCATAGAATGAAACTTGCACCCCGTTTTCTTTGTATCCCTACCCATTCTCCATTTCCACTTATATAAACGTATTAGGACATCCCCCAAGACCATAAACCCGGTCTAGAAGGTAGCCATTGAAGCCCTTGAAGCTTTGTAATAACTGTTTTTTAGTATATTGAAAATTATATCTTTGTTCGTTCTCGGTATCTTAACGAATTGATCACGGTTCAAAGTGGAGCTCAATTGTTTTTGGTTAAGAAAAAGGGAAGTTTGGTTGTCTATTTCTAAGTAAAAGGTAAATGAAAATAGTAATAAAAATAAGCTAAAAACAATTAACTAATAATAACGAAATAATATAAATAATAAAACGTAAATTAAAGCAAAACAATTAATAAAAATAAAACTAAACGAAGAAATTAACTTTCGACTTGAAAATAAAATTTACGTAATGGAAAAGGAAGAAATAAAACTAAGAGGGTACTTTAAAACTAAACGAGACAAAAGCTAAAGCGGGCGCTAAATAAAAGATAAAACTTAAACTTTTCTAAAAAATACTAATACTACAAATTGATGAAAAATACAACAAAAAATACGTGACTTTCAGAATAAAAATCGGAACAACTTTCATATTAAACTAAACGATTACGAAACAATACTAAATAATAAACAAGCAGGCAAGCTAGTAGGTCAAGCACCCAGGCTAGCACCTGATTTTGGCTGGAAATAATATAAGCTAGCAGGCAAGCAGATCAATTTCTTTGGAATATCCGTCATTCTTCGAAATGTTTGTATTCTTCGGAATGTTTTACTTCTTCGGAATTTTGGCCTAATTTCGGATAAATTGGGTTTGCCTTTTTCAGAAAATATGATTTTTAGCATCTTCGAATAATTGTATTTTGGCGGGAAAATTATAATTCTTCGGAATAAAAGAAATATTCGGATAAAATAAAACTAACATCTTCGGATAAAATAAAATCTTCGGATAAATAAAATCTTCGGATAAAAACTAATTCGGATAAAATACTATTTTCGAATAAATGAAATATTTTCGGAATAAACTGAAAATCGGATAAAACGAAAAGAAAAGAAAATATTCGGAATATAGAAAAGGAGAGGGAATTTTGGATATATCTTATTTCGGAAAAATGGGCAATCTTCGCAAAAACAAAACCCTTTTCCGAAGATTGTACAGATATCAGATAAACAAACAGACTTAACAGAAAATAAAGGAATAAGCTACGAAATAATCTAAAACCAAATAAGCAAATAACTAAAACTAAATCTAAAACAATTTTAAGAAAAACTAATTAAACCACAAATTAAAAACTTGAAAAACACTAATTAATCTAATGATTTAAAATCAACTTTCTATAAAATAAACTAATGACAACACTTAATTAAAAATAAGCAAAACCAAACAATAAGCATCAAACACAATAAGCTATGAAAATCAAACACATAAAAACCAATAAGCACAATCAATCAAAAACATCAATCAAACAAGAACATGATTAATTAAACTACATGATTATCAAAATTAAACAAGATTAAAAAGATTAAGAAAGGAAGAATAAGAATGATTAATTGAAAAAGCTTGAAATTAAAATGATTAAGATTCAAATTACAAGATTAATGAAAAAAAAGCATGGAAATTTAGATTACACCTACTCCTACTCTAATCTACTCCTAATCTAAAAACTAAAATCTAATTAACTAACACCCTCCTAATGACACATTAGGAGGGTATATATAGGAGGAGGGGAGGCTAGGTGTTGATGCTTTCTCCTTTCACTTTGTCTAGACTCGACTTAAATTCTTTGTCTTTCTCGACGTCGTCTCGGGATTTGTCGATATAAATTGAACTCGTCTTATAATTTTCTTCTATAATTAGACTTGGTTCTTCGACTTCATTAAACTTCCGTCTTTAGACTTTTTCGATAAATCTTCAGAATAGGCCTTGGACTTCCGTTCTTTTTTCACTCTTGATCTTTTGACTTCGTCTTTTCTCGTTTTCTTTGATAAAAGCCCGTGAAAGACCTTGTTTTCTTCCCTTTTCACATTTTGCTCCTAAATCACAACAAAAACACAAACCACGCATAATTCCGACATTTACGACATAAAATACACGTTTTAGCTTGGTTATTATTATCATTAAGTGGTAAAAGGATGGGTGTTTTCACACCTATCAAATCCCCTACACTTGACCATTGCAATGCCCTCATGCAATGCATTAGTTACAAAGCAAGATTTACATTTTTCATCATAATTAACCCACCTTGGCCTTTATTAAACATAAGACATAATTAAAGGAAGAAAAACAAATTAAGAGATAAAAGACTTACATTGGGGTTTCGGATTGTCATGAATATTTATCACCCTCAAGTTTCACGTTTTCCATACCAAGCTTAAAAACGAGATCATTGTTATTATAAGTTAGCAAACTAACAATCACTCATGTGGCCAAATTATTCACTTAGACTCCTTTATTCCTAGGTGTATCTCTTATATTTTATTGTTGTCTTAAATGATCACGAGGATACATTGTTGACTTATTTTGATAGTTATTAAGGCTGAAAATAAAGTAGGACGATTTAATCAATAGTTAGCTAAAGGACAAAATCTTTTAAAACTGCTTCTCGGGACCTCATAAAGTTCATATCTTGGCATAACTCGCTTCACGGTTTGAGACCTTTCTCGGATCGATATTCGGCATTGATTTCATACTTCAAATCTCGAGAGACGTTCATGAAATAATTGTCTTCTCTTCATAATAGGAATTTCTTCACTTGAACTTTTTGAGAGATTCTTCATATTTGGACCACGACTTCTTCATTTTTCTCTAATCTTTATTTGGGATTTTGATATAAAACGATCCGCCTCCTTTTAGGACTTGGATCTATTTATCCTCATACCTTGCTAGGGTCTTTCCGGATAGACTTCTCCATGATCTTTACGGGAGTATTTGCTTTTCGTCGTGTGTCTCGATCCTTCATATTGATTTTTGATAGATGATTCTTCACATCACTTTGGATCTTTAGCAACAAAATGTAGCCCTCATGTCTTGGTAGGACCTTTTCGGACTCGCCAATCTTTGCATCCCGCTTCAATAAGTTATGCCTTGGCTATGAACTCTAATTAATACCGAGAAACTTTTAAACGATCTTGGGCTAGAAGATAAGTAACTTTTCAAATCATACAACTTGACTTATTGCAATTAAATTTATAAACAAGCGATGGGAGAAAAAGCTCATAATTAACTCACATAAATTCATGAAAGAATACCAAACTTATAATTGACTCTATCATCTCTCGTTCTCCACAATTTAATATCTCAAGGAATGAGACTCGTGAATGCTTAGCCAATTAAATTAAAGTTTTAGGTTTTCAAGTCGTCTATAGGATCTTGCATCTTCTTAGACTTTTTCAAGTTTAGAATTTGCATTTTAAAGTTCCCTTGAAAAATGAATCTCTAGGATCAATTATAGGAACTTGCGAAAAGTTCTTGTTCTTAACCCGTAAGAGTTAAGACTTTCGCATTTTAAAGTTCCCTGTATAAAAGCCTAGCAAAACTTGACTTAAACACGTTAAGGATACTAGCTAGAGTAAACTTGGATAAGTAAACTCGGGTTGAGTCAAAAGATTCACAATGTTTAAAAATTAAAACAACTTTATTAAAAATTTATTCTAGCAAAGAAAGTAAATAACGATAAAAAAGGAAAATACTACTAGACTACTAGGCCAAAATAGATCAAGAATTTTGAAAAATGTCGCAAAATCTCCGGTTAAAATGAGGACCAATACAAGGAAAAGCCCACTTAACTTCGATAGAACTCCCCCTACACTTAATATAAACATTATCCTCAATGTTTAAGCATGTGGAAGTAACCTCCCCTACACTTAGGACATTGTGCATGTTGTTTAAATCTTGTAAAGGAAGAAACAACTAAAGTGATTCCTATTTCAATCATAAATGATAAAATAATGAATCAAAAGAGTTTAGGATAGAAACGGGAAGACGGGAACATAGAATCACGGGTCGTCAAAAGTCATCAAGAATGGATATTTGAAACCTCGAATCCCAGCACCTGATAAAAAAGAAAACAACAAACACATACAAGGGTCTCCCCCTACACTTATTATAAAAACAGATAAAGATAGATAGATAATCGGGTTGCCTCCCAAAAAGCGCTTGTTTTTGTTAACCGAGTCACGAGCCTGACTCGTCCCTGAATTAAATGGTCCATGGGGAAGCCTAAAATGTAATACCGGGATCAAAGACCTTGTCCTCGTTCCCCGGAGGAAAATGATAAAGGAGAGGCCGGAGGATAAGTCTTGAAGGGCAGAAAAGTCCTCTCAACATACGAAAGGTATGTGAAGTCATGATCCACGGGAGGTGGGGTGGGTAAAGGAATCAAAATGTCAGCCCCAAAAGACGTATGATTATCATTGAGCGGCAAAGTCGTAAAGGTGTCAATCATGGAATAGTCAATGTCACCTCCTGGGTCAAAGCACTCATCCTCGGTAATGGTTTCTAAAGGTTGGGATAAAAGGTGCTCGGGAGGGGGACTTGGGACAATATCTTCATGCAGCAAATTATCAAAAAGAATATCCCCCTCCGTGTCATCGTCATCAATACCCGGAGGTATTGAGAGATTGTCAATTTATTCCATAAATGTGTCATTATTCTCAACGGGAGTAAGAGACGGAGGTAAAGACTCGGAAATAGGAGCATAATTCAACGCTTCAATTTTAGCAATAAGTAGATGAACTTTCAGTAATTTGTCGCGAAGAATAACATCTTCCACCTCATCTACAAGACCAAGTTCAAAGGTGAACTTCTTGTAAGTCGGAGAGAATAAATCAACATCGCCCTCATCGCCCGGAGGAGATTGAGAAATTTCAAAGGTTAAATTCTCATAGCATGGAGAAAAATCATCATTAAGAGCGACCTCGTCCGTAAGCTTCTCAAAAGTCAACACATCACAAACCTCATCAAAGAATTTGTCGAGACCAAAATCACTAATCTCACTCGATGAATCACTATCCTTAGACGTATTAGGGATATCAAGAGTAGGAGTAGTAATCTCAGAAGATGGGTTGAGATCATAGATATCATCCTCGTCATCATCATAATAGTAGTATGGACGCACAAGAGGAGGAGTATAATCACTAAGATTAGATACTTGCTCTTGTTGTTGTCGCTTTTCCTCCTCCCATGCTTCTTTTAGTTGAACTACGGCTTCTTTAAGTTCCAAAATAAGGGCTTGTGTTTCCTCATTCGGATTCAAAGAAGGTTGATGATCGAGGGTTTATTGTGGGGGCTCAAAATTATGAAAACCAGATTTATAGCACAGATGTGGACCATCATAAATCATCGGTTGAAAAGAATTAGAACATGGATTTGGCTCATAATAATTCGTCGGCTGACAAGAAAAGGTATCGTGAGGGCCCCCACAATTTTTGCAACACGGGTATTGAGAAAAACCTGTTGCGTCATGTGGATAGCTATTACCATTGTCATTATTGTAACCCGGTTCTTGCTCGTCACGAGACGAGTATCAAATCGGACACGAAACATGCCAATGAGAATCGCTTCCACAATATATGGAAGAGGGTGGAGTAAGTGCATTAGAAGCAAAGGATGAGTTAATCGAATTGCACGAGGGACAAAATCCGAATTGTGTATTGTCGATATCATTTCCACACCGCTCACATGTACACCATTGACATGTTTGAAAACCATACATTGGTCTTCCACACCCTGCAGCACAAGCAACATACGAATCCATTAAGAATTAAACACAATAGATAAGTAAGAGGAATATTTTTGGTGCAAAACTTTTTGAAAAGAAATGCTTTTTATGATTTTTTAAATGTTTTTGGATTTCTGAAAATTTTAATTTTTATGGATTTTTGAAAATTTTAGACACGAAAAATAACGTTCAAAAGTGATCGGATCCCACAATCCAACGCGTCTCTCACAAAAAACCGTTAATATTCACGAAAAGAGCCGGCAGCGGCGCCATTTTAATAACTGCTTTTTAGTATATTAAAAATTATATCTTTGTTCGTTCTCGGTATCATAACGAATTGAACACGGTTCAAAGTGGAACTCAATTGTTTTTGGTTAAGAAAAAAGGAAGTTTGGTTATCTATTTCTAAGAAAAAGGTAAATGCAAATAGTAATAAAAATAAGCTAAAAACAATTAACTAATAATAACGAAACAATATAAATAATAAAACGTAAATTAAAGCCAAACAATTAATAAAAATAAAACTAAACGAAGAAATTAACTTTCGACTTGAAAATAAAATTTACGTAATGGAAAAGGAGGAAATAAAACTAAGAGGGTACTCTAAAACTAAACGAGACAAAAGCTAAAGCGGGCACAACTTAAACTTTTCGAAAAAATACTAATACTAAAAATTGACGAAAAATACAACTAAAAATACGTGACTTTCAGAATAGAAATCGGAACAACTTTCAGATTAAACTAAACGATTACGGAACAATACTAAATAATAAACAAGCAGGCAAGCTAGTAGGTCAAGCACCCAGGCTAGCACCTGATTTTGGCCGGAAATAATATAAGCTGGCAGGCAAGCAGGTCAATTTCTTCGGAATATCTGTCATTCTTCGGAATGTTTTACTTCTTCGGAATTTTGGCCTAATTTCGAATAAATTGGGTTTGCCTTTTTCGGAATAAATGACTTTTAGCATCTTCGGATAATTGCATTTTGGCGGGAAAATTATAATTCTTCGGAATAAAAGAAATCTTCGGATAAAATAAAACTAAGATCTTCGGATAAAATAAAATATTCTGATAAATAAAATCTTCGGATAAAAACTAATTCGGATAAAATACTATTTTCGGATAAATGAAATATTTTCGGAATAAACTGAAAATTCGGATAAAACGAAAAGAAAAGAAAATCTTCGGAATATAGAAAAGGAGAGGGAATTTTGGATAAATCTTATTTCGGAAAAATGGGCAATCTTCGGAAAAACAAAACCCTTTTCCGAAGATTGTACAGATATCAGATAAACAAACAGACTTAACAGAAAATAAAGGAATAAGCTACGAAATAATCTAAAACCAAATAAGCAAATAACTAAAACTAAATCTAAAACAATTTTAAGAAAAACTAATTAAACCACAAATTAAAAACTTGAAAAACACTAATTAATCTAATGATTAAAAATCAACTTTCTATAAAATAAACAAATGAAAACACTTAATAAAAAATAAGCAAAACCAAACAATAAGCATCAAACACAATAAGCTATGAAAATCAAACACATAAAAACCAATAAGCACAATCAATCAAAAACATCAATCAAACAAGAACATGATTAATTAAACTACATGATTATCAAAATTAAACAAGATTAAAAAGATTAAGAAAGGAAGAATGAGAATGATTAATTGAAAAAGCTTGAAATTAAAATGATTAAGATTCAAATTACAATATTAATAAAAAAAGCATGGAAATCTAGATTACACCTACTCCTACTCTTATCTACTCCTAATCTAAAAACTAAAATCTACTTAACTAACACCCTCCTAATGACACATTAGGAGGGTATATATAGGAGGAGGGGATTTGACTTAAATTATTTGTCTTTCTCGACGTCGTCTCGGGATTTGTCGATATAAACTGAACTCGTCTTATAATTTTCTTCTTTAACTAGACTTGGTTCTTCGACTTCATTAAACTTCCGTCTTTAGACTTTTTCTTCGATAAATCTTCAGAATAGGCCTTGGACTTCCGTTCTTTTTGCACTCTTGATCTTTTGACTTCGTCTTTTCTCATTTTCTTCGATAAAAGCCCGTGAAATCCCTTGTTTTCTTCCCTTTTCACATTTTGCT
This sequence comes from Glebionis coronaria, assembly GCA_025667525.1. NCBI lineage: Eukaryota > Viridiplantae > Streptophyta > Magnoliopsida > Asterales > Asteraceae > Glebionis > Glebionis coronaria. Next base: position 128,424,457 of record CM046881.1, read on the forward strand.
CCTAAATCACAACAAAAACACAAACCACGCATAATTCTGACATTTACGACATAAAATACACGTTTTGGCTTGGTTATTATTATAATTAAGTGGTAAAAGGATGGGTGTTTTCACACCTATCACTTTGATAGCAAGTAGTGTTCATAGGAAGCCACAAGGAGCGACTTTGGAGCTACCTAGGTAATTTCTATACTAAACAATCTTTGATCTTGTTATAATGAATTATAAGACTTGTTATAATGCCAAAATTATGTTAGAAAGACAATACAAAAAGAACTAAGTCATTTCATCAATTTAAAGGAAAGTTATAAGGTAAAGATATCTTACAACCCTAGTTTTGTATTTTACATGAAATAATGACTTAAAATCCATTTGTGGATTCAAGAGCTATAATTCTGATAAACTGTTTTTATTATGATTATAAATATGTTTTGAAACTTTGTTTTAATATCCTAGATCATTTGGTACATTTTTAAAGAAGTTATATGAGTTTTACAAGTATAGGGACCAAAACTGTCATTTTTGAAACTATTTGACATTTTGGGCAAAACGTGTCATTTTATGAAATTTAAGCTATAATAAATGGAAAGTTTGAGACCCTAAGGTTAAATATTGAAGGATTAAATTGCAATATAATGAAACTATATACTTAAAGGGTTAAAAGTGTAGTTATGTTAAATTATAACTATAAGGACTATTTTTGCGAATATTGAAACTAAAGAACATAAAATGTAATAAAATATGTTGTGTCATGTTAGTAGGGAGCTTGGTACAAATATGTTCCATCTCAATATTACGTTCTGACTGAGTGGTTGGGTTTACGATTTAAAGTGCCCTCGCTCCTCAAACGTTTATAGAATGGCTTGTGAGTATAATGGCCTGAACAATGATACTATAATAATAAAACACAAGAATCAAAGAATAAATACATGAAACAATAAAATATTGAACTCAGAGAGTATGACTTGATATATCTATATATTGTGTGTTAACTCAAATATTGTGAGAAGGTTGTGATTGAGTAAAGCTGATTTAATCAAGACTGTCTAGGCTAAAGTGAGTTCATAGCCTCACTTTTAAAGTTTTATAAATGATTTGAAAACCCGTGAGGGGGATATATGCTAAAACTAGAATACAAATGTTTTTGTATGCTGCCTATATTAATATTGACACTACATTTACTAGTTGCCGTTAAGCCCCTTTTTAATCGTGGACCGCTAATCATTTAATGAGCGCTAATATTGTGAATAACACTATTAGAGACTAACATTCCCTATCTAGGCAAGTCACACTTGATAGCAGCTAATGGTTCCTACCTAGGCTAAACATATATGCTTTATTTTTCATTTAGATAGTCCGGCAAGCTTCCTACTTAAGGGCAAATTTGTTGGGTTTTCTTGATAATGTCTAGTTGTGGGGTCATGAGCTAGTGGAGTCGTAATTTTATTCAAATATTATTTAAAAACCTATGATTTCTCTCAACCGTTGTATTGACTTTAAGGCATATATTTCAGGTGAATGAGGACTGGCAGGCTGCGGATGGTGGTGTCTTGAATAAAGTTATCATTCTAGAAAATAAAACTAGATCTTTGGGAAAAACGTGTGTTGTACATTATTGTACAATTGTTTTTATTTAACTCTAAATAAATGAATGATGATGTTAATATTTATAAAAATGTTTTTAAGTATTTTCTATTATTATGACTATGATACTTTGATAGTAATACCCCAAAAATTAGCTCTCGCTACTATAAGGTAAAATGGGTGTGTTACATAAGGATTTCATGAATACGCCAAAACATTAGAATATTCTTCTTATCATATTAAACATAAGACTTGGAATTTATGAAAACTTAGAATTTGTGAAGACTTGGAATTTATGATAACTTAGAATTTGTGAAGACTTGGAATGTGAAGTATTCCATTTAACTCGAAGAAACATTAAAATCCTAATAGTATGCTCTAACAAAAGAAGCATAATAATTGAAGTCATCCGACTTACTAGTTCAACCTGAATTTCCTCCATGGATATAGGAAAGAACAATGAGGATTTTGTTACTTCAAAAAGACATGATGCCATCTATGTCATTGTTGATTGTCTTAATAAAGCTACAAGATTAATTTCTATCAAGAAAAACAATGATATGGAAACTTTGACGAGGTTATACAAGAAATAATCTGTCGACATAGAGAATTGATCATCTAAGATCGTGACGAGTGTTTCACAACTTAATCCTAAAAGTATATACAAAATACCTGAGGGCAATATGTTATACTTAGTCTATTATTTTAATAAGTATACTAATGTATTAAGTGGCAGAACTATCCAAACACTAAACTACATACTCCATGTATGTGTTATAAATTTTGGAAGGGACATTTACCATTGGTAAAATTTCTCGTATAACAATAGTTCTGATGCTAGAATCAAAGTAGTACTATTTGAAGAACTTTATGGAAAGAAGTGCCATTTATGTATCTGCTGGGCTAAAGTTGGAGATTTTCAACTTACGAAACCAAAAATAGTTCATGAAACCATTGAAAGGATTATTCAAACCCGATGAAGATTACGCGCTGCAAGGAGAAGTTACGAAAATTTACAACATAAATCGTAATAAATTACGTCATATTATTATGTATTACTAATACAAGGAATTTGCCTTGTAAGAAAACGTTATCGTCCGAATCTCTTCGAATTGACTATTGGTTCAAAGTGCGACTCAATTGTTCTTGGTGGAAATGAAAATGGTTTGGTTTGTTATCTATTTTAAACTAATAGCAAGTAAATGTAAATGTCGTTGAGTAAAATTAAAGTTTTAAAGATTAAACCAAAAAGACGAGTTAAGAATAAATGCTTGAAAACTTAAAGACTATGTAAAAAAAACAATACTTGAACACTTAATAAAACTAACACTTCAAAACTTTGCAAAAACAAGAAATTAGGTCCGTCGGAATCCCTGGTCGGAATAGGCTAATCGGAATAAGCTGATCGGAATACATGGGAAATAGGTCCAATCGGAATATGGAAACAAGCACCAATCAGAATGAGTTATCGGAAAGGCTAATCGGAATAAGCTGAAAATACCGTTATCGGAATAATGGGAAAATGGTTCTAATCGGAATGTAAGGGAGACACCCAATCGGAATACCACCAAATCAAACCAATCGGAATGATATTAAACCCTTTTCCGATCAAACGATCGGAATAAAGGGGGTAGTGTAGTCGGAATACGTGGTCGGAAAAGGGTTTACCTTTTCCGATTACCCTCTTTGATCCGAAAGATAAGCTAAGGAAATAAGCTATTTTGATAAGCTATTCACCAAAACTAGAACGAATCTATAATGAAACGGATTAAATAAGCTCAAATAACAACTTATCTAAACTTCAAATAAACAACTTTTAAATCAAACAATAAAAAGATGAACTTTTTAAGAAAACTTTTAAAAAGGTAAATAAGCTAAACATATAAATAAGCCAATAAGCACAAAGATCTTAAAGCTTATTCGTATGAAAACGTAAATAAACATAAAAAGATTAACTTTTTAAGCACGAAAAAATTAATGAACAACACGGATCATAAGTAATTCGCACCAAAAGTGAATCAAAATCAAAGAAAGGTAGAAGGAGATGAATGATTAAAAGCTTAAACTTAAACTTGATTAATGAAATCAACAATACAAAGGTTTAATCTTGAAAGATTAAAAGAAAGAAAGATGAAAACTTAGTGAGAGAAAGTTGAGAACTTTCTCTCTCTAAAACTAGAGAGGAAAAATGAAAAGTGAAACTAAACACTAAAAACTAACTAGCCTCTAAAATTGTGAAGTGAAGTCCTATTTATAGGCGTTTGCTTGTGGGCTTGTGAATGGGCTTTGTTTTTGGGCTTCTTTTCTTCTTTCTTCTTTAGTCTTTATGTTTCTTTAAATAAACGTTTCCGACTTTGGATTTTGAGAAGTGTCGGTGAATAATTCCAACTCGTCTTATAATCTTTTGTTTAATAGACTCGAGTTCTTCGACATATATGAATCTTCCATCTTTGGCCCTTTTCTTCGATAAATCTTCAAATAGGCACAATGACTTCAAATCTTTTGCATCTCTTGGACAATAGACTTCGTCTTAAGTCTTTTTCTTTGATAAAACCCGTGCAATCCCATGTTTTCTTCAATATTCACCCGGTTGACTCTGAAAACACAATAAACACAAAAACCACGCATAATTCCAAACAAATGATATTAAATACGTGTTTTGGTCTTGTTTTAGCCAGAAATAAGTGGTAAAAGGATGGGTGTTTTCACACCTATCAAATCCCCTACACTTAACCATTGCCATGCCCTCATGCAATGCTTAGTGATAAAGCAATTTTACACTTTTCTCATAATCAATCAACCTTGGCCTTATTAACATTCTACTAAACAAAAACCAAAGTACTAAGAGAAATTAAAACTTTTAAAGTAATCAAAAGGATAGAAAACCATTTTCACTTGAAAATAGCTATATGGAAATAACTTGCAAAGAGATCAAGGATTTACATTAGGCTTTGGTGTTGCGAAGATTTATCACCCTCAAGTTTCACGTTACCCAAACTAAGCTTAAAAACGAGATCATTGTTATTATAAGTTAGCAAATCAAACACTTACACACATGGCTTAATTAAATGCTTAAACTCCCTTATTCCTAGTTGTATCTCTTATATTTTATTTTTGTCTTAGAATGATCATGAAGATTCATTTTTGGACTTATTTCGATAGTTTATTTAGGCTGAAAGCAAAGTAGGACGATTTGATCAATAGTTAGCTAAAGTACAAAATCTCTTAAAACTGCTTCTCGGGATATCAAAAAGTTCATATCTTGGCATAACTCAGTTCACGATTTGAGTCCTTTCTCGGGCCGATATTTGGCATGTACTTCATACTTCATATCTTGAGAGACGTGCTTGACATAATGGTCTTCTCTTCGTTATAGAGTTTCTTCACTTGGAGACTTATGAGGGGTACTCCAACTTTGTTGACCACGACTTCATAATTATTTCTTCAATCTATAATTGGGATTTTGAGATACAACGATCCGCCTCCTTTTCGGACTTGGATCTATTTATCCTCATACCTTGTTAGGGTCTTTTCGGATAGACTTCTCCATGATCTTTATAGGAGTTGATTACTTTTCGTCGTGAGTCTTGATCCTTCATATTGATTTTGGGAATAATGCTTTACACATCACCTTGGATCTTTAGCAATAAAATTGAATCCTCATGCCTTGTTAGGGCCTTTTTGGACTCGCCAATCTTCGCGCCCCGCTTCATAAGTTATGCCTTGGCTATGAACTCTTATCATTACCGAGCAACTTTTAAACAATCTTGGGCTAGAAGCTAAGTAACTTTTCAAATCGTACGACCTTACTTATTGCAGATAAATTATTAGCAAGTGATGGGAGAATAGGCAAATATTTACACCAAGTGAGCTTGTGCAAGAATACCGACTTATAATTGACTCTATCATTTCTCGTTCTCCACAATTTAAAATCTCAAGTAATGAGACTCGTGGATGCTTAGCCTAATAAACCAATTAAGGTATACATGGTTAAGGATACTAGCTAGAATAAACTTGGATAAGTCTATTCGGGTTGAGTCAAAATAATCGCAACGGGCCTAATATGTCAAAGATTTCAAAACTAGCTACACCACTTTATTAATATTTTTGACTTTATTGCGGTATATATACATATGAAAGCAACGATAAAAATTTAAAAATTACGACTAAATGGCCAAAGTTAATTAAAAATTTGAAAAATGTTGAAAAAGATGCTTTTCCGGTTAAATGAAGGCATTTTAATGGAAAAGTCCACTTAAAACTTCGATAGAAGTCCCCCCTACACTTAAGATAAACATTGTCCTCAATGTTTAAGCATGTGGGAAAAGTCTCCCCTACACTTATGACATTGTGCACGTTGGTTAAATCAAGTTAAGGAAGAGACGACTAACGTGATCAATTTCAAATGTGAGTATGAAGAAAATTGAATCACGATAGTTGAGAGATAGAACCGGATTTCGGATAACACGGGAGCACGATTCTTCAAAGATTCCAAAAGTGCACTTATCCCTGTAATCACATCACCACACAAACACAAAGACCTATAGAGGCCCCCCTACACTTAGGAGGTTAAAACAGAAAAGGATAGATACTCGGGTTGCCTCCCGAGGAGCGCTTGTTTTTTATAACCGAGTCACGAGCCTGACTCGACCCAAAATTAGTTCATGGGAAATGTGGTGAGGGATGGAATCATCTCATGAGAGATGTCCTCACCAAAGTACAACTTCACTCGTTGGCCATTCACCTTAAAATTAGGTCCATTAGGTTGAGCGAGCTCGAGAGTACCATATGGAAAAATTTGGGCAATGGTGAATGGGCCGGACCAACGAGATTTCAGCTTGCCCGAAAAGATTTTCAATCGAGAGTTAAAGAGTAACACTTTGTCTCCAACTTGGAACTCTCGGTTTTTAATCTTAGAATCATGAATGAGCTTAGTCTTTTCCTTATAGATCAAAGAATTTTCATAAGCCTCATTACGGAGTTCATTCAGCTCATTGAGTTGGATCTTGCGTAGGTCACCGGCGTTGTTGATATCAAAATTAACCCAATTCAAGGCCCAGTACGCCTTGTGTTCCAGCTCGATAGGGAGGTGGAATGCTTTCCCGTACACAATACGATAAGGTGTACAACCGATCAGGGTCTTGAAAGCAGTACGGAAAGCCCACAGAGCATCATCTAACTTATCGGCCTACGCGGCGCGATGCTCTCCCACAGTACGCTCCAAAATTCGCTTCAATCCACGGTTAGAAATCTCGGTTTGACCATTGGTTTGGGGATGGTAGGAGGTGGAAAGACGGTGATTGACACCATACTTAGCCATGACTCTTGCAAATTGATCATTGCAAAAATGAGTCCCGCGGTCACTGATGATAGCACGAGGAACACCGAATCGAGAAAAGAGCTGCTTCAAAAAGTTCACAACCACCCTCGCATCATTCGTAGGGAGAGCCTTGGCTTCAACCCATTCAACGGCGACGAGGATGTACTTGTTCCCTTTGGATGATGGAAGTGGCCCCATAAAGTCGATGCCCCATACGTCAAAGATTTCACATTCTTGTATGAAATTTTGAGGCATCTCATCTTTATGTGTGATCTTGCCTTGTCTTTGGCAAGCATCACAATGTTTAACCATATCGTGAGCGTCACGATAAATGATGGGCCAATAGAATCCAGAGTCAAATACTTTCTTCGCGGTGTAATTGGGACCAAAGTGACCACCGGTGGGTCCTTTATGGAAAGCGTCAAGGATTTGTACCGCTGCCGGCCCATCAACACATCGACAAATAATCAGATCCGCACATTGTTTGAAAAGGTAAGGGTCGTCTCAGAAATAATGTTCAATATCTTTAAAGAACTTTTTCTTTTGTTGGGACGTGAGCCCTTCCTTGAGAATCCCACCCGCTAAGTAGTTTGCAATGTCCGCAAACCACGGGGTGTCATCGAGATTAGAGTTGATAGACATTAAGGCCTCAAGGGGAAAAGAGTCATTGATCTCTTTGTTCGGATGATCCCCTTGATAAGGATCCTCAAGTCTACTGAGATGATCCGCGGCTAGGTTTTCTGCTCCCTTTTTGTCACGAATTTCAATGTTGAATTCTTAAAGGAGCAAAACCCAACGAAGAAGTCTTGGCTTAGAATCTTGCTTAGTCATCAAGTACTTCAACGCGGAATGATCGGTATGCACGATGGTGGTAGAAAGGACAAGATAGGGGCGGAAATTTTCAAAAGCATACACTACAGGTAAAAGCTCTTTTTCGGTAGTGGTATAATGCAATTGAGCCCCCGTCATTGTCTTGCTAGCGTAATGGATTGGTTGGAAGTGTTTGTTCACTCTTTGCCCCAAAACCGCTCCAATAGCAAAGTCGCTAGCATCACACATCAACTCAAAAGGTAGCTCCCAATTAGGGGTAACCAAGACCGGTGCCTTAGTTAGCTTATCCTTAAGAAGATTGAAGGATTCAAGACACTCTTTGGAAAAGATGAAAGGAGTATCTTTTCCAAGAGGTGGGTCATCGGGCGAGCGATTTTAGAAAAATCTTGGATGAATCGACGATAGAAGCCCGCATGACCGAGGAAACTTCTCACACCCTTCACGGTTGAAGGTGGAGGCAATTTAGCAATAACATCGACTTTAGCACGGTCCACTTCAAGACCGGCTTTGGAGATTTTGTGTCCTAGCACGATGCCCTCTTTTACCATGAAATGGAATTTTTCCCAATTTAGAACAAGGCGAGTGTCTTCACACCGCTTAAGCATACGTTCTAAATTGGCAAGGCAAGCAGAGAAAGAATCGCCATAAACCGAGAAATCATCCATGAAGACTTCCATAGTTTCTTCAACCATGTCATGGAAGATAGCCATCATACACCTTTGGAATGTCCCAGGAGCATTGCATAAGCCGAAAGGCATTCTTTTGTAGGCAAATGTTCCATAAGGACAAGTGAATGTGGTTTTCTCTTGGTCTTTGGGATTGAAGGGAATTTAGAAATACCCGGAGAAACCGTCTAAAAGCAGTAATAGTCATTACCCGCTAGACGTTCAAGCATTTGGTCCATGAAAAGAAGGGGAAAATGATCCTTTCTCGTAGCATCATTGAGTTTGCGGTGGTCTATACAAACTCTCCACCCTGTAACGAGACGAGTAGGAATCAACTCGTTGTTTTCATTGGGAACAACGGTGATTCCGCCTTTCTTAGGCACACAATGGACGGGACTAACCCACGGTGAATCCGAGATAGGATAGATCATTCCCACATCAAGAAGTTTGATAACCTCTTTTTTATTACGTCATGGATCTTAGGATTCACCCTTCGTTGGCTTTGAATAGTGGGTTTAAAGTCGTCCTCCATGAGAATTTTGTGTGTGCAGAAGTGAGGATCAATTCCACGAATATCGAAGATCTTCCAAGCATTCGCTTTCTTGTGATTCTTCAGTACGGCGATAAGTCGGGATTTTTCTTCTTCTTTCAAGTCCTTAGCGATGATGACCGGTAACGTCTTGTTGTCTTCAAGGAAAACGTACTCGAGATGAGACGGAAGATCCTTAAGCTCTAAATCCGGAGGATTTTCGATGGACGGCGTAGTCAACTTCGAATCATCGGTAGAGATATCCTTAGGAGATGGTGTAGAAGTATGGTCCCCATTGAGAAGTTTCTCAATGGTACGAATGTCTTCATCCCAATCGGTGGGAGAACCCTCATACTTAAGATTGAGAGGACCCAAGCTAGCTTCAAAATCATCTAAGTCACTGTCACCAAAAGGAGTCAATGACGGAGCAATTGAGAAAACGGTCTCAACAGTGGGTAGAGAAGAAGAACCACTTTTACAAGCGTCTTTGAAATGTTCTTCACAAGCCTCATCAAGAACATCAATGAAATTAACACTCTCATTTTCCGAAGGCTGCTTAGAAAGTTTACCCATGTTGAAGACGATTTTATCGTCACCAACTCTCATGATTAATTCGCCAGCGGCTACATCATTGAGAGTGCGACCGGTCCTCAGGAATGGACGTCCAACGATTAATGGAACACGGGGATCCATCTCGTAGTCAACGACAATAAAATCCGCCGGGAAGGTGAATTTGTCGACACCAACGAAGACGTCTTCGGCTATCCCCACTGGATAAGCAACCGTACGGTTGGCTAATTCCAAAGTCATTCGTGTGGGGACTAGCTCGGGGAGAGATAATTGCTTCCAAACACTTAATGGCATTAAGTTTATACTGGCACCTAGATCGGCTAGAGCCATGCAATTCTCTACTCCCGGGAAGTTGCAAGGAATCAAGAAACGACCCGGATCACCAAGTTTGGTGGGCAATTTCCTTAAGAGCACTACGGAGCAGTTCTCATTAAGTTGGGTCTGAGCAATATCGAGAAGTTTCTCCTTATCAATGAGAAGTTATTTAAACATTTTAGCGTATTTTCGCATGTGAGCGAGAGCCTCAGCAAAGGAGATATTGAAATTCAGTTGTTTGAACATTTTAAGAAAGTTTGAAACCTGAATATCATCCTTTTTTCAATTTCTCTTTCCTCAACCTCGAAGGATAAGGTATATTGGGTTGAAATGAAGGCTTTGGGATAGAATTCTCACTCACATCCTTGGGTGGAGGAGGGGTAGAAGTAGAAGGTGGTGGAATTGGAGAAGTGGAAGTTGGAGGAATAGGAGATGGAGGATTCAGAGAAGGAGACTCGTTTTCCTTTGTCACAATCACCGGTGTAGGTGTAGGAAGCTCGGGTTCCTTTAAACATTTTCCACTGCGAGTGGTGAATGCTTTCATCTCCCCTCTTGGATTAGCAACGGTGTTACTCGGAAGAGAACACAATCCAGAGGCTTGATTACTAGGGAAGAAACTAGCCATCATGTTCCTCAAGTCATTCGTTTGACTTGCCAAAGTGTTTCGCATATCAGCTCGAAGATCATTTCCTTGCTTCACCATATCTGCTTTCATGTTGGCCATTTCGCGCTGAAGATTTTGCACGATCACATCGTTAGTCCTCATGTATGTTTCAACATCTTGGTGTAAGGCTGTTTGTTGGTTGAGAGGAGGAGCATGGTAGGCGGGTGGTTGATAAGCAGGTTGTTGGTAAACTTGGTTGTTTCTTTGAGGTGGATATGGGTTTCTTTGGTTTTGATATTGATTTGGAGTTGGAGCACGTGGTTGGTTTTGATTGTTGCGATTGAGGTTGTTTGGGTTTTGTAGGGGAAAACCAGGTGGTGAAAGATAGTTGTTTGAGCGATAGCTAAGCAAGTTGCGGTCACCTTGAGGACGTGCTTGATAGCTTCCTGTAGCATAGGTACCATTGGCGGCATACACATTTTCCGGATTGTCGTGAGTCGAAGGACAATCGGTGTATGAGTGAGATCCCCCGCATATATCACATGAGTGGCTCAAAACGTTAGCTTGGGCATTGAATTGTTTGGCATTGTTGGCAGTTTGTAAAGCAAGCGATTCCACAAGCGAAGTAAGCTTATCAATTCGTTTGTCGGCCTCACTAGAACTAGCACTTGCTACATTAGTTCTAACACTCTTGGTTTGAACTCTAGATTTGTTCTCAATAATATCCCAAGCAGCATTAGAAGATTTAACAAAAATATTACCCCCCGAAGCACTGTTTAGTGAATCTTGGTCATTCATGCTTAAACCATTGTAAAAAGTATTGATTTGATGTACTTTTGTTAAACCATGTTGTGGACACTTTCTTAAAAGTTCCTTAAAACGGTCCCAAGATTCACTAAAAGACTCACCGTACTTTTGTTCAAAGGTAATAATTTCATTCCGCAAAGCGGTAGTACGTGAGGGTGGGAAAAAGTAGTTGATAAACTTGGTCTCTAAATCCGTCCACGTAAGAATACTTTGTGGCGGTTCCTTATCAAGCCAATTACGGGCTTGTCCCTCTAAGGAGAAAGGAAAAAGTTGCAAGCGAATCACTTCTTGTGATACCCCATTGTACTTAACCGTATTGGTAAGCTGAAGAAACCTTTTAATGTGGTCATGAGGATCATCAAGTGAGCGGCCCAAGAAGGGTTGAGCAGAGACCATTTGGATAAAGCCAGATTTGAGTTCAAAGTTGTTGGCTCCAATCTCAGGGATAACAATTGCATCGGTGTTGCCTTCTACGTGCGATTGCAAAAGCTCGATCATTGGTTGATTGTCCATGGTGACAATTGGTTGAGTAATGACTTCGGCTTGAGCTACTTTCTTCTTACGAGCACGAGTACGCATGCACACCTACAAAAGGATTAGAAAAATAGAAAGGAAATATTTTTGGTTTTTATGGTTTTTTAATTTTTTTTGTATTTTTGAAGATTTTATATATTTTTTTTTTAGGATTTTTGAAATTTTTAAAGCAAGGAAAATAACGTTCAAGGAAGAACGGATCCCAAAATCCAATGCGTCTCTCACTAAAAACCTTTAATCTTAACGAAAAGAGCCGGCAGCGGCGGCATTTAATACAAGGAATTTGCCTTGTAAGAAAACGTTATCGTCCGAATCTCTTCGAATTGACTATTGGTTCAAAGTGCGACTCAATTGTTCTTGGTGGAAATGAAAATGTTTTGGTTTGTTATCTATTTAAACTAATAGCAAGTAAATGTAAATGTCGTTGAGTAAAATTAAAGTTTTAAAGATTAAACCAAAAAGACGAGTTAAGAATAAATGCTTGAAAACTTAAAGACTATGTAAAAAAAACAATACTCGAACACTTAATAAAACTAACAGTTTAAAACTTTGCAAAAACAAGAAATTAGGTCCGTCGGAATCCCTGGTCGGAATAGGCTAATCGGAATAAGCTGATCGGAATACATGGGAAATAGGTCCAATTGGAATATGGAAACAAGCACCAATCGGAATGTGCTATCGGAAAGGCTAATCGGAATAAGCTGAAAATACCCTTATCGGAATAATGGGAAAATGGTTCTAATCGGAATGTAAGGGAGACACCCAATCGGAATACCACCAAATCAAACCAATCGGAATGATATTAAACCCTTTTCCGATCAAAAGATCGGAATAAAGGGGGTAGTGTAGTCGGAATACGTGGTCGGAAAAGGGTTTACCTTTTCCGATTACCCTCTTTGATCCGAAAGATAATCTAAGGAAATAAGCTATTTTGATAAGCTATTCACCAAAACTAGAACGAATCTATAATGAAACGGATTAAATAAGCTCAAATAACAACTTATCTAAACTTCAAATAAACAACTTTTAAATCAAACAATAAAAAGATGAACTTTTTAAGAAAACTTTTAAAAAGGTAAATAAGCTAAACATATAAATAAGCCAATAAGCACAAAGATCTAAAGCTTATTCGTATGAAAACTTAAATAAACATAAAAAGATTAACTTTTTAAGCACGAAAACATTAATGAACAACACGGATCATAAGTAATTCGCACCAAAAGTGAATCAAAATCAAAGAAAGGTAGAAGGAGATGAAAGATTAAAAGCTTAAACTTAAACTTGATTAATGAAATCAACAATACAAAGGTTTAATCTTGAAAGATTAAAAGAAAGAAAGATGAAAACTTAGTGAGAGAAAGTTGAGAACTTTCTCTCTCTAAAACTAGAGAGGAAAAATGAAAAGTGAAACTAAACACTAAAAACTAACTAGCCTCTAAAATTGTGAAGTGAAGTCCTATTTATAGGCGTTTGCTTGTGGGCTTGTGAATGGGCTTTGTTTTTGGGCTTCTTTTCTTCTTTATTCTTTAGTCTTTACGTTTCTTTAAATAAACGTTTCCGATTTTGGATTTTGAGAAGTGTCGGTGAATAATTCCAACTCGTCTTATAATCTTTTGTTTAATAGACTCGAGTTCTTCGACATATATGAATCTTCCATCTTTGGCCCTTTTCTTCGATAAATCTTCAAATAGGCACAATGACTTCAAATCTTTTGCATCTCTTGGACAATAGACTTCGTCTTGAGTCTTTTTCTTCGATAAACCCCGTGCAATCCCATGTTTTCTTCAATATTCACCCGGTTGACTCTGAAAACACAATAAACACAAAAACCACGCATAATTCCAAACAAATGATATTAAATACGTATTTTGGTCTTGTTTTAGCCAGAAATAAGTGGTAAAAGGATGGGTGTTTTTACACCTATCAATTACCTTGAGAAGATCTTATTCGATTCAAAAAGCAAAGCAAAGGTACATTAGACCATTCAAAGATTTTTTAATTGGCAGTGACATATTAACTTGATTAGCCTAAAAGAACTCAGTAATATTCATGATACTCGCGTTGCGTATCTAAAGATATATTTATCTTACGGATCTATTATCATCCCAAAGAAAGAGTTTCTATTCAACAATAAACTAAATTGTGTGGTATAATGTTATATTTCTAATTATTGAATTTTGAATTAAACCCTGAGAGGGTATGAATATGTTTGGAAACGCGAGGGTTATGCTCTTCTTTGTCTTATGACATCACTCTTTATCTAAATCTCGGGACGATATTTCCTTAAGGGGGAGAGACTGTAACAATCCTCAAATTTCACATATGTGTTATGTGCTATAATTGTCTCAATATGAAATTTTGGTTGGAAATTTTTTCTTTTCTGCCTTACTTGGTAAGATGAACTGCTTCTCACAACCTGAACTGCCATTACAACATATTCCTATATGTTGTCTACATAATGTATATGTCATGTCTAAGTTCTAAAAGTAATCTTATAAATTAAATACTAATAATAACATCTCAAATATATCTATGATGCCCTAAATTCTATTAGAAACCCTAGAATCCCTTTAAATAAGTTGTAAACTCAAGAATGGTAAACTATGAATGGAGAGTACATATGAATAAGTCCTTATGTATTATAAACAAGTTTTAAACTATCTTTGAAGACATAATAATACCTAAGAATAGTAAGAACAAACTATACAAAGCTAAGTACAAGTAAACGTACATAATAATTTAGATCATCACCTAAAAACCCTTGGTAAATAATGTTTCAAGCAATATAACTACATGATATCTATGTACAAGTATCAAGTACAATATACTAATTATAATCTATCATATAACGGAAAGGTAATTGATCACAAAACACTAATATTCACTAATCCAAAGCTAATTACAAGTTAAGACCTAGTAACCAAGATTGGCATATAAAATCTATTTCACATTGAATTAGAGTCTAATCTTTTGTAACTATTTATAAAACTCAACTAAGTATCATATAAAGATTATATATTTATTTCCCGTTAAGTTACAAATTAATAAAGCATAAAGTACAAGTTATCAAAGCATAGGATCTTAAGCTCCCATAATTATACCTATATTATGATAAGCCTATGTAAAATAAGAATGTAGAAACCTTAGAAGTCATAAAAATACTATATAATCCCTAGAATAAGTCTACATTATGATATAAACTGTAATTACCCAAGATAGAAAGTCATTAGGCTTAATGACCTAAAAACCCTTATATTAAGAAATCTACATAGAATCACTACCTAGTCTTTTAGGACAAGTCTACAAACACTTATATCAGTTCATTAAGGTTATAACATTATGTTAAGACAATGTAGAAGTACCCTAAAGCACAAGGTACAACATTTCAATGCATGACTTGTAAATTAGGTCAAAATGGGTATTTTTACCTTTTGGACATGTTTATTTAGAATAACTTAGTAAAACCAATGTAGGGACTTCATGAACACATTAAGGAGAATTTAGGATCTATGAATTGAGTTTAAATCAGTATCTAATTGAAGGATAATCACTTTTACTAACACTTAACCATAAATCATTAGAAACCCTAACCCACCTAAGTTTTCTTCCCATTTTCACATCAAACCTTTGTTAAACTTCAAACCAAAGACCCAAACTTCTTAAATACAATTTTTATACCCTAAATAAACCCTAATCCATAACTAATAACATTCCTAAACCCTTAATCAAAAAAATCACAAAGTATAAAGTTACAATCCCAAATTAAGACCCGGTTTTACATTTTCCCTCCAAAACTTGCTTTAAACACTTTCCCTCCCATTCTAAGTTTGAAAATCAGATATTTTACATGTTTTTGGATATTTTCCAATTGATGATAAGTAGGTGCATTACCTACTTGAAGCTAGACATCACCATTCCTATCTTAATATTACCGTGAGACATTTTAAGCCACAAACCATGCATTGGTTTGAATCTAACTCCTATAAACTTTCATAGACCTTTAATGGCCTTCCTTAGTCACTACCCTAGATAAGTTACACGTCCATGGCAAGAAACTTGGAGCTTAAGTGTTCAAATAGCTAAACTAGTACAAAAATGGGTTTCGGTCACACAGACCGAAATTGGTGTAGTCCCAAATTAATTTTTTGTGTGACTGAACTCGCCAGTCCTAAATAAACAGTCACACTTGAAGTCAGTTTGTATGACCATTACGTATTTTGTTTGTCACGCATATGAATATTTACGTGACTAGGGCTAACAAATGCTTTTTGGATGAGTCGTTAGTCACTTAATAATTTTAGAGTGTTACCGAATCACAGTCTGGTTCAAGTAGTAGTCACATTATACCTATACATGTGTGACAAATATTTGTCATACACACATTGAATGTGACCAAGAATCATATATGGTCACACAGACTTATTTTACAAGTGACAAATTGATAAACAAGGTTGTCACACACTTTATTTTAATGTGACTAGTATATTTTTTTAAATTTTAACCACACATGAGTTTTGTATGTGTTGCAAGTGGAAAGTAGGTATTGAAACATTTGCCACTATATTTATTTAAATGTGACAAATATTTTACAATTACTTGAAGACTATGATCAAATATAATACATGATCCTACTCAATAACCAAAAAATTATGTGACTATATGTTTTCCAATAGTCACAACATTTGAGAAATGTGAAACTAAATTATATTTATGGTCACATTATAATGGGATTATATGTGACCAACACATTGAAAAAGACACACAGTAAAATATTCATGTGACAAATGTTTAGAACCAAATGTAATCTCAATTTTCACTAATGTTGATATGAGTTACATTTTTTAGTGTTTGTATGACTAAAGTCACTACACCTAGTCACAACAAGTATTTTTCTATGTGACTAACTAAGCCCATAAAATAATAGTTTGTCTCAACAAGTATTTTTTTTATGTGACTAACTAAGCCCATCAAAAAAAATTGTCACACACATTTATAAGTGCGTGTCGAAGCTTCCTTGATACTATTCCCTGCATGCATTGAGTTCAGACTATTTGCTGCAACTCTTCATTTGCCCCAATAAAAAACTGTGGTTGTTATGGGTTGTATAAATACCCTGCCTATGGTTATATAATATATAATATCACCAACTAACAGATCATCTTCCCCAAATCAAAAACACATTTTTACTTTCTATTAATAGATCCTCCATGGCAGATTCTCAAGGAAGTACCTCTGATGCAAATGCCACCCCTGTGTTGGACGAGATTTTGCAACTCACTGGTGGTGCAAATATTTCGTATGCCACCAGGGTATACTTGGAGCAACTAATTATTGAAGAGAAGGCCTTTACTAATGATATCCGGGATTTGATTGAACCGGTTAAGGTAAGCCTAAAAAGGGTACGTACTGCACTTTCTGAAATGAAGACCAAGCATCCAGCTACTGATTGCGAGGAGTCTATTAAAGATTTTGCTGATTTAAAGAAGAGGTTGGAGACGAAGCTTTAACGTTTGAACATTATTGTTCAGGAACAAGTTGAAGGTGTGGATGAGTTGAAAGCTTGGTCCACTGAAATGGAAATGGTTCCACCAGTAGAAGAAAATGTTTGATGATGGTTGTGCATGGGCACATATCTTTTTGCTGTTTTAGCCCATCAATATGCAGTTTGGGTATGTCGTGTCTAAACTAGCTCTTTTGTTTAAGTTAAAGTACTCCGTACCCATGTTTTGCTTCACTGCATATCTAATATGTATATAATGTCTAATGGTAATGGTATTGACATTTATGTTTAATTTGGTTTAATGCTTAATGGTTGCTATTGTGTTTATCTTAATTTTTTATTACATCTAATTAAATTGTTCTTTAACTTATACTTATGCTTAATATCAGTATCTGTTGTAATTTTTGGGGGTTAAGATAGCATAATGTGATGTGTGTATGAAACTAAAGAAGGTACATGAACTGATTTAAGTATGAATTTGAGTACAAACTTGACAAGTATGACAAAATTCTGTATTATAGATTATGCAAACTTCTTGCAGACACAAATTTATACTCATTATGTCAATAGCTAGTGCACTTCAGTAATGTGCAGATTTTTACAATACATGCTAATCACAAAATTTGTGAATACAGACTGAAATAAAAACCAACTATAACCTATTGTAACTAAACATTAGGTGTGCAGGCAATAGGACGTTTAAATCATGTTGTCAATAAGCTTAAACATACAGTCCCAAACACCCCTTATGTTGAGCAGTATATCAAAATTACAAAGGAATAATGAAATTTAAGCAAATTCAGGGCATGCAACCAATATGATATATAAAGGTGAGCAACAAAAGACTTAAATAAGCTGGATAATCAATAAAATAAGCATTCACAAGCCAAACCACTAGTGGAGTTGAAACTGATACAAAATGATGCAATAGCTATATTTACATTATGCAGTTCAGTAATTGCAACTCAAATCACCAAATTGAACACTATGTAGTATGTCACTAGCTATATAATCAGATATGCAACTCAACTCACCAATCTGAACATTCTTTTTGAACACAAAGTTTCACTAGTATGACAGAATTCAATATGACAGATTATGAAAACTTACACTTAGTTAGCTATATCAGCAGGACACAATTGAAATCTGATTTTCATAAAAACATAATTAAAAGAACCACTGAATGTTAAAGAAATTTTACATTCAAATAAAAGAGATTACAAGTGTTTTGTAGAAAAAATGAAAGATTAAATGTGTGATATGCACACAAACATAAATCCTTAAACAAGTACTAGAAACTATCCTCTAAAAGAACAAGTTAAATACGATAAAAAGGTCGATTGTGCCAACTTGAGCATGACAGGCTTCACTTGGTTTTTCGTATGACAACTCCTTCACCGTCTGCTCGATAGTAGTCACTGTGTGAATCATCACCTACATGTGCATCTGGCAAAGTGTTATCATTGTTCTGGTGAATAACTGTACTAAATTCCTCATCGACTTCGTCATATGTATCTTTGTAATTCTTGCTAGGGGTCCTGAAGACAATAGACATATTTTTGTGTACCTGGTCTTGGACATAAAACACTTGTCCTGCTTGTGAGCCCAATATGAACGGATCATCCTTATGGCCTAAGTTATTCAGGTCTACCAATGTATATCCAAGAAGCTTATCTTTTTTGACCGCATGTTTCTTGTGATTAACCCAATCACACTTGAAAAGAGGTATTCTCCTGAAACGGTAATCTAGTACCCATATCTCTTGTAAAACCCCATAATAAAATATTTTTTTTTGTTTCAACTTCTTTGGATATATGAGTATCTTCTACCTCAACAAAAACCCCACTGTTCTAGTGAACTTTGCCATCATTTATTTTCGTACGAAATGTATACCCATTGATGTTATATGCATCGTATTTCACTACCGTGGCGCGTGGTCCAAAAGATATCCACCTAACAGTATCTGATACGCTATCTTTTGATATTGCTAACTCTCTCAAAACCTGAATTTCAACAGTTAAAGAATAGTGTTTTAGATAAAAAATGGTGTGTTGGTGGACTTCTACCTAGCTAATGACAATGCTTCTAATTGCTACTGAGAGTTGGAGATCGCCTCATTATGTTGTAAGTGCTTATTTATTATTCTCTACTACTAGCTTAGTATTGGTTTTTGAGATGTTAAGTTAACCAATATTTAGCAAAAAACAAACAGTTATACACATCATACAAGTAATTACCTCATTATGTAACCACTTAGCAAAAGTTTTACAATGCTTAGCCTCAAGCAATGTTATTCGTTTACCCGGATTATTTTTTTTCGAAAAATTCTTGTGTCGCCTGAAACGAAACAATGTATTTGATTAATTTTTTTGTTTTTAGAATAATTATATCAATGAAATAGACATGTGTTAGTAATACTTACTCGATATAGGGGAAAAGTTCATCTGTATTTTGTAGTACATACAAATGAGCTTTTGCAAATAGTTCCCCATTCATTTCGAATGGTGTGCCGGCCGACAATGGCATCCCGTCCTCATTTCCATTGGTTACATCTTTATCAGGTGGCAAACCAACAGATTTCATTGTTTTATGATACTCGCTAAAAAACTTTATTGTTTCTTCCGCAATGGTCTCCTCAGCAATGCATCCCTCTGGTCTGTTTCTGTTTCTAACATGGTTTTTAATAACCTTCATACATCTTTCAAATGGGTACATCCACTGAAAGCATATGGGACCACACAATCTTACCTCTCTAGTTAGGTGCACAGTCAAGTGTATCATAATATCAAAAAATGACGGAGGAAAGAACTTCTCAAGTAGGCACAGTGTCACAACTAGTTCTTGTTACATCGCATCTAGTTCTTCCAATTTGATTTCTTTTCTACATATAGATTTAAAGAAAAAGCAGAACATGATAATAGCATATCGTGTGGGTGGATGCATGATTGAACGTATTGCAATTGGTAAAAACTCTTGCATCAGCATGTGATAGTCATGTGACTTAAGGCCAATGAGCTTCCTTTCCTTTACGTTGACCAAACTAGCAAAATTTGAAGAATATCCCTGTGGTATTCTGAGGTTGGCTAACGTTTCACAAAATTTGTCTTTTTCAGCATTAGTTAACGTGTAGCCTGCTGGAGGTAGTGTTGTTTTGTCTTGTTCTAGCCTAGCAAAAAGCTCAGGTTTTATACCCAAAGCTGCCAGATCCAATCGTGCCTTCAATCCATCTTTCGTCTTACCAGGAACATTTTGCAAAGTTCCAACAAAACTCTCCCCACAATTTTTTTCTACGTGAATAAAGTCAATACAATGTGGAACAGGATTATGCCTATAATACCTTAGCCTTCGATACCAAATGTTGAATTTCTTCCAATACGATTCAGTAGGTTGGCTTGAACTACCCTCGTCTTCCTCTGTTGCTTTTCTTTTGTAATTTTGAATTTTCCCACCTCTGCCTCTTGTATCTTTCTGGTTTCCTGGTGCGTTATTGTTAGTTTTCTTTACTTTTCCCCACTTATTTTGAATATGTCGAACTTCGTCGTATATTTCTTCCCCTGTCTTTGGTACTGGAGCAAGTGAAAGTTCTCGTTGTCCATTAAACGATTTCCTTTGCTTTCTGAATGGATGGGTGTATGGTAGATATCGTCCGTGACCAGCATAACTTTGCTTGGCTGAGGCCGAAAGTCTTACACAATGTGTATCTTTCCCACATACCACGCAACTATTGAATCCACTATATGGGCAGCCGCATAATGTACCCAGTGCTGGGTAATCATTTATTGTCCATAACACAACGGAATGAAGCTTAAAGTTCTGTTTTGTTGACGCATTATATGTATCAACACCAAGTTCAAATAAGGTAGACAGATCATCAACTAACGGTTCTAAGAAAACATCAATATCATTCCCCGGATATCCCGATATAAGGGTCAAAAGCATGATAAACTTTCGTTTCATACACAACCATGGAGGAAGGTTGTATATGACACATAAAACTGGCCATACACTGTGATGCCTATTACCTGAGTTGATGTCAACCCCATCAGTCGATATCCCCATCCGTATATTTCTTGGATCTTCTGCAATTTTGGGTAATTTTTTTCATCTATGGTACGCCATGCCTGTGAATCTGCAGGGTGACGTAAAACACCATCTGTTATCCTCCTTGTTGCGTGCCATCTCATGTTTTCTGCAATACTTGGTATCTTAAACAATCGTTTTAGTCTTGGTATAATTGGGAAGTACCACATCGCTTTGGCTGAAATGTTTTCGTAAACTTTCTTTGTCTTATTGTCGACCTTCCTTTATGTTGTCCCACAAGTTGAGCAAGCAGTCAATTTTGAGTTAGTTTTCCAGTAAATCATGTAGTTTTTGATACATACATGTATCTTTTTGTATCCTGATCCCATCAGTCGCATCATTTTTTATGCCTGATAAGTTCTTTCAACTAGTTCGTTACCAGCAGGTAGCATCTTTTTAATCAAACCTAGTAATTCAGTAAAGAACTTATCACAAGCTCCATACTTACCCTTCAAGTTGAGAAGTTGAACTATTGCAGACAACTTTGTGAAGTCGGGACATCCTTCATAAAGTGGCTTTTCCGCGTCTATTACTAGTTGTTGAAACTTGGCAATGTCATCCTCATCAAAATCATCTTTTGTAGCGTTAACCATCTCTATTGTTGTTGGGCCATATGTTGGAATTTCCGAACCAGCATCCGTGTTGACATCCGTGTTGTCAACATACTCTGTTGTATCATCAACTAATATTTGGGCATTTGATGATTGCTCGTCCTTTTCTCCATGTTTTATCCAATTTGTGTAATTTGTATTAAACCTATGTCTGAATAAATGGAATCCTACAGATTCTACTGTACCCTCTATGTGGTTTAAGCAGTTGTTACAGGGACATAGAATTGTAAGTGGTCCATTATGACTTTCTGGGTGGCGGTTAATCTCCTCTTGCGCTTTTTTTGACATATTCAATAAACGCTTCTACTCCGTCAAAATATACTTTTTTAGTCCTATTACCTCGTATCCAAGACTTGTCCATCATAGTGTTGAGGATAAATCGTACCGTATATATCCTACAAATTAAAAAAAATAATATATCATATCTAAGATAAAACATTCTTGAAGGTTTAAGGCACATAGCATGAATCAATAACGCATAATATAAAACCCCAAAATCCAATCACATATATATACTAATTATCTAAACAAAATGCATATGAACACTACAGATTATAATCCTAATAAAAACATTACCTGATTTATAAAGTAATGAAATTAAAACTGGTGTAGATGGCCGGACAAAATAGTTGTTGATGGCTGGAGAATGAGGGATAGAAAAAAAATTATGTGATGAGTTTAAAATTTTTTGGAGTTATTTTCAATGTTCAATAAATAACATTTTGGAGGAAATTTTTCGATTTTCAAAAAAATAAAATTTTGGAGGCATGTTTTAAATTTCGCTCAATAAAAGTTTGAAGATTCAACAAAATAAAAGGTTTTAAAATTTGACCCGAAAATGTAGGTTATTTATCATCTGACAATGTAGGTTATTTGACCTGAAAATTTGACCCGAAAATGAATATTCAACAAAATAAAAGGTTTTAAAAGTTTGAAGATTCAACAAAATAAAATCTGACCATCATAAGAATTTGTGTATTTATGACTTATACCCTTTTATAAATATGTTATTTATGATTTATTAAACATAAGTCTAGATGGGATTATGTGTCATAAGCTTACATTTTCTGGTTTATATCTATTAAAAAATTAATATAATGCATGAAATATATTTAAGGAATTATTATTTTAGACGGGCCAATACGGTGGAGTCGTATTATCAGGTAACCATATAACATAAACAAATATGTTAAAAGTGATAGTATCAATATTAAGACAAAAAAAGTCAACAAACGACAATTATTATGAAAGACGAAGTATATAAAACTTGATAAAAATTATATTAATGAAAATACATTAATTATGTTTTAAATAAGTAACATATAATATATGCAAACGTTTTATACCGCTTTTAAAAGGTCGGTGCTTAAAAGGTTTTATGACTTATTTCATCAAAACCACGTCTGAACGTAACATAAATGATGAGTAATTTGTTATCTTACTTAATTTAAAACCTAAACGTTAAACAATTTAACCCTAAACCATATAACCCTTAAACCATAAACCTTAATTAAACCATAATTCATAATCCTACATACCATAATCCCTAATCCTTAAACATTAAACCCTAAACATTAAACCTCAATAAACACTAAAACTTAAACCAATGAACCCTAAACAACCAATGAACCCTAAACACTAAATCATAAACTGGTACATATAAACCTTAAATCCTATTTAACCCTTAAACTATAAACCCTAGCTAACTAAACCATAAATCATAAACCTTAAAACATAAACCAATAAACCTTAAACCCTAATTAAGCCCTAAGCCTTAAAGTAATGCACCCTAAACATACAGTACACCTTAAATCCTATTTAACCCTTAAACCACAAACCCTGGCTAATTAAACCATAAATCATAAACCTTAAACCATAAACCAGTAAACCTTAAACCCTAATTAAGCCTAAACCTTTAAAGTAATGCACCCTAATTAAACACTATATCATACACCTTAAACCATTTAACCTTAAATCCTATTTAACCCTTAAAACCACAAACCCTAGCTAATTAAACCATAAATCCTAAACCTTAAACCTTAAACCATAAACCAATGAACCTTAAACCCTAAACCCTAAACCAATGCACTCTAAACACTATATCATACACCTTAAACCTATAAACCTTAAAACCTATTTAACCCTTAAACCATAAACCAATGAACCTTAAACCCTAAACTCTAAGCCCTAAACCTTAAACTAATGCACCCTAATTAAACACTATATTATACACCTTAAACCATTTAACCTTAAATCCTATTTAACCCTTAAAACCACAAACCCTAGCTAATTAAACCATAAATCCTAAACCTTAAACCTTAAACCATAAACCAATGAACCTTAAACCCTAAACCCTAAACCAATGCACTCTAAACACTATATCATACACCTTAAACCTATAAACCTTAAATCCTATTTAACCCTTAAACCATAAACCAATGAACCTTAAACCCTAAACCCTAAGCCCTAAACCTTAAACCAATGCACCCTAATTAAACACTATATCATACACCTTAAACCATTTAACATTAAATCTTATTTAACCCTTAAAACCACAAACCCTAGCTAATTAAACCATAAATCCTAAACCTTAAACCTTAAACCATAAACCAATGAACCTTAAACCCTAAACCCTATAAGCCCTAAACCCTATAAACCTTAAATCATAATTAATCCTAAACCACAAACCCTAGCTAATTAAAACTTAAATCCTAAACCTAATTAAACCTTAAACCATAAACCAATGAACCTTAAACCCTAAACCCTATAAGCTCTAAACCATATAAACCTTAAATCATAATTAATCCTTAAACCACAAACCCTAGCTAATTAAACCATAAATCCTAATTAAACATTAATAAACCACACTATCTAATTAAACCATAAATCCTAAAACTTATACCCTAATTAAACATAAACCACTTCATTAACCCTAAACCATAAACCCTAAATCATAAATCCTAAACCTTAACCCTCAACCCTATATATACCTTAAACCATAAATCCCAACCCTAAACCATAAACCCTAACACATTACTAAACTATATATTTGTCACCCTAATCTTATTAAACCGACCATTCTTAATCGAGCTTATTCATATTTAAGTTATTTAACTAAAATTTTATGTTTAAAATTAATTAAAGTAATATTTTTATGTTATGTTTAAAATTATAACCTTTTTAAAATTAGTTAATTTTGAGAAAAATGTTTTTAATAAAAATACAACGTATATGTTTTTTTATTTACTTACTATTATTTATTTATTATTAACTTTTTATAATTAAATGTTAGTTACTATAATTTTATTAGTAAGTAATTTTAAATAATATTTACATTTTCATTAAACAAAAATAATATCCAGCAACCATCTAGCTTGTAACCGCCACCATCTTCAGAATCACACACAGGAAGAACAAACCCTAAATCTTCATCCATACACAATAAAAAAAATAAAACCCTCATACACAATAGTCGCCAATCTACACAATCATTAACGACATGACGAATCAGGAAAAAAGGTAATGAAACAATCAGTATTGTTCTATTTAAATATTAGGGTTCATACGAATAGTGTAAGTTTGTTATGGTATTAGGGTTTACACTAATTTTTAATGCATGTATGTGGACCTATTTCATTTTTAATTAACGTGATTCGATTTATAGGACTAGCCCTTCTTAATCTATGTCATTTTTAATTAACGTGTTTATATGGTCTATGTTTCAATCTTGGTTATGGTTTTTCCACATGTGTCCGGATATGGTCCCATGGTATATTATAGTTACAGGTTTTTTGGTATGATATTGTTTTAGGTCTTTTGTAATCAGTTGGATATGGTCCCCTACCCAAACATATGCATAACTAAATCCAAATGTTGTTAGGGCAACCACAACCATGCTACACATACTACCAAACACTACCTTCATCGACATATAACTAACATTAATATGTACATGTTTGCATAAGTTAGCAATATAAGTCCGATTCAGAGTTTGACCACAAGTTCTTCAAGTACTCCATGTATTCTCCGTCCATTGTTTGTAGGCATACATAATGTAAGAAGGTTCGGTCAAGGAATGCTGCATAAGGGAGCAACAACAAAGGCAAAAGGAATGTTGGAAGATTGGATGATGTCAGTTCTCCCTGTGTAATATGAACAAATTTTTTATGTTTTGTTGGTCTGTTATTGCTGGGCACCTGTTGCATTTTCAACCTACAGGTTGCAACAATTTAATAGATTTGTATGCATTACTATCATTATGAAACAATTATCAGTTATATCTAATCAACAATACGTGTTTGTTAATTACTTAATATAAGTATAATATGGCCATGTACAATTCACTATATGTTATATCCATTTTCTTATAATATATGAATTCAAGTTTTTATGCAGTGTAAACTAAGGGTTTTTGGTTGAATGTTAAAATGTGATAAATAGTATAACATTTTGTTCAAACTTTAATTTTACCAGGAAACTCAAAGGGAAAAGTTTAATGTTTAATTTGGAGGCAAATTGGAGTTCAAAAATTTGGTTGTGTAATTTTTGTATTTGGAGCCAAAATTTTCACGAAAATTTTAAATGTCCATGCTAAGTTAATGCATATGCAGTTACCATAATATTCTAATTCCATCTCCATTTCAAATCCTGATTTTTCTCCAAAATCACAAATTATACCATAATTTTCTAACTCCATCTTCATCTCAATTACTGTCATCACTAGTTTCATACCATTTCCACTTATTGTTCTTGTACACATCGGTTTATGGTCAATAATCATGGACACTGAAAACAATGATCAAAATTATAATGTTAATGATGATGATTATTTGGTTAATAATCATGATGTAAATCACGATAATCAAGGAGATTATGAATCAGAGGATTATGGTGATCAATCAGAAGAGGATGAAGACATCAGTAAACAAAAGGTTGTTAATAAGAGGGGTATAACTAGGTTATCTAAGTTTTGGATAAAATATGGAAGTGTCATGAAGATAAATGTAAACTTTGATGCACTGAATAGAATATCAGGGCCAAATAGATCATTGTTTATCAGTTTTTTAGGAGACACGGTTCGGAAGCAGATAGGATTGAAGATTCTATCGTGGAAAGATGTGAAGGCGGAAGCAAGAGAAAAACTTTGGACTGAAACCACGATACGCATACAAAAAATTTTACCCAGCTATTAGTCTTATTCATACATTTACTTTAACATTATGTTTATATGTGCGGCAATACTTTGAATTGGATGTGTCCTACAAAAAGTTGGTAATGAATAAGCTAGGTGAACTACTAAGAAATTTCAGAAGTAAATTGACAGCTAAGCACATAGTTCCAAACCTAGATAATCCTGAAAAACTAAATGTACTTCCAAAGAATTACAGAGCAATCGTCAATTTCGAACACTGGGTTGCTTTTGTAAACCACACGGCGACAGAAGAATTTAAGGTTGATAATTTATATTTCGTTTTACATTTATAAACACCGTATGTATGTATTGTTTGGAAACTCCGTATGACAAACACAGTCTGTTACGTACTAGCAACTTCTCATCCAGTAATCTCATTGGAAACTCCGTATGACAAACACAGTCTATCACACTATTTATCATTGAGATTTTTAGTTTTAACTAATTCTATTCTTTTGTTGTTGCTTCAGGTGTATATTTGTCAACTGTGGGCAAAAGTATCATTAAAATATATCCTGATACCCCAGATTCTCAAAAGTTAAAATCATGGTATGCTACTGAAGGCAAAGAAAACCTCCTTAGAAACCGTGGGTGCTAGTTTGCTTCCCTCAATGAGAAATGGTGGTCGATCCATGTATACTGACCATGTGACACTTGACTATATAACAAGCAACCCGTCTTTGGGCGAAGACAAGGTATATCAGACATAAATAAGCAAACAATGAATTTCATAAGTTTCTAAATAAAAAATACTATAAAATTTCTCATTGGTTAGATACTGAACATTTGTTTTGTGGCAGACTGTGTTCTTTAACACACGAGCTTGCATGAGTATGATCAGAGGTGAGCAAAACATGTCTTATTGAGGATGCAAAACCTGTAACAAGAAAGTTACTGTAAGTGATTCTGGATACTGGTGTGACGACTGTTAGAAGAATGTGAGCGAGAGCAGTTTAAGGTTTGTGAACTTCTGACTAACTTACAAAGTTACATGATTATTTCTTACATTGTTATAGCTTACAAAAATATACATTTAAATTCTTTAAAGGTGGTTATGATCTACTTGGACGGACAAAGGATCAGATAAGAACAACTGAACAGGTAAATGCTGCCATGGCTACATGTAATGCTCTAAAGCTGGACGGCCTTGTCATTGTTGAGGTATGTGTATATGAAATATTCTTCACAATATAATATTTGTTCACCTGCTAAAAGTACCTGGGCTGAAACCCGTTGGGTGGGTCAGAGAAAAAACTTAAGAAACATTTTGACTTCATGCTAATATCCATGTCTGGGTAGTATAAACTTATTAAGATGTAGTTGGAGGTTCTATATCCTAGGACTCAGGTCCAAGTAGTTAAGAATGTGATTGATACCCATGCTAGTTTTGAATTGATCAACAGTGATAATACGTCCCGCATGAGATATGTAACCGCTGTATCTTTTTGGTTTCGCACAATAATTGTTTGTGATATTGATGCCACTATGTGGCTAGCAGTAATGTTTGGTTTTTATGTTTCTTGCATAAAATCTGTTTTCTTTATATTTCAGGTTCCTTGGTCTTGGATTTGCTGTCTGTATTTGGTAAGCTTGCGGATTTTGTTGGTATTTCTTTTGGCCCCTACGTAGTTAACTATACTCGATACAAATGGGAGTGTAGCTCATATGGTAGATCGCTCGCATTGCATGCGAGAGGCACGGGGTTCGATTCCCCGCACTTCCTTATTAACACTTTTGGTCACTGTTTGCTTAAATTTGTTGTGTGACTACATATCATAAAAGGTCACACAAACATACACATCATGTGACTAATGGATGCATATAGTCACACAAAATACAATTTCCTTAACTTGATAAAGCATACAGTCACACTTATTACTAATATTGGTAACTCTTTGGTTAATTGTATGTGGCTAACTCACTACCATTAACATGATGTGTGTGACTACATATCATAAATGGTCACACAAACATAAACTTCATGTGACTATTGGATGCATATAGTCACACAAAATACAATTTGCTTGACTTGGAAAAGCATACAGTCACACTTATTACTACTATTGGTAACTCTTTGGTTAATTGTATGTGACAAACTTAGTACTATTAGCATGATTTGTGTGACTACATGTCATAAAAGGTCACACAAACATACAATTCATGTGACTATTGGATGCAAATAGTCACACAAAATACAATTTTCTTGACTTGACAAAGCATACAGTCACACTTATTACTACTATTGGTAACTCTTTGGTTAATTGTATGTGTCTAACTAAATACCATTAACATGATTTGTGTGACTACATGTCATAAAAGGTCACACAAACATACAATTCATGTGACTATTGGATGCATATAGTCACACAAAATACATTTTACTTAACTTGACGAAGCATACAGTCACACTTATTTCTACTATTGGTAACTATTTGGTTAATTGTATGTGACAAACTCAGTATCATTAGCTTGATTTGTGTGACTACATGTTATAAAAGGTCACACAAACATACAATTCATGTGACTATTGGATATATAGAGTCACACAAAATACAATTGGCTTGACTTGACAAAGCATACAGTCACACTTATTTCTACTATTGGTAACTCTTTGGTTAATTGTATGTGAAGGTCTACGTATTCTAAGGATTTGGTAAATGATGGATGATCTATTGATTAGATTGTGGAAATGGGGAAGAAGGAGATGAGGTGTAGAGAGAGAAAGGAAAGAAAAGGAAAAGTAGAGAGAGAAAGTGATTAGATTAAATGAAATGTTGTAAATGAATGAACCACCAACCCCCTCCTAACATGCTAGGAGGGGTATATATATAGCCCACCCTACATGTGGGCTATATGGACTATACATTACACAGTGGATCACGAGCCTATTACATAATTATCATTGGAGCGACCGATCCTTCATAAATACGTAAAACGTATTTCCAACAATCTCCCCCTAAGGGAGGTCGCTCCAAGTTACAAAGTTCTAAATATTCTATGACTCGTGATCTATGCTAATAATGATGTGACCGAGACTTTCTTTGGGAAAACACATTTCCAACAATCTCCCCCTAAGGGAGGTCACACCATTTTACAAAATCTTAAACCTAGCATCTATGCTTGAGTCTTCGATCTTGTTCTTGTGAATATGCTTGATGTGATCTTTGACTTTAGTCTTGAGCATGTTTCCTTGCCTTGACCTTGTGCATTCATCACTTGTGAAATTTGCCTCTTTGTGACTTCATGTTCCACATACTTATACCTTTAAATTCTTGAAAGCTTCAGAGTTTGATACAGCGGAAGACTTGACCTTCAGACTTTCTTGAATTTGTTGAAGTACTAAGTGTGTGTAGTATAAGCATGTGGTGACGACTTCTTCTGGATTATACACCGCAATGCCACCTTCTTGTTACGCTGCATAAGACAGTTAGCAACAAACCATATACACGGATGAAATGGCCTTGAACATTTCATTCTAATTCGGTAGCATTTTACCTCCGGTCGGTAAAGACCGTTGGACGATATTAAAATATCGTACTTGTGACAGGTAGTTTCAATAAAGAACCTCCTTGACAAGATTTCGCGGGTAAACCCGTTCTCTTTACTCGACCGTCCAAAGCTGACTGCGAACGTAAAGAGTGAATCATTTGGATAATATTATCCGCATGATTTGAAGCCGTCAATTCATGTTCCTGGAACAAGTGAAGTTCAATTAAGAACCGCACCATCGTTGCTTTCCAGTTGTCACTAGCTTGATTCATATAGAATCTTGCAAGTTACCTACCAAGTGCTGTTTGATGTTAACACTAGAAGGATTTCCACTCGTCACTGTGATCAATAAAGAGTCACTCTGAGTGTTCTGGCAAGATCATATGATAATGCGTAGAGGCCTGGAACGTGTTTAAATTCATTTAAGAATTAAACCACTGTTGCTTTCCAGTTATCACAAGTTTGATTCATAAAGAATCGCACAAGTCACCTACCATGAGCTTTTTGATATTCGCTCAAGAAGGATTTCCATCTTCATTGTAAATACTTTCGTATTACTCGGATGTTCAGGCAAGATCATGAAGATTTTGCGTAGGACTCTTAAGATCGTTCTTACTTTTCACATTGTGTGAACAAGCAAGGAATAATGAAAGTGTGTCCTAATGAGATATTTGATGATCTCAAATGGCTCTAGACTCGATCGTGCATTTTGGATTTTTAGTGATCGGAGGCTGGAGAGGAGTGCCACCTTTTCAATACCAATTTATTCGGAGTGAATAAACCAATAGATAATGTGTTGATCTCCGTGTGATTAAAACAAATACCTTTTGAGAGATATTTGAGTTAGCTGGGAAGGGTTGTGCATTGCATCACTGGGTCCATGATGTCTTTCTTCAATATCAAGAATCATTAAGAATGATCTCAATAGCATATGAATTGACCCGATTTCTGCCTAAGGTTGTAAGGAGGGCTTCTTTCTTTACACCCTTTATCTTTACAATTCTTTTTCATTCTTCAACCCCTTCAATGCTTACCAATACGTCATAACTAGCACCTTGTTGTGATTGTTCCAGTGCTAACTTAAGTACTTGGTCAGCATTTAGCTACGTTCACAATCTTTCTCCATCTTTCCTAAGGACTACTATTTCTAGCTATGGAATGTCCTTGGGAAGATTCCTCTGGTTCTAGAGAAATCATTGGACTTTAACCTATCCTACCATCCTTATGTCACCACAATCTTCACCGTCGTGAATAGAGATGTTTTGGGTAAGTGTATGTCACCATGAAATCCATTTTGAAGTGCAAATCCATTTTGCTCCCCCTTAACATATGCTACGATATTCGAAAACATTTCGCACATGTCGGGATGAGCTAACACGTTAAGTCAAACCATTTATGATTGATCATATCCCATATTAAATCACATTTTCTCCCCCATATTTAAAATATTAACCCAATCGATGTTTTTAATATCAATTGATTTAATAGCATTTTAAGAAAATTTGGGAAGAAAAATGCAAATCCAATTATCTTCATGAATTTAACAAGCTCCCCCTCAAATTAATGAGGGTGTACTTGAAACGTAAATTAAATACCTTTTAAACACAAGTGTAAGGTATTTATTACGTGCAAAGATCAGATATAATAATGAATTCACAAGATTAGCAATGTACGAGGTTGGACCTGAATAATGGAGAACAGCATATGAAAGAAGCACATGGTTCTTGTTCACGAATGTTGGTCACCTCGTCACGTCCCCGAGAAAATTAATTCCCGTTGTTGAGTCAAAGCTTTCCGGTGAAATGCTTGACTTGATTATGAAAAGCGGGTTGCTATCTGAAATAATAGCAAACCATTTTGAGCATGTTTTAAAAGTTTGAACTTCTGCTCGAACTTTATTTACAACCCCGTGTCATTATTGAATGACATTTCTAGGTTCGTAAATATTATCGATTCCAGAAGACATGCTCTTTTTATCAAAACATTTTTGAACACACAATTTTGAAAGATTTAGAAAAAAAACCTTTTGAGAAATTCTTGAAAAATTGTGTTCAAAGTTTTGAAAACCAATTACTTGAGCTTAAGATTTGGAATATCTTAGGAAAGCTCAAGTCCGAGAAGTTGTAAACTTCTCGTTGTAAGGATAAGTTACCATCGGCGATAACCTTTCCTTTTATCTGAAGAACGAGTCCTAAGCTGACATTTACTTAGAAGTCGTATTCATGAGCTTGAAAACTTTGACTGTTTTAACGGAAAGCTCATGACCGAGAAAGGTTAATTTCTCGTTATGAGGAAAAGTTCTCTTATGTAAAAGATACACTTTCCTTTCTGAGCTTAAAACTTCGAATGTTTTAAGACAAGCTCATGACCGAGAAAATTGAATTTCTCGTTATGAGGATAAGTTTATCATTAATGATAAACTTTCCTTTATTTGAAGTTCGAGTTACAGTCTGACATTTAACTGTAAGTCATTGTGCATGAGCTTAAAAGCTTCGAATGTTTTTAATATTAGCTCATGCCCGAGAAAAATTAATTTCTCGTTGTAAGGAAAAGTTTATCATCGGCGATAAACTTTCCTGCCTTTGAAGCACGGGTTACCATCTGATATTTAATGATAAGCCTTTGTGCATGAGCTTAAAAACTTGGAATGTTTTTGATATAAGCTCATGCCCGAGAAAAATGAATTTCTCGTTTTTAGGATAAGTCATCATCGGGATGAACTTTCTAGTCTTTTGAGAGCGAGTTACAGTCTGTTATGTGACTGTAAGTCCTTTTTGCAGCTTAACCATGAATCCCCTGAGACATTTGTTTCTCTGATATCTGCTTCTGCAACAACCAAACTCTAAGAGTGTCCTTAGTTGAACGGTAAACAACGATTGGACCGCTTCGTTCTTTTGGAACATCAACTTTGGTACCTACATTCTCATTAGGAATTTGCTTGCTTTGACATGGGTTAGCGATATCAATTTTAGAAGCACGTGGGGGTTCACAGTTGGCTTTACTTGTGTCAGAGGCGACCTGAGTAGATGATTCACTTATCTTAGCTGGAAAACGTTTCCTTTTATAGAAAACCTTGAGTTTAGGCTTAAGTGAAGTATCATCTTTATCAATTTCCTCCCTAGTAGTCTTAGTAGAATCGGAGACTATCCTAGTTAAAGGGCACTCGTTTCCTACAAGAGTGAAAGTTCTACCAGTGGGGCGCCAAACTTTACCAAAGGGTTTGATTTTAGCGACCCACTGAGATTTAAGTCTAGCACGGGAGTTCACCTCATTAAGTAATTTCTTGATACAAGAATCATGATTTGCCGTAAAGACACATTTTCTACATGTTTTACAAGTAGCATATTTAATGTCCGAGTAAGATCTAGAATTCCTAGATGATTGATTGATGCTCCTAGGATGTGACATGCTACGGTTAGCAGTGTTGGGTAATCTAGAAGGCATCTGACTAGGTTGGACATAGCTATCTCTTACATGTGTCTTTTGAATAGCTTCCCTTTGACCAAAATCATGGCGCACATCAGTTGAACTAGTTCTAGACGTGTTCATTGAACTATTCTTAGAGAAACTAGGGGCAATCATGTGATGAGGTCTTGCTAAAACTGATTTAGTCACATTAGGCCTAGTTGGTGGAGTGACTGTTCTAGAAATATGACCCAAATCAACTTGGGAGGCAAACCGCGGTCTCGAGGATAGTGGTCGCTCGGATCTAAATGCAGTAGGTTGTCTGACAATCGGTTGTCTGACAAACTGATTTGTAGGCGGTTTCCCCAAGATTGATGGTTTTTCAAACTTAGTATCCACACTAGGTCCTCTAGTTTTCCTTAACTCGTTTTTCAACGCAGCTATAGCAAAAACCTTTTCCTGAACTTGAGCTTTTAAGGTCTCATTCTCTTTGAGCAATTCATCTTGGGATGTCAACTTAGATTCAAGCAACTTAATTTGTTTCAAAAGATTATCCTTTTCAGCTTTAGAATCTAAAACTATTTGATCCAATTTTCGTTCAAGAACAACGTTTGACTTTTCAAGTTTTTCAAAATATGTTTCATATTTCTCCGTTTTCTTTGAAAATTCAATTTTGGCATCCTCAAGCTCTTTGGATTGCTGAGCGAAAATGGTTGCAAGCTCTTCAGACCTAGACATAGAATTGGTTAATGAAGCAGTCGTAAAACTATTAGCAGGATTGTTAATTAGCGCATTCATTTCAGACAACATATGAAGAATATTATCTGTACCTAACATGCTACTTGGTTCCCGTTTTCCTCCTGATTCTTTTCTCTTGTGGCTGCTTCTTGTATCGTCTTGCAATATATGCAATTTTCCCTCTTAAAAACAGCCTATTCGGAAAAAAACAACCTATTCGGAAAAAAAAAAAAAACAGCCTATTCAGAAAAAAAAACCAGCCTATTCGGAAAAACAGCCTATTCGGAAAAACAGCCTATTCGGAAAAACAGCCTATTCGGAATATTCAGCCTATTCGGAAAAACAGCCTATTCGGAAAAAAGCCTATTCGGAAAAACAGCCTATTCGGAAAAACAGCCTATTCGGAAAAAACAGCCTATTCGGAAAAACAGCCTATTCGGAATATTCAGCCTATTCGGAAAAACAGCCTATTCGGAAAAACAGCCTATTCGGAATATTCAGCCTATTCGGAATATTCAGCCTATTCGGAAAAACAGCCTATTCGGAAAAACAGCCTATTCGGAAAAACAGCCTATTCGGAAAAAACAGCCTATTCGGAAAAACAGCCTAATCGGAAAAACAGCCTATTCGGAATATTCAGCCTATTCGGAAAAACAGCCTATTCGGAAAAACAGCCTATTCGGAAAAAACAGCCTATTCGGAAAAAACAGCCTATTCGGAAAAACAGCCTATTCGGAATATTCAGCCTATTCGGAAAAACAGCCTATTCGGAAAAACAGCCTATTCGGAAAAACAGCCTATTCGGAAAAAACAGCCTATTCGGAAAAAACAGCCTATTCGGAAAAACAGCCTATTCGGAATATTCAGCCTATTCGGAAAAACAGCCTATTCGGAAAAACAGGAAAAATGTGTTCGAGACTTAAAAAACAGCTTTAAATCCGATTTTTTGATCAAAAACCACAAAAAGTTTTATGATTTTTACCAAAATAAGCTAAACCCAATCCTTATCAATCAATCCCAATAACAAAAACACCAAAAACAACAAGATTCAAGATTGATTTTTTCTAAAGATCACTAATTGATTCAAAAACTAAAAAAAAAACAACACAATCCAAAAATAACTTTATAAAATTGAAAAAACTTTATAAAATTGATAAACTTGATAAATAACTTTATAAAATGGATAGATAAAAAGATGATAAAAAAAAAAAAAAAAAAAAAAAAAAAAAAAAAAATAGACAATAAGAAAAGAAAAGATTTTTACCACCAAATCAAAAGATAAAAAGATATGCAAATCCTAAGATTTAACCATGGCTCTTGATACCAATTGAAGGTCTACGTATTCTAAGGATTTGGTAAATGATGGATGATCTATTGATTAGATTGTGGAAATGGGGAAGAAGGAGATGAGGTGTAGAGAGAGAAAGGAAAGAAAAGGAAAAGTAGAGAGAGAAAGTGATTAGATTAAATGAAATGTTGTAAATGAATGAACCACCAACCCCCTCCTAACATGCTAGGAGGGGTATATATATAGCCCACCCTACATGTGGGCTATATGGACTATACATTACACAGTGGATCACGAGCCTATTACATAATTATCATTGGAGCGACCGATCCTTCATAAATACGTAAAACGTATTTCCAACAGTATGTGACAAACTCAATACCATTAGCATGATTTTTGTTACTACATATCATAAAAGGTCACACAAACATACAATTCATGTGACTATTAGATGCATATAGTCACACAAATACACTAATCACATAGTAAATGTCACACATATCGTATATTCATGTGACAAACTTATAAACAATAGTCACTCTTAAACAAAACTCGTGTAACTGTAGAGTGTTTACCGTCACACATATTCACTAAAACACCAAATATTGTACCTAGTTTGTCACACATTTTCGAGTATTGGTCACTCATTTTTTATAGCTAAGGTCACTAAGACGAGCTTGTGACCAAAAGGTACCTACGGTCGTGGGACCTTTGGTCACAAAGCCTAAAAAACCCGCGTGTGACTATATGCCTACGGTCACTCTTTTTGAGTGTGACGGATACCATTTTTTGTACTAGTGCTATAAAAGGGGTGAACTACACATAGTAGAAACTTGCACCCCGTTTTCTTATAATATCCTACGCATTTTTCATATTCACTTCTATATACATCCTAGGACATCCCATAAGACTAGAAACCAGGTCTAGAAGGAAGCCATTGAAGCTCTTGAAGCTTTGATAGCAAGTAGTGCTCATAGGAAGCCATAAGGAGCCCTTTTGGAGCTACATAGGTAATCTATATGTTAACTAATCTTTGATCTTGTTATAATGTTTTCTTAGAACTTTTATAATGCCAAAATAATGTTAGAAATATAATCTAAAAGAAGTTAGAGCATTTGATCATT
This sequence comes from Glebionis coronaria, assembly GCA_025667525.1. Classification (NCBI taxonomy): domain Eukaryota; kingdom Viridiplantae; phylum Streptophyta; class Magnoliopsida; order Asterales; family Asteraceae; genus Glebionis; species Glebionis coronaria. The sequence continues at coordinate 128,461,642 of CM046881.1, forward strand.
TTAAATGAAAGTTATAAGCTAAAGATGTCTTAAAGTCCTAGTTTTTTATTTTACATGAAATAATGACTTAAAATCCATTTCAAAAGCTATAATTCTGGTAAAATGTTTTTACTATGATTATAAATGTGTTTTGAAATTTTATTTTAAAATTCTAGATCATTTGGTTATTTTTGAGGTTGTTATGTAATTTTTACAAGTATAGGGACTAAAATTGTCATTTTTGAAACTATTTAACATTGTGGGCCAAAAGTGTCATTTTGTGAAATTTAAATCCATAAGAATAATGGTGGAAAGTTTGAGACCCTAATGTTAATTATTGAGGGTTTAAATTGTAAATAATGAAACTATATACTTTAGGGGTTAAAAGTGTAATTAAGCTAAACTATAACTATAAAGGCTATTTTTACCAATATTGAAAGTAAAGGATCTAAAATAAATATTATAATATACTTATAAAGTAATAACCATGTCATATTAGTAGGGAACTTTATGCAAAGATGTTTCATCTCGATATTACGTTCTGATTGAGTGGTTGGGTTTACGATTTAAAGTGCCCTCGCTCCTCAAACGTTTATAGAATGGCTTGTGAGTATGATGGCCCGAAAAATGATGTGATATTATGACTAAACTATGAACCTTAAGTAAATATCACAAAGAAATACTTAAAACTTTAAACTAGAGATAAAAAAGACTTGATACTATACAAAATGTGTTAATCCAGGTTTGTGTGAGATCAAGCTGTTGTTTATGAGACCAAGTTGTGGTTTGTGTGATAAAGTTGTTTATTTGTGAATGCCATATATCTGATATAGCTCTTATGGATCCCAGGTGAATTCATAGCTTCACTAAAGTTAACTACTTTCAAATGATTTGAAAACCCGTGAAGGGGATGTATGTTAAATTGGAATACAAGTGTTTTTAGTATGCTTCCCAGATATGATTATTGACACTACGTTTACTGGTGCCTTAAAAGTCCCTTTTTAATTGTGAATCACTAATCATTTCTTGAAATGAGCGCAAATATTGTAAATAGTACTATTTGGGGACTGACATCCCATGTCTGGGCAAGTCGCACTTGCTAGCACCTCAGTGGTCAAACATGCATACTTTATTTTTCTACACAAGATAGTTTAGCAGACTTCCTCATAAGGCAATTGTGGGTTTCTGATATGTCTAGCAACAATATCATGAGCTTAGTGCATTAATTCATTTATTTAACTTACAAGCGAATAATAATGTAGCTCAGTAAAAGGATCTTGAATTCAAAATGATTTTAAACCTATGAATTCACTCAACCTTGTGTTGATTTTCAGCATATATCTCAGGTTTAAAAGATTGTTAGCATGAAGCAGCATGAGGATGGCATGAAGAGGCACAAGATTGAAATTATTATTCTAGATTTGGGGAACCTCATATTGTAAGACTTTGGTTTTTAAATGATATATAAAGAAAGTTGATTTTATCACTCTTTTGAGTTGTAGTCTATCATTATGACTTGTGTTTTATGAAGTAATACCCCAGATCAATGTTCCGCTGCGTTTAGGTAAAATGGGGGTGTTACATCTTGTGAGCTTACTCTTCAGGCGTGGTATCTTGATGATGGTACCATTGTTGGAGACACTCTTATGGTTGCCAAGGCTTTTGACATCATTAGGTCTGATGGCCCGGATCGTGGGTTGTTTTTGAATGTCGATAAGACTGAACTTTTTTGGCTGATGGAGGACCCGAGAAGTAGGTTAGAGGGTGTGTTTCCTCCAAGTATATCTCGCCCACTTAATGGTGTCAAACTTTTGGGAGGTTCAGTCAGTTTGGATGTAGATTTCTTTCGGGATTTGGCTTTGAAAAGGGTCTCTAAAACCACTTCTTTAATGGAGGATATCCACAAACTCCATGATCCCTAGTGTGAGCTTCTTCTTCTTCGCAATTGTGCTGAGATTGCAAAACTTTCTTATGCTTTAAATACTTTTGATCCCGTATCTTTATTGGAGGCACGAGTTGAGTTTGATAAGGTGTTACCTGCATCATTAGAGAAGATTGTTACGGCGTTTAGACCGGGGTTTGGTGATTGGCAGTGGCGACTTGCCACTCTCCCAATCAACTTGGGTGGTCTTGGAATCCTTTGTGCTAGAGACATAATGCAATATTCTTTTCTTGCCTCTCGCTTGCATACGAGTGTTGGGTCAAAAAGTTAATGTGGTAGAAACTCAAAAACGAAGAAAACATGAAGATATTGTCTAAGCGTTGTCAAGAGCAATTTAGGCGTTGACAAGAACAAATTAAGCGTTGATGGCTCAAGCATTGTCATGTGCAATCCAAGCATTGTCACATACAATCCAAGCATTGACAAAACGTAGACAAAGAAGCTTATGGAAGCTTCTATTTAGATAAACATGCAAGATATATTCTGCATAAGTTTATTTAAATAGAAGATTTACTTGTTTATTTGTTATTATCTCTTGTAAACCCTAATCCTTACACTATAAAAGGAACCAAGGGTTATTAGGTTTTTCATCAATTCATTCACAATGTAAACCTAAAAGCGTGTGTGCACTAGACGTGGGATTCAATGTATACACGTCTAGTGGTTGTTGATTATCAATATAATTAGCAACCCTTTGTTTTAATTCATGTTCAATGTGTCTAAACACCTTGTTAATGTATCATGTTCTAATTCCGCTTTGATTATCTAATCATATGAACATGGTACATTCCTAGTTGCTTAAAAGATCCGGAAACCAAGGTTTTCACAATTGGTATCAGAGCCTCGTGGCTCGTGATGCTAGGACCAACAAGGTGTTCGTGTATGGTGAAAAGAAGAAAAATCCGTCTAGGGTTTTTCTGGACGTTTTTGTGTGCGCAGCAGTATTCAGAAGGTCATAACTTTTTATTGAACCGTTGGATCGTCACGAAATTTTATATGTGTGTTCTACATACATATATCTAAACATGCACCGGAGGGATTGTCGAGTTTTATCCCCAGGAAAAAGTTATTAGGCGTCAAAGTTGGCTGATGAGGTTTTTTGCTTTTACATAAAATCATGATTAGGATTTCTTTAAACCCTAATTCAGATTGAGGCAGAAAAATTGAAGATTTGAAGGCTGTTCTAAATGCATAATGGCGTATGACTCAGATCTGTGAGGATGTTAGGGTTTCCAAACCCTAGGTTCATTCTATTGACACAAGCAGGAGTCATAATTCGATGATTATGAACAGAAGGCAAGATGTGATGTGGTGACTGTGTTGAAACGAAGCAGATTCAAAATAGTCTGCTGGATGAGAATCACGTGGATCTTCAAATCTATTTTTGGATGTGATCTTTTCATTCACGGATATTGAAAAAGTCAGTTACCTGTCACGTGGGTTTATGATCCTTATGGAAAGAAGATCGTGACTTGCTGTAAGGAAAAAGAAGGTCTGACGTGAAGAATAGGGTATTATATTCACGAGAAGTATCTTCATGCAAAAGAAAAGGCAACAGTAGATCATGAGTTATTTATAACTCGTGTAAAAACAGCAGATGTTATTCGTTTTCTACACTGATTTTAAGGGATATAATTTAGGCTGCTGTGTGATGAAGATAAGGTCCGAAAGTTTTGACATAAGCCACATGAAGTGTCAGTGTTCTATTAAGGCACTGACAGGATGAGTTGCTGACAAGAAAGTAGAGTTGACGCTGACGAGTGTATTTTTGACGCTGACAGAATAAGTCAACGCTGACAGTTGACAGTGTTGTCCGATATATGCTAATCCAAGCGTTGATAGGTATTGTCCTATATCGGACAATACATCTGACCAAGATGTTGGATAAAGGAAGATGTTGGATAACACAGGAATTGCTGCTGTTTGAGAAAATTGGTACGTTTTGAGCACACAAAAAGGTGCAAATTACACATGAAGGTACATGGAATCTCCGTTTTAATCTAGAATATCATGTTGATATTTATGGCTCGGATATTTTTGAAAGGGATTAATGATCTTAAAGCAAGTTAGCAACTTTTTATGGGAATTTGATGGATATTTTAAACTATGTAATCAGGATAGCCTTGTAAAAGAGTTATCCGTTGCGAAACTTTTACATATGGTATGAAGATGTTATTCCATTAAATTCGTCATGAAGAGGTGTTAGCTTAAGGGGAAGAATTCTTATGGTAAGTTTGATGATTGAAGAAGATTTTCGCGAGTTTGTGTTCTATCATATCTTAAAGTCGTGCACTCCCAGTCATAGACTTTAAAGATAACTTGTTTATGCTTACATGGTTACTGATGAAGTGATACAAGGTCTAGGAATATGTGATTTTTCTTATGGTTCTCTATGCACATATTTTCTATCACTTGAAGGAGTTACATTATCTTGCTCAGTGTCTCACAAAGGATGAGGATTTTTGTATCAGCTACATACTTCATCACATTATCGTACAAGATATGGAACATAGGTTTGGGTTACTCTACTTCTACATCAAAAATATTATATTAATTGTTCTTCAAGATCATTACATAGAGCCTACATTTGGAGAATCTTCAAAGATTGCATACATTGTTTACTTTCCTGTTGATGTGACAAAAAGGGGAAGAAATACGTGCTACACTTGAGGGGAAGCACTTTGAAGATCATGTACAACTTACAAGAGATACACATAGAGTTTTGCCACTATCAACTAGGGGAAGATTGTTGGGTCAAAAAGTTGATGTGGCAGAAACTCAAAAACGAAGAAAACATGAAGATATTGTCTAAGCGTTGTCAAGAGCAATTTAGGCATTGACAAGAACAAATTAAGCGTTGATGGCTCAAGCATTGTCATCTGCAATCCAAGCATTGTCACATACAATCCAAGCATTGACAAAACGTAGACAAAGAAGCTTATGGAAGCTTCTATTTAGATAAACATGCAAGATATATTCTGCATAAGTTTATTTAAATAGAAGATTTACTTGTTTATTTGTTATTATCTCTTGTAAACCCTAATCCTTACACTATAAAAGGAACCAAGGGTTATTAGGTTTTTCATCAATTCATTCACAATGTAAACCTAAAAGCGTGTGTGCACTAGACGTGGGATTCAATGTATACACGTCTAGTGGTTGTTGATTATCAATATAATTAGCAACCCTTTGTTTTAATTCATGTTCAATGTGTCTAAACACCTTGTTAATGTATCATGTTCTAATTCCGCTTTGATTATCTAATCATATGAACATGGTACATTCCTAGTTGCTTAAAAGATCCGGAAACCAAGGTTTCCACAATTGAATCTTCGTCAGTTTTGATATGTGTTGTGTTATAGGCTTACAATACCTATGTTCTTTGAAGGTAGTGTTTGCTCGAGCTGCAATACGCATCATGCGGTCCACTGTTCTAGTGAAGTGAGTGTGAAGTTTAGGCATAATTTGGTGCGTGATATTCTTGAGGATATATGTTCCAAAGTAGGGATCATGGTGCGTAAGGAGGATCATATGGGTTTCCTCTTCAGACGATGGGAAAGATTTAAGACATGCGGACCTTTAACTATATAACTGGCTCCAGGGTATAGATGCATGTCTAGACGTAACCGATATCTCTCCTTTTGCTGGTACGGGAGCGAATACCTGGGCACATGTGGTTGCCTTGTAGAATGAAAAAGGAAAAGAAGAAGTATGCGTCAATATGTGCGGACAACGGATATAAGTTCATCCCATTTGCTTTCTCTACATTCGGAAAATTTGATAAAGATTCTTTGGACACACTTTCACGCATTAAGTGTCTTTCTATTAGTCACTTAAATAATGTTAAGAGTGACGCATTTATCTTTCATAGACTAATTTTTTGTATTCAAAAAGGAGTTGGAGCACAGCTTATGTCTAGACTCCCGTCCAACTTTATGCAATGTTTTGTAATAAATAATAATAATAATAACTTTTTGTAAATCTTGTTAATATCTAGTGGGGGCTCAGATAGTATCTTGGCTTTCCACTAACTTTTTGTAAATCCTATTAATATCTAATGAAGGCGATAGGTACTCTCTCGCGTCTTAAGCGGTTAGTTGGTTGTCATTCTAATGATGGGAGGAGTGGTGGTTTTTTGATGTCTAGACTTAGTTTTTGAATTCAAAAAGGGGTGGGCGCGCAGCTAGTTTCGCGGCTCCCTTCCAATTTTGTGTGATTAATAAAATTGTAATAAAATAATAATAATAATAATAATAATAATAATAATAATATCTATTGTAAATCCTATTAATATTTATTGCTAAAGGAGTGGATGCCCAGATAGTATCTCGGCTTCCCACTAATTTTTTGTAAATCCTATTATTCTAATAGAGTGATGTTTTATTAAAAAAAATAATAATAATAACAATAACAATTATTATTATTATTATTTTTCATGAGAACTTTATTTATTAATCACACAAAATTGGAAGGGAGTCGAGAAACAAGTTGCGCTCCCACCCCTTTCTGGATACAAAATCCAAAAATACTATTATTATTATTACTATTATTATTATAAACATCACTTTATTAGAATAATAGGATTTACAAAAAGTTAGTGGGAAGCCTAGAAACAATTTGGGAAAAACACCACTTTATTATTATTATTATTTATACATAATGATGTTTTTTATGTATAAAAATACTATATTACAGCGTATTTCAAAATTTTCCATCCAACGTCATATGTAATTTGAATTATGAATTTCCTCCATGGATTTAATCGTAATGTTTAAATTACAATTACAACACAAACCAAACAACCTACATAATGGAAAGTGAATTACAATTCTTTCCTTTTGCGAACCAAACAGCCTACGTAATGTAAGAATTACAATTACATCCAATTACTTGGATCACGACAAACCAAACGGGCCTAAATAAATCGTTACTTTGATGATATAACGGAATAACGTTTCTTTTTTTGAAACAAAATGGCTTAAATTTCGGGCATGTTTGGCAAGAGCTTTTTCTAAGCTTTTTGAGAGATGTTAGCTTTTTGTTTAAAAAATAATCTCTTTTTAAATAAGTAGTTATGTTTAGCACAACAACTTTTTGGAGTGTTAGCTTTTTATTTTATACAAGTAGCTCTTAAATGAAAAGCTGATTCATAAAGCTTTTTAATTGTTAAAAGCTGTTAAAACTATAAATTACTGATACACCCTCCATTCATATTATAATTTATTTAAACATAGCCTTTTAAGTCATTTTACATTTTAATTTTACAGTCAACAATTAATATATCAAAATTTTTTATTGAAAAACAATACAGCTAATAGCTCATGTTAACAGCTTACACATTACAACAACTTTTACCAACTTCTCCCATATAGAAGATTTAGATGCTTCATTTGTGTTACTCCGTATACTATTAGCAATGGTGGATAACCCTGTATAAATTATATTTCATATGAATGACCTAAAGTATACACATGTTGGATACATATCGGATAGTTTCATACATAAAAGTGAGTATCATTGTGTAGTACGAAGTTAGACCTAGCTAGACATGACATACTTATGTTAAAAAACAAATATAAAAATTTGTTAGTGTAGCGGATAATATTATAGGCATTGTCAAAACCAAATAACTGAAACCGTTTATAACCCGGACACGTAATAATTCGGAAAACAAAAATAAAATAACTTCAGACTTTGTCCAACAAAATAACTAAAATAATTTATGGTTTCACCATCTAAATCTCTTTATCTTTTCCAGTTAGTTTTTCCAATCGTTTTTTCATATATATCACAATCACATCCTATTTAATAGGGAAGAATAAACGAACAAGGGAACAAGCGCACAACTGTGCGCTTTTGTTAGATCTAACCAAGAAGTGTCAATTACTTGCTCATGATCGTAGAAACTAATGACCTATAGTGGCTAGTTGGACTATTTGGTCCGGCCCACGTACATTATTTATACCCGATCTATCACAAATGGATCTCCTTACTGCGGACAAGCCCAATGGGCTCTCCCCATAGCGTTTCGCACGCAGTTTCATGCAGATCGTGCCTGGTCGCACGCGGTTAGCCCTAGTTGAATCATAATCTAATAAGGATTGTTATTTTTCCTATTCTAGGAAACGATATGCATTCCTCACTTACGGATAAGAATTAGGAAACAAATCCTATCATATCTTTTTAACTTGGATCGCACGATTCGGAAGCCCTAATAGGGTTTCACCGAGTATAAAAGGAACTTCTGTGATTCCATCGATTTCCTACAATCACAGTCCCTAACCGATTACTCAAACCGATTACTTACTCTCACGCGGAGCCTAATCGTGAGAGACAATCACACAGTAAGCTTAACGGTGTTTTTTCACTGTGCATGGTCCTTAAGCAAGTTCACTTGGTGCATGAGCCGGAGCCTTCAAATACCCGAATTACCTCTAACTCAGGTTACGATGACTAAGACGATGGGTGGATCTTCTAACCAGCAGACTCCGCTATGCAAGAAATCGCAGTAGAACACGACAACCATTTCTCGACCACTTCGACCCCGGGAGGGAGACAAAACCTCCAACCCGAGAGAAATCCTGGAGGACCGAACAACAGGAACGCTGGAACCAGGCCACTACAACAGGTGGTGAGTCCCTATTCGTAGCAACCCGTGTTGCGACACCACCAACACGGACACCAAGTTCGGTGGAGGTATCTCCCCACAAAAAAAGAAGCTCTATGAATACTGAACACACAACTAGAAGGTGTCGCTACACCTTCGACGCTTGAGGTACACCTCCCATATTTCTTAGCTCAAAACTATGAAGCCCTCCTCCCGTACATGGCAGAGACAATGAGGAACGTGTCATGGGAAGAACTCAGGACATGCCTTAACTTTGGTTCTTGTCCAGCGAAGGAAACCAGGGGCGATAGGTCACCATGACGTTCCTTGGAAAAGGGAGCGCCGTAACACCTCCCCCAAACCTAGGAGGAGGCGTTCAATGAAGGAACGCCTCAGGAGACGCTCCACAAATGAGCGACTTGGGGAAGCACGTGACACCGATCGAACCGAGGGGCGACAAGCCTCGGAGCACTCAGAAAGGTCAAGAGGTTAGGGTGCTTCAGAGAGACCAGGTGAAACCGCTCATCGCACAACAAGTGTCTTCGACATAATCAATAAGAGAAAGAGGAATCCAACTCCGGACTCCCGGGGATCCAAAGCTAGGAGGAGGGAAACTCGCACCCGACCCGAAAGGCGGGAACGCTCATATATCGAAGAACGCTCTAACTCTAGATCCTCCCACCGCATGCGTCGCAGGAGGGATACATCATCCCTATTTTATTACTCAGACAACGAGGATAGAGATACGGGACACTGTAAATCCAGGCATGGTCGCCACAGGTGAATGAATGAAGATTTTTCCATCCATGGCGCCCCAAAGAGGTTGGACCATTCACGTCGTGCATACGTGAATTTTTTGACCACAAGAAAAGGAGGATGTCATCGAACGTCAAGACATACGACGACACGTGAGATTCAGACGACTAAAAGGTTTTCCAGTCAACGGCCCTCATCGAACGAACTTACGTGGTGTCATATGTTCAATTGTACATTGATAGGCGGTGCGCGTACATGGTTCGATAATATCCTAGTCGAATCATTGACGACTTCGGACAATTTTGTAGAGCTTTCATAAGGAGTTATACACAGGGAAAGAAGTACGCCAAAAATCCAATGGAACTCCATCGCATCAAGCAGCAAGAGGGCGAGTCTTTGGACGCATACATGGAACGCTTCAAAGATGAGAGCATACATGCCAAAGCATGAAATCTCTGGTTTCATGAACGGATCACCAATCAGGAACTGATGTGACTCTAATTACATATCTTATTTCCTCGTTAAATGGACTAAAAACGGTTAAAATATCATCAAATGTGTATAATATATGCTTGTTTTATTAAATGTGTATGTGCAGACACGGATACCATAAAATCACATGAAAAAGTAAAATACAAGACAAAACAGACACGAAGAAGGAGGGGTACAAGAAAATAAAATCCGGATGTCACTTTACGGGTTTTGAAACCCTTGTTCTCGACAAAAATGCCCTTGATTATATGGAAAATTACAAAATACCCCTCAACTTTATCACATTTACAATTTACACCTTTCTATAATCCTAATATACCAAAACAACCCTTAAAGTTTACCCAAGTTGCAAATTAAGTCCTTTGTATTTGTTTATAAAACATTAAGGGAGTGAAATTGTCAGTTTGGAAAGTTGAAATAAATGTTAACTAAAGGAAAAGAATGTTAATAAAGAGGTGACTAGAATCGACATTCGCAAACTTTTAAAGGTTTAATGACCCTTTCTCATAACATACTAGTCCATAGTTCATAAAGCCCCGGTCTATAATCCCATTGTGACCCCCTTATTGTATTTTACCAGTCGAATCGTCAAATTTCTAAATATGGGAGAAACGAGCACTGTATCAATCAACACCACTAATCTTATGTTCTTAACCTAATATTTACCCAATATTAAATATGAATTAACTATTTTCATAGTTAATTCAACCCAAAAGGAATCTATCCCACACAAGACCAACTGGCTTATCACATGGGTGAAGAAGAAGACAAAAATAATTGACCCATCCAACGTTTGAGATTCAATCCTTGGTCACCACACTTATTAAACGGCTTGGAATACTTTATAAGAATAATGTCGACATCCGCAGATGCATTATCAACCATTGATCAAATAAAGGATGGTTCTAGAATGTTTTCAAGGGACAAGATCAAGTCAAAGAGACCAAAGATGTTGTCATTCTAGGCTTAGGATTTTAAAACTCCTTCTATTTTATTTATAAGATAGCTAGTTTTATTTTCAGTTGTTCAAATTTTTCTTTGTAAAAACTTATGAATTTAAATTGTGTTCCAACTTTTATTTAATGCAAGTTTTTTTTAGCAAATTTGACATCCATGTTATTTCATTATTGCATTTGTCCATTTCCAGTTTTCTTTTTATAAAGTTCATTAAACAAAGAAACTTTGTTCAGTTTACTGTAGCAATAAGCTACATTATAGCTTATTTGACAACTAAGCATATAATAGAGCTTATTTAGGTTTATTTATTGTTGTTGAAGGCCTTAAAAAAGGTTGTTTTGTTCCTGTTTGAAGTATTTAAAGTTTGGGTAAAAATAAGCAAAGTGCTTATTTAGGTGTTTATTAAGTTGTTTGGTTCGTAAGCTAGTAATAAAGCTGAGGTTGGTTGTTTTAAGCTGAAAAGGAGTTAAGGGTGTTCATGATTAGTTAGGTTAGAGCTCTAAAAGCTTGGACCAATTGTGAGTATTTCTTTCTATTTCTTTGCTTAAATTCATCTAACTATCATTTCTATGCAACTTAGCTTATTTGTTTTCTTTATTATTGTTTATTGCTTATCTTGGCTTGTTTATCTTTGTTTTTGCTTATTTGACTCTTGTTTTGCTTTTCATTTTTTTTTCATTTTCTGTTCTACCTAAAGGGGTGTTTGGGAGAGATTGACAACCTAACTTAAACACAACTTAGGTTTCTTATTTGCATCTACTATCCTTTGTTAGGTTAGTATTACCTCTGTCCCAAAATTATTGTCCAACTTTCTTTTTTTTTGTTTATCCCAAAATTATGTCCATTTCCAAAAATAAAAGTTGAGTTTGTTTAAGATTACTATGTTACCCTTAGTCCAAATTGGTATTTACAAAAATAAAAGAAACAAGAATTAATTATCAAAGGGTCAAATTGTCCTTTTTGTACTTTCGTAGAAATCAAAGCAGTAATTAATGCAGTTTTTTTTAACTGTGTATTTCTTGTCTATGAACAATAATTTTGGGACGGAATTAGTACTTAGTTATACTTGCTTTTCACTTCATTAAAATCAAACAAACAAACAAAAAGTTAGGATATTAGAAGTTCATCTTGATTGCACTGTTTTGAAGTAGGCCCTATAATCTTGCTTTAATTTGTTGTTTTGCCTTGATTTAGATTTAGCTTTACTTGCCTTAGTCTATTTGAAGTCTTTGGGTTAGTTTAATTTTAGGTTTGAATCAAGTTTGCTTGAAATAAGTTTAGTCATTAGGCTAGGCTTGCTCATTTTTGGCCATGTTCATGGTCAAGAACACCAATTGATTTTGTGAATTGGATTTGAGGTTTTAGAATTTAGGATTTGGTATAATCATATATTAGAGGTTATAGTTTTCATGTTTTGAATTTGTTTTGAATTTACAGCTTATTAGGAAGCTTATTTCTAGGTTTAAATTTGTCCTATAAAGTCTTAGGTGCATAGCTTAGCATTTGCTACTGTTCCATTCATAACCTACTTTGATTCCTTGTTTTGCTGTATTTTATTGTTGCTTATTATGTTTTATTTGTGTGCTTTGAACTTCCACATTTATTGTTTGATTAACCAAAAAAATCCACAACTTATTTTGGTTTTTTGTCCAAAAATAGTCCAAAAAGGTAAGTTTTGTGCAAAAAGCCCAAGGGATTCGACCCCTAGACCTTTCCACACAATAAGCTTAGCACACACATAGATCTATCTCTCATTTGTTATCTTTTCTTTCTTTCTCTTATTTTCTTTTTATTAACTGTTTCACTCAATAAGTTGGCCATCAGTTTATTGAGCTTTTTTAGCTTATTTACTTCACCATTTTCTTTCATTTCTTTTGAAAATCTAATTTTTCCAACTGGTCTTTCATACTTTGTGCCATTTAGTTTTATTTTTCTTTGTTTTTTTTTCAAAAGTGCTTATCAGCTTATTTTCCTATTTTTTATCAATTGATTTTTCAAATCCTTTAGCCGGATTTTTATGGCTTTGGTCTTGTCTTGCATTTTATCGACCCCCTTTCGGAACGGTTTATTATGGCCAAAGACATATATCCTCATCCTCGCAAGGAAATTTTAGATCTTAGAGTTTCCAAGTCATTCACTTATATTTCACATAGATTTTTTGGTCTTTTGAGCTTCGAATTTTTGCTATTTTTGGGCGAATGACTTAAAACTTTATTATTGGAAAGCTTTTGATTATTCGGGGTGCCAATATTTCAAATCCGTAACGCTGGCGAACCTTAAATGTCTTCCCAATTTAATTACATGGAAAGTACTAAAATTAGTTAAAAACCAAAAATAATGATCAACCAAAATAATATTTATTAACAATTTATTTATATGCAAGCGATGGGACAATTAGCAAACAATTAAAACACATGAGTTTGTGAAAGAATATGAATACTCTACGTTTAGCATAGTAATTTAAAACTGACTCTATCATTTCTTGTCCTTAATTTAATGAGACTTAGCCTAATATAGTTAAGGAACGAAGCTAAGGGCTCAACATGCCCGGTCGAGTAAAAAATTACTCTTATTCTCACCAATGGAAAACCTACATTCGTGTCAAAACACTTATGAAAAAGACGAAAAAATTAAAAATTTGGCCTATTTTGGCATTTATTCAAGTCAAAACGATGAAAATTCGATGGCGTGAAGACTTAGCAAACAAGTATCTATTTACCCCCATACTAAAAACTAAACATTGTCCTCAAAGTTTGAAGTCTAACAGTGAAACACTTCCATACTAGAGACGAAGAGTCGAGTGCTTAATCCTAGCATGGAAAGGGTATAACGAATAATCTTAAGCCGTTTTTATAATGTGCTAAAAGATAAATGTTGGTAATAAATGATATCACCGGATATTAAGTTCTTCAAAACAAATGATCAAAGCTCGAGGTATGCGTGAATAAAACGAACACGAGAGGCTTCAATGATGACGATGATTCCTAGATAATCACATTCATAAACAACCACGAAAACAAGGTTCGGAAGATCACATGTCTCCTCATGTTAACTACGATTAGAAAGAGATAATATGTACACGGATAAGCGTGAGATTCCCCCACGAGGCATCTCGTCTTGATAACCGAGTCAAGAGATCGACTTGAATCCCCATAAATGTGATCATTTAGGGATAATCATGGTATGGTCGAGGGATTTACATGAACCCCCAAAAATCGGTATTTAGGACTTAGTCCTTTGATGGAGCAAATATCAGGGTCAAAGATAACGTACTCGTTGTCGGATGACACACGAGATAACATCACTTCGCACAACATCCCAAAGGGATCAAATAAAATAGAAAAGAAGTAGAAGGGTAGGACAAAGGGTGGTGCACAATGAGTTACACGATGTAAACTCACACCAAACATATAGAAAGTTTTCCATTTATTGCATGGGTGGAAGATCGAGATTTCTCTTTAGAAACGATACTGGGGTCAAAAATCTCGTTCTCGGTGGAGAAATGGGAGGACTCAAATGAGGCTTCTACCCACACTAACTCCATACACACTCTCATCAAAAAGAGTAGATGAGGTGGTAGTAAACTCAATCAACGGTGATGATGTGATGAAAAGAGGCTCATCAATTTGATTTAACATTTTAAAACCTTTTTTGTATTTTTCTTTATGAAAACCCGTTTTGACATTTAAAAGATAAAAAATATTAGGTGTCTCTAAAATATGTTTTGGCACACTAAAACATTTAGGTGTCTCCTTAACTCAATAGGCACATTACTCGGATTAGGCGTCTCAAAGACGATGCTAAGCAGACTAAAAATTTTGAGGTTTAGGTCATGGGTGGGAGGAGGATAATATAAATTTTCAAAACGTGAATCAACAAAGAAAACATCCCCCTCTTAGTCTACATAAAGGTCATCATTCGAAAGATCGTCGATATTATCGGTTTCCTCATCATTAATGGGTTCATCAAACCAAGGTTTTTCAAAACTGTCCTTAATAATCTTGGAAACTATCTCGAAAATATCACTATCAAACACAAAACCATCATTCTTAGTTGAGGATTGTTTATAAGGTAAATCCTCAAGAATGTGATTATCATCATTCTCAATGAAGAAGACGTTCCAACTCATCAAGTTCGGCCTCGAGATCGATAACGTGATCCTCACTTATGGAAAGTGGGTCAATAAGAGCAAGTTCTCTTTTGATTTGTTCTTCGATCTCAGGGTCAAATAAAAACTCATTTGAAGAGGTTTCTTTGGGAAAATCCTCAAAAATGGCTTGTGATTATAAAGTATGTGCTCGATCTCGGCAAAATCACGATCGAGGTCCAAGAAAGAGTCAATATGAGCAAGTCTTTGAGGAGAATCCTCAATAGTCAAAACCGTATTCTCATTTATCAACAGACTAGGTATAAAAGGCTCTTCGATGATGGGATATTTTTCCTCGATAATGGTCAAATTGTCATTCAGAGGAGGTGATAACGAGTTCTCATTTAAACTTATCGTGATTGAACTAACATTTTCCTTCGAAATTGGTCCTTCATTCCAACCTTCGAATAAATCCCAGATGATTTGTCCATGTATTTATGTAAACCTTTTTCAATTAAATAAGCATACTCTTTGTCATCAAATTCAACATCTTGAAAACCATTTTTCTTAATTCTTTCAAAACATTCATCAAGTCGTTTATTATCAAAATAGTTTTGAGAATCATTACTTTGGTTTTGGAATTATCGTCTAGAAATTCCATCTTTTCCTCCCCATAACGTAAAATTGAATCTCCCACCGAAAACGTCGATTTGGTCTCAAGATGTCGTTAAACATGGTCTCCCTAAAACAATAGGACATTTTGGATCGCACTCATAGTCGGAAATAACAATGTCCTCGGGAAACGTGAAATTTCCAATTCTAACAAGTACATCTTTGGCTATACCAATTGGTTTAAGAGGTGTACAATTTGCTAGCTCGATGATCATGTTATTAGGGATATGATAACGCTCAAATCCAATATATTTTCTTGAGCGTCATCCGTATATTTTGTATGGTTTTTGGTTATACTAACGAGCTATTTAGCTAATATATGTGTGAAGTTGTGTTTTGTGTTGTTAGTTAGCCAAGATCAAGGAAAGTGAAGAAAAGACAATGAAAGAAAGAATAAATGATGATTCATGCAAATACGAAGGAATCCCGACAAATACAAGCCTTTGAAGATCCATTTCGGGTGCAAGAACAAGTGCTTCCAAGGAGCATACAAGTCACTCAGCATGAAGTTACCACTGGCGGAATCAAAGCTACCACCTACTTTTGTGTTGGCAGAATTTTTCTACATAGATGCAACTTCTCCAAGCCTTCATGAAGCTTCTAATGTGCATTCTAGAACTACTTTGGTTACAAGAAAATGTCATTGGCTCCAAGTATTTTGCTTTGGCTCCAAGTTGACAAAGGCCTTAATTTCATAATAAATAAGACCCTTGGGGTCATGTAACCATATCACTTCATCACTTGTCATTACCACCATTATTATTCACCAAGGAAACTCTCCCAACCTTGGTGAAAGTCCCCATTCCCAGATTTAATATTGGTGTGCCAAAAACTGACGTTTTTGAAGCTCTAATCATCAAAATAACCTTGCCAAACTCTAAGGGATCATTACCCTTATCATTGGTAGTGTTTATTGATACTTAAATCACCACCAATCTTCACCAAACCTCTCCAAAACCTGCCTCAAATCTCAAATACGAATTTCATTTGCATAACCCGAAAGACCAAAAACTTGTAGTCAAATGGAGGACTAAGGATTGCTCTAATTCCTTCCATTTACTTATTGTATTCATACTTTGGGTAAACTCTTGTTATTTTTATGATGTTGAACTCTATGTCATATGTTGAATGTTTGTTCTTTATTAATATGATCATGGAGTAGTTTTCTTATACTTGTTTGGAATAATGTAAACATGGATAGGGAGTGTTCGTTATTTTGCAATATGGAATTATGATTTTGCTTATGAGTTTGTTTGAATCAATATGAGTCTTGATAACTTTTTGGTAAACCATAACTTGGTCTAAAGGTCGAAAGGATTCCTTGTTATGTTTTGTTCCAAATGTTAATGCGCATATATGTTTGGTATATCATGATTGACAACCATGAGTAAACAAGTTAAATGGATTTATAAAGATTTAATATAGAGTATAGGTCGAAAGGGCTCTAATGAACAAGTTGGCTAAAATCATACTTCTCATAAATGGATTTAATTACCGGTTTGTAATATTGATCATAGGTCGAAAGGGTTCTTTATTCTAAACCGTGTAATGTGAAATTCTATGATATTACCCATTGACTTGGAATTGTACACTTATAATTTGTGTGCTATTTCTTAACTATCTACCGGATAATCTATTCACTCCATTGAAATGAATACTAGTTCCAAACAAGTATCTTTATTATTATTTGTTATCTCATCTTATTAGCTTAATCATCATCTTAAGTGTTACTTGTTATTTATTTGCTTAGTTGTTACTTATATGGTAATTGTGAGAGTGACAACCATTTTTACCTCTAATGTTACATTGTTACAAAGACTCCTTACAACCGAAAACACCCAAATCCCAGGGAACGACCTCAGCTTACCACAACAAGCTACCTACAAACGAAAGGGTCATACTTTCCCGTGTGTTATTAGCTTATTCGGTAATCCTTGTATAAATTTAAAACTTGTGTACTCACAAAAAGAACGCATCAAGTTTTTGACGCTGTTGTCGGGGATTTGTGTTTTGTGCTTTTCATGTTTTGAATCTTTGCTTCGCCTAGTGTTTCATTCATATAATTCATGCTTATTGTGTTTAAAAAAAGTGTGTTTAGATTACGCTTTTTAATGATTATTTAATCATCCCCACAAAAAGTTTTTTTTAGTGCTCTAAGTTTATAAGTGCCAAAATCCAAAAAAAAAATTCATCAGGAGCCAAGTTGCCGCCCGGCAGACTCAAGTTGCCGCCGGTAACCGCTCATCAGAAGCAAAGTTGTCTGCCGGCATTCCCAAGTCGCCGCCGGCAACTGCTTCACAGTCGCGAAAAAGCCGGTCGGCAATCCAAACTTGCCGCCGTTAACTCCTGAAACTCCAAAAAAAAATTGTTCTCTTTTTATATTCTTTTATCCAAACCGAGCCTTACACAAAACCGTTCCTAATTGTGTTTTAACTCGTTTAACATCCTTTCTTCGAGTTAAGAACCAATTATCTTTGTTTGATCATAACCCACCCAACCGCCCCGTTTAATCATTTTGTGCCTTGTTCGTATTTCTAATCACCCCGGTTTGATCCCATGCCCCGTGTTTAGAACCTGAAGTCATTCGAGTCGTCCGTTTGGATTGACTTGGTACAATTATTGTTACACTTTCTTTCTTATTTTCTTGTTTCTTTAGATGTTTTATTTAGTAACAAAAATAATAATAATAGTAGTAGTAAATATATATATATATATATATATATATATATATATATATATATATATATATACAAAATATTCCTGGTCTTATTTGTTTTATTTAGTTTATTTTTCTATGACGTTTTGCAAATCACTTCGAATTTGTATAAACCCACGTTCTTGGGGAAAACAACTCGTCTCCAAAAACTTAAACGTAAGATCAAAAATAGGACGACATCCGATAAAACACCAATCGTACCCCTTGAAATCGAATCACCCGAACCATACATCAAACCACCGTTCATCAAAGAATTTTTCGTCGTCTCCTCCAAAGATGACGTATTCGACACCGAAGTCAAGACGATATTCAAAAATCCATTCCATATTGAAGGAATCTCATCCTATAAAACCGAATCTGACTCCTCAACCATTGTTACCATTGATCTCGATGATCAACCAATGTGGTCAAACACTAGGATCGTTGCTCCAACGTCTAGTTCCTCTATTGTTGAAATCCTAATTTTGAACAATTTCACTATCACGAGTACCCACATGAAAATGATTCGGGAGAACCATTTTGATGGACAATCCCTACTCGATCCTCACCGACACGTTCTCGATTTTCTCGATATTAGTAGCCTTTTCCAATATGGTGAAAATCAAGAGGAAGCGATTATCTTGAGGACATTTCCATTCTCATTAACCGGAGAAGCTAAGATTTGGTTGAATGAAGTAGATGAAGGAACAATTACTTCGTGGAATGAATTAAGAGAAGCTTTCATAAACCGATTCTTTTCACCCGTAAAGTTTAAACGTCTCCTAAACGACATTCTTAACTTTCACCAACTCAATGATGAGACTCTCGTTGAAGCTTGGCTCCGAATAAAAGAAATGATCCGCGCTTGTTATGGACATGATCTAACCAAGAGAACGATAATTGAAACATTCTATCATGGTTTAGAGGATCCAACTCAAGTATCTCTCGACGTCGGAGGAATCTTCCTCTATAATACTCCGAATGAAGCTTTCCAAATCCTCGAGGACAAGGTCCTTATCAAGTTCGATTATTCGAAGGATTCTCATATCCATCCTAAACCGAAAGCCATTGTTTCCGTCGGTGGAAATAACATCATCTCCGATCACACCGTGTTGATGGAGAAAATCGAAGCTCTCGCTAGGCTTATCGATTCCCAATTCCTAATCCTAAGGAATGAACTAAAAGATATGCGATACGATCATAGAAAAGATCACGATCCAAAAACCACCATGAAGGATGACACGCCGATGTGTGAACCTCATGAAGCGAATTATGTCGAAGAATATCACGAAGGATATCATGACCAAAATTCGAGGAATTCACATTCCTATCTTACCCTAAACCGAACCGTCCCCTTCCTTAATCTCGACCGCGAGATGTGACGACATACTCATCACAATATCAATAAAAACCCAAAACCTCAACGGAGGAGATGATGAGAGAATTTATGGATTGGCAAGCGGAAGAAAATGAACGTTTTAAGAACAATTTGTTTGACTTGGAGTTTTAAATCAATCTAAGTCTCCGAAACCATACAGCCATAATCGAAGACTTGGATAGACACTTAGGTTATTTAGAAGAGGACATAAAACGAAACAAGTCCCTTCCCAAAATCACCAACACCAAAACGAGAGATAAACTACCCTCTATCCGAAACGAAAGTGATAAGGGTGATGTTGCATTCATCAAGGAAGAAGAAGTTGAACCTATTCCAATCGTGGCAAAACTGAACACCATCATTTCTAACTCAACTTTTTCCAAGGATTGCACCGTGCATATCCCAAACAAAAAGGAGAAGACGTTTGATCATGATGTAATGTCAATTCATGACGCGGAGTTGAAATCAATGAATGGCGTTGGAAGTAGAAGAATGATAAAGAAGGACGACAATGGCGTGCCAAAGAATCCTTTCAAAGTTTGTACTATAAATGGAGAATTTCTTTGGTTCAAAGATGATAATTATCAAAATCAACGACACCCAACCAAGGTTCCCCATCTTAGCCATATCGTCAAAGAATCCTAACATCGAGGGGAAGAGTCTAGCTAATGACTCAATAATAAATTAAGCACTTCTCGGGAGGCAACCCGTGCTTTAATTGTTTGTGTGTTTAATTTTGTATGTTCAGAATAAATATGCATACACCCCAAAAGTATTTTTCTAACTTGGAAAATCTTAAGTGTGAGGGGGTGTGCCTTGCTAGTAGTGTTTTTGTATATCTAATTATGCTTGCATATTTGTTTGTTTGTTTTGTTTTGTTTTGTTTGGATAAATGTAGCAATAGGTAATGGAGGAGGATGCATACATGGAGAGGATGGAAGTGTACAAAATCGACTGTTCTTCCTAACTTGGCATCTTATCATATGGAGATCAATTGAAATTTCATATCTCTGGAAGTTTCCTTTCTCTTTGACTATTTATTTATCTCCTCACTTTTCATGCTTTGAAGTTTATTTTCATATTGAGTCTAATACAAAACTTAAGTATAAGGGAATAAATGGGAGCACGAAACGAATTTTCAAAATATTAAATGTTTTGGCTAATAAAAATTTAAAAAAAGTAAAAAAAAGGAATAAAAGAAAAAAAAGGGGGAGAGTTTGTATACTTGTTTGCCCTTAGGATTTAAATGTTTTCACACATTTGTATGTAAATATATTTAAAGAATCGTATCCACAAAAAAATATAATAAAAAAGTTTTAGTGAGATCACACTTGTGTGATATAAGTGTATATGCGTGACAAAGAGGCAACCTTAGGAATAAAACCAAATAGCATTTAACATTTTCTTCGTAGCTAGTTTTAGCTAACCATCCAAATTAACCCTTTTGTTAGCACTCTCCTCTAGTGCTAGATACCCTTAGAACACCCTTTGAGTCAATCTTTTCGTTTTTATTAAATCCAATAAAAAGAAAAAAAATATTTAACCTTAAACCTTAGCCTAACCCTTGTCAAAGTCTAAATGGTGGGTTGCTAGTTGCATGGTATGGTGGATCGTTTTTGATGATTTATAGTTGTGTCACACTTCGCCATGTGTGTGTACCATTCCAACAAAGACGAAGGAGACATCTTTCTTATTTGTATTTTTTGTGGTGTGTGCTCAAGCGAAGTGTGAGGGGAGCATGTGATGTATGTTGAAACAAAATGATGAAAAAAAGAGGAGGATGAGAAAAGAGAAAAAGCAAATAAGTCATCGAAAGAAAAAGAGTAAAAAAAAAGTGATGACAAAAATAGCCAATGAGCTATAATAAATTATGATGATGAAGGAAGAAGAAGTATGTTTAGATCGATTAGCCAATGTGCTAAGACGTGATATATATTTGTGTTGATCGATATGTGTTGAATAAAGCTCATAGCTATGATCATTTTTAGGCTTGTGATTTGTTCGGTAACTAGCAACATGGGACTTAGACTTTTAACTTGTATATTCGTGATACACCTCTCATAAACTACCCCATGTCTTATCCATACTCATTAACCCAAACCCTTAACCTTATAACCCGAATAAAAGTC
Source organism: Glebionis coronaria (assembly GCA_025667525.1). Classification (NCBI taxonomy): domain Eukaryota; kingdom Viridiplantae; phylum Streptophyta; class Magnoliopsida; order Asterales; family Asteraceae; genus Glebionis; species Glebionis coronaria. The sequence continues at coordinate 128,483,336 of CM046881.1, forward strand.
CTCTTTAGATGTATACACTTGGTGCTCACGCCATTTGGTTTAATCTTGTTTGTACTTTGTAGATTTTCATCTTATTTTTCTAAACAATTTTTATGCATCATGTGGAAGTATTTTATTTTAATTTCTTTAGGACAATCAACCTCCTAAGTGTGAGGGGGTTTGCACCTTTAGCCATTTCTTATAAAAGCCAAAAATATTTTAAATTTTTCATAAAATTTAAAAATTTTCATAGAATTTTAAAAAATTACTTTTCTTTTAGAAACTAGGTACTTAGTTTTTAATTTTATTTTTCTTTTATTTGCTTTAGGGCAAGCAAAGTTTTTCTTTTCCTTGCTAGAGGACAAGCAAAATTTAAGTGTGAGCGGATTTGATAACGCCCAAATCCAACATGTTTTCTTGAGGTTTATCCGTATATTTTGCATGGTTTTTGGTTATACTAACGAGCTATTTAGCTCATATATGTGTGAAGTTGTGTTTTGTGTTGTTAGTTAGCCAAGATCAAGGAAAGTGAAGAAAAGACAAGGAAAGAAAGAAAAAATGATGATACATGCATATACGAAGGAATCCCGACAAATACAAGCCTTTGAAGATCCATTTTGGGTGCAAGAACAAGTGTTTCCAAGGAGCATACAAGTCACTTAGCATGAAGTTGCCACTGGCGGAATCAAAGCTGCCACCTACTTTTATTTTGGCAGAATTTGTCTACATGCATGCAACTTCTCCAAGCCTTCATGAAGCTTCTAATGTGAATTCTAGAACTACTTTGGCTACAAGAAAATGTCTTTGGCTCTAAGTATTTTGCTTTGGCTCCAAGTTCTTGCATTGAAGACAAAGGCCTTAATTTCACTATAAATCAGACCCTTAGGGTCATGTAACCATATCACTTCATCACTTGTCATTACCATCATCATTATTCACCAAGGAAACTCTCCCAACCTTGGTGAAAGTCCCCATTCCCGGATTTAATATTGGTGTGCCAAAAAGTGACATTTTTGAAACTCCAATCATCAAAATAACGTTGTCAAACTCTAAGGGATCATTACCCTTATCATTGGTAGTGTTTCTTGATACATAAATCACCGCCAATCTTCACCAAACCTCTCCAAAACCTGCCTCAAATCTCAAATAAGAATTTCATTTGCATAACCCGAAAGACCACAAAACTTGTAGTCAATTGGAGGCCTAAGGATTGCTCTAATTCCTTTCATTTACTTATTGTATTCATACTGTGGGTAAACTCCTGTTATTTTTATGATGTTGAACTCTATGTCATATATTGAATGTTTGTTCTTTGTTAATATGATCATGGAGTAGTTTTCTTATACTTGTTTGGAATAATGTAAACATGGATGTGGAGTGTTTGTTATTTTGCAATATTGAATTATGATTTTGCTTATGAGTTTGTTTGAATCAATATGAGTCTTGATAACTTGTTGGTAAATCATAACTTGGTCGAAAGGATTCCTTGTTATGTTTTCTTCCAAATGTTAATGCGCATATATGTTTGGTGTATCATGATTGACAACCATGAGTAAACAAGTTAAATGGATTTATAAAGATTTAATCTAGAGTATAGGTCGAAAGGGCTCTAATGAACAAGTTGGCTAAAATCATACTTCTCACAAATGGATTTAATTACCGGTTTGTAATATTGATCATAGGTCGAAAGGGTTCTTTATTCTAAACCGTGTCATGTGCAATTATATGATATTACCCATTGACTTGGAATTGTACACTTATAATTTGCGTGCTATTGCTTAACTATCTACCCGATAATCTATTCAATCCATTGAAATGAATACTAGTTCCAAACAAGTATCATCATTATTATTTGTTATCTCATCTTATTAGCTTAATCATCATCTTAAGTGTTACTTTTTATTTATTTGCTTAGTTGTTACTTATATGGTAATTGTGGGAGTGACAACCATTTTTACCACCAACGTTACATTGCTACGAAGACTCCTTACAACCAAAAACACCCAAATCCCAGTGAACGACCTCGGCTTACCACAACAAGCTAGCTACAAACGAAAGGGTCATACTTTCCCGTGTGTTCTTAGCTTATTCGGTAATCCTTGTATAAATTTAAAACTTATGTACTCACAAAAAGAACGCATCAGGATAAGATTAGAAAATTTCATCAATTTCCAAATGAAGAGAGGCATGAGATTGATGCTAGCACCTAAGTCGGCAAGTGCTATACGACCCTTGATCTCTGAAAAATCACAAGGTAGGAGAAATTGGCCCAGATCCTCTTGCTTTTTAGGCATGTCCTCTTAGGATTCCTTAGAAAAACCGCGGCAAAAGTTTCTTCAAGGTGCACTTTGGTCAAGTCGATTAAATTGTCCTTTTGAATGGTGGATGGGATATGAGATACACGGGAGGGTTTAGAAGTAGAAGGAGTAATATTATACTTTTTAGAAAAAGAATATGTAATCTCATCCATAGTCTACACCTTCTTCCATTCGACCTTAAAACATGATGATGATGTCGAGGGTAGAAACGAATGCACAACGGTAAATCCATCAAGGGTTGGGGTAATCACACGACGATTTCCATGAGACGTAGTGGCTTTAACATGCTCCTTTGGATTAGTAACGGTGTTACTTGTTAAGGAACCCAAACTAAACGGTTTGTTCATAATAGCCGCTAACATACTCTCGAGCTTACTTTGATTTTGTTCAATTTTAGTATTTTGACCTTTCAAAGTGTTAGAAAAATCATTTTTCAAAGTACCAATTTGGTTTTCTAATCTCTTCATGTTAGCCTCATTTTATTTCATGTAGTTTTGAAAATCATTTGACTCATTTTGATTTTAATTAAAATACCATTGGTTTTGATTCTCGCTTTGAAAATTCCCTTGATTATTATAGTTTTGAAAATTACCGCTTGAACTTTGACTCTGATTAATATTTCGGTTTTGATTATTGTTAAAACCTTGATTTTGAAATCATATGTTTTTCCCTTGGTAAAAATTTCCTCCTTGATTATTTCTTTGAAAATTGTTTTGACGATTTTGAAAATTATTGCATTGATTAAAATTTCCTTGTGGTGGACCCGCTTTGTTTTGATTTTGATTATAACTACCATAAACCGCATTAACGCTCGACATTTGGCCATCCGTAGCCGCACACTCGTAATAAGGATGTGTTCCACCACAACACATACATGAATTCTCAAACGCTTTCACCGTAGAGGGAGCTTCTTTCTCTTTAACTCACTCAACAAGCTCGTAAAAACATCGGACAATTTATCGACTTTTGCATCAACTTTCTCAATGTCATGATTAGCGTAGCTAACATTGACAACACTCAGGGTGGTACAAAGTTGGAAATTTTTTGACCTATTCTCGATAATCATTAGGAGTTCAACACAAAACGTTGCCACCCGCGGTCGAATTTAACGAATCTTGCTCGTGAGGATTAAGACCGTTATAAAAAGTGTCACTTTGGTGCAACACGCTATGTCACACCCCACCATGGCGGAATATGGGGCGCGACGTATGAATATCATCAGAACATGGCGTGTCTATAGAGATAACTAAATGAAATAAGAAATGTCATAAAATGGTGACACAAATGTCATGACAATATCTTAACAAAGCAGGAGTCTAGGCAAGTAGGTAATAGTCCTACCTCTTACCCAAGACAAACAATACGTAAACAAAGCAAACATATAGGTGTCAACAGTATCACTTATTAAACAAACAAAAGAAACTAATAAGGAACGGGGATCTCCTTCTAAATGCATCCCTACGTAAATCCAAATCCTAGCCACTTATGTTCTCACGCTTAACCATAATATCACCTGAAAGAGACACTAAAACACGTCAATATAAAGTTGGTGAGAGTCATAGGTTTAGACTCCAACGCCAAAATCAAACTATAAGCTGTGAACAACAACCACTAACAAAAGAATATATGGACAATGTGATACAAACATGCATTAACAACTAATATTCAAGATTTAACAAACCAAACCAAATCCAAGGCTCCCAGCCTTACCAAACACCATGGTCCCATAGGCGCCCATACACCTACGTACCAATCCCAAGGCCCCGCCTTGTCATTATACATTGGTCCCATAGATGCTCACACATCTATGTACCTCCCTAAGGCCCCGCCTTGTAAACATCCCCTTGGTACCAAGTCAAAACATAAAACAATCATGAATCAACTAGCAGTTAATCACATAAGTATGCAGAAGTCCACCACCAAACACAAAACATTCACAGCATAATTTATAAAAACAAGACAGTGTCTCTTCCATCCCATCTGGAAGTCAAAATCATTAGTAGACATGATACTATGAAACTCACCTGATTGAGCTTCTCCCAATAACCCGTGCACTAGAAAAAAGCTAACAAACAAAAACACAAAATCAAAACATGAACCAAACACTAAGATGGCTCATCAACCTATGATGGACATCTTACCTTCTCCCATATATATACCTCATTTATATGCTCTAAGCATCTCATTACACCCCTCTATAAAACCCTTAACTTAGTTTACTTCATAACCCGTCCCGTTAACATTTTACCAATACAGTCCCGGTTTTTAGGTCTCCAAACAATAAGCCAAATGCCCACCTAACCATGCCCAGGACCTCTGTAAAGGAATCCCTATGCCCTTACATATGTTAGCTAACTCCTCCTTTTTGCCCCAACCTTAAAGCTACTGTTAAGGCCCCGATATATATATATACTTTTGTCTATCCGGATTTTACTGATTTTGAACATACAAAAAGTTTGTTATGATTAGGGGGTCTTACCCTAACCCACAATCTTAGCCCCAATGCAGATACTTCCTATAATATATAAACCAACTCCCATGTTCGTTTGAAAGTCCCAATATAACCCTAAGTACCCCAAACAACCCAAAACATAAAAAGAAAACAGGCTGATTTCAAAACTGTTTTGACCTCCGACTGTTGTAACCTGTTTTTGACCCACTTCCCGACCTCCAATTTAGTTCTCGTTTCTTGCATTTGAAAGTCAATTACCTTTCCATGGATACTTGGATCGCAAAATAAGAGTTTGTAGAACTCTATATATGATCAAAACAATTGACCCTAAATTCTGCCCAGTTTTTAAAAAAAACGAATTCAATTAAATTAACCTAATTAATTACCCATAACTTCACTAATTACAAGCCCTAATTCACCTAATCATTATAATATCATTAATATATAGCTTTTAATTTAAACCCTAACCTAAATCCATCATAAGATGAATATAAAAACATTAATAACAATTAAATTGAAAAGGGTTATTGAAGGTTTTACCTTAGATTTAATGGAAACCAAGATTTTTATGAAGAACCCTAATTTTCTTTATGTGACCGTCGGTTTTAAGCTTCCAGGAGAAAAGAAATTATATTTTTGATTTATTAGAAAACCTTATATAGTGTGTACAAAAATCCTAATCCAAGTATAAGCCCACTTTCCATTTGTTTTCTCCCCCTCCCTTTGTTTCGTCGCCCAAACCGACCCACACCCTTGTTTTTTTATTTATTTTTTCTTTTTATTGTTTATTAATATATTATTAAAATTACCTTATATTTCCTTAATTTATTTCAGCCTTTAAGACCTCCCGAACCTCAAAACCGTAAAACTAGTCAGTTTTACTCGTATACCGTAAAAATATACAGTTTTAAAAAAAAATCTTAAATTTTGAAATAAACTTTATAACTAAGTCATAAAGGACTTAAAACCATCTCGTAAATTATTCCTGTGACTAAATACCTCATCCGAGACCTCAAAATGCTAAACCGTAAATCGTAAAAATACGATTTTCTATAATACATATACGTATACGTAAACCACTAAATAACACCATCTCATTTCATAGTCACTACCATGTGAGCTCATGAACATGAAATCATCACACATCGTTTCACTCACAAAGTACCCCGTACCGGAGACGATATCCAAACCACAATCTATACACACCAATTAGCACATAAACACGTAAAGACACGTAACTAGCACAAAATAAAACTAAGTGGCGAACCTCAAAACCGCGGTTGTCACATCACTCCCTCCAAATAGAAATCTCTTCCCAAGATTTACTCCTTAGGATCAAACATACCATTAGCAAACAACTGAGGATACTTGTTCTAAATGAACTCCTCTCATTTTCACGTGAACTTTAGTTCAAGTCTCAAATTACCACATATACTAACCAACAATATTTAAATTCATTGCCAAATTCTTGACCTCACAGTCAATAAATCTCACAAATTTGATAACACAAACCATTATTAACACAAATCCCGAATAACCGTACATGCAAATATGCATTCTCAAACAACATTTACCAATCTTAATACACGAAATATAACATGTATACCACTCATTTCCCCTAGGTAATTCTATGCTCATAAGCTACTGGTCCGATCTTTCCAAAGATCATAAATGAACCTACAAAACTCTACATAAACTCTTCCATTTTACCAAAGCATACCACCCGTTACTATGGGTGAAACTTCCAACATAACTTTGTCACTAAACTCTAGTGGTTTCCTCCTTTTCAACATAGCATCCCTTGTTTCTCTCATCTTTTCCACAAACACCATTACCACATTAGTAGCCTCTTTTACCAATTCTAGTCCATAATGGGGACAACTCACCCTATCCTTTCATATAGTGCCTCAAATGGCATTTATCGACTTCTAGTATGATAACTATCATTATATGAAAACTCAGCCATCGCTAAAGAGTTTCCTAAGTCCCTCTAAATCAATCACTCATGCCCTCAGTGTAACTCCTAAGGTTGTATAAATATCTTACTTGCCCATCCTTTTCCAGTTAGCTGGATATACTCATATTTAATCATGTTCATCAACTCCCTTTAGTCCGTACCCCAAACTACTTAAAAATTCCAATTTCCTTACAAAGTGACCTATGACGGTCTTTCACATATCCATTAGTTCTTCCAATCCAAATCAACTTCTGATCTATACACATCATCAAAAGGATGGTCATCTCAGTTAGTCTATCAACTGCCATCCAAACCCATGCTACAACTACTTCCCTTAAATTGGATAGCTCACTAGTAGCACCTATACACTTCTTTCTCACTTTTCTTCATGATTTTTTTACCCAACACTTCCTTTATACCTACACAATGTCCTACCTTCAAGGTCATATTGCTCCTCATCTTGTCTCAGTTAGACCAAGCCCTTCGTCCCTATGGCACATCACACCTATAACTCCTCATCCATTCGATTATCGATACTAAGCCTCCCAAACAATCAGTATAGGTCAATGTCATTTCCTTTTCCACACTACGACAGTATTAGCCTGCGTTGTGCTTTATTCTACTCATTAAGCTCTACCAAAGTTTTACCTTCTGTTCCTATCTCGACCTATTTCATTCATGCTTCGCTTCTATACACACTTCCTTCTTCTTCCTCAACTCCTACCATACATCACGATGTGATGCTTCCCATCGTTTCTTCCCTTGCCATAATCCTTCATAAGGCATTCCATACATATTAGGCTAACTTTTACGCAAAACCCTCTATTCCATCACATCCGTACGCAATCCTTCCAACTTCTCAACTACGTGACTTCTCATTCCTCTTGAAATATGAGATGAATTAGTTAGTCTATCGACTATCACCCAACTCTCTTCGTACTTATTCCTCCACCCCATTATGTATCCCTTTCACCACTTTCGTCCTTACATCGCCATTTCTAAGCTACTCCTATCTATGTAGGAAGTATAGTCTACGTCCCTTTTCTCCATATGATTGTTCAAGCCACACAACATACATGTTGACGCGTTCTCTGCTTTAGACAACTCAACTCGTACAACCTACATCCTTCATCCAAACCACCCTAATACATCATCCATATAGTTCAAGTTCATCTCAGCTTCACTTCATTCTTCTTATTCCATTTCTCATCAACCATGCTTGCCTTTCCCAGATGGTACTTGGCCTTGCAATTTTCTTTCATCACTTAACTCCACCCATCACCTTTTCCAAATGTTCAATCAAGATTATTAAATATGTGTTGGAGACGTTCATGATCTGTATAGATCATTCTCTACGTCTTGTACCCCAAATGCCTCTAGCATTCTAGGCAGATATAACAATCCAACTCCAATAACTAAGTCTATCTAGTCATCTATACGCCAAAATTTTCCAAGTAGCTTCACTTGTTTTTTTTCTCACAACCAGTTCTCCTACTCCCTCCTAATAGGGATAGACTAGAGTTTCATGTGATTCCATGCGGATCACACTCTCATCTTATACCCACATTAGTTTCCATTTGTCTACTAAGCCATATTTTGAATTCTTATTCAAATCTCATACTTCTACTTTGATCTTGCACCCAACATGAGGTATTTTCAATCATCATCTTCTAGAAATACTTGGTTCTCTCCTTCTATGGTTCTCCCTTATTCCTACACTATCTCGTCCAACAAAAATTCCATACTTCATTCATCAAATCTATGGAAATCACTAGTGCATTGGATAATACATAGCTGTCTTTCCCAAAGATCTTTCATAACACCTTCACAAAACCGACTCTCTAATCACTTCTCCACGAAACTTATTCAGCTCAGCTTCACTTCTCATCCCTCGATATTGATTGCCACAAAAATTCTGTCCGCGTAGTCACTCGACTCCCCTTGTTACTTCCACGAGTTCTTAATCTCCCATGTCATGTATTCATTTCATCACGATCCACCGGTTCAGCTCTTTGTAGCTCCACTCTGATACTCGATCTGCCCTTCTTCGTCACGAACCATACGTAAATTTCCCATCATAGTGCTTGTCACCTTTCCAGTCCTCGCAACTTTTGTGACTCCTTCGAAATCTCTTGCATCCTTCTTGCAGCCGACACGTAGTCCTTTCAGCTCCTTGCTTCGCGATGTAGCTCTTTACGCACTCCTTCTCGTCTCCATGATGTTACCTAGGAACTTCACACTACCAGTAGCTTCTAACTTCAACTCATCTACCACAATATTTCTAAAAGTACTTCAACCCCTCAATGGCTCACTCTTCCTTACTTGTTGTACTTCACCGTTAATCAGCCTCCTACCAATCATTCTTTCACATTCCTGTTTTCCTTCACGTTTCTACTACTACCTTGCCTCCATAACTATACCAATCCCTTGCGTGTTATTTACCCAACCTTTCCATTAGTATAAACTTTCTACTCTACCCTCACATCCGCTAGTACTTTCATCAATCTCCTAATGGTACTTCAACCAACTTCTCATAGCATGACATCTCGTTCCCACTACCAGTCAACTAACTTTACTTACTCTCTTATTCCCGTAACCAATCTAAGTTCCAAAACTCCACAAATCTTAATCATTCCTTCAACACAACCTTTAAACCAAAATACATCTCTACATTCTAATATCTAACCATAAGTAATACTACCCAACTCTATTCTCTCATCTTAACGTTCCCACAACCGCATAACTAAATCAACCATGACGTGTAACAAAAGAATTCCAAACAATCGTGTCCCAATAAAATATAGGGTAAAACGAACCCTAGCCAAAACAACTAAAAACAAAACAATGTAATCCGAAAGATCAATGGAGTGTGCCAACAACGAAAAATTTAGACTCTTCACGATTAGTATTACCAAATCTCGATACGTTAGAAAATTTTAAAATTTCGTCCCAATTAGTTACTTCTCATAAGAACCAAACTCCAATACTACTAAAATCAATCATACTCATTTTAACCAATAACTCATCCTTTATCTTCATCATTCTATCAAGATATCAACTAGTTAGTATACTACAATCTTATTCTAACCATTATCTTATTTACCTATATTAAACTTATTTCACTTGTTATTATGAAACCAATACATGTTTATAAAATACACTGTTTTTTTTCATTTAGGTTGGTTATAACTAAACTACTACACGTTTACAAGGTGTGGTGTTATTATTATCATTACTATAATAAAATCTCCCTTTTTTTTACTCTTTCCGTCTTAGTTAAATTATTCTAAAATCTTAACTCCACTTAAGAAAATTATTGTAAAATTTCTTTACCCCTTTAAAATATATTATCACATGTTACATAGAAGACTAATCCAATTATTTTCAAGACAACCTTTTTTTTATAACTTACTACTACAACTAAAAAAAATGTAAGTTACGATATCATACCATACACTTACAAATTATTTTCAAAACCGTTTCCTATAATTAGCCAGACTTATTTGCAAGAAAATTTAGTAGTTCGCATTAATAAAAATACACCCCCGAATGTAGACACACATCCAAAAGACTCAAAACGTCGTTGGAACTCCATCAAACTCCAGCACCATAAAACACGAACAAACACAAGGTACGTTGAAGTTATAATAACTAGTGAACGACCATATAGCATAACTTAACACATAGTAGTATATATACATCCGCATATATATACCTATTAAATCGCCCAAAACATACTCGTTACCATACATGTCAGATCAACCAATCACGTCATACACTTGTTTTTTTTTCTACGAGTAACCACCATCTTACCACAAGGCATAAAACCCATCACTAAAACCAGTCCATATCGTGTGACCCCATAATCACACAACGTGACTATAACCCAAAACAATAACACACTCAAAAATATCCATATCGTAGGCAACCGTTACATAAACCCATATACTATACATATACCAATAATCCGCATCTCATCATATACAAGCATGTACTAACCCTCTTTCATGCAATCATACTTAAGAACCCATTGAAGTTGTGGTACTTGTATAGCTATGTTGGCCACCATACTTATACAACTACCCTTTCCCCAATGCACTCCCTCCTATGATGATACTTATAAGAATCAATACAACACATAACACATAAATCCATCAACTCACCTAAACACATAACCACATAAACAATAATGTCAAAACTCCAACTAATAAAATTACATAGTCAAACTCTTGGAATACAGAAATCCATAGTCTAGCTAAAACAGCATAGACAAGCAAGCGGAGTAAAAACCTTCGTTCGACTTTGAAATGATTAGTTAAAACCAAAACGTTTTGAGGGTTCAATAATTAATCAAAACAAATAGGATTAATAATACTTTGGTTGGCAAAACCTTAATCAATAATCACTTTCAAAGTATGCACAAGCAAGCGGAGAAACGAGGCGGCGCGAAGCACTTAAGAAACTTTTTCTTTAGGTTGTATTTTATAACAACCACCTTATATCCACCTTATAGTTTGTACTAATCGAGATCAAATTTCTTAAGAGTATTTATCTATTTTGCCTTTTTTCTTTGTTTGATCGATACCACCAAAAGTTATCAGATCAACAATAAGTAGGGTGAGTTTTCACTCTTTTGGTACAATGCTTCAACCGCTTGGTGTTTTAGAATGCTTTCAAAGAAAATCTATTGTAAAAGCTTTGTTACAATGAAAAAAAGTCATTCAATGAATTTACATAATAGTGAAAACATTTTGAAAAACCTTTTTTGTATTGGAGATGCTCTTATTATATTTTATTAATACTTTCAAGATCATCAATAGTGGTGACTACTTTTTTATGTATTAACAACCTAGCAAGGAATAAAAAAAAATATTTATGTCTAGTAACAATCCAATTAAAAGAGTGTTACAAGGTTTATTAAATCACTCCAATTAATGGAGATTTTCCTATGCCTATTAACAATCCAATTAAAAGAAAAATGTTGTATGTCATTAAACATGAAATCTATATTCCGGTCTTTTAGTATCAAAAACGAATTCATTTCAATATCTACAAAGAAACTAGAGTGTCTTTTGATCCATCGAGTTAAAGAGGGTAGAAAGAGGAAGAGGGAGGATAACTTTGTCCACATGGTTTATTGCTTCAAGAAGGCTAAATACATTTATGTTGCAAGTTTCCACCAAAGCAAGACGTTTTCCGAATCTTCCTAGCAAGATTAAAGTGACGAAGATGTGTTCTTTAGTTTCAATTACTTCGTTACAAATTGGACATCTCACTGAATTTAAGTTGATTCCGCTAAGATTCAAATTTATTTTAGTAGACATTCTTTGATTTAGAATTCTCCAAGTATTGATATTTACCTTAATAGGTAGAAGGTTTTTCCATTCAAATAGTTGAGTAGGGTTATGAGATTTATGTATGATACCGGTTAATAAAGCATTTCTCCATAAAAAAAAGTTGAATCGATGAGGCCATTGTTTCTAATCCTCAAGAACTAACATGAATGGATTATGTATACGAATGTGAACATATGCATTTTTGAAGTTATACACTTCATCATGTTGTTCGCTAGTGTTACCAGAAAGAAATGTATTTTCATCTTGAAGTAGATCCAGATCATCAGTACTCCCACTTGATTCAAGCAGTGGAGTACTCCCACTTGCTTCTTGATATATGAGACTAGTCTCAAAGAACTCAACATTTCAAGCAACGAATATTCTATTCTCGATTGGGTAGTAAAAGTAGTAACCCATCGTTTCCTTTGGGTATCCCACAAAAATACACTTAATGAATCTAGGGTCTAATATTTCAGGTGTATCTCGCTTCACGAGAACCTCACAACCCCAAACTCTCAAATAGGGAGATTTCTTATGCCATACCTCATATGGTGTCCTATCAACCTTCTTGGTTGGAATCATATTGAGTATGCGCGCAACAGACTCTAAAGCATAACCCCAAAAGGACTTTGGTAGAGTTGCAGAGTTCATCATTGATTGAACCATATCCAATAGTGTTTGATTCCTCTTTTGAGACACCCCATTATTTTGTGGTGTATAAGCGGAGTGAGGTGTGATACCATACCACATTTCTTCAAAATCTCCACAAACTCAAAACTCATATATCCGCATCCTCATTCAAATCGAATAACATTAATTTTCTTGCCGACTTGGTTTTCTACTTCATTTTTGAATTCCTTGAATGTTTGAAACACCTCATGTAAACCCGCAACAATATCACGTCTCTAATTCGAGGACGAATTATTCTTTTTAGAGGGGAAGAGTTGTAAAACCCGCATAAAATACCCAAGAACAGTACAATACGTGAAAACCCGATTAATTTAAAACCTTCTAATTATAATATACGACACGTATCATGAGTATTAATTACAAACATTAAGTATATTACTTCTACACGGCTAATAATTATGTATAATATTTATTGCACAACAAGAATTACTCACCAAATTAAAACACGAGCATGTCCGATAAATATTAAGATGAGAAACGAAAAACGAAAACTATTAAGTGTGTGTGTTGGGCTGCGTGTAAAACAAAAAGAAAATAATAAAAATGGGCCTTAGGCACATCCCATAAACTAATTCAAACCACCAGGAAATTATATTCTTTTTCTCATTTACACATTTCAAGAAAATAACACACAAACCCTAGCCACCATGGAGGAATGGCCTCCGGCTATTACAGAGGGAAAGAGGGAAAGAAAAGTGTTTTGATCTTGAATTAATTCAAGTTAGTGTTCGTGTTCTCTTGTTAAATCCATTCACACATTCGGTAAACCACCAAACCTTAATCTTTGATTCTTTTATTTTAAATCTTGATCATATGTGTCGAAATCTTTAAAACATGGATCAAGAACATGTTATATGGAATAATAAATCAAAGGAGGGTTTGGTTTGGCTTATTTTGGTTCGGCCACACCCCAACCGAGAGCCCAAGGCTCTCGGTGTCGTTTTCTCGACCACCAGCTGTAACCCAATAGGGTGCGGTGGTGTTTGTGTTCGGACAGTAGCAACCCAGGATCCCGACGAGGGAAAACCTGGTCAATCAGTGGCAGCCGAGACCGATTACCGTCTCGGTGGGTCTTTGGATAGGAACCAGTAGGAACCGGTAGTGAGCCGGTGGGTGTTTAGGCTTCACAGTGGGAACCCGGCAAGTGTCGGGGTGAGCTTTGGCCAGCCAGTGGCAAGCTACGGCTACAGCTATAGGTTGTCTAGCCGCCGACCAAGCCACCAGCCGCCGGCTGGGAGTCCTTGGTTCGGTTTTTTTTTGTTGATTCGGGCTAGGGGATCGGGTATTTTATTTGTTGGCCAAGTATATGTTATAAATTTATTTAATTAAATTAATTCACTCTGAGTATTATTAATTTAATTAATCCTTGACTTAAGTTAATTATTTAATTTAAATAATACATGTTTTAACTTAAGTATTTATTTAGTATAATTAGATTAAAACAATGATTAATTTAATTATTATTATAAGGTAAAGTTTTATTAATTTTCACGATATATTATTAATTATTAAACCGTGTATTTTTCTTAATTATTAATAATCACAATAACCTATAGTATTATTTAATAAACTTTACTAATAATTTATCATGACTGATAACTTATGACTTTTAAGCACTAGCTTATATTTTAGACTTATCAATTCAGCTTATTCTATTTTTAGAAACCTGCTATTTTTAGAAATTTAGTTATTATTACACTACAAGTATAATAATACAAGAATACATGAATATACATAATCAGAATACACGTAAAACATGAATAAATGCAAGATAACATTTAAAACAGTAAAAAACATGACAAGAACATATAAGATAAGCTAAGAACATACAAAACCAGTAACACACTCAAAAATCAGACAACTCATACATGTCCCTTATGTTTGTAGCACTTGTGAAGTCGGAATAGGACTTTCTATCTTTTCATCATTCATCGTTCATTGGACATAAGGTACGGATATTCCGTCCTTCAGTATGGACATTCTCTTTCCTTATTAAGATTTCCGTTTGCAGCCAACTCTTTTCCCCAAGTAATTGTTTTATATGTTTTGGTTGCTTATGTTTAGTTTTAAATGCCTAAGCCAGATACATGCATGCCATGTCATCTAGTTATGGAGGTATCATAACCATAACACTAGAGGCACCAGTGTTATGACTTCCCCACGGTGGAGTGATTTCTCGTGGCGTCCCTTTTCAGTTTTGGCCATATATTTATATTATCATGTGGGGCGTATGGGTGCATCCTAGTTACATGTTTTTATAGGATTTTCATGGTGAATGTGGTGTGTGCCTTGCATCCTTCACAAGGAGTTGATCCATCCTACCCAGACTAATTTAATTAGAGGCCACCCATCTAATTGCATGATGAGGTCACCCTTCAAGCATTCATGCACGGTGAAACCTCATGACCTATATGGGCTCTTGGCTAATTAAAATACAGTTTTCATATTAAAGCATAAGTCTTTCCAAAATATAAAACCAGTTTTTTAACATGTTCCAAGTTTCTAGGACTTATACATTTCCGCTGCTTTTTAGTCTTTACTTATATTTTAGTCATTCCTACCATGTTATATATCCGTTCACTGAGCGTATTGCTCAGCCGTTACATTCCTTCACATGTCCCAAAACGGCAAGTACCCAAGGACAGACTTGAGCATTTAGAGGACGTGCATAGGATGGAAGCAGCCTTAGACTTCTTCTCCCTTTGCCTACATATACTTATGCTTGTTTGGACACTTGTTTTGTCCTTCTCATATCATTTACTTTATTTATGTTTTGGGCTTATGTTTGGGAACCGATGTTTGATTCCGGTTTTCCCTTTTGGTCATGTATGTTTTAGTACATATTTCCTTGCATGCTTTGATGACACGCCATAATTTCACGTAACGATCCACTTATCAAAGTGGGGTGTTACACCTCATGTTTATGTTGAAATAAGTAAACATAACCATAACACTTGAAATCATCAGTGAAAGTGATGAAGTAACTAGCACATTCTCTTGTCACAACTAAAAAAGAACCATACACACATTAGTGTGTATAAGCTTCAATAGATCTTTAGCCCTTTCAACCACATGTGTGAAATGCTTACGTGCCATCTTCCCATGCACACAAGACTTTCTTTTTTATTGAAATATTCAACACTCGTGGGATTCAAAATCCCATCTTGTTGAACTTTCTCAATGCGTTTCTTGCTTGCATGACCAAGACGAAAATGCCACAGATTAGTTGAGCCCAACACATGTTTGGATCTTTTCTTGCTAACATTAAATATAGAACCATAGTGTGAATAAAGATCAAACACATCTATTTCATAAATGTCATCATGTGGTATTGTATTAAAATAAAATACATTGTCTTTAAAAACGTAAATAACATTATTCATAATAACGTGAATAAAACCGTCATCAATCTAAAGGGAAAAAGAAACAACACCTCTAGTAATAGTAAGTGCAAAGTGAAAATTATTCAAAACAGTAATTCGTCCATTTGGAAGTAAGAAATCAAAACTTCCAATTGCTTCGACGTTTGCACGCATGTCATTTCCCACAAATAAGCTCAAAGCACATTGCTTTAATTTCCGGTTATCTCTAAGCCCTACGATGTATTATAAATATGAGTTCCATAACCCGTATCATATACCATTGACTTATTATTAGAAACATCATAAAGTTCTATCATAAAGATACCTGAACCACTAGATTTGTTGGTATTCTGATGTTTCTTCAACTGAGCTAGATACATTGGGCAATTTCTTTTTCAATGTCCTACCTCTTTGTAGTAATGACACTCGGAGTCCTTTTCCAGGTTATCTTTCTTAGGTGGCGGCAGAAACTATTGCTTTCGAGCATCAACAAGCTTATTTTTTCCAGCATTCTTTCCTTTCGCTACCTACTGTTTCTTACACTTATCTTTTTGGATCATTCCTGCTCGAATAACCATCACATTAAGAGGTTCAACCTTCTTTGGATTCCCTTTCTCATGAGACTCTAGCATAACATGCAGCTCAAGTGATGTGTAAAACCCGTCTTCAATTACAAGTATATTAAATACGCAGAAACTATACGTTTTGGGAAAACTAAAAACACGCGGGAATAATACATACGATTACGCTTTAAAAAAAATGGGTAAACTATATAAGTATATATAAGGGCCGGTTTGGTTTATTTTGAAAAGAAGAAAAGAAAGACTTGGGCCAAGCCCATTAGAAAACAAAAAAATATACGGGACTTTAACCCTCTTCCATAACAGTCGAAGAAAAAAAAATAACATAAGACAAATTAGGTTTGTTACCTCCTGTCGACACAAAAGACAAAAAAAAGAAAGAAAATAGGCCGCCGACTATAGACAACAGGGGTCTCGGATTTTGATTTTTCTTATCATTTGATTGTCTGTTATTCAGTCTCCCAAAACCACAAAAGGTAATCATCTTCATATTTTATGTAATGAATCCAAATATATCTCAATAGTTTCATAAATTCGCGAATCTAGGCATTAAACATGAATTAAATCACATGGGTAGTCGAGTTTGGGGATTGGTCACGAAAACCGAGAGTTCTAATAACTCTCGGTGGTGTTTTGTTGGATCTGCCGTGAACCAAAAACCCATACAGTAGGCGAATGGGCAGTAGGGGTGCGTTTGGATCTGAGTACTAGCAAGGGTGTGTTTGGGATTAGTAAACAGTGGGTAAAAAGACTCATCAGGGGGTGTTTGTTTTAGACAGTGGGAACCGAGCAGTGGGAAAGAAATGTAACCAGTGGGTACTTTTAAACATAAATTAATAAGAATTAATTCGGTAGTTAGCGACAGTTTAGCGACGATATTTTCTGTCGCAGTTTTCCAAACAGATTTGGGGACAGTTTTGACACAACTTTTAGCGACGGTTAATGCTAGTAGCGACAGAAATTTCTGTCACTAATCTAGTTTTGGATTTAACATCTTTGTTGGCTTGGTTTAGTACGACCGAGAAAGGGGTATCTCGGTAGGCTCGGGGATATATTAAATTAATAAATGTAGACTTTGATTATACATTTTAATCATTTTGTTTAAATAAATGTTTTAATGATTTATTTATTAGATTAAAATTATGATATTAAATTGGTTTTATAAAAAATTAAAAAGGGTATAATTTTATTAAATGAATTAAATTATTTTGGGAACTTTCTAATTTAAGAAACTTTCTATTTTTAGCAGGTGACTTAATATAGTATTACTATAGCGTCAGAAATACGCTTGTACCGCAATTAATAGTAGAACGATAATACATTAAAAGGAATTTCTATAAGATCAGATTTATCAGTTGATATACGTACAAAATTTCAGAAATAAATAAATAAGAAGCCAATAAGATCAGTAAATTAAATAAACGAATATCAGTTAACCCTATTCGCGTCCTTATTCATGTAGCTCGCGTGAAACCAGAGTAGACTTTCTGTCAGTTGATCTCGGTCGGTTACTGGACACGAGGTACGGATTTCCGTTCTTTTCAGTAAGAACTTCCTTTCTATGCATGATTAGGATTCCCCGTCTTCAGCCAAATGTTTTTCCCCAGTATATGTTTAAGTTTATCAGTGATCATATTAATAACTAAATAAATTGACTGAGCATTATATACAAGCACGACCAGTTTATGT
Source organism: Glebionis coronaria (assembly GCA_025667525.1). Lineage (NCBI taxonomy): Eukaryota > Viridiplantae > Streptophyta > Magnoliopsida > Asterales > Asteraceae > Glebionis > Glebionis coronaria. Next base: position 128,501,700 of record CM046881.1, read on the forward strand.
ACTAGTTACGGAGGTACCGTAACCACGGCACTTGAGGCACCGGTGTCGTGACTCACATGCAGGAGAGTGATATCCTGCATCGTCCCACTCAGCTCAGCTTGGCCATTTTATCAGTATTATTAGTGGGGCGTATGGATGCATCCTAGGCTTATAAGTGTTACAAGTTATCAGGGTGAATGTGGTGTGTGCTCTACATCCTTCACATTGGAGCTGATCCCTCCACCCAGCACAGTTATTTAGAGGTCACCCCTCTACAGCATGACGAGGTCACCCCTCCAGTTATTCATGCACGGTTGTTACAGCACGTGACCTATATAAGCTCTGGCAAATTAAAATACAGTAAATGCATGTTTTCAGATTTATCAGATATTAGTTCAGCTTTATTATTTACGAATCAGACTTTACAGATTATGCACAAATTTCCGCTACAACTTTACTTATCAGTCTTACAGCACCAGTATTTTACCATCTGTTTCATTTCAGTAGTTCCTTGTCATGCTCTATATCCGTTCACTGAGCGTTATGCTCAGCCGTAGTTCCCTTTCATGTTCTAACGGCAGGTACACCAGGACGCTCTTAGGATTCTGAGAGCATGTGCATTTGGATGGGAGCTATCCAGACTTCTTACTTTATGTACTTACATTATTCTGCTTATTTGGACATTGTTTAGTCCTTTCTTTCAGTATTTTATTTTTCATGTTTTGGGCTTATGTTTGGATTACCGATGTTTGATTCCGGTATTTCCTTTATGGTCAGTTAATGTTTTAGGACATTTACCTTATGCTTTGATGACACGCCATAAATACACGTAACGGTCTACTTATCCAAGTGGGGTGTTACAATTATGGTATCAGAGTGTAAGGTTCGACCTGTAAGCTCTAAAACTTGACCTGTGACTAGTGGGCAGTCACCAGGGAACTTCCCAGATTTTGGCGTTGTTATCTTTCATGTTTCTCATGGATTATTCAGTCAGTTTTCTTCATTTATCAGTCAGTTTTCTTAATGTTTTGACTAAGTAAAAGGTTGGTATAGGACTTGTTGGGTCAAAATTATGAGTTGATGCGTCAAAAACAACAAAATAAGAAGACAAGGACTACTTTTGCCAAAGTTAAATATTACAAGCTGGTGGAGTCTTTTTATTAATTTAATAGCTTTCTTTGTAAGCTATGTTTTCTACTTTAGAAAGAAAACATACGTAGGTTTTACATTCACTTCATCTTTTACAATGTAACCTACAATGAGCTTTGATCTCTAGGTGTGGGATTCAATGTATACACACCTAGAGTTGTTTGTATTAATCTTTAATACAAGCACTTTGGGAGAAATTCATCTTGTTAACATCTTGTTCTTATTAATGTTCTATTCCGCTATGTTTTATACATATGAACATTGATAATCCTAGATAGAATGGTTCTTAATCATTGAGTCTAACGATCATAGGACTCCACAATTGGTAGCAGAGCCTATGGCTCGTGATATCTAGGATCTACAAGGTGTTATGTTCGTGTTCGTGCTAGAGTAAAGTCGTTGTCCAGAATTAGTGACAGTTTAGCGACGATTTTGCGACAGATCTGGTGTCGCTAATGTTGATTTTAGGGTTTAGTTTATAACCCTAGAATTGGTAATTAATTTTGTTGTTGTGAAGAGATATAATGTTTAGGGTGTATTGAGAGGGATAATTCTTCAAAGCCCTAAAAATATTGGTGATGATTGAAGGCTGTGATGTACTTATGTTTTAGGGTTTTTATGTTTAAATCCTAGATCGACTGATTTTTAGGGTTTGAGCTGCTATGGTCCACGTTTTCTTTAAGAAGGTAACAGGTCATGGTGCAGCCTGGTTTCAGAGGTGATCGATTGATTCTTTGGGCTGTAAAGGTATTAATTGTTTACAAACCCTAGATCAGACGTGATGATAATGATTGGCCCACAAAGATATGCAGCCACTTGTTTTCGTATTGGTGATTGTAATTGATGCAATAGCAGACAAAGAAGTCAACAGATCGAATATTATATGGCTTTGATGTGGACATCTATATTTTTTTATTACCAAAAGAAGAGGGATGAACGAAGGTATGGTGATTCTACATATTGAACCATTCGTTTAATATGTTTTATTTTGCTACTGTCCATGAGATCTTTCCTAAGCATAGTATATTAGTCAACAAGTCATATTGCTTGAATATGCTTTGCATTTCACACGGTCACAAGTTATATATCAGAGACATATTCACGTGGGTATAATCTTGAAAATAACACATATCGGTGGTCCCAATATGTTATTGTTTCGATAACAGAAGCATATTAAACAAGGTATTTCATGTGTGGGGTCATCACGTGACCGGTGTTGAAAAAGAATTAAAGGATTTTGGTTTTCGTGTGATTGTCAAAGAAAAGTGGCAATACAGTTCTTCTGGTCACATAATGGTTCACGTGATTGAAGTTTGTTGCAGCAAAAGAAAAGGTGCAGATTGGTCACAGTAGAGTTTTTATTATCCGCTGACATTCGTAGTCTAGCCGCTGACAGCGCTGTTCGCAGCCGCTGACAGAAAGTATTGGAGATTTTTGGATTGGAGTTTGGTTCATTCACAGCAACTAGTTCTTAAACGTATAAAGGTTCGTTTTATTTTCATTGATTACGAAGAAAAGTTTTTATTACTTGCTTGAAGACGAATTAGATTTTCACGGATTGGTGTTCTATCATATCTTCAAATTTTGTCAACATTTGAAGGTAACTTGTAGGTTCTTTTAATTTGTGACAACGGACTTGATAAAAAGGTAGCAAATGTATGAGATTTTTCTTAAGACGCTCTATGCTCATATTTGCTAGAGAACTCTTTTTGTCAAGAGACTACTCATTATAGCCGTGAGTTTTAAAGTCTACTCATTATAGCCGTGAGTTTTGGAGTCACATGTTTAGTACAAGACATGGAATACAAGTTCGGCTTCATCATCAAGTAAGTCGTAATTAGATTTCTTCATATGTAATCATTACATAAAGCCTACAGAATTTGAAGATTCAAGAATGATTGGCATATTTTAAGGGGAAGCTAAATTGTTGAAGTGTTGGTCATTCAAATATGACATTAAGGTGAAGGTTTTTACCACTGCTCATTAGTATTATTACAACTAATATAGGTTTTCTATTTCTCAAATTCATTATAATGCATCACCTGTGCTTCATGGATGGAAATTTGAGAAGTTGAAAACTTGGGTTAGAAGTGTGATATTGGTTAGTAGTGGTCGAAATCAAGGTTGCTTATATACAAGACCCCTTAAGCTTATATACAAGACCCCTATTTGGATCATGTCAAAAAGGGGAAGAAGTCTACACAATGCAATCTGTTGATCCTTGGTGTTATATGTTTTACAAAGAATGCGAGATTAAGGGGAAGTATTTTTGACATCATCAACTAGGGGAAGATTGTTGGGTCAAAATTATGAGTTGATGCGTCAAAAACAACAAAATAAGAAGACAAGGACTACTTTTGCCAAAGTTAAATATTACAAGTTGGTGGAGTCTTTTTATTAATTTAATAGCTTTCTTTGTAAGCTATGTTTTCTACTTTATAAAGAAAACATACGTAGGTTTTACATTCACTTCATCTTTTACAATGTAACCTACAATGAGCTTTGATCTCTAGGTGTGGGATTCAATGTATACACACCTAGAGTTGTTTGTATTAATCTTTAATACAAGCACTTTGGGAGAAATTCATCTTGTTAACATCTTGTTCTTATTAATGTTCTATTCCGCTATGTTTTATACATATGAACATTGATAATCCTAGATAGAATGGTTCTTAATCATTGAGTCTAACGATCATAGGACTCCACAGGACTGACCATATTTAGTCGCATGTGCTTTTCATTTGAATTTTGTTTTGGTGAACCGACCCATAGGCGTTCACCCTTACCGTTCAGATTTTGTATTGGTAAACCGACCATAGGCGTTTACCCTTACTCATGTCAGATTCATGTTTTCAATCAAATATCACTTGGTGAACCAGCCATAAACGTTCACCTTTTCTCAAGTCAAATTTCATGCTTTTAAGTCAAATGATGTTTTGTGAACTGAACCATAGATGTTCACCTTTGCACATATCATGATATTTTATAAAGTTTGACAAGTATGAATTGGACTACAACCAACCATGTTTAGTCCCAGATTGTAAATTTCTATACATGACAGTTCCCATGAAACTTTGACAAGTATGGATCGAACCAGAATCGCCCATACTTAGTCACATGTTTTCTTCCTTGAATGTTGTGGATTGAACTATAGCCATCCACACCAGTTGTTAAAACTCAGTTGATCATACTCTTATGTTCTTTGTAACAATCCAGTTTCACAATTGCATGCTGAGGTCGCCTTCAGGCGGATTCAGTTTCATGTTTCCTTACAAGGATTATGTTTTCAACAGAACGATAATGTTTCATGCTAAGATACAGAAGGATTACAGTAAAATCCTTTTCTCATGATAAAGCATGTTTGGTCCTCATCAGTCAGGTCATCATGCTGACCATTGTTAAAACTCAATTTAATCATATCCCTGAATCCTGGAAAAAAAAACCAGCATTAAGTCTACGCAGGAATTACAAGGCTATCATGTTACTCATTTCAGTTCAGTTTACTACCGTTTAAATCAATTTATTCCTTTGATAATGTCAAACAAGCGACACCAGTATCGATCATCCCATAAAATTTCCACCAGTTCCATGTACAGTAGTTCACGTGTACTCTACGTACAGTGTCTAAGATTTGCTCCATGTGCAATATTCATTTTGTACTTCATGTACAGTAGTCCAAGTGTACTCCAGGTACCCTACTCCATGGATATTGCTAATCGATCCTCAATCATCTCAGGTGTTACCACTTGTTGATATTCTACCAGGTGCTGATGCTGCTCGTGAGTTGAAGATTTTATCAGATACTGATGCTGTTAACACTTTGAAGACCTCACAAATGCTGATGTTGCTGATGCTGATGCTTTGGATATTTCCAAGATGTTGTTTCTGTTCATACCATGAAGACTCTGCAGAACAAGGACAAAAACTATAAATTTGAAATTTCTGACTTGAATAAATTTCAACCATCAGACACTACCATTCCACTCCATACTTTTACCTTCTCAGTTAGCTGTCACACGTTACTCAGCTAACCGTTCATTCAAAAGAGTGGGAGCCGTAAACCAGCCGACTACTCAGCAAAATAGTTACAAGAATCACGGTCATGAAAATGACCGTCATAAATTGATAGAAAAAGCAGTAGTGACAACCACCGTGCTTATAATTAATCAGTCAGTAACCATCGGAACTCCGGAACGGACGTGACCAGAAATACAGAGGTCAGTAGTCTAACCGGTCCGCTAATCCTAGCAGTTACAAAAAAAAATTTCAGCCTTGTTCAGATTCATCTACTAAAACACGTGTCAAGACATCAGTCAAGGTATAGGCCTCAGGTATCTTTTCGGAAGACGCATATTAGGACACCAGTCATGGTACACGTCATACGAATCTTTCCTCAAAATACGAGTCAGAACCCATAACTCCAGTATGTTCTAAACCAGGCCCTCAGAAATTCAGGGTACCCTTCAGAAAGGGGTATACCCGTTCTATTATGCCACGCACGAATCAGATCATTAAAATTCAGTCACCACCACTAGAGTATTATTTAGGTTAAACACACAATGTTCATTCTGTGAGGTTATAGACGAACACATTCAGTGAAAAGTCTCCATGTTTACTTCACGTGTTCCTATGTCAACTTTATCTTGAATCAGGTAGTTACCTGCCTCTCAGCCAGAAATGACTCAACAGTATCACCTATATTTATTATATTTTCCTTCCAGTTGAAGACGAAATTCGTCTTACTAAATCCAAATATATTCATTTTATTTCTGCCAGAAAATCAGTACAAATTGTTTCTGCTTAATAAGCACGCTACTTATTATTCCATAGCTTTGAAAACTTTCTAGCAACCAGTCAGGACTAAACTTTTGAAATTACTTAAATTCATGATCAGCAGATTCTCCAGAAATTTCCAAATGTCATTCCAGAAGGTTTCTAGAAATTCCTCTCTAACCACGAGACCAAACTTAACATCAAGCTTGTCCCAAGAACAGGACCTGTTTTCAAAACACTTTATTGCAAGGCTTCAGCTAAGTTAAAATAGTGGCAGCATTTGTTGCATGAGTTACTGAAACGAAGTTTTGTTCGTCCTAGCGCACCATCAGGAAGTACACCGTTTCTGTCTACCAGGAAGAAGGCCGGTATCATGACATCATGTATCGACCACAAGATATTTCTTTTTATATAGATCATCATTCTTAAACGATGTTTCATCCCACGTATAGAAAGTTTATCTGATCTGCTACGATGTCGAAAGCATATTTTCCAGCATAATTTTCGATCATGCTACCATCAGTGGTGAGAGAAAGAACATTTTGTTTCCAAGACTTCCTTTGCACACGTTGTAGTCTCTCTAAATTTTTTTATTTACACTTCCAAGTTTTCATTTGCTCCAACTATAGTATAAAGTTTTTGAATAAAAATTTTCCATGACTTCTCAGACAAGATCGCCTGTGTAACCATTGATGACAGTCCATTTGCTAAATTCTAGAGGAGTACAAGGGAATCATCTCTCACAGTTGTACATAATGTCCGATAGGAGGAAATTATTTACGCTGCTTTCCAGATGTAAATTTCAGATGAACGAATTAGCCTTTTAAACCACCATATATTCGCATAAAGAAATTTCAGAAATCCGGTGCAGGTGAAGGCCATCAACAGATGGTCAAGACCGACGCCTGTAGCTAAAGTACCAGACTTCTAGAACTCAGTTGACTGCCACCGTAGGAAATTGCAGACAATTCTCACGATAAACCTTCCATGACTAAGTTTACGCATAAATAAGGGAACCCGCACTGAATTATGTATTCCACAAGACCCTACGCTAGTAAAGGTCTAGTTATCGGAACTCATACCTTCCCATGAATATTCACTCAGGTTCCACCAGAATGTACCAAAATTTCAGGCAGAATTTGGATAGAAACAGTATAACACGTTGAGGCAACTATGTTCATATCAAATGCCTGCCATTCCAGCAGGTTTAAGATAGAACGCCTTCATACTATCAAGTTATTACTATCAGTAGAAATTATGGACCGAAAGGAGACAAGACTCCATGGAGATTGTTATCAGTTTACTACAGACTCATAAAAAGTATAATACTATCTAAGTCACTGTCGACCATGTAATCAACCTACGCGTTTTCTTTCATCCGGAAGGATTACGCAGTAGCGGACCTGTAGAAAAATTCAGCAGTTAATCGTACGATTTCAAGGCATTCATCAACCATCATATCAGAAAGAATTCATGTTCACGATCACGTGTATGTTTACGTTCACTTTACGTTCACGTTTATTTTCATTTTCCGTTTACGCCTCATTCGCATCACGATGTTGTTTCAGTTCATGTTTCTGATATCTCATGGTTTAAGTCACGATTCGCATTCATGACATTGTTCACGTTCAGGTTCGTGTTCCATCTCCTCTGATACGTTCCAAGTCTTGTACCGGATTGACTACAGAAACCTTGAGCAAACCAGACCCAATCTTAGCATAGACAGACGTTTCACGTCTCAGGCCGTATAGTTGGCATTCTTTCCTCAGTCAGCATACATCCATGATATGTCCTAGTATCATGTTCACGGTATGTTCCACGTATCACGTTCGCAGTAAATTCCATGCAGGGTTCCTTATATAATCGTGAACCACTTTCACAATCGCTCATGTATCGCGTTCACAATTGTTCACGTAGTTCATCTCAATATGTTCTCAGCAGCTTTGCTCAGAGATATCAAAGTCATCGGTTCATTATATTTTTACTTCTCATAAGTCCATGTATCCTACATGCTATAACTTATTCATTCTATCAGAATAAGGAAATCCATATCAAGTATGGCACCATAAACTATTAAGCATCCTCGGGACAGAGTCATCAGGACCAAGACTTTCTTTGTGTTTAGATATTTGAAGGAACCGGTTCGAGTGAAAAGCCACTTGAAATGGAGGAGTCCATCCGAACTTCTCATAATTTTCCTTCAATAATTCAGAAAGTCCTTTCAGTCATATTACGTTCCATGTCCTCTTTAGTCACGTCACGTTACATGTTTACTCCAGTCACGTCATGATTATACCTTTCAGCAGCATTATGCCTTAATTAGAAGGCGAATTATCCTTTCAGCTCATAGACCTTTCCAGCCTTCATGCTCTATCAACATATATGTCCTTTCAGCTTATACGTCTTTCAGCTTACGTATACTTTCAGCTTTTACTTCGATCAGTTTAAATTACCTATAATCTGAGGACGAATTTCCTTTTAGAGGGGAAGAATTGTAAAACCCAGTATGGTCGTATCTTTAATTCGGGGACGAATTATTCTTTTTAGAGGGGAAGAATTGTAAAGCCCGTCTTCAGTTACAAGTATATTAAATACGCAGAAACTATACGTTTTGGGAAAACTAAAAACACGCGGGAATAATACATACGATTACGTTTTAAAAAAATGGGTAAACTATATAAGTATATATAAGGGCCGGTTTGGTTTATTTTGAAAAGAAGAAAAGAAAGACTTGGGCCAAGCCCATTAGAAAACAAAAATATATACGGGACTTTAACCCTCTTCCATAACAGTCGAAGAAAAAAAAATAACAGAAGACAAATTAGGTTTGTTACCTCCTGCCGACACAAAAGACAAAAAAAAGAAAGAAAATAGGCCGCCGGCTATAGACAACAGGGGTCTCGGATTTTGATTTTTCTTACCATTCGATTGTCTGTTATTCAGTCTCACAAAACCACAAAAGGTAATCATCTTCATATTTTATGTAATGAATCCAAATATATCTCAATAGTTTCATAAATTCGCGAATCTAGGCATTAAACATGAATTAAATCACATGGGTAGTCGAGTTTGGGGATTGGTCACGAAAACCGAGAGTTCTAATAACTCTCGGTGGTGTTTTGTTGGATCTGCCGTGAACCAAAAACCCATACAGTAGGCGAATGGGCAGTAGGGGTGCGTTTGGATCTGAGTACTAGCAAGGGTGTGTTTGGGATTAGTAAACAGTGGGTAAAAAGACTCAACAGGGGGTGTTTGTTTTAGATAGTGGGAACCGAGCAGTGGGAAATAAATGTAACCAGTGGGTACTTTTAAACAGAAATTAATAAGAATTAATTCGGGAGTTAGCGACAGTTTAGCGACGATATTTTCTGTCGCAGTTTTCCAAACAGATTTGGGGACAGTTTTGACACAACTTTTAGCGACGGTTAGTGCTATTAGCGACATAAATTTCTGTCACTAATACAGTTTTGGATTTAACATCTTTGTTGGCTTGTTTTAGTACGACCGAGAAAGGGGTATCTCGGTAGGCTCGAGGATATATTAAATTAATAAATGTAGACTTTGATTATACATTTTAATCATTTTGTTTAAATAAATGTTTTAATGATTTATTTATTAGATTAAAATTATGATATTAAATTGGTTTTATAAAAAATTAAAAAGGGTATAATTTTATTAAATGAATTAAATTATTTTGGGAACTTTCTAATTTAAGAAACTTTCTATTTTTAGCAGGTGACTTAATATAGTATTACTATAGCGTCAGAAATACGCTTGTACCGCAATTAATAGTAGAACGATAATACATTAAAAGAAATTTCTATAAGATCAGATTTATCAGTTGATATACGTACAAAATTTCAGAAATAAATAAATAAGAAGCCAATAAGATCAGTAAATTAAATAAACGAATATCAGTTAACTTATTCGCGTCCTTATTCATGTAGCTCGCGTGAAACCAGAGTAGACTTTCTGTCAGTTGATCTCGGTCGGTTACTGGACACGAGGTACGGATTTCCGTTCTTTTCAGTAAGGACTTCCTTTCTATGCATGATTAGGATTCCCCGTCTTCAGCCAAATGTTTTTCCCCAGTATATGTTTAAGTTTATCAGTAATCATATTAATAACTAAATAAATTGCCTGAGAATTATATACAAGCACGACCAGTTTATGTACTAGTTACGGAGGTACCGTAACCACGGCACTAGAGGCACCGGTGTCGTGACTCACATGCAGGAGAGTGATATCCTGCATCGTCCCACTCAGCTCAGCTTGGCCATTTTATCAGTATTATTAGTGGGGCGTATGGATGCATCCTAGGCTTATAAGTGTTACAAGTTATCAGGGTGAATGTGGTGTGTGCTCTACATCCTTCACATTGGAGCTAATCCCTCCACCCAGCACAGTTATTTAGAGGTCACCCCTCTACAGCATGACGAGGTCACCCCTCCAGTTATTCATGCACGGTTGTTACAGCACGTGACCTATATAAGCTCTGGCAAATTAAAATACAGTAAATGCATGTTTTCAGATTTATCAGATATTAGTTCAGCTTTATTATTTACGAATCAGACTTTACAGATTATGCACAAATTTCCGCTGCAACTTTACTTATCAGTCTTACAGCACCAGTATTTTACCATCTGTTTCATTTCAGTAGTTCCTTATCATGCTCTATATCCGTTCACTGAGCGTTATGCTCAGCCGTAGTTCCCTTTCATGTTCTAACGGCAGGTACACCAGGACGCTCTTAGGATTCTGAGAGCATGTGCATTTGGATGGGAGCTATCCAGACTTCTTACTTTATGTACTTACATTATTCTGCTTATTTGGACATTGTTTAGTCCTTTCTTTCAGTATTTTATTTTTCATGTTTTGGGCTTATGTTTGGATTACCGATGTTTGATTCCGGTATTTCCTTTATGGTCAGTTAATGTTTTAGGACATTTACCTTATGCTTTGATGACACGCCATAAATACACGTAACGGTCCACTTATCCAAGTGGGGTGTTACATGATGTCTTCCCTATGCTATGCAAATTATAGGTTTGGACAAGTGATTCAAAATTCTTGTTGAAAGAATTCAAGATAGAACTCACAGCAAACTCTCGTTGAATGGGATAGCCTAGGCGTTCTAGTGTATCCAAATAGCTTGTCATTTCAGAAAATGAGTGCTAACAAACTGTCCAATTTTATGTTTACCAACATGAAATGCTTTAGTGGTATCAAAATGTTCTTGCTTAGATTTTTCCTCGAACATAGTTTTGAGTTCAATAATCATGTCATATGCATTGACATGCATCATAAGACATGCCACATCCTTCCATCCTTTTAGCATCACTTGATATGCATCATGGACGACATGTACAACAATAGGGTCAGGAATTGGAATCATAGGTTGTTCCAAATTAGACATCCGTTCTTTATCCCTAAGACAAATTATTGGGTTTTGGTACCATATGGAGAAGTGTGATCTAATCAACTTATCCTTGAACAAGTTTGACCCGACTGTTGATTCCTTGTATTTGGAATCAACCATCTATAAAAGAAAGTTTAGAAAATATTAGTATTTTCAATAATGAAATCTCTTATAAAATTAACTACCCATGTTATTAGTAACAAATTAGTTTATGAAGAGCCTAAGATCCAACTTGAACTTACTTCATTAATGTAGTTGATCCACTAGAAATGATAGTAACTCAAAAGGTAATCATTAAATGATAATTTCCACTAGTACAACTCTTAGCCTTTATGAGGCCATGACTACATTATCTAGTGTAATCGTAGTCATGTCATGTTTTGCCTCATCTGAGTACCGCGTGCAAATAGTCTGACTAGAAATACACGATGTATGATGACGTATAGTCTCTAGTCGGGCTATGAGCCTGACCCATGGGTACTACCCGTATTCAATCCATCACCGAATGGGTAAACAGAAAACGTCTTGGGCCCATGAGGCCCAATAAGATATTGTCGCACGCGGTTTCATGGAAGCCGCACTCTAACTGCAGGCGGTCAGGGTCAAACAGAATCATAGTTTAACTAGGACTATGATTCACCTAAGTTGAGAGGATATACACTCTTCTTATTTAAATGATAAGGATCACGGTGTATATAGTAGTTATCTCTTACTTAGGCCGCATTCGGTAAGCCAAACTAGGGTTCCATCAACTATATAAGGAACCCCCGAGGTTCCACAAAGGTACGATTCACTGGCAATCACAACATCGTATTTATCCACTAAAACCGATTACTTACTCTCACGCCATAGTCTAATCATGGGAGACAATCCCATGATAAGCCTATTGATCCCAAACTTAGATCGATTAGCTTTGTGTATACAAGATTAGATCAAGTAATACACGTAGAGAAACCTTTGTATATGCTTTATGAATCTAAGTGTTATGCGGAATTTAACACTTAAACAAGAACACATAAGATGTAAACAAACTTTCACTTTGATTATGAATATCGAACTTGCTTACAATGAAAGATGTTTACGAATGAAAACTTATTAAAACTTTCACCTAAAGGCCTTCTTTTATAGACATAAGAAGCCTTGTACAATAATCTACATATCAGTTATTCTAGGTAAAGATAAATATAGAAAATACATTGTCGTTTCTATCCTTACTAGAAGTATTCTAGAATATAATAAACGTGTAGATTATATCTTCCATCAGTGCTTGTTTTGTTCTTGTCAACGCTTGAATTGTTCTTGTTAGCGCTCAAGTGATCTGGCCTTAATTTATTCCCAACAATCCTCCCCTAAACTTGATATCCACTCTTATGATCAAGTTTCTGAATAAGCATTAAGGACTAGGAGGAATCTTACAAACCTTCTCATATTGGTAATGAATAAATCTGATCAAATCTTTTGCCACGTCACTTGAATAATCTATTTCCAGCTGAGTGTCCTTCATCTTCTCCAAAACAGCCTTGGATATGAAATACTGAGCATCCACAAGTAAATACTCAGCAAACTTTGTAGAGCTCAAATGGTATACACCAGCAGCTGAATATAACCTCCATTGAAGACCAGTGAGGTCATCTTCAAGATCCTTCCAAATTGCAGGATCCTCATCTTTTGGCCCACACATTCTTTTGAATGTGGTCCAAAGTTTTATTCCATTAGCTGAAGTTGGTGCTTCAGCCTCATACTTGGTCTCCAGCAACCTCCAAAGGTCCACCAAGTCTTCTCTATCACAACTTGCAAACAAAGATATGAGAGTGGTAAAAGTGTGTACCTCCTTGCCAAATCTGCCAATCTTCCAGAACCCACATTCATCTTCTTCATAGCTCACAATTGGGTTCCTGGAATCTAATGGTAACACTTGCACCATATCTGAAGCTTCTAATGGGGAGAGCTTGAGGCTCTTTCTTATAACTGCTTCACTTGGATATAGTGGATCCATATCTTTTGGAAACTCAAATGAAAATCCCTTCTTCACTGGCCTGGGAATCATCATAGCTTTCTTGATTTCCATTTCTTCTGCAAGTTGCTCCTTTCTTTCATCTGAAAGAAGTCTGAGAGTGTTTGCTTCCTGCACTCTCACCCAAATGGGATAAGCCCTGTTTTCCAACTCATCAAATGTCAAAGCCTTTAACTTCTGATATGTCCATCCAACTCCATGACATCTGAGCAACATAAAGTAGAGCTCCCTTCTATCCCTTTTCAACTCTGAGAGAATATTGCTTGCCTTGTGTTTCAAAATTACCTGGCAATCCTTCTGAACTCTAAGAAGAAGCTCCAAACCCCATATTTGATCTGAAATGGTCAAGTCTGGATTATCCATGCATCTTTCTTCCCAAGAATTGTACATTTGAACCACCTCTGGCATGTCAAAGTCAACCTGCAATTTCAACTCTCTCAACTTTTCCCTAGCAAACTCATCACCATACTCAAGCCTCTCTGGTTCTATAATCATCACACTTGAGTCTGAGCTAGCTCCATCACTTTCTTCTTCAGAAGTCACAACAAATGGTGACTTTTCCTTTTCATCTTGTTCCATCATTTGTTCAGCCAATCTTCTATCAAATTCAACTTGAGCTGCATCCTTTGGAACAATTTCTTCTACCATTTTACCCTTACCCTTATCTGATGGTGCAATGGTTGGTAAGGTAGATGGTAATACCTGAGTAGAAACCTCCTTGATGATAGATGATGACTGGGAACATCACCTTCATGTGCAGGTCTGTCAACGCCCAAATTTATCCTATCAGCGCCCAAAATACTTCTATCAGCGTCCAAATTTTCCTTGTCAACTCTCAAATATTTTCCCTCAGCGCCTTGTGTAACCTCTCTCAACATAGCTGTAAATGATAAATTAAAGTTGGTGGGAGAGACTAAGGACGTATCAAAACCTGGTTGTTTCTTCAAAGTTGTAAGGGCCTCAGCAACATCCATTGATTGACCATCCTGTCTTCCCTTATCACTCAGATTTATTTGATCTTCCTCCCCTTTGGAAGATTCTTCCATACCCCTCCTAGCACGATCACTTTCCAAAACAACAATCCTCTCCCTCAATTGCTTGACTTCAAGGCCTTGTGAGCTGACAATATGTACTAAGTCTGCATTTTGCTTTTGCAAGCTTATGCAGACTGCTGTCAATTCCAAAAGAGTCATTGGTTCCAGTCTGCCCTCTTCTGAAATGGGGATTTGACCTCCCAAGTCAGATTCATTGGGCATGGATGAGGACTTAATGATGGTGGGACTGCCTTGGCCAGCTTTTAAGCCAGAACCAATAGTCCCAGCCTCATCCAGGTCACCAGCCACACTTGTGGTGGTGGTTCTCTCTGCTACATGGCTAGGACCACCAGAGGAGAACACTCCAGTTGTCCTTTGGCGTTTCATCAACCTATATTCAGGGGGTGTGGAAGATGGTGTAGAAGAATGAGTAGATGTGGGTTGGTTAAGGGGTGTTTGGGATTGTGAAGGTTGTGTGTCAGTGTTGGAAATAGGCACATCAACGCCAACATTGGATGTGTCAGTGTCGAAAGGTTCTTGGTCAAGTTGCATGTGTTCAGGTGAAGGTATAGGTTCAGGGATTGGTTCAAGTTGTGGTTGGGGAGCAATTTGAGGTTGGGGATCTGGTTGGGGTTGTGCTGCTGCAATAACAGCAAGCATGGCTTGGGTTAAAGGTAAGTCTCTATGGGGTGGTGAATCCATCTTCATAAAAATAGCTTTCTTTTGCTCAGGGATCTTATAAAAATCATTGTGATCCCTTGAGCAGTAACCTTGATCATCAAAAACCATTTGCATAAAACGGGGATAAGCTAAAGTCATTTTTGTCCCCTTGTTTTTACACATCCCCTCAAAAATCATTTTAGAATAGTTATATTTTTGCCCTGTTGCAATGCACACAATAGCACTGGCAATGGATCTATTGATCTCATTGTGTGCAGTACATTTGGGACTCAAACATTGAAGGAGGACATGTATGAGGTACTTCCATGCTGGGGGAAATTCCTGCTTATGATACTTATTAAGAGTACCTTCATCAGGAAAAGGATATCCCAAAGCCCTAAGCCCTTGTTCTATTTCATTTATGGGAAGGGTGGCTATACCATCAGCATCATCAAGATGCAAGGCTTGGCGTACCAAGGCCTCAATAACCACCCAAGATCTCCCATGAACAATAGAAGTCAATGTGGTCACTCCATTAACTGTTGAGGAACTAACAGTGTTCCAAAACTGCTTAATGTGTGTGACTGGAATGAGTGGTGCATGAGAAAGAGCATACCTTAATGGGGATGCGTTCAAATACGCCACCATTTGTGTGTATTGGGGAAACAGAGCATCATCAGCTTCAAGATAAGCAATCATGTTGTGTTGTGATCTGAACCCCAATTCCAATTCTGTTGGCTTAAACTTTGGTGCCATTGATGAAAGCTGTTAATTTTAAGTGAAGAAGATGAAGTTGATAAGAGAAAAGTGTTAGACAAGAATTATAGATACCCTGTTTAAAATATGAGCCAAATTTATAGGAGAGAAAGAATGCATGTGATTGGCCCAAAAATAGGCAAAGATTTTTAAAAATCAATCATGAAAATATTGAAAAAGTTATAAGTTATCTCATGCATTAAATGAAAGTAACAACTCCTAAAATTACGGCTTGAAAATATGTCAAAAAGTAACAACTGGGTAGGTCCCACTGAGTGTCAACGGTCAAAAATAACCTATCAACGCCCAACGGCTATAATCTTGTCAACGTTTGCCTTTAGCCATGTCAGCGTCCAATTTGGTCACAACAACGCTTGGAAAATTCTTGTCAGCGTCCAAAAACAAAAATATTTTAAAAAGTGAAAAATGACCTTAACAAGTAATTTATCGTAGAGAAGATAACCAAAAGCTGATAATTATTATAGGGCGGCAAGCACTGTCCAGTTATGCACACTTGCATAAGCAAGATAGACATAACAGTCCTCTAGTGTCCCTTGCTAACCAAAACTCTTAACAACCAAGTTACCTTATAAAATCCTTGTTACTCCCAGGTAAATCCCATATCAAAATCATTCCCAAGTCTCCCAACAGACCACAACCAATTCTAGGCCAAAAATGTCTTGGCAGCATGCAAAGTTGATATACTATGCATGCTACAGTGCCTCATGATTTAGTAAAACTAACTCATACTCACCTGTGGACACAATCTAGAATTGTGATAAGAGTATCATATGGATACCCAAACATCCTAAAGGTTCCTAAAACCTCCCCTTAAACTATGTTACAAAAAGTTTGCTAAAATCATGCATGAACATAAAAATTTATGTCAAGATAGGAATGAAACATTCCAACCATCATCCATAAATAAAAACTTGTCCAAATGCTTCTCCATTGATCCATAAGCAACTCTGTATCCAATGGTATACTGCTAACACCATCTGCACATTTAGATTGAAAACCACAAAACTAACATTGTTGCTGACAACGCCCCGATAACACATGACAGCGTTGAAGGAAGCTTTGTCAGCGTTAGACAATTATATTGCTGACAACGTTGCAAAAACACTTATCAGCATTCAAGCAACCTTTGTCAGTGTTAGAAAAATATAGTGGAAAATCTAAATCATCAATAAGACCAATAATAATAATGCATCATCCTGTACATACTTTTACAAAAAGAATCCAAAACACATATTATGTGAGATTGACCATTCCAATACTTGTTATCAAGTATTGAAATCTCCCAGCATCAAAAGGTTTAGTTAATAAATCTGACACATTTTCCTCAGTGTCAACCCTATCTGGTTGTATTAAACCTTTCTCAAAGCAATCTCTTATAAAATGGTGTCTAATTTCTATGTGTTTAGTTTTAGAATGATGTACAGGATTCTTAATGATGCATAAAGTACTATTATTGTCAACAAATATCTTAGTATGCATGAAATTATACCCATAGTCCAACAGCTGGTTCTGAATCTACAACACTTGACCACAACATGCAGCTGCAGCCAGATACTCTGCTTCAGTTGTAGAATTAGCCACCACTGTTTGTTTCTTGCATTGTCAAGATATTAACCTGCTCCCAAGAAACTGACATCCACCAGTTGTGGATTTCCTATCAAATTTATCACCTCCATAATCACTATCTGAATATGCAATCAGCTCCAATGGTGAATCCTTTGGGTACCACAAACCAAGACTAGGATAGCATCGTAGGTACCTAAAGATCCTCTTCACAGCATAAAGGTGACATTCTTTGGGAGTCACTTGATGACGTGCACAAGCACACACAGCAAACATAATGTCAGGTCTGGAAGTAGTAAGATACATCAAGGATCCAATCATGGATCTATAATGCCTGACATCAACATCTTTCCCATCTCCAATCTTTCCCCAAGGGTGTTCTCTATCCATAGGAGTAGTAGCCCTCTTTTCATGTGGAGAAAAGCCAAACTTCTTTAAGATCTCAGCAACATATTTGTCCTGGGAGATGAAGATACCATCCTCTTTCTGCTGAACTTGTAAACCTAGAAAGAAGTTCATCTCCCCCATAGCACTCATCTTGAATTTGTCTGTCATAAGCTTGGAGAAATCCTCACTCATCTTTGGATCAGTAGACCCAAAAATGATATCATCAACATAGACCTGCACAAGCAACACATCCTTGCCTTTCTTCTTTGTAAATAGTGTCTGATCTATGGTGCCCCTCTTGAATCCATTGTCCACCAAATAGGTAGACAAAGTACCATACCATGCTCTAGGGGCTTGATGAAGGCCATACATAGCCTTTTTGACTCTATACACTTTATCTGGATGCTCTGGATCCTCAAAACCAGGAGGTTGCATTACATATACTTCCTCAACAATGGTGCCATAGAGAAAAGCACTCTTGACATCCATTTGATAGACTGTGAAGCCCATGCAGGAGGCATAGGCTAGAAAAATCCTAATAGCTTCAATCCTTGCAACTGGTGCAAAGACCTCCTCATAGTCTATCCCCTCCTCTTGTGTATAACCTTGAGCCACTAACCTTGCCTTGTTTCTGACCACAATACCTCTTTCATCTCTTTTGTTCCTGAGAACCCATCTTGTCCCTATAGGTCTGACATATCTAGGACAATCAACCAGCTCCCAAACATCCTGAATTGCTAATTGGTGAAGCTCATCCTGCATTGCTTCCACCCAACTTGGTTCTTTGAGAGCATCAAATATTTTCTTGGGTTCTTCTTGTGACAGAAAACATGCAAACAAACATGCTTGCACAAGAGGGGTATCAACCTTCTTGTGTATATTGGCAACAAATCCACCAAGACCTTGATGAGATCTTCTAGTCTGAACTGGAGTCATAATATCACCAATGATCTGGGATGAGGGGTGATTCTTCATTGTGGAAGTGAGAACTCCTCCTTCAAAAAGTCTGGTGTCCTCAACCTCACGCTCCATGTTGCCAATATCTTCTTCATCAGACTCTCTTTGATCAATGTGAACTTCTTCAAGAATATTGGAAGGTCCACCTTGTTCAAAACTGGAAGAGAAAAGATGCCCATAAGTGTTGTCAACGTCTGAATCTTGGTTGTCAGCGTCTGGGCTAACAGTGCTTGAAATGTTGTTGTCAACGTCTGAGCCATCAACGTCTGAATTGGTCTTATCAGCGCTAGATTTGCCTTTGTCAGCGCCTGAAGAACCATGCATGTTTGTATCTGGTGGTATTTGGAAACCACCATTATCTTGTCCAGCAGCAGCAGCAGCAACAAAAGCATCTGTCCAAATGGGAATTGTGACATATTCTAATGTAGGAGATGCCTTTTCTGCTTGTGATCCAACCTTCTCATGAACCTGTGTACCTGAAACATTAACAACTTGTTCCTCCACAACATTTGAAGTTACCTTCACAATGTCTGGATTAGTGACAGGCATATAATTCTAGATAAGGGTTCTTTAACACCCCCAAATTTACACGCAGCGGAATACATCTTTGGGTGATAAACAATGATACAACAACACATAATTTATAAAGAACGACTCGAAAAGAGACGTTTTAGATTTATCGTTCCTAAAACATTTGTCAGAGTAGCGTAGTCCCAAGTAATCGTTACCAAAAGATAAGTTAAAACAACATATTGGTTTGTTTTAAAAATGGAACGATAAATAAATCAAAGAGTTTGAACAACAAAAGAAGTGCACAACTTCATTCCCGTGAACTCCAAGCTTCCACTTCTTGATTACCTGAAATACATGTGAGTAAAACAATCAGCAAAAATGCCGAGGGAATCTATAGGTTTATGTAATCAATTTGAACACAAGCAATGATTATAAGTTTGTGGCATGCTTATAAGCATCAAATAATAATTTGCATCAACAATGATAAATGTATATAGCATAAATTGCAATAAGCTCATGGAACCGAGCCCTTAGACACTCCCATATCAGTCTAATAAGACGAGAGATTTATTAATTGTCGGTTACCTCCAGATTATTGGTACATTGCCGTATACCTGACTTCTCAATACAATATGCTCAAACAGTGTGGAGGTCGGGCCTAAGCTTCTATGACAAGTCCAAATGTACTGAACCGGGGCGGCTTCCCCCATAGATCTATTAATTGTACTAGCGGTTAACCCATCATAGGTTAATTAACGGTCCATAATTGAGGTTTTAACAAAGGCAATCACTTAATGCAATTTAAAGGCAACCACGGGTCCATTCATAAAGGGACAAAGCATACCATAAAAATCTTGTGTTCTAAGTTTATAAAACATGTATTCCCCCTCGCGGATTTAAAATCATTTAATAACTAGTATAAAGCGAGGCTATAGACTCACCTTAGCCAATAGTGGTAATGAGACGATTGCCGACGATACATGATGCCTTTCAAACACGAGAACCGCAACCTATCAAATGAGGTGCGTTCATTAATAATAGACTCGAGAAATAAACCATACATAAGAATATAAAACTCGACTCATATAATCACGACAAACTCGAGAGAAAACGATACAAGTGATACTATTACACTCTCCTATATATTCATTTTATTATTCTACGCCTTTAATAAAAATCTGCCGGAACATACCGAATGTCCAAGCCGTTTTCCCATACTTAGACATATCAACTTTTTATGATACTACTCAGAGAACTCACTTACTATATGTAGAAAGTCCTCCCAAGATCCCATTAAAAGATTTTACTTCTAAAGTTCCCTGCCCGACTCATCTTTGAATCACAAAATCCGGACAGTTTAGCGACCTTGACTTACGAAACCATTTTGACCATTCTAAACAACTCCATTTATAAAACCGCCACATGATTCTAAAAATAGACTCAAAATGTTAAACTTGGAGCCTGAGAACAGCCCTTGAATCATTTTGAAACTCATTTTATAGTCCCCGAGATTCGATCCAAATATCGACAACAATTTTCGGATTGTGTCGACACTCGTCTCCCGGTACACGAAAATCAAACTAGTGTATCTTCCACCTCGTTTGGAGTTGGAAGGCCTACTTTATATCAAATCGAAGCTAACGAAATTCTCTACAACATAATACCATAATATCAACCTATTTTCAGACTTAAGATTTCCGAAAATGCCTCTAAACCTACTGCCTAAAATTGGCCATTTAAAAACCATACAAAATTAAGTGTTTGATCAAAACCAACAACTTTTATCATCATTCTAACATCCTAATATCATCACAATCTAATCCTAACACTTGTATAATCATCTAAATCAAAAACCCAAAAATCAAAAATATATTTTCTTTACAAAAATAACATGATATACACATGATTATCACTAGATAATCACATGTAACATCATCTAACAACTTTACTCACCAAGATTCTTGATCAAAATTTCAAAGTTCATGCATGTTGATGAAAATGGTACCAAAAGAATCCCCTTCAAATTCTAAGATGTGGTCTTTATTTGTTTTTTATTAGATCAAGTTGGATTTTGAAAGAAAATTGATTATATGATGGCTAGGGGGTGATGGTTTAGAGAAGGAAGAAAGGGGAGGGAGTTAATTCCTATGTGAAGTGGTTGTGTATGTGTAGTTTAATGAAAAGAAAAAAAATAATCTTTTAGATGGTGGGTGGAAGGATAGTTTTGCCAATATGTGATAGTTTTGGTCCAAAATGGAATAAAATAGTTTAAAAGGGTAGAAAATGTAAATTGTAAATTTTGAAATATTTACGAGACTCGGGTTTCGTAAAAATACTAAAAAGTTTAAACGCACACGAAAAATAAAAATATAACGACTTGATACGTAGTTAAAACGATATCGTCAAAAGTATTAAATATCGAAACGGTCGATAATAAAATATAAAATTTTTGGCATCTGTCGGTATCGCGATCACTAGTAGTCCTCGTTACTCGTCAAAATATTAAAATATAATATTTAATATCGGTTTCAACTTAAACCGTTAAACATAATAATATTTAACGTTATAGAATACTTCAAAATAATTGAAAATAGAATTAAATTATGACCTTATTTTTATGGGTTTTACATCCTCACCACCTTAAGGGAGCGACGTCCCGGCGCTCAACTCACCTCACACTCGAGTTGTTCACGACCCGGAAGGATGAGGGCATTCCTTATTAAGAAGTCTTCACGTTCCCATGTGAATCTCGATCCACGATCTCCACTGGTTCTTTTACAAAACGCAACTTGTCGTCAAGTTGTATCTCACCAAAAAGGAATAAATAAATCCTTATCCACAAGTCACTCGTCAAGCTCAACACATGAATATTTTATGAATCACACGAAGCTCATTCGACGACAAGAATAGATGACAGGATTTTTCGGGTAAGTCCAGTTAAAAAAAAGAATGTTGAAATTAAAGGATATCCATCGGTCGGATAGTCATGGACACACATCAAAAAGAACTAACAAGAAAAACATTTTCGTCATCGGAGGGTGCTCACACGCGGGTCCCTACTCAAAAGATAATACAAAGACATCATCTCACTTTCGCCAACGCGCATTAAAGTCTCAATAAATATCGTCGTTGAAAGTCAAAAAGATATTACATAATATGTGTTCTATATGATCGGACGTCATCGGATGATGCAGTCTCAAGTTCTCACAACTTACGATCATTTGACTAGATCACACACCATGTAAGTACATAAAAGAAAAGGTTGAACATAAACATCGAGTATAGATCTCCACCGTTAATCATCGAGAAAAACCTTGAACGAACCCTTGATAATAACCACTTGATCTCAAGAGTCTTTCCACTTGCGGTGTCGGCTTCAACATACTCCTCGAGGTTGTAACGAATTTATTAACTCCATTCATTAATAGATTCGGTCCTCAATCATTCCACAAGTACACGCATAAATCCTGGTGACACTTATCGTTTCTTCTTATACACTGCTTCCCGAGATTCATTTTAAACTCAGAATAAAATAGTGATCTTCAATACGAGGAACAGAACGAGATAAAAATGAATTCAATAAACGCATAAATAGACAAGATGAGGTAAAATGATTTAAGGTTGACGATCGACGAGGGATCTCGACTCACGTAACCGTAAAACATAATAATTCACAATACTAGAAAAATGAGAGCGAAGAAAGAATTAAATATTAACATTAAAGTAACATTTGTCACAATTATCCGTCCCGGATTTGGTATTACCTTAAAACTCAATTGAGGTACTTTCTTGATAAGGATGATATATCAAAATAGGAGTTAAATAGCTTCATAATTTATTTTGGTTGTCTTAAGAAACTTTGAAAGAAAGACATGAATTTATTAATTAAACTCATATTGATGGTTACAATTAGAAAATATAATTTCCAAAATTAAATCATTATCAGGAATATAAATTAAACCGATAATTTCATTACATTTAAAGTAAAGTATGATAAGTCAATTACTTCAAAAGATAAAAACATAATTTCAATTTAAACATTAGTTTTAGTTATACAAAATATGATGTATAAATTTGACCTTTTACATGTGATGGTTATTTCGATAACTGAGAATCATTGGAAAAAATGTATAAAAGTTCCATAAAAATTTTATAATACCTTGTAGGAATACATAAAGGTGTTTATCATTCCAAAATAAATATGGGTTACATTCGGGTTTCGAAATGTGACAAGATAACAAACGAATATGAATGAAAATAATAGTCAACAATTAGTACGAAATCAATGGTACAATAGGGGACGAAGCAACTGTCGTATGAATTCTTAAAGAGAATAATAAAATAAAGGCGTTGATGGTAAGACAATAAGAAATAATAGATTAAAGAAGTTGTCAATTTTGTTAGTGCGGTTGATGGTTCACCAATATCAGCTCGTTAACTTAGCGGTGGTCGATACATGATCGGAAAAAAGATCCATACAAAAATTTTCATAAATAAAATTCCTAATAATCACTTGTAATTAAAACAAATCAAATGAACGATGTTAGTGTTTAAAGAGAGAAGTCAAAGCACGGTTCACAAGAGTGGATTTCGAGACAAACGAGAGTGACGGACGTCATCCCGGATATACGGAAATCACTCTAGTGATAATTCATTATTCACGTGCGGAGACATTCCGAAGATCTACCCAGTCGCATAAAGAAGATTGGACAAGAAGGAAGGATAAAACATTGAGACTTTCAAGTCATTTATCAATAGTCAGTAATTAGACGAACGGTCAAAAGAAATCAGTTATAAGACAAAATGAAGTAACAAGTGGAAAAACGATTGTCGAGTAAAAACGTATTCGTAAGCGCGTAATTCGTTCAAGAAAAGGTAAGAAAACATATGCGGATGCATAGAAATTGCGCTACTTGCATGAAATATAAAGGTTTTTAAAACTACTTTTCATTTTATTTCATTTTATTTATCTTTATCATAAATACAAGTAAAAAGTTGATTATTATTAAGATTTTCAAGTGGACTACTATTCAGCCTAGCATGGCTCCATCTAAATTAGACATAGGTGATCAGGCCATGTATAATTTAGGGCTAGCAATGCAGTGCTCCATTTCGTCGAAAAGTATTACGTTTCTTATGTTTATATATAAACCATGCCATTTGTAAAATGGAATCTAAAATAATTTATAAATTTATAGGATACAAGTAATTTGTGAGATACTCAATAAGCAACTTTTAATGTTACAAAAAGTATTTTATAAGATCAAAGAAAAAACAATTGGTGAAAATAATCGTAAAGCAATATCAGATTTATTTATAAGGTGACATTATGACAACGTATAAAGTAGCCAAAGATTTGCAAAAAGTGGCAAATAGTAGCTCATAAAACAACCAATGAAATGGTTACAAGTTGTTAAGGTTTCAAAAGGTTATAAGGTTAGACGGAAACGCCATGAGACACGTGATGAGAATGTCGAAGAAGAATGTGAAGGCAAAACTTCAAAACTCAACCCGAATCAGTTGAAGGTTAGAAGAAAATAAAAATAAAATAACATCGAATGACAAATGAGTCATATATATATAAAAAGAATAAATCAATCCACATGTGTATTCTATGTAATATACTCAACACAACATGCTTTTAAGAAAGTATATTATTGATTTTCAAATTACACCATTAATCTGGTAATTGCTAATCCTGTAATGTTTCTATTTTTAAACATTTTCACATGCAACTAGTATTTGTTAGTTGTAAAATAATATTTGTTAAAATTTTACGATCTCAAATGAAATCAAAACATCTTAGAAACATTTAAAACTCATGTTCTGAATTTTCTATCAGATTTAACTTTTTAATATAAGCCGATTAATTGACCCGATAAACGACATCTCCAAGACTCAGAGTCTAAAGCATTTTGATGCAAAACGACGTTTCAGACGACTTTCTAGTTTTACCCGAGACCTGAAAACCAACGTAAAATGACCAAAATACCCCTGCAAGTTCTGTGCAGGTTTGACTATTTTATTTTAAAAACGCAGGTTTTACTTTTAAGTTTTGACCTGTTTATACTGCCCCTACAGTTTCTGCATAAAGTGTATTTTTCGACACTTCTTAACGGCTCAAAATATATACATATATACACACATGTCTTGTGGATTTTATAACAACGAAAAATAAATCTCGTAATGAGCATCAAATAAAATATAGCATGATGAATGACAGAAAATGCTTCAAGGTATTCAACACGAAATTTAGGAAGCAAGACGGTGAAAGACGTTCGTAATTTAGATTTCAAAATGCAATGTAGGCAAATCTCCTTGGTGCCACGATTGTCAAAAACACAAAACATAACAAGAAAAGAATGGAACATTAACATGCTACACTCCGGGAGCGAGAAGGTTAATGAAAAACAAATGATACAATTTGATATAAGTAAAATCGTATTCCAATTCTAGCGCCATAATCTAGACGATGATTTATAAAATGACGATGACGTTACCGAGATATAAGCGAACAATACACTTCGGAGTCGATACATATAAATGTCAATAAGTTAAATCTTCGCATGCCGTGTAAAACGGTGATAATAATCAACAAAATATTATGAAAAACCATGATATTATTCAACACGATTATAAGAAATGTTTCAAAACACGATAGCGGTTAGTCTATTTCAAAGACACATTGAGTTACACAATGGTCTAGAAATTACGTTTCAAGACGTCCAAGCACAAACAACCGGAAGACGATTTGAATATCTATATAGATATCACAAAGGGTTAAACAATGAAAGTAACGCGCGTAGATGAAGTTATGTAAGGTCATAATAAAAAAAATTTTTTTGCAATAAAAGCAATTTAAATAGTTCAAAAATAAATACAGAAAGATCATGAAAATTCATTGTATTTATTTAAGTTAATCATTAATAAATGATAAACTTTTATCGAAAAGTTTAACGACATAAATATATATCGATAAAGGGATCTTAGATATAAATATATATCAATAAAGGGATCATAGTATTTATTTATAAATACTTGGCAATAAAAGGATACGTAATAACGTATACTAAAGTTGTAATCCTAGAAGTAGCTTAAACCTGAAGTCACGCGAAGTTATGTGCACCGACTCTTTGAAAAATAAAAACTGACAGATATAGTTTAGGTTTTTAAAATAAAGACCTAGTTCTCTATAACTCATGGCTCTGGTACCAATCTTTAACACCCCCAAATTTACACGCAGCGGAATACATCTTTGGGTGCTAAACAATGATACAACAACACATAATTTATAAAGAACGACTCGAAAAGAGACGTTTTAGATTTATCGTTCCTAAAACATTTGTCAGAGTAGCGTAGTCCCAAGTAATCGTTACCAAAAGATAAGTTAAAACAACATATTGGTTTGTTTTAAAAATGGAACGATAAATAAATCAAAGAGTTTGAACAACAAAATAAGTGCACAACTTCATTCCCGTGACCTCCAAGCTTCCACTTCTTGATTACCTGAAATACATTTGAGTAAAACAATCAGCAAAAATGCCGAGTGAATCTATAGGTTTATGTAATCAATTTGAACACAAGCAATGATTATAAGTTTGTGGCATGCTTATAAGCATCAAATAATAATTTGCATCAACAATGATAATTGTATATAGCATAAATTGCAATAAGCTCATGGAACCGAGCCCTTAGACACTCCCATATCAGTCTAATAAGACGAGAGATTTATTAATTGTCGGTTACCTCCAGATTATTGGTACATTGCCGTATACCTGACTTCTCAATACAATATGCTCAAACAGTGTGGAGGTCGGGCCTAAGCTTATATGACAAGTCCACAAAAACTGAATCGGGGCGGCTTCCCCCATAGATCTATTAATTGTACTAGCGGTTAACCCATCATAGGTTAATTAACGGTCCATAATTGAGGTTTTAACAAAGGCAATCACTTAATGCAATTTAAAGGCAACCACGGGTCCATTCATAAAGGGACAAAGCATACCATAAACATCTTGTGTTCTAAGTTTATAAAACATGTATTCCCCCTCGCGGATTTAAAATCATTTAATAACTAGTATAAAGCGAGGCTATAGACTCACCTTAGCCAATAGTGGTAATGAGACGATCGCCGACGATAGATGATGCCTTTCAAACACGAGAACCGCAACCTATCAAATGAGGTGCGTTCATTAATAATAGACTCGAGAAATAAACCATACATAAGAATATAAAACTCGACTCATATAATCATGAAAAACTCGAGAGAAAACGATACAAGTGATACTATTACACTCTCCTATATATTCATTTTATTATTTTACGCCTTTAATAAAAATCTGCCGGAACATACCGAATGTCCAAGCCGTTTTCCCATACTTAGACATATCAACTTTTTATGATACTACTCAGAGAACTCACTTAGTATATGTAGAAAGTCCTCCCAAGATCCCATTAAAAGATTTTACTTCTAAAGTTCCCTGCCCGACTCATCTTTGAATCACAAAATCCGGACAGTTTAGCGACCTTGACTTACGAAACTATTTTGACCATTCTAAACAACTCCATTTATAAAACCGCCACATGATTCTAAAAATAGACTCAAAATGTTAAACTTGGAGCCTGAGAACAGCCCTTGAATCATTTTGAAACTCATTTTATAGTCCCCGAGATTCGATCCAAATATCGACAACAATTTTCGGATTGTGTCGACACTCGTCTCCTGGTACACGAAAATCAAACTAGTGTATCTTCCACCTCGTTTGGAGTTGGAAGGCCTACTTTATATCAAATCGAAGCTAACGAAATTCTCTACAACATAATCCCATAATATCAACCTATTTTCAGACTTAAGATTTCCGAAAATGCCTCTAAACCTACTGCCTAAAATTGGCCATTTAAAAACCATACAAAATTAAGTGTTTGATCAAAACCAACTTTTATCATCATTCTAACATCCTAATATCATCACAATCTAATCCTAACACTTGTATCATCATCTAAATCAAAAACCCAAAAATCAAAAATATATTTTCTTTACAAAAATAACATGATATACACATGATTATCACTAGATAATCACATGTAACATCATCTAACAACTTTAATCACCAAGATTCTTGATCAAAATTTCAAAGTTCATGCATGTTGATGAAAATGGTACCAAAAGAATCCCCTTCAAATTCTAAGATGTGGTCTTTATTTGTTTTTGATTAGATCAAGTTGGATTTTGAAAGAAAATTGATTATATGATGGCTAGGGGGTGATGGTTTAGAGAAGGAAGAAAGGGGAGGGAGTTAATTCCTATGTGAAGTGGTTGTGTATGTGTAGTTTAATGAAAAGAAAAAAAATAAGCTTTTAGATGGTGGGTGGAAGGATAGTTTTGCCAATATGTGATAGTTTTGGTCCAAAATGGAATAAAATAGTTTAAAAGGGTAGAAAATGTAAATTGTAAATTTTGAAATATTTACAAGACTCGGGTTTCGTAAAAATACTAAAAAGTTTAAACGCACACGAAAAATAAAAATATAACGACTTGATACGTAGTTAAAACGATATCGTCAAAAGTATTAAATATCGAAACGATCGATAATAAAATATAAAATTTTTGGCATCTGCCGGTATCGCGATCACTAGTAGTCCTCGTTACTCGTCAAAATATTAAAATATAATATTTAATATCGGTTTCAACTTAAACCGTTAAACATAATAATATTTACGTTATAAAATACTTCAAAATAATTTAAAATAGAATTAAATTATGACCTTATTTTTATGGGTTTTACAGGTTCCAAATCAAACAACCAATTAGGACCACTTTCAGGATCACTAGGTTTATTCTCTAAGAACCTAACATGTACTCTTTCAACTATACGTTTGTCCTCTTTAAGATAAACCCTATAACCCTTGCTCTGCAATGAATTTCCCATGAAGTAGCCCTCATCACCTTTTGCACTAAATTTCCCTAAGGCATCACTAGTATCCAACACTACTACATGACAACCAAAAGGTCTGAGAAAACCAATATTAGGTTTTCTTCCCCAAAGTAACTCATAAGATGTTTTGTTCTGAATTTTGTTAACCAATGCTCTATTTTGCACATAGCATGCTGTATTAACAGCCTCAGCCCAAAAGGCTATTGGAAAGTGAGCATCAGCGAACATTGTTCTGGCTGCTTCAATTAGGGTTCTATTTTTCCTCTCAGCAACCCCATTTTGTTGTGGGGTTCTAGCAATACTAAATTGCCTAGAAATTCCTTTCCTGGCATAGAAATCATCTAGCTTCTTGTTCCTAAATTCTCCACCATTATCACTCCTAAGCATTTTAACCTCATTGCCAGACCTTTTCTCAATCTGAGTGATAAAATCAATAAGAACATCAGCTGTGTCACTCTTCATAGCTAGAAAGAATGTCCAAGTAAATCTAGAGAAGTCATCTGTGACAACAAAGCAATATGACTTACCATTCAAACTTTCTATATTTGTTGGACCAAAGAGGTCCATGTGAAGCATATGAAGAGGTCTGGAACTAGTATGCACCTGTTTGGACTTGAATGAGACCTTGTGTTGCTTGCCCTTAAGACATGCAACACAAGAGTGGTCATTGTGGAAGGCCTTCTCAGGCAAACCATCAACTAAACCAAGCCTCACAAGTCTATTTATATTTTTAAAATTTATGTGCCCTAGTCTCCTGTGCCACAAATTACTCTCATCTACTGAGGCCTTAGCATAAAAACAAGACATATTGGTATTCATTTTAATCCCATTTAAATTCACATTATATATGTCCTTATGCCTAGGTGTTCTATACTAAATATATTTCTCATCAGGGATCTTAAAATCCTTGCTTAACACCAAACACTCAGTATCAGTAAAAAGAACTTTATTTTTGTTATCACATACTTGTGATACACTAAACAGATTATAATCAAGTTCTTTTACCAGGAAGACGTTCTCAAAACGCAGATTATTGGTGAGAAGGGTTCCTTTGCCTGTAATGGTACCATAACCACCTCCAAAGTATACCTTATCACCGTCTTTAATAGGGGTGAAATTCGTCAGATAGTCTTCCTTCCTTGTCATGTGCCTTGAGCATCCACTATCCCAATATCCATAATCATTGATCTGTCTTTGAATGCCCTGCACATTAAGAAAACAAATTAGTTTTCTTTGGGAACCCAAGTCTCAAAAGACTTGGATTCATTTGGTTGTTCAATAAGAACAGACTTAGTTCTCACAACAACCCCATTTTCATCCTTTTTAGGATGAAATACCCAGTTAACCCCAATAGGTTTTGTAATAACCTTTGAAATGTAATTAAATCTATTGCAAGTCATTGAAATCCCATTATCATTAGGGTTTTGATCTTTCTTGGGTCTCCATGTTAAGCTTGAAGAAGCTTTAGATCCCTTACCTTGTGGCTGCAAATATTTAGGTCTGGTCACGTTTCTGTCAGCGTTAGAATTTGTCCTGTCAACGCTAAAATTTCCCTTGTCAGCGTTGAACCTAGGGTTTGCTACAGAAACCCATTGCCTATTTGACCAGGTGTTTGTCTTTTGAAATGGTCTTTGTCCATGAGTGTTAGACCTTCTAGAAAAGAATGGGGCAGGTATAATCACTTGTGGACTTTGCTGCACACAAGGTTTGGGTCTGACAACGTTTGACTTTCTAACAACGTTGACTTTCTTCCTGTCAGCGCTGAAATTGTTCCTGTCAGCGCTGGCTTTGGGAGCGTTGACACACTTGTATGCCAAATGTGAAAAGCTACCACAAGTGTAACAGGCTTTCTTAGACACAACCTTAGTTCTAGAAGAGAAGAAGCCTGTTCCATGATTGCTAACTTGGCTCTTGGGTGACCTATTATTCCTATACATCTCTGCATATTTAATGGTAGGTCTTCTAACAGTGTTTGAGCCTAGGTCAACAGCTTTACCAGTGATGGGTTAGTAACCTTAATGGGTGGTGATTCATTGGGACTTTCACATAGCAAACCTCCCTTAACAAATAAAGTAGGGTTAGCTTTATTCCACTCATTTAGGTCAGTCAATTTTTGTTGATACTCTTCCAATGGAGTGACAACTCTTGGTGGAGGAATGAATTCCTCCTCTTGAAGCTCTGGTAAACCAGTCCAAGATAAGTCCCTTTGTTGGACACCATAGAAGTCACCAGCTGGTGGTGGAACCAGAGAGTAATCATTCATCCCAATCCCAGTCATGTCCTTAGGATCCCTTTGTTTAGCTACACAGTCTCCTAGGGTTTGGGTGGCTCTATCAAATCTTTGAATTTTGAGGTCAACATTATCTTTATTCTTAATGGCCTCATCTAACTTAGACTGTAATTCACTATTAACCTTTTTCATGATGTTTCTAATATCCATACTACCCTCTAACTCATGTTTTAAGATATTGATCTTATCTTTTAAGTCAAATTCCATTTTCTTGTATTCAGAAACGGTTTTCTCAGTTTCAGTAAGAGCTAGTTGGTAATTAGACAATTTACATCTTTCAGTACTCATATCATCTTTTAGTTTCAACACCTCTTTGTTAAGTCTTTCAGTATTTAACCTACAACCTTTGCTACAAAAAGCATCATCATATACCTCATTATCAGATGAAGAGGAGGAGTGTGCCATGAGAGCATATTCAACATGCTCTTCTTCTTCAATATCGGCAACCAAAGCTTTATCCTCTTCAACATTCTTAGCCAGATAGCTCCAATCCCATCCTGTACCATCAATTCCTTGAACTGCAACCATAGCTTTGGAATCCTGAGCTTTAACAACCTGACTTGAGGGTTTACCAGCATCAGATCTTCTAGGAGATCTGCATTCCCTCATGAAGTGCCCCATACGATGACAGTTGTAGCATTCAACTTTGGATTTATCAAATCCAGCTGTGTCTTTAGCATTGAAGGTCATCTTCTTTTTAAACCTTTTGTTCCACATATTTGCTCTTATACTAGCAAGAGCCATGTTCCACTTGATGTCCATCTCTTCCAAGTGCTCATCACTTATCTGCTCAAGGTCCTCATATGTAATCACTGAACCATTGGGCAAAGAAGCAATGTAAGCACAAACATTATCCAAATCCAAACCAGCAGGTTTAACTCTTGGGGAGTCATTCTTGAATGTGTCAGCGTCTGAAAAGGAGACGTTGACAGAACTTGTTCCAGCGCTGACATATGATGATCCAGTAACTGGATGCATATAAGAGTCCTTCTGATTGAATTGACCTTCACTATGAGAGAAGAAGGCCATGTTGCTGGTGGTAGAATTGCTTCCTTGCTCTGAAAGAGTTTCATCTTCCAACAGTCTTAGTTTGTTGTAGATGTCATCAAACGAGGAGCTCTTGTAAGTATTGTTGGCAAGAATAGATCTTGCCTCAATCTTCCATGCCTCACCAAGACTTTTAAGAAAGGTAGCATTGGTGTCAACATCACCAACTTGTGTCCCCATGAAGGACAACTTGCTTGTGATGTCAAGCAATCTGCTTCTCACACTACTTAGTTTCTCATTGGGTTGAGCTTTGAAGACAGTATAATCATGCAGAAGTTGCTTCTTCTTTTCTTCCTTAGTGTCTGCATTGCCACCATATGCAACTTCAAGAGCTTCCCAAAGATCCTTAGCAGTTTCATTGCCTCTATATTTATGTTGGTTTTCTTGTCCCAAAGAGACTTTCAGAATATTTAGGGCTTTCATGTCAACCCTTTTCTTTGCAATATCATCAGCAGCTACAGCTCTACCATCTCCAGGTTTTTCTTTCTTATCCTCTTCAGGGCATCCTTCAACAGCTGTTCTTTGACTAATGGCATCAAGAATCTTTTGAGCCTTGTTGAATGTGTTTCCATATTCAATAATCTCCCAGAGTGTGTAGTCATAGATCCCCAGATATTGTTCAAAGTTGAACTTCCATAAGTCAAAGTTGGTTGCATCAAGCATGGGAATCTTGATGTTTGGTAAGGCTGAGGAGGAGGAGGTTATTTCTTCAGACATGATGTTGTTAGGGTTCTGAGAAAATTAGGGTTTTGGTGTTTTTAGGGTTCTGGTGTTCTTTAAAGATCAAAAGTTCCTCAACAAGCTCTGATACCACTTGTTGATCCCAAACTTAGATCGATTAGCTTTGTGTATACAAGATTAGATCAACTAATACACGTAGAGAAACCTTTGTATATGCTTTATGAATCTAAGTGTTATGCGGAATTTAACACTTAAACAAGAACACATAAGATGTAAACAAACTTTCACTTTGATTATGAATATCGAACTTGCTTACAATGAAAGATGTTTACGAATGAAAACTTATTAAAACTTTAACCTAAAGGCCTTCTTTTATAGACATAAGAAGCCTTGTACAATAATCTACATATCAGCTATTCTAGGTAAAGATAAATATAGAAAATACATTGTCGTTTCTATCCTTACTAGAAGTATTCTAGAATATAATAAACGTGTAGATTATATCTCCCACCAGTGCTTGTTTTGTTCTTGTCAACGCTTGAATTGTTCTTGTCAGCGCTCAAGTGATCTGGCCTTAATTTATTCCCAACAAAGCCTAACGATGTCTTTTCTTTAGTGTGCAGGGTCCTCATCACAAGTTTACTTGGTGCAGGAGCCGGAGTCTCAATACCCAAATTACACCTAATTCGGGTAAGACGTGGTCCATCTAACTTTTGTATCAACAATGTATGTCGTTCAATACTTGATATCAATTATATAATCTTAGGTTTCACCCTTTGACTATTGTATTGCCTTTTCTTGATCATGACTTAAGACCGTCTTTGATGAAATGATCAAGCTCAAGTGACCAAAGTACATAGATGGTACTGGACTCACTTTAATGGGTATTTAAAATTTTGAAAATTAAAAAAAATTTGTACAAAATTTTGATGGCACTTGACTTACTTTAGGGCCAGATCTCATTCTAAAGGTTGTCTTGAAAGACACACAAAAGAAGCGGGGAAGCGGGTCAATGAAAATCTTATTGAACTTTTTTAGGAAAACAAAGTGATCGCCTATTTCTTTTAGCTTATTTAACTCAAACATACTTAGAAATCAAAACAAACTCATTTTTTATTGTGTTCTAAGTTAAGGTAATTATCAAGTCAAAACACAACATATTTACTTAACATAGTTAGTCCATTTTAATCTTGGAAAACTTTCTGAACTTATTTAAACATTACACAATTTAGGTAAGAAATAAAAAAAATAAAGCACAAGATCCTGACTAACTATATAGAATATTACACTAATAATACATACCGTTTATTCCAAATGAACAAGAATAAACAAAAAATTTAAGACTAATCTGTAACCCCAAAAACGACATAAAGAAGTATTTTTCAGCCTTGGACAAAACTAAAAAGTTGTTCAAAGACGTGTTTTTAGTGTCAATTAAGAGAATCAGAGACTGAAACCGTGCCGATTATTTTATAAAAAATATTTAGTGGTCGACTGTCCAAATTCAGCCCCATAACACTTTTATAAAATCAATCATAACCATGAATATACCAATCAAATTGGTATATAATCAAGTTAATATAGCAATTAACAGCATGTTAAACATAATATCCATGATTCATTTGAATGATGAAACATGAATTAGTAATTTAAACCATTTTAACATACAAACCATATCATAAAAACTATAAATTCAAAAAATAGTTGCAATTAACGTTCTGCTATCATCTAAAAAACATGTAACATCCTTTTCTTTAGATTATTATGGATCTAATTGTGTGCATGTTAAGAAATATAAGAACCCTAATTAAATCATAATAAAAAATAAAAAAATGATTTTTACATCGTTATGTAATTATATAACATATCTATGTGATTGGTGAGGCCACTATTGGAGTTTAACATTATAAATTAATGGATTGCATATGCAAACAGAACTAACACAAAGAGAATTAGAATACATAGAACCCCTTGTACACCCTTACATGAGTTAACAACTTCCAAAACCCAAGATCAAATGTATGACATCTGTAGATGTATCTACACAACATTGCAATCAACTATCATTGATTGCTAGGTATTACCATTTGGATAATACTTAAACCAAGAACAAGATATATCTTGTTCTTTTTCTTGAAATACACGACTAAAGGGGGAGAAACAAAGAGTTTATAGGTTCTTGAATTGCAAGAAATGAAACTTAAATTCCTTGGTATTTATAGGCTTAGTCTAGAGATAAGTTTCAAGACTTATTCTCTACACCATGAAATCTGTGGTTTGTGTCTCCTTGTCCCTTACACCAACCGTCCACCAAGGGAGATACTTATCCTTTGGTGTTGACTTTTTGACTTCTAATTATAGTAATGGTAATTACACTAATTACCTTAAAGTCTTAAAGTCTTTCAATTTAGTCCTAAGTTAAATCTTTTAACTTTTGATTACCTACCATTAAGTATTCGTTAGTGGTAAATTAAGTATACACAATAAATATATACATATATTATTGTATATCTTAATAAATAGTAGTCTAAACGTTTAAGCACGTGACCCCTTAGGCCCACGAACTTCTATCCATATAAAATCATACTTTATGAATTACACACATTCCAACAACTTTCGAGATAGATTTATGAGAAGACGAACATGCATAATTACCGAAATAGATGTATAATTCCTGAAGGTTAGAAGGACAAGGAAAAAGTAAGTCTAACTAAACAAAAACCCAATGCCAAACTATTGTGGCGAGAGAGCAGAACCACAAAGAGTTCTTTGTTGTTTTGATCCCAGATTCACAAATCGAGCAAGAAAGTGAATTCACATTGATCCCTTTTCAACCGAGACTCTACCTAGTTAGAAGATGATCTTGAAGGACTCTCTAGATGAAAATGTTGATCTTTTTAGAGAGAAAACGATTCCACCATATTTCCAAGCCACCATTAGGAAGAGCGCATTGGTCAATTTGTTTGTGAGTGCTTTTAACCGTGAAGGTTGGCATTCCTAAAGACCAAATCCATGTATCCCTATAATTATTTAGCGAGCAATTGGTAAACTGATTATAGAGGGTAGTGAGGAGGTTAGCATGCATGTCACTCATAGTCGGGTGAGACCAATCCAAAGCCCACCATTGTTCCAACAATCTCAAATCTTGCAATCTTTATTCAAAGATAGCGTAAAAGGCGAGGAAACTAATAGTTAAAAGAATAATTTCCCACCCATGTTTCATACTAGAACTTCGTTGAGGCGCCATTATTAACGGCTCTTTGAAAGAAAGAATGAGGAATGAACCCTTTCTCGTACATGGTATCTATTGACCTGACTATTCTACGTGAAACAACTTGATTACGAACATGACGGAAAAATGTAGAAGCATCCTGAGAAACACCATGAATAGATTTAATCAAATTAACCCAAAGAGATTGAGGGTTATTGAAAAAAACTTCAAACCAAATAGATAGTATATAGTTCCCACTCCTAACTCTGATCTTAATCCTAAACATAACTCTAATCCAAAAATTAAGATAAGAAAGTGAGATTTAAGCCATTAGATCATATCTTAACCTTGAAAATTCTTTAAGCCATAACAATTGTTCGGATATTAGCGCTATAGATTTATTTTTGAAATTAAGAGTTTTGACAACCGATTGATATATTTAACTATATTATAAATCTATATTCTTTGCCTAAAGCTTATATTGCATATAGAATAATGTTAACTGTTCTGGTGATATATGTTTTGGCGAAAATAAGTTTTCTTAAAACGTATGTTAATTAAAAATTTCTAGTATCTAAGGTTAAACTTGTCACAAGAAATATTTATCTATTGAAAATAAAATATTATATTATATTTATTTAAAATTTGGCATAAAAAAGGTGGAAAGTAAATGTCATATAAATAATTTTCGGGAAAAAACTTCATAAAAAGGCCTTATTTAAAAGCTATGATTTAGGCCTTTTGGATGGTTGAGGCAGATTGATCTCATCCATCCATGTCTTTTCGTAACAAACTTTTATAATATACTATTAAAAACACTTTTATTTTTAAATTAAAATATTTTTTTCTATTTTTTTTCTTTATTCAATTTCACTATTTTTTAATGAGTTTATTTTTATAGAATTTTAGTTTTTTTATTTATTTTTGATGAGTTTATTTCATTTTGATTCAGTTTTTTTACAAAATTAACTATGATTTGAATAAAAATTTGTTGGTAAAAGTGTAACATGTAATATTTGTTCGCATAAAAATAACCATCGAGTATTCATCGCTGCATTACGCAAATGTCATGTTAATATAAATAAAAATTAAATTGTAAATTATAAGACCACTCATAATATGATACTATCTTTAAGGTAACTGCACATGGTGCGGTAGAGGTGGTGCCATAGCAAAAAAGTGTTGCCACGTAGGGTATGACACCAGAATGATATAAAACCACATTTGGTAGGGTTCTGGTAAGCCTTGACAAAAGTGGTGCCACGGGAGTAAAAAGTGATATTTTGGGTCTACATATACTCTACTTTATTAATAAAAATCAAAAAGGCCACTTTTTTGGACCGGCAACCACGACGCCAGCCTTGGTGCGGTATGCAAGGTTTATTTGGACCAGAGAGATACGACGCATTATGGCGCCAACGTACCATAATTTCTTAAAATTTCCATAGAAGTAGTTTGTAACACCCCATTTTGATAAATGGAATATCACATGATAATTATGGCGTATCATCAAAGCATGCAAGGTAAATGTTAGACTTACTTTTTGGTAAGCTGGCGCCTTTCACATGAGTTGGACTAGATGTATACACTTTGCTACACGCATGGACTTAATATGTAAAGTTTGGATAGTCTGGTTATGTTAGGCCTATAAATACCCCCATGACTCTCCATGGGGGTGTGAAAGTTTAGTTGATTTTTCCTTGTTTTTCATTTCACTTGAAATAAAACACACAACTTTCCTTTCACCTCTCTCTAACTTTCTCTCACTAGAACTAATCATGTCCATCATGTTCTTTGATCATCCCCGACCCCCCGATCCAAGGTGGTTTTTGATGCTTGTCAATTGGTATCAGAGCTAACCGGGGGTGTTTTTGTATTCGTGTTGTGTTTGTGTTTGCATCGTGTCATCAAATTCGTGTTGTGTTATCATGATTATCGGTTCGTACTTTTCCGATTCTATTTTATATCTGATTTTATCATGTCTAAGTCATTCTCAAATACTTTGAATCAGTTATAGTCTCGAATTATGTTGTATCTTTATCTAATCAAGCCTTGTCACATAACTGTTTGTTTTTTGTACCTGTTTTTTTGTTGTGTTTGTCCCTGTATACATCTGTTTCTTTATGGGGATAAGGATAAAAAAAATATATATTGGTCCAGTTTCAATTTTTTTCGGGGTTACAAAAATTTTGGTCAAAACCCTCTTGCGATGGTCATTTTCAGATGTTTATTCCGATGATATTGCGATGGGGTGTGGATATTCCGATGCTACTTTCCGATGAACACATTCTGACGGCT
Source organism: Glebionis coronaria (assembly GCA_025667525.1). NCBI lineage: Eukaryota > Viridiplantae > Streptophyta > Magnoliopsida > Asterales > Asteraceae > Glebionis > Glebionis coronaria. The sequence continues at coordinate 128,540,387 of CM046881.1, forward strand.
TCTTCTACGGATTTATTCCGATCGGGTATTTTGAAACATTCCGATGGGTTGGGTTGTACCTATTGCGATGGGCTCATTCCGCTGGGCCTCATTGCGATGGGTGGCTTGATTCATCGCAATGGTATATTAGGCGTCATGCTGCCGAAATTTTTTTCGCTACATTCCGATGGAAAAATATTTTGACACATTGCGATGGATAGTGATTTATTGCGATGGCAACATTTAGATGGGTTTTTTTTATATATTCCGATGGATAGATATATGTTGTATTGCGATGGAGATCTATAAAAATCATTACGAAGGGTTATCTCAAGAAAGTCAAAACAGTAGAGTTAATATCAGTTAAAATATCATATCAGATTTGGACTCATGTTTTTCAAAGCAACCATCATTTTACCCTCATTCTACTAACATCCAACTCTATCTAGTTTCATATACTTAATCCAAACCAGTAACATACTAAACCGACTCATTCTCATAATCAAATCATAGACTCGTATACTTAATCCAAACCAGTAACATACTGCTCGACATGCAACAACTTATACCTACCCGAGATCAAATGAAAATGATCTTGAAGCCATCATCGCATAAAGGGACGTATACTTGCACTATAAAGGGTTTCGATCGTCGTGGGCGTTTATGTGATTCGGTTTGAAGATGAGATTAGGTTTTTCTGATCAGATTTGGTGTGAGATGGATTTTCTTACGAAGCTTCTTTGGAAATTTCGTCTGATGAGTGACGAGAGTTGGGGCCAGATGTAACAAAATTAGTGTATGATGTTGAGATTTGGTTTAAGATATGGAGGAGTTGGGATAGATGTGAGAAAAAATTGGGGGAGGACATTTCTGTGTGAAGTAATTAGGTTTGTTATGACCTAATATTGTGTTCTTCTTCCCATGTAAATTGATTGACCAACTTGTCATATTCACGTGGTCATACAGCAACGAAAGACGGTTATAACAATGAGATAGGGTAAGATTATACTCCGTATAACTCTTATCTCCAAATTCAACTTTGCTACTCATGGGTTTTAGTGGACACGTGCCTTTCTTTTCCTTGGAATCAATATTCATTGTTGCTTATTTCTTTATAGTTTATATGTCACGAATATTGATGGACCAAGTAGAAAGGAGTTAGTATATAATTCGGTTACTTTGGTTGGCGGGCCGATCACTACTCAATCGAAGATATCTAGTGGGTTGATTATTTTTGCAATTTAATTCAGGTCGACTGCTTAAATATCCGAATGTTGCAAAATTAATCATGTTGGATTAATTGGTTTATGGTATTGTTGGATTGAGCCGGATATTTCGAAAGAACCGAGTAATAAATTTTTTGTCGGGTTAAATGCTTATGTGACAGGATTTTATTACTTTGGCGGACCGTTTAAACAGTGACATTCAAGGCCGGGTATCAGTTTTCGCTCATAACACATCTTCACGAACTACAATCACTACAAACACAACAAACACGATACATTACACTAAAACGATCCTTATCAAAAATTCACCTAAATTCCTAACGGCTATTACGGTTTATGTGATTACGAAGATAATTCGATGCTACTTATTTGAGATTGAAGTGAGATTTTTCAGAGGCGTTCTTATTTTATCTTTAAAGGAGTCCTTACGACTTTTGAAGATAACTTGTTCGAGCATATACGGTTATGAATAAGACTTGAAATATCTAGTTTCCATTGTCAAGGGGAGGATGGACGACGACATAGATAACTATCATTTTTTGGGAGCTTCGTTGCGGTTCTTAGTGTCACACGCACTTGCAGTTGTGGATTTTTTCAAGAGATGTAGTACCTTTTCTTATACCGCCTGTTTTGTTATAGGGTACTTTAGAGAAGTTGTACTTTTTTAATACTGCCTTTTGGTATAGGGTACGTTTAAGACTTCTTTGCATCGCTCTTCATTCTACTATAGTGCAAGCTTAAGTTCAAGTTTGGGGAATTCTACTTAAGTTTCAAGTTTGGATTATTGGGTTATCTTCATCAGTGGTCACTATCAATAGCCAACAGAATTGATAAGGGGATTCAGTTCGGGGTGATCTTGAGAGAATTTTGTTTAGAGAGATATTGTTTGACATATTCTCACATAGTAATGGTTACTAAGTAAGTGGTTCCAGTTGGCATACCACGTACACACATGAAGGATGATTCCCTAAATAGGTATCATCCTAGAGGGAGAAATGTGTACATGCGGGGTCACTTGACTTTGGTGTTACTATTTCTACATAAAGGGATAAGTTGACTACATTCGGGACTTAATTGACTTTGATGTGGCAACTTTATATCATCACTGTCCTGTCAGGAGAAATGTGCATTTCCGGGACTTAATTGACTCTGGTGCTACAATTTGACTTCATGTTCGGGATAGAGTGTGTACTTCTGGTAATCTCTCATAGAATCAAGACTGGGATTGCTTCAATTTGTGAGAAAATTTTGATGACATTATCACCTCCCACAGATTTCCTCTGAAGGATCTGTTTGGGAGGGAGCAGTCTTTACTGCTTGTTTTATGAAAGGCCTTCTAGTTGGGAGGGAGTAAAACTCAACTAGATTCTACAAAGCTGAAGAAATAGATCTGGAGTGTTCAAGAAGATGAAGGTCGCTGAAGACTGTCTCAAGGAATGTTGGAATTCAAGCTTATCATTTTTCTTTATTTTTGCTTGTAGGAATCATTGTAAGCAACTCACGTGAGTCACCATCTTGGAGGGAGATTGTTAGACTTACTTTTTGGTAAGCTGGCGCCTTTCACGTGAGTTGGACTAGATTTATACACTTTGCTACACGCAGGGACTTAATATGTAATGTTTGGATAGTCTAGTTATGTTAGGCCTATAAATACCCCCATGACTCTCCATGGGGGTGTGGAAGTTTAGTTCATTTTTCCTTGTTTTTCATTTCACTTGAAATAAAACACACAACTTTCTTTTCACCTCTCTCTAACTTTCTCTCACTAGAACTAATCATGTCCATCATGTTCTTTGATCATCCCCGACCCCCCGATCCAAGGTGGTTTTTGATGCTTGTCAGTAAATGTCCAAAATATTAAATGAACATAAAAGGAGATACCAGAATCAATCATCGGTAGTCCAACATAAGCTCACACACATGAATATAAGTACTAAAAAGAAAAGGACTAAACAATGTCCAAAGAAATGAAATAATGTAAAGTATGGAAATTCATAAAGTAATGAAGGCTAGATAGCTTCCATCCGTATGCACATGCTCTCAAAGTCCTCCGTACATCCCTGAGCACCTGCCGTTTGGGAACATAAAAAGGAAAATGGCTGAGCAAAACGCTCTGTGAACGGATATACAATCATAGTATGAAATGACATAAGCATAATAAGACTAATAGCAGCGGAAATGTATAAGTCCTAGATAACCTGGAACATGTTTATAAACTGGTTTTATATTTTGAAAAGACTTATGTTTTTATGAAAACTGCATTTTAATTAGCCAATAGCCCATATAGGTCATGAGGTTCACCGTGCATGAATACATAGAGGGGTGACCTCATCATGCAATTAGAGGGGATGCCTCTAATTAATTTAGTTTGGGTAGGAGGGATCAACTCCTTGTGAAGAATGCAAGGCACACACCACATTCACCATGAAAATATTATAAAAACATGTAACTAGGATGCACCCATACGCCCCACATGATAATATAAATAAATGGCCAAAACTGTAAAGGGATGCCACGAGCAATCACTCCGCCGTGAGGAAGTCATAACACTAGTGCCTCCAGTGTTATGGTTATGGTACCTCCATAACTAGATGACATGGCATGCATGTATATGGCTTAGGCATTTAAAACTAAACATAAGCAATCAAAGCATATAAAATAAATACTTGGGGAAAATAGTTGGCTGCAAACACGGAATCCTAATAAGGAAAGAGAGTGTCCATACTGAAGGACTGAATATCCGTACCTTATGTCCAGTGAACGATGAAAAATGAAAAGATGCAAAGTCCGACGCTGACTTCACTAGTGCTACTTAAATAAGGGACATGTATGGTTACTGGTTCTTCTAACTCATTTTATATGTTCTTGTCTCATTTTATTGTTTTAAATGGTATGTTGTATTATTTATGTTTTTCATGTCTTCTGATTATGTATTTCCATGTATTCTTGTATTATTATACTTGTAGTGTAATAATAAGTAACTTTCTAAAAATAGTAGGTTTCCAAAAATAAAAAGTTTCCAAAATTAGAAATTTTTCAAAAATAAAAAGTTTACCAAAATAGAAAGTTTCCAAAAATAGTAAGTTTCTAAAAACAAAAAGTTTCTAAAAATAGTAAGTTTTCTGAAATAAAAAGTTTCTATAAATAGAAATAAGTTGGATTAATAAGCTAAAAATATAAGCTAGTGCTTACTTATAAATCATGATACATTATTAATAGAGTTTATTAAATAATATTATAGGTTAAGGTGACTATTAATTATTAATGAAATACATGGTTTAATAATTAATAATATGTCATGATATATTAATAAACTTTACCTTATAATATTTAATTAAATTATGTCATGTTTAATTTAATTAAGTCTACTAAAATACTTATGTTATACATGTATTATTAATTTAAATAAAATAACCTAAGTCATGGATTATTAATTGATTATTAGTTCATGTAGTTTAAATAAAATAATTAATTAATTAACTATAATCTAGATAAAATAAATTATACTTAGGTTAAAGCATGTATTATTAATCTAAATAATATAACCTATTCATGGTCTTAATTAAATTAAATAGTTAATAATAAATTTTAATTTAATTAATCTTATAAAATAATTTTACAAAATTATCCCGAGCCCGAAACCCGAAACACAAAACCCGAACACCAACCACCACAAGAGCCGCGGCTAGTGGCTGCGCAGCCAACGGCGGCAGCCTTGGTTGCAGTTCCGTCGCGGCTTCCCACTGCCCACACAAAGTTCCCACCAGCTTAAGCCGGTGGCTCCCCATGTCTCGCCTGCGGTTCCCACTGCTCGACCGAGCCACCCACCGAGGGGTCTCGGTTTGACGCTGGTCGAACACAAACACCACCGAGCCCCATGTGGGGGGTCTCGGCTGGTGATCAAAAGGGACACCGAGAGCCTATGGCTCTCGGTTTGTGTGCCGAACCAATACCAAAAACCAAACACCCTTTTCCCTTGATTAATTATTAACAAAAACATATTTTTAATTATGTTTTAAAGATCAAACACAGATGAACATAATTAATAAAAAAATATAAAAAGATGAAGGTTTTTTATTATACCGTTTACGTAAATGAAAAGAGGTTGGGAACACGAACACGTATGAATCAAAGATCAAAACACAACGAATCGTCCTTGTGGGGTTGTTGAATGCCGCAGCTACCAAGAAAAGGAGGCTAGGGTTTTATTTTTTTCTAAAAATTCTGTAAATGAAATCCTCTGTGTTTTGTTTTACTAGTAAATTCTAAAATGGGTCGGGCCCCCTTTGTTCCTTCCTTGGTCGCGGGTAGGCAAAGCCCAAACAACAAATCAAACGTTTTTCATGTTTAATAATTATTCGTGTACATTCGTTGTTTATTATTCGTGACTTAAATTATTATACATAATAATTATCGTGCATTTATATATTACGTAGTTCTCGGTAATTAATGTTCGTGACACGTGTTTATTATATAAATGGAATGTTTTAATTTGTTCGTATGATTACGTGGTGTACTGTTCATGGTATTTATATGGGGTTTTACAACTCTTCCCCTCTAAAAAGAATAATTAGTCCCTGAATTATAGATAAAGTAAACTAAAAGAGAAAGATACCCGAATCAAAACTGGAAATGAGGGTATGAAGTCCAGATAGACTCCTCCGTCTCCCAAGTGGCTTCCCGCTCGGAATGGTCCCTCCAAAGGATTTTGACGAATGCAATCGTCTTCTTCCTCATGACTCGCTCTTGACGATCAAGAACTCGTTTGGGCTCCTCAATGAAAGTAAGATCTTCATTAATCTGCTCGAGTGGATACTGAATCATATAAATGGATGATAGTTGTATCCTCTGAGTAAGGACACATGGATAACGTTAAGAACGTGAGATAGCTTCGTAGGTAACGTCAAACGAAACGATACCTCACCAACACATTCGAGGATATCAAACAATCCGATGAATCGAGGACTGAGTTTTCCTTTGGTTCCAAAACGCCTAACTCCACGCGCTGGTGATACCTTGAGAAAGACATGATCTCCCACGTTGAAATGTAAATCCCTACGATGCTTGTCGACATAACTCTTTTGACGTGCACGAGCTTCCTGTAGTTTCACCTTAGCGACAGCAATCTTCTCGTTGGTCATCTCTATCATCTCCGGACCCTCAAGAATTCGCTCACCAACCTGATCCCAATAGATTGGGGTGTGACACTTCCTGCCATACAACATCTCAAATGGTGCACACTTGATGCTGGCGTGCCAACTATTGTTGTATGCAAACTCTACCAAGCAGATATAGTCGTCCCAACTCCCTGTCCATTCCAAAGCACACGCTCGAAGCATGTCCTCTAGTGTCTGAATGGTACGCTCCGACTGCCCGTCTGTCTGAGGATGAAAAGCCGTGCTAAGCTTAAGTCAGGTGCCCCAATCTTTCTGCAGACTCTTCTAGAAACGCGATGTAAAACGAGGATCTCTGTCATAGATGATACTGGATGGAGTACCATGTAGTCTCATGATCTCCTTCTGATATAGGTTAGTCAATTTTCTAACTGAGTCATCCTTGCGGATTGGTATGAAATTAGCTGATTTAGTAAGTCGATCAACGATAACCCAAATGGCATCATGCTTCCTCTTGGTCTGCGAAAGTTTGGTGACAAAGTCCATGGAGATCTTGTCCCACTTCCACTCTGGAATGTCTAATGGTTGTAGTATACCACTAGATCGTTGATGCTCGATCTTAACCTACTAGAAGGTAAGACATTTAGAAACAAAAGTAGCAACGTCCTGCTTCATAACACTCCACAAGAAATGCTGTTTTATGTCGTGGTACATTTGGTAGAACCAGGATGAATAGAGAATGGGGAGCTATGAGCTTCAGCCAGCAAAGCCTCCCTGAGTGTAAGATCATCATAAACACAAAGTCTAGTGCCCTGCCATAAGATACCGTCGTCATCTACCCGAATCTCCGTCTGCTGATCTATGTTCTGAATAATCGCACAAGTTTCACCATCATCCTTCAGAGCTTCCTTGATCCTAGAGAGTAAGTCAGACTCAACTCTAAGATTAGCCCAGTAGCCATGTTGTCCATGTACCATAAACTCGATGTCCAGTCGTTCCAAGTCACGTAAAAAATTTTCCTCTATCTTAATGCCGTTGATCATGCCTAACTTCCTACTAAGAGCATCTGCCACTGCATTTTCCTTGTCAGTATGATATTGAAGATTAATGTCATAATCCTTCAACAGTTCTAATCACCTTCTTTGCCTCATGTTCATTTCACGCTGGGTGAAGATATATTTCAAGCTCTTGTGATCTGTGAAGATATCACATGATTCGCCATACAAGTAATGCCTCCAAATCTTCAGTGCAAACACAACTACAACTAGCTCCAAGTCATGGGTAGGATAGTTCTCCTCATAAGGCTTAAGCTGTCGTGATGCGTAAGCAATCACCTTCCCATGCTGCATGACAACACAGCCAAGACCCTTCCCCGAAGCATCACTATAGATCTGAAATTCACCTGTACCAGATGGGAAAGTAAGAATAGGTGCAGATACCAACTTCGACTTTATTCTTCAAAGCTCTTCTCTCTTTCTTCAGTCTAGACGAATTTCTCCCCCTTGCGCATCAGTTTGGTCAAAGGCAGTGCTAGTCGGGAAAACTTCTCCACGAACCTACGGTAGTAACCAGCTAAGCCCAGAAACCTGCGAACTTCAGTTGCCGATGTCGGTCTTGGCCACTTGGTAATAGCCTCAACCTCTGCAGGATCCATGGTTTTTTCCTTTGCAGATATGATGTGGCCCAGAAACACCACTTTGCTCAACTAGAATTCGCATTTGGAGAACTTGGCATACAGCTGCTTCTGGAGAAGTATCTGTAATACTGTCTGAAGATGGTCTTCGTGTTCCTCCTTGGATTTAGAGAAAATCAGAATATCATCAATCAAGACGATAACAAACTTGTCTAGAAACTCATGGAAGGCACGGTTCATCAAACCCATGAAAATTGTTGGAGCATTGGTAACTCCAAAAGGCATGACTACAAATTCGCAGTGTCCATAGCGTGTACGGAAAGAAGTCTTGGCGATATCCTGCTCTTTCACCCGTAGGTGATGGTAGCCAGATCTCATATCAAACTTAGAGAAATGTTTGGCGCCTTGTAGTTGGTCAAACATATCATCAATGCGTGGTAAAGGATATCGATTTCTGATGGTGATCTTATTAAGCTCACAATAATCAATGTAGAGTCGCATACTCCCATCCTTCTTCTTCACGAATAACACCGGTGCACCCCATGGAGATGCACTAGGGCGGATGAAACCTCGCTCCAAAAGTTCCTGTAGATGTTCCTTTAACTCCTTAAGCTCAATGGGAGTCATACGGTAAGGAGCCTTGGAAATTGGCTCAGCTCCTGGAATGAGCTCAAATCAATATTAAACTCTACCTCAAGAGCATGTGGTATGCCCGGGAGTTCTTCAGGAAACACGTCAGGAAATTCTGACATGATAGGCTGATCCTGAATGGATGGAGATTAAGCCTCCATATCATGAACAGTAGCTAAGAAACCCTCGCAATCATGTGACAGTAAGGCACGTGCCTGCAAGGCTGAAATAATTTGTACAGACCTTCCTGGTATAAAACCATTGTGGATGTACTCTGGTGCGTTGACATCACCGAAAATAATCTGATAAGAATTGCAATCTATGGTGGCGTGGTGTTTGGATAACCAGTCCATGCCTAATATCATGTTGAATTCGAACATATCCAATGGGAGTGCGTCAACTGAACGAATTTTGTTGTCAAACTTAAGGGGAAGATCTCTGTACCCATATGTTATACGTATAGAGTCTCTCAAGGGTGTGGAAATGTTTAAGACATTTTCTAGTGGCATAGGGGAGATCCTAACACGATTGGCATAAGCAGTGGATATGACTGAATGAGTCGCACCCGTGTCAAACAAAACACAAACAGCTTGCCCATACATAAACAAGATTCCAGTGATGCTACCTGATAACTTGTTAGCTTGGTCACGCGTGGTTGTGTACACGCGTCCAGTAGTCGGAGGTGGCTTGGTGTCAGCATGCCCAGAAGTACCCTTAATCTTACCCTTTCGGCAATCCTTCATCTGGTGCCCTGGTTGGCCACACTTGAAGCAAGCATCTCTAGCACGGCGGCACGGGCCTGGGTGTCTGCGGTTGTACGTGGCACAAAGAGGGTGATTTGTACCCTCCAACAGGTGCTCTTGCTGGTTAGGAGCCTGTTTCAGAAAGTATGCATGAGACATGATTATTGGGTACAAATAGGACTACGCAGAAAATTTAAGATGTAATACCAGATGAAGTTGCGCGGTTGGGCCGTGAACCTCTGCGGTCCTGATCACGTCCGTTGCCAGTGTTCCTGGTAATGGATAATGGAGTTTCAGAATTTATGAATCATAAAGCAACATAACATAGAAATGAGTAATTTAAGGACCTGCTGTTGTTGGAGTTGTTGGCGTTGTTATGGTAATTGTCATTACCGCCACGCCTATCCGATGCAGAACGGTACTGAGTCTGACCGTTTCCCTTAGGTTGGTTCTGCTGCTGAGTGGCCGGTTGGGACCAGTCCCCAGTCTTCTGCCTAAAAGATGCAATTATATAGAGAATGATATAAATGGACAGTATTGAATTAAATGAGATGATCACCGTTGATGAAGAGGGTATACCTCTTATCATGTCTTTCTGCTTCTCCAAACTCATCTCTCTCTTGCAGCATCTCTAACTTGCGAGCTGCGTCTGCCACCTGTGCCACAGTATTAAACGTAGCAGACACCAGATTGTTGGCGACAGAAGTACGAAGAGCCCAGCGAAAGTGATACGCCTTCTCTTCTGTAGTCCCGGCTGCTGCGCCAAGGAATCCAGTCAGTCGAATGAACCTCTGCATAAATTCGGTGCTATTTTCCCCTGCTCTCTTTCTAATACCATGATAATCCCTCTTGAGCCGATCCTGCTCAGCTTTCGGGAAAAACTGACCCAAAACCAACTCCTTAAATTATGCCCAAGTCAAGCTAGTAACCTAGTCGTCACCTTCGTTCGACTGCTTAAGTGCCTTCCACCATGATAACACGTCTCCGTCGAACTTGTAACAAGCTAACCTCTTAAATACAGGGTCGCACCCCATAACCTCGAAAATCTTCTCAATGTGAGCGATCCAGCTCTCCGCCTCAGATGGGCTGTCAGTCTGCTCGAATGATTTTGGACGCTGCTTATTGAACCTTTCCAGCCATGTGATCAGGGTAGCTGGAGGTGAAGGAGGAGGATTATGATTCTGGTGAGGGTGCTGATTGTAGTTGGCTTGCACCTCGGCCCGAATATCATTCCTTAGTTGAGGAAGCAGAGCTTGAAGAGTAGCTTGGACTGCTGCATTCAGTTGTTCTTACTCACATGTGAGAACCATCTGATAGTATAAAACAAAATGCAATGATTAATATGATTAGACATAATATAAACATGAAGAAAAATTTATGCATGAAACAGTGTATGAAGGCATAGCCAACGAAAATGACATGACTTTGGGTGATCACCTATGGGTCGGTTCACCAAAACAAAATTGACATGACGAGGATGAACGCCTATGGGTCGGTTCATCAAAACAAAAATGACATGAGCTAATGTGAACGCCTATGGGTCGGTTCACTAAGCAAAATAATTTGAATAAAAACACATGCGACTAAATATGGCCAGTCCTGTACGAACCATTACTTAGTCAAAATTCCTGCAACAATGATACATGAAACAAATGCATGAAAACAAACTGTCAGTTTTAGGAAGACACTGATGACTACCCACTAGTCACAGGTCAAGTTTTTAGAGCCTATAGGTCGAAACCTTGGCTCTAATACCATAATTGTAACACCCCATTTTGATAAATGGAATATCACATGATAATTATGGCGTGTCATCAAAGCATGCAAGGTAAATGTCCAAAATATTATATCACCATAAAAGGAGATACAGGAATCAAACATCGGTAGTCCAACATAAGCTCACACACATGAATATAAGTACTGAAAAGAAAAGGACTAAACAATGTCCAAAGAAATGAAGTAATGTAACGTATGGAAATGCATAAAGTAATGAAGGCTAGATAGCTTCCATCCGAATGCACATACTCTCAAAGTCCTACGTACGTCCCTGAGTACCTGCCGTTTAGGAACATAAAAAGGAAAACGGATGAGCAAAACGCCCAGTGAACGGATATATAATCATAGTATGAAATGACATAAGCATAATAAGACTAATAGTAGCGAAAATGTATAAGTCCTAGATAACCTGGAACATGTTTATAAACTGGTTTTATAGATTAAAAAGACTTATGTTTTATATGAAAACTGTATTTTAATTAGAAAATAGCCCATATAGGTCATGAGGTTCACCGTGCATGAATAGATGGGGGTGACCTCATCATGCAATTAGAGGGGATGCCTCTAATTAATTTAGTCTGGGTAGGAGGGATCAACTTCTTGTGAAGCATGCAAGGCACACGTCACATTCACCATGAAAATCCTGTAAAAACATGTAACTACGATGCACCCATACGCCCCACATGATAATATAAATAAATGGCCAAAACTGTAAAGGAACGCCACGAGCAATCACTCCGCCGTGGGGAAGTCATAACACTGGTGCCTCCAGTATTATGGTTATGGTACCTCCATAACTAGATGACATGGCATGCATGTATATGGCTTAGGCGTTTAAAACTAAACATAAGCAATCAAAACATATAAAACAAATACTTGGGGAAAATAGTTGGCTGCAAACGGGGAATCCTAATAAGGAAAGAGAGTGTCCATACTGAAGGACGAAATATCCGTACCTTATGTCCAGTGAACGAAGAAAGATGAAAAGATTCAAAGTCCTACGCCGACTTCACTAGTGCTACATAAATAAGGGACATGTATGAGTTGTCTGTTTACTGTGTGTTACTGGTTCTTGTATGTTCTTAACTCATTTTATATGCTCTTGTCTCATTTTACTGTTTTAAATGGTATACTGTATTATTTATGTTTTTCATGTCTTCTGATTATGTATTTTCATGAATTCTTGTATTATTATACTTGTAGTGTCATAATAAGTAACTTTCTAAAAATAGCAGATTTCCAAAAATAGAAAGTTTCCAAAAATAGAAAATTTCCAAAATTAGAAAGTTTTAAAAAATAGTAAGTTTCTAAAAATAGTAAGTTTCCTAAAATAGAAAGTTTCCATAAATAGAAATAAGTTGGATTAATAAGCTAAAAATATAAGATAGTGCTTACTTATAAGTCATGATACATTATTAATAAAGTTTATTAAATAATACTATAAGTTAAGGTGATTATTAATTATTAATGAAATACATTGTTTAATAGTTAATTATATGGTCATGATATATTAAAAAAATTTACCTTATAATATTTAATTAAATTATGTCATGTTTAATTTAATTAAGTCAACTAAAATCTTAGGTTATACATGTTTTATTAATTTAAATAAAATAAACTAAGTCATGGATTATTAATTAATTATTAGTTCATATAGTTTAAATAAAATAATTAATTAATAAACTATAGACTAGATAAAATGAATTATACTTAGGTTAAAACATATATTATTAATCTAAATAATATAACCTAAGTTCATGATTTTCATTAAATTAAATAGTTAATCATGAAATTTAAGTTAATTAATCTTTTAATATAATTTTACAAAATTACCCCGAGCCCGAAACCAGAAACGCCCACTGTTGGGAATTATTTGTTAAGTGTCAAGTACCGTTAGTATATTCCAAGTATTGTTAGTGTTATGTAAGTACCGTTAGTGTTAACGCGGTACATAGTAAGTACTGCTACTTATAAAGTAAGTACTGCTATGATGATTAGGACGAATATATCTTTGTATAAGATATGTCATAGTTATAGTTAGAGTATATCTTTTGTCATATACCTAAATAGTTAGAATATTGATAATATATCGTCTGTGATATAGTTATCTTTATAGAATATTCTAAGGTTTCTAGGGTTCCTTACTTTATAAAAGGAACATAGGTACAATGTCTTTCATGTACCTCATTCAAGTCGATTAATAAGAGAATCGAATAGTTAAAAGTAATTATGTTCTTCTTTGCTTTATAAGTTAGATTCCGCATAACTTATTTAGTGTTAGTAAGAGTGCTCAAACTGTTTTAGTTTGATTACAAACTATTATACTAATTCTTAACAGAATATAGATCCAACCAAAGGGATCAACAAGTGGTATCAGAGCTTGTTGAGAAACTCTGAAAAAGAAGAACACGACCCCAAACACTCCACACATACCAAATCTCAATGTCTCAACCAGATGGTGATAATGCTCACTTGGATGATGTTCAGAACCCTGATCCTGTTCTGCCACAGGGACAACCACAAGTTGTGCATCATGCACCAGCACAAGGTGCTCAAGTCGTGAATGTTGTAGCTACCTCTACACCAACACCTTCTCATACTCTGTCTGCTGTTAAACTCCCAGTTCTCAAAGGTGACAATTATGAGACATGGGCTATGCAGATGGAACATTACTTGAATCACAAAGATCGCACTGTGTGGCAAGTTATCAAGAATGGGAATACACCAAAGAAGCTACACTGGTTGCCAGACAATACATGCTATGTTCTACCTGCTGTGTCTGCTAAGAAGGTACAAGCAGAGATCAGAGAAAGAAAAGCCAGGACTGCTTTGGCTATGGCTCTTTCTGAAGACATTCTACCAAGATTTCATCATTATAAAGATGCCAAAGCTATGTGCGATGCTATAAAACTTAGATTTGGAGGCAATGACAAATCTAAGAAAATTAAGAAGATTGTTCTTAAGCAAGAATTTGATAACTTCTCAATTACCAGTATAGAGGGGATACATGGTGGATATGGAAGGTTCAGCAAGTTGCTTATTCAGTTAGCAGATTATGGACAAGTAATTCCTAATGAAGAAGCCAATCTAAAATTCTTAAGAAGTGTTCCACCAGAGTGGAAAGCAATGGCTATGCACTTCATCACAAGAGATGATTTGGAAACAATTCTGTTTGATCATCTCTACAACAATCTTAGAGCATATGAGATGGATGTGAAGGGCACTGAAGTAAAGACAGCAACTACTTCAAAGTCTAACTTGGCTTTTGTGTCAGATGGGAATAGTGGTACTTACTTTCAAAATACCGCTAGTGGATCTAGCAGCGGTACATACTTCACAAATACCGCTGGAGGAATTACAAGCAGTAATTACCCACAAAGTATTGAAAGCAGTCCAATAGTCTCTCAAAATCCACATGGAAGGTCTTCACCATTGTTTAGTGACAATGATGCCTTCTCATTCTTTGCTGGACAAGACAACAGGCCAAGATTAACTCTCAATGACTTGTTCCAAATGGATTATGCTGATATTGAAGAGATGGAACTTAAATGGCATGCTGCTATGGTGTCAGTAAGATCTAATAGGTTCTTCAAGAAGACTGGAAGAAAAATGACTGTTGATCCTAATGAACCATTAGGATATGACAAGTCAAAAGTTGAATGCTATAACTGTGGAAGGTATGGACACTTTGCAAGAGAATGCTCTAAAGATAAAGCTGAGACTAGCAATCAGAAGTCCAAGAACAGCTATAGAACCATTCTAAGAATAACTGAAAGCTTTCTAAAAGGAAACAGCAGGAGTCCTAAAGGAACCAAAGCATTGGTTACTGTAGATGGAGTGGTGAATTCGGCAGAAGAAGAAGAAAAAGATCTTGGATTAATGGCTCTCTCACATGAAGATACTAAGGTACATCCTTGTTCTAAAGATTGTATTCTTAAATTTAATAGCCTAAAAGTAGAACTAGAGGAACGGTATCAAAAGGTTAACACATGCACTGTAGAAGTAAAAGCTTTCAAACAGGGTGTTGTTAAATTAGAAGAAAATATAGTTTTGTACAAAAAGGCTCAACAAAACTATGAAGAGAAAATAAGGATTTCGACTCTTCAAATGAGGGAAAAAGATATGGAAATACAAGCTTTTGAAAGACAACTTTTAAAAATAAATTCAGGAAATGAAGCTTTAAAAATGAGTCTTTGTAATGAAAGGGAAGTGATTAGTCATTGGCAACAATCCTCTAAGGGATTGGGAAAATTGATTAATTCACAAATGGGGTATTATGATAAAACAGGCCTAGGATATATTGAGGATCAACCTGGGATAACCTTAACTAACAAAGACTTATCAAAAGGGATTTTTGATATTCTGAAGGAATGAAGGCAGTTCCTCCACCATTATCAGGAATTTTCATGCCCCCTTGTAATGATACTAGTATAGAGTTAGAAGAACCTAAGATTAATAATATCTTTAACTCTAGTACTCTGTCCCAAGAAAATACTGCTGTGGCCAAGAATATTGTTTATCCACCTTTAATGAACAACTTTGTTTCTGAGGAATCTAAGACTAGTTCTGCTTCCAAGCAGGTAAAAGCTCCTAGTAAGATATTGGAAAACAATGTACAACATACTAAAGTCAAAAGGGGTGGGCTAGGTTTTGAAAATGTAAAGTCAAAACAACCTTTTGGGTCTTCTTTAAGAAGAAAAGGATGTTATGTTTGTGGTAGTCTAAGTCATTTTATCAAAGATTGTACATTACATGAAGATAAAATTGTGAAACAAAAGGCTACACAAAGGGTCATGAAAAACAGTAATGGGAAAAATGCACAGGTTTATAGGAATCAGAAAACTAAAGATGACAAACCTAAGTTTGATCACACAAGGGTACTTAAACAGGTTAAAAATAATCCTACCAAAAGTTTTGTTCCTAGGGCAGTACTTATGAATCAAGGACTAATATCTTTAAAGTCTGGTAAACCAAGTACCGGCAAGTCTAGATCTGCAAGTACAACAAGATTAAACTCAAGTACTGCTGGTTTAAAGTCTGTAAAACCAATGTTCTCCAAGACTTCTAAGAAAGTTTTTGAAAAAGTTAAAACACCTAGAAGTAAAGACAAGAACAAACCAGTGCAAATGTGGGTTCCTAAAAGAGATAAACCATGTGTTAAAGCAAGTACCGCTAAAGCAGTACTTAAGTCAAAGAAGTCAGAGCACATAGAGTCACCCTATGACTTTGACTACATAAATGAAGCCATGAAGTATAAGAGTAAAAGTAACATTACTGGGAATTCTTTAGTAAAAACTCTTAAATGTGTAGGTCCCACAAGATCCGAGCCAAATGTGGCTTGGGTCCCTGTTAAAAACTAATGAGTTTTATTTGTGTGCAGGGGCATCTCATTGATGAATTAAAGGATAAAGGAATTATAGACAGTGGATGCTCAAGACACATGAGAGGAAACAAAGATTTTCTTGCTGAATTTGAAGAATTCAGAGGAGGTCCAGTAGCCTTTGGGGGTAGCAAAGGTAGAATCACTAGCAAAGGGAAAATCAACACAGGAAAGTTGGAATTTGAAGATGTTTTCTTTGTAAAAGAATTGAATGATTTCAATCTCTTTTCTGTATCACAAATGTGTGATAAGAAGAACAAGGTGATATTCACAGACAAAGATTGCTTGGTGTGTCCAAAGACTTTGAGATGCATAAGGAATCTCAAATACTGCTTAAAGTACCCAGGCAAGAAAATATGTACACCTTTAATCTTCATACTATTACTCCAACAGGTGGTATTACATGTTTGCTAGCTAAGGCTTCTTTAGATGAGTCAAATTTATGGCATAGAAGGTTAGGTCATGTGAATTTCAAGAATCTTAATAGATTGGTAAAAAGGAATTTGGTTAGAGGTCTACCTAACAAATCTTTTCAAAATGATTTCACATGTGCTGCTTGTCAAAAAGGTAAACAACATAGAGCCTCTTGTAAGACCAAGACTGTAAACACTATGACAAAACCTTTGCAACTTTTTCATATGGATTTATTTGGTCCAGTATCTATCAGAAGCATTAGTCATAAGACCTTTTGTCTAGTCATAACTGATGATTATAGTAGATTCAGTTGGGTTTTCTTTTTAGCCCTTAAAAGTGAAACAAGTGAATTACTAAAGGATTTTATCACTTTAGTTGAAAAATAGTTCACTAAACAGGTATTAATCATTAGGACTGATAATGGAACAGAATTTAAGAATGCTGATTTTGATGAATTCTGTAGGTCTAAAGGAATTAAGAGACAATTTAGTAATCCTAGAACTCCACAACAAAATGGAGTAGCTGAAAGGAAGAATAGGATATTAATTGAGGCTGCTAGAACTATGCTGGCTGATTCACTTTTGCCAAATACCTTTTGGGCAGAAGCAATCAATACTGCATGTTATGTGTAAATAGAGTCCTAGTAACTAAGCCTCAAAACAAAACACCTTATGAACTCTTGACTAATGTAAAGCCTAACATAAGTCATTTAAAACCTTTTGGGTGTCATTTGTCTATACTAAATACTCTTGATTATTTGGGAAAGTTTGATGGAAAGTCTGATCCAGGATATCTTGTAGGATATTCATTGCAAAGTAAAGCATATAGGGTTTACAATTTGGCAACTAAGAAAGTTGAAGAAAATGCTCATGTCAATTTCTTAGAAAATAAACCCAATGTTCCAGGAATAGGTTATGCTTGGATGTTTGATTTAGATTATCTAACTAACTCCATGGATTACTACTCTCTACAAAAGGATTGTCAAACTAACAATGCAGGTGAGGAGTCAAGTGCAACTAATGCAGGTACTCAAGAAGATGTTTCTTCATCAGATGATGATGTTCATATCTATGTGCCCAACATGCCTACTGTTACTCCCATGTCTACAACTCCCAAGAAGCATACCATGCCATCAAATGATGATCAAGCCTCCCAGGAGCTTCAGAGGCTTCAAGATCAAGAAAAGAATGCTACATCTGCTAATAAGCATTCAGGAGAAGAGTCTTTTGAGTCACAACACTCAGCAGTACATACTATACCTAGCGGTACTTCATTAGCAAGTACTGCTAAGTCAAAATCTTCTAAATCTGTTGACTCACTAGAAGAGATTTTGCACGCATTGGACGATGAAGACTTATATGCCAGTTCAGCTGAAGGAATCTTCTCCAAAGCTTCCTATGATGAGCAGGGTGCAGTAACTGATTTTAACAATTTGGAAACAGAAATTCCAGTCAGTTCTATTCCCACTCATAAAGTCAACAACAACCATCCAACTACACAGATTATTGGTGATCCAAAATCTGCTGTACAAACCAGAAGACAACTGCAAACCAATATTGAAACTCATGTACTAGTGAGTTATGTCAAACAACAGCAGAGAACAAATCATAAAGATACTCAACATTGTTTGTTTGCCTGTTTCTTATCTCAAGTAGAGCCTAAAAACATCTCTCAGGCTCTTGATGAAGAAAGTTGGGTAGATGCCATGTAAGAAGAATTAACACAATTTGAGCTACAAAAAGTTTGGATTCTTGTTGATCTTCCCTCAGGTAAAAGAGTAATTGGTACTAGATGGGTCTTCAGGAACAAGAAGGATGAAAGAGGGGTTGTTGTGAGGAATAAGGCAAGACTTGTTGCTCAAGGCTATAGACAGGAAGAAGGGATAGACTATGATGAGGTTTTTGCACCAGTGGCAAGGATAGAAGCCATTATGTTATTTTTTGCCTTTGCATCATATATGGGTTTTATAGTCAATAAAATGGATGTGAAAAGTGCCTTTCTATATGGTACTATTTCAGAGGAGGTATATGTCTCACAACCTCCAGGTTTTGTAGATCCTAAATTCCCCAATAGAGTCTATAAAGTTATCAAAGCAATTTATGGTTTGCATCAAGCTCCAAGAGCCTGGTATGCAACTTTATCTAACTTTCTGCTAGAACATGGATATAGAAGAGGAACCATTGACAGAACTTTGTTCATCAAGAAAAATGCCAAGTACATCATTTTAGTTTAAGTTTATGTTGATGACATCATTTTTGGTTCTACCAAGAAGACATGGTGTGAAGAGTTTGAAGCTTTGATGAAAGGAAGATTGCAAATGAGTTCTATGGGAGAACTAACTTTCTTTTTGGGACTGCAAGTCAAACAAAGGAAAGATGGAATATTTATCAGCCAAGATAAATATGTTGCTGAAATCTTAAAGAAATTTTCATGTATGGATACAAGGAGTACAAGCACACCTTTTGAAGCCAAGAAATATTTATCAAAAGATGAACATGGAGAAGATGTTGACATTCATCTCTACAGGTCAATGATTGGTTCATTGATGTATCTTACTGCTTCAAGACCAGATATAATGTTTGTTGTGTGTGCCTGTTCAAGATTCCAAGTTCATCCAAAGGTGTCACATCTACATGATGTGAAGAAGATTTTTAAATACCTTAAAAGTCAACCCAATTTAGGATTATGGTATCCTAGAGATTCCACCTTTGAATTGGAAGCTTACTCAGATAGTGATTATGCTGGAGCAAATCAGGATAGGAAATCCACAACAGGAGGTTGTCAATTCCTAGGCAGAAGACTCATATCATGGCAGTGTAAGAAGCAAACCATTGTTGCTACTTCTACAACTGAAGTTGAATATGTAGCTGCTGCTCATTGTTGTGGACAAGTACTTTGGATTCAAAATCAATTGTTGGACTATGGGTTTAACTTCATGAATACCAAGATTTACATTGATAATGAAAGTACTATATGCATTGTCAAGAATCCAGTATTTCACTCCAAGACTAAGCATATTGAAATAAGACATCACTTTATAAGAGATGCTTATGACAAAAAGCTTATTCAAGTCTTGAAGATTCATACAAACAACAATGTAGCTGATTTGTTGACCAAGGCTTTTGATGCAAACAAGATTCGAATTCTTGGTGACACACATTGGTATGCTCAACCAATAACATGCTGCATATGTTGAGGGGGGGTAATGGATGTACAAATTTTTATAATTTTTATTGTATAGTATATGTTTTGTGTTTTTGATGTTATTGCAGGTTTATAGAAAAAGATAAAAGAGGTTACATGTCTAGTGGAAAGCATGAACTGGTCAAATTTGTGAGGTACCATTGTCACTCCAAGTACCGCTAGCACAAAACCAAGTACCGCTTATGTTCCATGTACCGCTACATGTCCGTTGTACCGTTAAGGGTCTCTTGTAAATTTGGCGGTTTCTTCGCGCTTGGGTTTGTTATTTACTTAAATACTTACCCCAATTACACAATTGATTCACCTAATCTTTTATTTTTTATCTCTTGATTCTATAATCTTCTCTCTAATCTTTCGATCATCAAAAATACTAATGGCTGCTTTACAAGTAATCTCTAAGCATAATTTGGTTGCGAATCTTGCTACGAATGATGACTCTCTTGGTTTCCATGAGATGCTTGGTTTCCTATCTCGAAGTCATGTTCGCTTTGCACTCATTGTAAGTCCAGTTGTCTCTATACCCATTGTTGAACAATTTTGGGATACTGTTGTATTAGGTACTCGGTTTAGTCAACCTTGCATTAAGGCTAGGGTGAATCATAGAAATATATATGTCACTGAGGTCTGCCACGAGCAAGTTTGAGATTAAATGACGAAAATGGACTTAGTATGCTTAATAATACAGAGATTCATGATGGCCTTGCAGCCATGGGCTATGGAGGTGGTAGGCAAAGTCTTACTTTCTTTAAAGCTTTATTTTCACCTCAATGGAAATTGCTTTTTCATGCTATTATTCACTATTTAAGTTCAAAAAGTACATCTTTTGATCAAATACCTGCTGCATTGGCATCTGCTGGTATTTGTCTAGCAAATAACAGGGTTTTCAATTTTTCAAAATTAATTTTTAAAGGCATGACTAGGAATTTAGAAGGGACTCAGAAGTTTTTAATGTATCCTAGATTCATTCAGACTTTAGTTAGTGACCAAATCCCTAACCTACCAGAGTTAAATGAGACATGGGATGTTCCTTCATTCACAAAGAGAACTTTCTCTTTCTTGACCAAACAAGGCAATGCCTTTACAGGAATAGTAACACCATTGTTTGCTCATATGTTAGCCCAATCTGCCAATCAAGAAGGTGAGGAACCTAGCAATGCTAGTGCTTCTCAGCAAATTCCTTCTCACCAGAGTTCCCATTCCCTAGAAGATTCACAATCTTCTTCTCACAATGTTGGTGTTCCACCAAACACTGATGAGATGATCCATACACCTGTTGCTTCTATTGTTGCTAGTGGTTTGCCACAAGCACAAGCACCAGAGGTGGTGGATGTTGCAAATTTAACTGCTTTGTGTACAAGTTTGTCCCAATAGGTACAGGTATTGCAGAAAGAAAAGCTTGTTCAAGACAAGAGAATTGTTGAATTGGAAGCTGACCTACTCAAGTGAAGGAAAAAAGTGTCACCTTGGATGAGGCAATATAGATGTGTTCAGAAATCTGCAATCAAGAAGCAAAGATTCAGGAACCATAAAAGAAAAGGCAACTGAATGCAACCAAACAGGGTAGGAATAATGAAGAACAACCACCTTTTCTGATAATCAGACAAGGATCTCTGGAAATGACATTAATTTTGAATTGGATGAAGATGTCATGGGGACTTATAAAGATGGAACTGGTTTAGAGACTGGTGTGGATGGACCTTCAGATATGGAAATTCAACAGCAAGAACCACAACCTACTCCAGAGGAACCACAAGTTCAAGAAATGTTGGTGACTCAGCCAGAGGAACCACAAGTTCAAGAAAAGTTGGTAAATCAGCCAGAGAAGCCACAAGTTGAAGAAACATTGGCAACTCAGCCAGAACCATCAACTCAATCACCACTTCAAGCTAATTGGAGTGCTTTCTATGAGAAGTTGGAGGAAATTACTATTCAGTTTCCTGTATATTCAACTCCATCACCACAAGGACAAGTATGGTTTCAAAGGAAACAGACTTTGCAAGTACTGTCTAGATCAAGAATGAGCAATGAATGAGACAAGACTGAAGAGGTGCAAGTTGATATGCTGGCTTCTATGGAAGAAAGAGTATTTGGGGATACACAAGTGATTGAACTACAATCACTACAAACACAACAAACACGATACATTACACTAAAACGATCCTTATCAAAAATTCACCTAAATTCCTAATGGCTATTACGGTTTATGTGATTACGAAGATAATTCGATGCTACTTATTTGAGATTGAAGTGAGATTTTTCAGAGGTGTTCTTATTTTATCTTTAAAGGAGTCCTTACGACTTTTGAAGATAACTTGTTCGAGCATATACGGTTATGAATAAGACTTGAAATATCTAGTTTCCATTGTCAAGGGGAGGATGGACGACGACATAGATAACTATCATTTTTTGGGAGCTTCGTTGCGGTTCTTAGTGTCACACGCACTTGCAGTTGTGGATTTTTTCAAGAGATGTAGTACCTTTTCTTATACCGCCTGTTTTGTTATAGGGTACTTTAGAGAAGTTGTACTTTTTTAATACTGCCTTTTGGTATAGGGTACGTTTAAGACTTCTTTGCATCGCTCTTCATTCTACTATAGTGCAAGCTTAAGTTCAAGTTTGGGGAATTCTACTTAAGTTTCAAGTTTGGATTATTGGGTTATCTTCATCAGTGGTCACTATCAATAGCCAACAGAATTGATAAGGGGATTCAGTTCGGGGTGATCTTGAGAGAATTTTGTTTAGAGAGATATTGTTTGACATATTCTCACATAGTAATGGTTACTAAGTAAGTGGTTCCAGTTGGCATACCACGTACACATATGAAGGATGATTCCCTAAATAGGTATCATCCTAGAGGGAGAAATGTGTACATGCGGGGTCACTTGACTTTGGTGTTACTATTTCTACATAAAGGGATAAGTTGACTACATTCGGGACTTAATTGACTTTGATGTGGCAACTTTATATCATCACTGTCCTGTCAGGAGAAATGTGCATTTCCGGGACTTAATTGACTCTGGTGCTACAATTTGACTTCATGTTCGGGATAGAGTGTGTACTTCTGGTAATCTCTCATAGAATCAAGACTGGGATTGCTTCAATTTGTGAGAAAATTTTGATGACATTATCACCTCCCACAGATTTCCTCTGAAGGATCTGTTTGGGAGGGAGCAGTCTTTACTGCTTGTTTTATGAAAGGCCTTCTAGTTGGGAGGGAGTAAAACTCAACTAGATTCTACAAAGCTGAAGAAATAGATCTGGAGTATTCAAGAAGATGAAGGTCGCTGAAGACTGTCTCAAGGAATGTTGGAATTCAAGCTTATCATTTTTCTTTATTTTTGCTTGTAGGAATCATTGTAAGCAACTCACGTGAGTCACCATCTTGGAGGGAGATTGTTAGACTTACTTTTTGGTAAGCTGGCGCCTTTCACGTGAGTTGGACTAGATTTATACACTTTGCTACACGCAGGGACTTAATATGTAATGTTTGGATAGTCTAGTTATGTTAGGCCTATAAATACCCCCATGACTCTCCATGGGGGTGTGGAAGTTTAGTTCATTTTTCCTTGTTTTTCATTTCACTTGAAATAAAACACACAACTTTCTTTTCACCTCTCTCTAACTTTCTCTCACTAGAACTAATCATGTCCATCATGTTCTTTGATCATCCCCGACCCCCCGATCCAAGGTGGTTTTTGATGCTTGTCAGTAAATGTCCAAAATATTAAATGAACATAAAAGGAGATACCAGAATCAATCATCGGTAGTCCAACATAAGCTCACACACATGAATATAAGTACTAAAAAGAAAAGGACTAAACAATGTCCAAAGAAATGAAATAATGTAAAGTATGGAAATTCATAAAGTAATGAAGGCTAGATAGCTTCCATCCGTATGCACATGCTCTCAAAGTCCTCCGTACATCCCTGAGCACCTGCCGTTTGGGAACATAAAAAGGAAAATGGCTGAGCAAAACGCTCTGTGAACGGATATACAATCATAGTATGAAATGACATAAGCATAATAAGACTAATAGCAGCGGAAATGTATAAGTCCTAGATAACCTGGAACATGTTTATAAACTGGTTTTATATTTTGAAAAGACTTATGTTTTTATGAAAACTGCATTTTAATTAGCCAATAGCCCATATAGGTCATGAGGTTCACCGTGCATGAATACATAGAGGGGTGACCTCATCATGCAATTAGAGGGGATGCCTCTAATTAATTTAGTTTGGGTAGGAGGGATCAACTCCTTGTGAAGAATGCAAGGCACACACCACATTCACCATGAAAATATTATAAAAACATGTAACTAGGATGCACCCATACGCCCCACATGATAATATAAATAAATGGCCAAAACTGTAAAGGGATGCCACGAGCAATCACTCCGCCGTGAGGAAGTCATAACACTAGTGCCTCCAGTGTTATGGTTATGGTACCTCCATAACTAGATGACATGGCATGCATGTATATGGCTTAGGCATTTAAAACTAAACATAAGCAATCAAAGCATATAAAATAAATACTTGGGGAAAACAGTTGGCTGCAAACACGGAATCCTAATAAGGAAAGAGAGTGTCCATACTGAAGGACTGAATATCCGTACCTTATGTCCAGTGAACGATGAAAAATGAAAAGATGCAAAGTCCGACGCTGACTTCACTTGTGCTACTTAAATAAGGGACATGTATGGTTACTGGTTCTTCTAACTCATTTTATATGTTCTTGTCTCATTTTATTGTTTTAAATGGTATGTTGTATTATTTATGTTTTTCATGTCTTCTGATTATGTATTTCCATGTATTCTTGTATTATTATACTTGTAGTGTAATAATAAGTAACTTTCTAAAAATAGTAGGTTTCCAAAAATAAAAAGTTTCCAAAATTAGAAATTTTTCAAAAATAAAAAGTTTACCAAAATAGAAAGTTTCCAAAAATAGTAAGTTTCTAAAAACAAAAAGTTTCTAAAAATAGTAAGTTTTCTGAAATAAAAAGTTTCTATAAATAGAAATAAGCTGGATTAATAAGCTAAAAATATAAGCTAGTGCTTACTTATAAATCATGATACATTATTAATAGAGTTTATTAAATAATATTATAGGTTAAGGTGACTATTAATTATTAATGAAATACATGGTTTAATAATTAATAATATGTCATGATATATTAATAAACTTTACCTTATAATATTTAATTAAATTATGTCATGTTTAATTTAATTAAGTCTACTAAAATACTTATGTTATACATGTATTATTAATTTAAATAAAATAACCTAAGTCATGGATTATTAATTGATTATTAGTTCATGTAGTTTAAATAAAATAATTAATTAATTAACTATAATCTAGATAAAATAAATTATACTTAGATTAAAGCATGTATTATTAATCTAAATAATATAACCTATTCATGGTCTTAATTAAATTAAATAGTTAATAATAAATTTTAATTTAATTAATCTTATAAAATAATTTTACAAAATTATCCCGAGCCCGAAACCCGAAACACAAAACCCGAACACCAACCACCACAAGAGCCGCGGCTAGTGGCTGTGCAGCCAACGGCGGCAGCCTTGGTTGCAGTTCCGTCGCGGCTTCCCACTGCCCACACAAAGTTCCCACCAGCTTAAGCCGGTGGCTCCCCATGTCTCGCCTGCGGTTCCCACTGCTCGACCGAGCCACCCACCGAGGGGTCTCGGTTTGACGCTGGTCGAACACAAACACCACCGAGCCCCATGTGGGGGGTCTCGGCTGGTGATCAAAAGGCACACCGAGAGCCTATGGCTCTCGGTTTGTGTGCCGAACCAATACCAAAAACCAAACACCCTTTTCCCTTGATTAATTATTAACAAAAACATATTTTTAATTATGTTTTAAAGATCAAACACAGATGAACATAATTAATAAAAAAATATAAAAAGATGAAGGTTTTTTATTATACCGTTTACGTAAATGAAAAGAGGTTGGGAACACGAACACGTATGAATCAAAGATCAAAACACAACGAATCGTCCTTGTGGGGTTGTTGAATGCCGCAGCTACCAAGAAAAGGAGGCTAGGGTTTTATTTTTTTCTAAAAATTCTGTAAATGAAATCCTCTGTGTTTTGTTTTACTAGTAAATTCTAAAATGGGTCGGGCCCCCTTTGTTCCTTCCTTGGTCGCGCGGGTACGCAAAGCCCAAACAACAAATCAAACGTTTTTCATGTTTAATAATTATTCGTGTACATTCGTTGTTTATTATTCGTGACTTAAATTATTATACTTAATAATTATCGTGCATTTATATATTACGTAGTTCTCGGTAATTAATGTTCGTGACACGTGTTTATTATATAAATGGAATGTTTTAATTTGTTCGTATGATTACGTGGTTTACTGTTCATGGTATTTATATGGGGTTTTACAACTCTTCCCCTCTAAAAAGAATAATTAGTCCCTGAATTATAGATAAAGTAAACTAAAAGAGAAAGATACCCGAATCAAAACTGGAAATGAGGGTATGAAGTCCAGATAGACTCCTCCGTCTCCCAAGTGGCTTCCCGCTCGGAATGGTCCCTCCAAAGGATTTTGACGAATGCAATCGTCTTCTTCCTCATGACTCGCTCTTGACGATCAAGAACTCGTTTGGGCTCCTCAATGAAAGTAAGATCCTCATTAATCTGCTCGAGTGGATACTGAATCATATAAATGGATGATAGTTGTATCCTCTGAGTAAGGACACATGGATAACGTTAAGAACGTGAGATAGCTTCGGAGGTAACGTCAAACGAAACGATACCTCACCAACACATTCGAGGATATCAAACAATCCGATGAATCGAGGACTGGGTTTTCCTTTGGTTCCAAAACGCCTAACTCCACGCGCTGGTGATACCTTGAGAAAGACATGATCTCCCACGTTGAAATGTAAATCCCTACGATGCTTGTCGACATAACTCTTTTGACGTGCACGAGCTTCCTGCAGTTTCACCTTAGCGACAGCAATCTTCTCGTTGGTCATCTCTATCATCTCCGGACCCTCAAGAATTCGCTCACCAACCTGATCCCAATAGATTGGGGCGTGACACTTCCTGCCATACAACATCTCAAATGGTGCACACTTGATGCTGGCGTGCCAACTGTTGTTGTATGCAAACTCTACCAAGCAGATATAGTCGTCCCAACTCCCTGTCCATTCCAAAGCACACGCTCGAAGCATGTCCTCTAGTGTCTGAATGGTACGCTCCGACTGCCCGTCTGTCTGAGGATGAAAAGCCGTGCTAAGCTTAAGTCACGTGCCCCAATTTTTCTGCAGACTCTTCTAGAAACGCGATGTAAAACGAGGATCTCTGTCATAGATGATACTGGATGGAGTACCATGTAGTCTCATGATCTCCTTCTGATATAGGTTAGTCAATTTTCTAACTGAGTCATCCTTGCGGATTGGTATGAAATTAGCTGATTTAGTAAGTCGATCAACGATAACCCAAATGGCATCATGCTTCCTCTTGGTCTGCGAAAGTTTGGTGACAAAGTCCATGGAGATCTTGTCCCACTTCCACTCTGGAATGTCTAATGGTTGTAGTATACCACTAGATCGTTGATGCTCGATCTTAACCTACTAGCAGGTAAGACATTTAGAAACAAAGGTAGCAACGTCCTGCTTCATAACACTCCACAAGAAATGCTGTTTTATGTCGTGGTACATTTGGTGGAACCAGGATGAATAGAGAATGGGGAGCTATGAGCTTCAGCCAACAAAGCCTCCCTGAGTGTAAGATCATCATAAACACAAAGTCTAGTGCCCTGCCATAAGATACCGTCATCATCTACCCGAATCTCCGTCTGCTGATCTATGTTCTGAATAATCGCACAAGTTTCACCATCATCCTTCAGAGCTTCCTTGATCCTAGAGAGTAAGTCAGACTCAACTCTAAGATTAGCCCAGTAGCCATGCTGTCCATGTACCATAAACTCGATGTCCAGTCGTTCCAAGTCACGTAAAAAATTTTCCTCTATCTTAATGCCGTTGATCATGCCTAACTTCCTACTAAGAGCATCTGCCACTGCATTTTCCTTGCCAGTATGATACTGAAGATTAATGTCATAATCCTTCAACAGTTCTAATCACCTTCTTTGCCTCATGTTCATTTCACGCTGGGTGAAGATATATTTCAAGCTCTTGTGATCTGTGAAGATATCATATGATTCGCCATACAAGTAATGCCTCCAAATCTTCAGTGCAAACACAACTA
This sequence comes from Glebionis coronaria, assembly GCA_025667525.1. Classification (NCBI taxonomy): domain Eukaryota; kingdom Viridiplantae; phylum Streptophyta; class Magnoliopsida; order Asterales; family Asteraceae; genus Glebionis; species Glebionis coronaria. The sequence continues at coordinate 128,568,730 of CM046881.1, forward strand.
CAACTAGCTCTAAGTCATGGGTAGGATAGTTCTCCTCATAAGGCTTAAGCTGTCGTGATGCGTAAGCAATCACCTTCCCATGCTGCATGACAACAGAGCCAAGACCCTTCCCCGAAGCATCACTATAGATCTAAAATTCACCTGTACCAGATGGGAAAGTAAGAATAGGTGCAGATACCAACTTCGACTTTAGTTCTTCAAAGCTCTTCTCTCTTTCTTCAGTCTAGACGAATTTCTCCCCCTTGCGCATCAGTTTGGTCAAAGGCAGTGCTAGCCGGGAAAACTTCTCCACGAACCTACGGTAGTAACCAGCTAAGCCCAGAAACCTGCGAACTTCAGTTGCCGATGTCGGTCTTGGCCACTTGGTAATAGCCTCAACCTCTGCAGTATCCATGGTTTTTTCCTTTGCAGATATGATGTGGCCCAGAAACACCACTTTGCTCAACTAGAATTCGCATTTGGAGAACTTGGCATACAGCTGCTTCTTGAGAAGTATCTGTAATACTGTCTGAAGATGGTCTTCGTGTTCCTCCTTGGATTTAGAGAAAATCAGAATATCATCAATCAAGACGATAACAAACTTGTCTAGAAACTCATGGAAGGCACGGTTCATCAAACCCATGAAAATTGTTGGAGCATTGGTAACTCCAAAAGGCATGACTACAAATTCGCAGTGTCCATAGCGTGTACGGAAAGAAGTCTTGGCGATATCCTGCTCTTTCACCCGTAGGTGATGGTAGCCAGATCTCATATCAAACTTAGAGAAATGTTTGGCGCCTTGTAGTTGGTCAAACAGATCATCAATGCGTGGTAAAGGATATCGATTTCTGATGGTGATCTTATTAAGCTCACAATAATCAATGTAGAGTCGCATACTCCCATCCTTCTTCTTCACGAATAACACCGGTGCACCCCATGGAGATGCACTAGGGCGGATGAAACCTCGCTCCAAAAGTTCCTGTAGATGTTCCTTTAACTCCTTAAGCTCAATGGGAGTCATACGGTAAGGAGCCTTGGAAATTGGCTCAGCTCCTGGAATGAGCTCAAATCAATATTAAACTCTACCTCAAGAGCATGTGGTATGCCCGGGAGTTCTTCAGGAAACACGTCAGGAAATTCTGACATGATAGGCTGATCCTGAATGGATGGAGATTAAGCCTCCATATCATGAACAATAGCTAAGAAACCCTCGCAATCATGTGACAGTAAGGCACGTGCCTGCAAGGCTGAAATAATTTGTACAGACCTTCCTGGTATAAAACCATTGTGGATGTACTCTGGTGCGTTGACATCACCGAAAATAATATGATAAGAATTGCAATCTATGGTGGCGTGGTGTTTGGATAACCAGTCCATGCCTAATATCATGTTGAATTCGAACATATCCAATGGGAGTGCGTCAACTGAACGAATTTTGTCGTCAAACTTAAGGGGAAGATCTCTGTACCCATATGTTATACGTATAGAGTCTCTCAAGGGTGTGGAAATGTTTAAGACATTTTCTAGTGGCATAGGGGAGATCCTAACACGATTGGCATAAGCAGTGGATATGACTGAATGAGTCGCACCCGTGTCAAACAAAACACAAACAGCTTGCCCATACATAAACAAGATTCCAGTGATGCTACCTGATAACTTGTTAGCTTGGTCACGCGTGGTTGTGTACACGCGTCCAGTAGTCGGAGGTGGCTTGGTGTCAGCATGCCCAGAAGTACCCTTAATCTTACCCTTTCGGCAATCCTTCATCTGGTGCCCTGGTTGGCCACACTTGAAGCAAGCATCTCTAGCACGGCGGCACGGGCCTGGGTGTCTGCGGTTGCACGTGGCACAAAGAGGGTGATTTGTACCCTCCAACAGGTGCTCTTGCTGGTTAGGAGCCTGTTTCAGAAAGTATGCATGAGACATGATTATTGGGTACAAATAGGACTACGCAGAAAATTTAAGATGTAATACCAGATGAAGTTGCGCGGTTGGGCTGTGAACCTCTGCGGTCCTGATCACGTCCGTTGCCAGTGTTCCTGGTAATGGATAATGGAGTTTCAGAATTTATGAATCATAAAGCAACATAACATAGAAATGAGTAATTTAAGGACCTGCTGTTGTTGGAGTTGTTGGCGTTGTTATGGTAATTTTCATTACCGCCACGCCTATCCGATGCAGAACGGTACTGAGTCTGACCGTTTCCCTTAGGTTGGTTCTGCTGCTGAGTGGCCGGTTGGGACCAGTCCCCAGTCTTCTGCCTAAAAGATGCAATTATATAGAGAATGATATAAATGGACAGTATTGAATTAAATGAGATGATCACCGTTGATGAAGAGGGTATACCTCTTATCATGTCTTTCTGCTTCTCCAAACTCATCTCTCTCTTGCAGCATCTCTAACTTGCGAGCTGCGTCTGCCACCTGTGCCACAGTATTAAACGTAGCAGACACCAGATTGTTGGCAACAGAAGTACGAAGAGCCCAGCGAAAGTGATACGCCTTCTCTTCTGTAGTCCCGGCTGCTGCGCCAAGGAATCCAGTCAGTCGAATGAACCTCTGCATAAATTCGGTGCTATTTTCCCCTGCTCTCTTTCTAATACCATGATAATCCCTCTTGAGCCGATCCTGCTCAGCTTTCGGGAAAAACTGACCCAAAACCAACTCCTTAAATTATGCCCAAGTCAAGCTAGTAACCTAGTCGTCACCTTCGTTCGACTGCTTAAGTGCCTTCCACCATGATAACACGTCTCCGTCGAACTTGTAACAAGCTAACCTCTTAAATACAGGGTCGCACCCCATAACCTCGAAAATCTTCTCAATGTGAGCGATCCAGCTCTCCGCCTCAGATGGGCTGTCAGTCTGCTCGAATGATTTTGGACGCTGCTTATTGAACCTTTCCAGCCATGTGATCAGGGTAGCTGGAGGTGAAGGAGGAGGATTATGATTCTGGTGAGGGTGCTGATTGTAGTTGGCTTGCACCTCGTCCCGAATATCATTCCTTAGTTGAGGAAGCAGAGCTTGAAGAGCAGCTTGGACTGCTGCATTCAGTTGTTCTTACTCACATGTGAGAACCATCTGATAGTATAAAACAAAATGCAATGATTAATATGATTAGACATAATATAAACATGAAGAAAAATTTATGCATGAAACAGTGTATGAAGGCATAGCCAACGAAAATGACATGACTTTGGGTGAACACCTATGGGTCGGTTCACCAAAACAAAATTGACATGACGAGGATGAACGCCTATGGGTCGGTTCATCAAAACAAAAATGACATGAGCTAATGTGAACGCCTATGGGTCGGTTCACTAAGCAAAATAATTTGAATAAAAACACATGCGACTAAATATGGCCAGTCCTGTACCAACCATTACTTAGTCAAAATTCCTGCAACAATGATACATGAAACAAATGCATGAAAACAAACTGTCAGTTTTAGGAAGACACTGATGACTATCCACTAGTCACAGGTCAAGTTTTTAGAGCCTATAGGTCGAAACCTTGGCTCTAATACCATAATTGTAACACCCCATTTTGATAAATGGAATATCACATGATAATTATAGCGTGTCATCAAAGCATGCAAGGTAAATGTCCAAAATATTATATCACCATAAAAGGAGATACAGGAATCAAACATCGGTAGTCCAACATAAGCTCACACACATGAATATAAGTACTGAAAAGAAAAGGACTAAACAATGTCCAAAGAAATGAAGTAATGTAACGTATGGAAATGCATAAAGTAATGAAGGCTAGATAGCTTCCATCCGAATGCACATACTCTCAAAGTCCTACGTACGTCCCTGAGTACCTGCCGTTTAGGAACATAAAAAGGAAAACGGATGAGCAAAACGCCCAGTGAACGGATATATAATCATAGTATGAAATGACATAAGCATAATAAGACTAATAGTAGCGAAAATGTATAAGTCCTAGATAACCTGGAACATGTTTATAAACTGGTTTTATAGATTAAAAAGACTTATGTTTTATATGAAAACTGTATTTTAATTAGAAAATAGCCCATATAGGTCATGAGGTTCACCGTGCATGAATACATGGGGGTGACCTCATCATGAAATTAGAGGGGATGCCTCTAATTAATTTAGTCTGGGTAGGAGGGGTCAACTTCTTGTGAAGCATGCAAGGCACACGTCACATTCACCATGAAAATCCTGTAAAAACATGTAACTACGATGCACCCATACGCCCCACATGATAATATAAATAAATGGCCAAAACTGTAAAGGAACGCCACGAGCAATCACTCCGCCGTGGGGAAGTCATAACACTGGTGCCTCCAGTATTATGGTTATGGTACCTCCATAACTAGATGACATGGCATGCATGTATATGGCTTAGGCGTTTAAAACTAAACATAAGCAATCAAAACATATAAAACAAATACTTGGGGAAAATAGTTGGCTGCAAACGGGGAATCCTAATAAGGAAAGAGAGTGTCCATACTGAAGGACGAAATATCCGTACCTTATGTCCAGTGAACGAAGAAAGATGAAAAGATTCAAAGTCCTACGCCGACTTCACTAATGCTACATAAATAAGGGACATGTATGAGTTGTCTGTTTACTGTGTGTTACTGGTTCTTGTATGTTCTTAACTCATTTTATATGCTCTTGTCTCATTTTACTGTTTTAAATGGTATACTGTATTATTTATGTTTTTCATGTCTTCTGATTATGTATTTTCATGAATTCTTGTATTATTATACTTGTAGTGTCATAATAAGTAACTTTCTAAAAATAGCAGGTTTCCAAAAATAGAAAGTTTCCAAAAATAGAAAATTTCCAAAATTAGAAAGTTTTAAAAAATAGTAAGTTTCTAAAAATAGTAAGTTTCCTAAAATAGAAAGTTTCCATAAATAGAAATAAGTTGGATTAATAAGCTAAAAATATAAGATAGTGCTTACTTATAAGTCATGATACATTATTAATAAAGTTTATTAAATAATACTATAAGTTAAGGTGATTATTAATTATTAATGAAATACATTGTTTAATAGTTAATTATATGGTCATGATATATTAAAAAAATTTACCTTATAATATTTAATTAAATTATGTCATGTTTAATTTAATTAAGTCAACTAAAATCTTAGGTTATACATGTTTTATTAATTTAAATAAAATAAACTAAGTCATGGATTATTAATTAATTATTAGTTCATATAGTTTAAATAAAATAATTAATTAATAAACTATAGACTAGATAAAATGAATTATACTTAGGTTAAAACATATATTATTAATCTAAATAATATAACCTAAGTTCATGATTTTCATTAAATTAAATAGTTAATCATGAAATTTAAGTTAATTAATCTTTTAATATAATTTTACAAAATTACCCCGAGCCCGAAACCAGAAACGCCCACTGTTGGGAATTATTTGTTAAGTGTCAAGTACCGTTAGTATATTCCAAGTATTGTTAGTGTTATGTAAGTACCGTTAGTGTTAACGCGGTACATAGTAAGTACTGCTACTTATAAAGTAAGTACTGCTATGATGATTAGGACGAATATATCTTTGTATAAGATATGTCATAGTTATAGTTAGAGTATATCTTTTGTCATATACCTAAATAGTTAGAATATTGATAATATATCGTCTGTGATATAGTTATCTTTATAGAATATTCTAAGGTTTCTAGGGTTCCTTACTTTATAAAAGGAACATAGGTACAATGTCTTTCATGTACCTCATTCAAGTCGATTAATAAGAGAATCGAATAGTTAAAAGTAATTATGTTCTTCTGTGCTTTATAAGTTAGATTCCGCATAACTTATTTAGTGTTAGTAAGAGTGCTCAAACTGTTTTAGTTTGATTACAAACTATTATACTAATTCTTAACAGAATATAGATCCAACCAAAGGGATCAACAAGTGGTATCAGAGCTTGTTGAGAAACTCTGAAAAAGAAGAACACGACCCAAAACACTCCACACATACCAAATCTCAATGTCTCAACCAGATGGTGATAATGCTCACTTGGATGATGTTCAGAACCCTGATCCTGTTCTGCCACAGGGACAACCACAAGTTGTGCATCATGCACCAGCACAAGGTGCTCAAGTCGTGAATGTTGTAGCTACCTCTACACCAACACCTTCTCATACTCTGTCTGCTGTTAAACTCCCAGTTCTCAAAGGTGACAATTATGAGACATGGGCTATGCAGATGGAACATTACTTGAATCACAAAGATCGCACTGTGTGGCAAGTTATCAAGAATGGGAATACACCAAAGAAGCTACACTGGTTGCCAGACAATACATGCTATGTTCTACCTGCTGTGTCTGCTAAGAAGGTACAAGCAGAGATCAGAGAAAGAAAAGCCAGGACTGCTTTGGCTATGGCTCTTTCTGAAGACATTCTACCAAGATTTCATCATTATAAAGATGCCAAAGCTATGTGCGATGCTATAAAACTTAGATTTGGAGGCAATGACAAATCTAAGAAAATTAAGAAGATTGTTCTTAAGAAAGAATTTGATAACTTCTCAATTACCAGTATAGAGGGGATACATGGTGGATATGGAAGGTTCAGCAAGTTGCTTATTCAGTTAGCAGATTATGGACAAGTAATTCCTAATGAAGAAGCCAATCTAAAATTCTTAAGAAGTGTTCCACCAGAGTGGAAAGCAATGGCTATGCACTTCATCACAAGAGATGATTTGGAAACAATTCTGTTTGATCATCTCTACAACAATCTTAGAGCATATGAGATGGATGTGAAGGGCACTGAAGTAAAGACAGCAACTACTTCAAAGTCTAACTTGGCTTTTGTGTCAGATGGGAATAGTGGTACTTACTTTCAAAATACCGCTAGTGGATCTAGCAGCGGTACATACTTCACAAATACCGCTGGAGGAATTACAAGCAGTAATTACCCACAAAGTATTGAAAGCAGTCCAATAGTCTCTCAAAATCCACATGGAAGGTCTTCACCATTGTTTAGTGACAATGATGCCTTCTCATTCTTTGCTGGACAAGACAACAGGCCAAGATTAACTCTCAATGACTTGTTCCAAATGGATTATGCTGATATTGAAGAGATGGAACTTAAATGGCATGCTGCTATGGTGTCAGTAAGATCTAATAGGTTCTTCAAGAAGACTGGAAGAAAAATGACTGTTGATCCTAATGAACCATTAGGATATGACAAGTCAAAAGTTGAATGCTATAACTGTGGAAGGTATGGACACTTTGCAAGAGAATGCTCTAAAGATAAAGCTGAGACTAGCAATCAGAAGTCCAAGAACAGCTATAGAACCATTCTAAGAATAACTGAAAGCTTTCTAAATGGAAACAGCAGGAGTCCTAAAGGAACCAAAGCATTGGTTACTGTAGATGGAGTGGTGAATTCGGCAGAAGAAGAAGAAAAAGATCTTGGATTAATGGCTCTCTCACATGAAGATACTAAGGTACATCCTTGTTCTAAAGATTGTATTCTTAAATTTAATAGCCTAAAAGTAGAACTAGAGGAACGGTATCAAAAGGTTAACACATGCACTGTAGAAGTAAAAGCTTTCAAACAGGGTGTTGTTAAATTAGAAGAAAATATAGTTTTGTACAAAAAGGCTCAACAAAACTATGAAGAGAAAATAAGGATTTCGACTCTTCAAATGAGGGAAAAAGATATGGAAATACAAGCTTTTGAAAGACAACTTTTAAAAATAAATTCAGGAAATGAAGCTTTAAAAATGAGTCTTTGTAATGAAAGGGAAGTGATTAGTCATTGGCAACAATCCTCTAAGGGATTGGGAAAATTGATTAATTCACAAATGGGGTATTATGATAAAACAGGCCTAGGATATATTGAGGATCAACCTGGAATAACCTTAACTAACAAAGACTTATCAAAAGGGATTTTTGATATTCTGAAGGAATGAAGGCAGTTCCTCCACCATTATCAGGAATTTTCATGCCCCCTTGTAATGATACTAGTATAGAGTTAGAAGAACCTAAGATTAATAATATCTTTAACTCTAGTACTCTGTCCCAAGAAAATACTGCTGTGGCCAAGAATATTGTTTATCCACCTTTAATGAACAACTTTGTTTCTGAGGAATCTAAGACTAGTTCTGCTTCCAAGCAGGTAAAAGCTCCTAGTAAGATATTGGAAAACAATGTACAACATACTAAAGTCAAAAGGGGTGGGCTAGGTTTTGAAAATGTAAAGTCAAAACAACCTTTTGGGTCTTCTTTAAGAAGAAAAGGATGTTATGTTTGTGGTAGTCTAAGTCATTTTATCAAAGATTGTACATTACATGAAGATAAAATTGTGAAACAAAAGGCTACACAAAGGGTCATGAAAAACAGTAATGGGAAAAATGCACAGGTTTATAGGAATCAGAAAACTAAAGATGACAAACCTAAGTTTGATCACACAAGGGTACTTAAACAGGTTAAAAATAATCCTACCAAAAGTTTTGTTCCTAGGGCAGTACTTATGAATCAAGGACTAATATCTTTAAAGTCTGGTAAACCAAGTACCGGCAAGTCTAGATCTGCAAGTACAACAAGATTAAACTCAAGTACTGCTGGTTTAAAGTCTGTAAAACCAATGTTCTCCAAGACTTCTAAGAAAGTTTTTGAAAAAGTTAAAACACCTAGAAGTAAAGACAAGAACAAACCAGTGCAAATGTGGGTTCCTAAAAGAGATAAACCATGTGTTAAAGCAAGTACCGCTAAAGCAGTACTTAAGTCAAAGAAGTCAGAGCACATAGAGTCACCCTATGACTTTGACTACATAAATGAAGCCATGAAGTATAAGAGTAAAAGTAACATTACTGGGAATTCTTTAGTAAAAACTCTTAAATGTGTAGGTCCCACAAGATCCGAGCCAAATGTGGCTTGGGTCCCTGTTAAAAACTAATGAGTTTTATTTGTGTGCAGGGGCATCTCATTGATGAATTAAAAGATAAAGGAATTATAGACAGTGGATGCTCAAGACACATGAGAGGAAACAAAGATTTTCTTGCTGAATTTGAAGAATTCAGAGGAGGTCCAGTAGCCTTTGGGGGTAGCAAAGGTAGAATCACTAGCAAAGGGAAAATCAACACAGGAAAGTTGGAATTTGAAGATGTTTTCTTTGTAAAAGAATTGAATGATTTCAATCTCTTTTCTGTATCACAAATGTGTGATAAGAAGAACAAGGTGATATTCACAGACAAAGATTGCTTGGTGTGTCCAAAGACTTTGAGATGCATAAGGAATCTCAAATACTGCTTAAAGTACCCAGGCAAGAAAATATGTACACCTTTAATCTTCATACTATTACTCCAACAGGTGGTATTACATGTTTGCTAGCTAAGGCTTCTTTAGATGAGTCAAATTTATGGCATAGAAGGTTAGGTCATGTGAATTTCAAGAATCTTAATAGATTGGTAAAAAGGAATTTGGTTAGAGGTCTACCTAACAAATCTTTTCAAAATGATTTCACATGTGCTGCTTGTCAAAAAGGTAAACAACATAGAGCCTCTTGTAAGACCAAGACTGTAAACACTATGACAAAACCTTTGCAACTTTTTCATATGGATTTATTTGGTCCAGTATCTATCAGAAGCATTAGTCATAAGACCTTTTGTCTAGTCATAACTGATGATTATAGTAGATTCAGTTGGGTTTTCTTTTTAGCCCTTAAAAGTGAAACAAGTGAATTACTAAAGGATTTTATCACTTTAGTTGAAAAATAGTTCACTAAACAGGTATTAATCATTAGGACTGATAATGGAACAGAATTTAAGAATGCTGATTTTGATGAATTCTGTAGGTCTAAAGGAATTAAGAGACAATTTAGTAATCCTAGAACTCCACAACAAAATGGAGTAGCTGAAAGGAAGAATAGGATATTAATTGAGGCTGCTAGAACTATGCTGGCTGATTCACTTTTGCCAAATACCTTTTGGGCAGAAGCAATCAATACTGCATGTTATGTGTAAATAGAGTCCTAGTAACTAAGCCTCAAAACAAAACACCTTATGAACTCTTGACTAATGTAAAGCCTAACATAAGTCATTTAAAACCTTTTGGGTGTCATTTGTCTATACTAAATACTCTTGATTATTTGGGAAAGTTTGATGGAAAGTCTGATCCAGGATATCTTGTAGGATATTCATTGCAAAGTAAAGCATATAGGGTTTACAATTTGGCAACTAAGAAAGTTGAAGAAAATGCTCATGTCAATTTCTTAGAAAATAAACCCAATGTTCCAGGAATAGGTTATGCTTGGATGTTTGATTTAGATTATCTAACTAACTCCATGGATTACTACTCTCTACAAAAGGATTGTCAAACTAACAATGCAGGTGAGGAGTCAAGTGCAACTAATGCAGGTACTCAAGAAGATGTTTCTTCATCAGATGATGATGTTCATATCTATGTGCCCAACATGCCTACTGTTACTCCCATGTCTACAACTCCCAAGAAGCATACCATGCCATCAAATGATGATCAAGCCTCCCAGGAGCTTCAGAGGCTTCAAGATCAAGAAAAGAATGCTACATCTGCTAATAAGCATTCAGGAGAAGAGTCTTTTGAGTCACAACACTCAGCAGTACATACTATACCTAGCGGTACTTCATTAGCAAGTACTGCTAAGTCAAAATCTTCTAAATCTGTTGACTCACTAGAAGAGATTTTGCACGCATTGGACGATGAAGACTTATATGCCAGTTCAGCTGAAGGAATCTTCTCCAAAGCTTCCTATGATGAGCAGGGTGCAGTAACTGATTTTAACAATTTGGAAACAGAAATTCCAGTCAGTTCTATTCCCACTCATAAAGTCAACAACAACCATCCAACTACACAGATTATTGGTGATCCAAAATCTGCTGTACAAACCAGAAGACAACTGCAAACCAATATTGAAACTCATGTACTAGTGAGTTATGTCAAACAACAGCAGAGAACAAATCATAAAGATACTCAACATTGTTTGTTTGCCTGTTTCTTATCTCAAGTAGAGCCTAAAAACATCTCTCAGGCTCTTGATGAAGAAAGTTGGGTAGATGCCATGTAAGAAGAATTAACACAATTTGAGCTACAAAAAGTTTGGATTCTTGTTGATCTTCCCTCAGGTAAAAGAGTAATTGGTACTAGATGGGTCTTCAGGAACAAGAAGGATGAAAGAGGGGTTGTTGTGAGGAATAAGGCAAGACTTGTTGCTCAAGGCTATAGACAGGAAGAAGGGATAGACTATGATGAGGTTTTTGCACCAGTGGCAAGGATAGAAGCCATTATGTTATTTTTTGCCTTTGCATCATATATGGGTTTTATAGTCAATCAAATGGATGTGAAAAGTGCCTTTCTATATGGTACTATTTCAGAGGAGGTATATGTCTCACAACCTCCAGGTTTTGTAGATCCTAAATTCCCCAATAGAGTCTATAAAGTTATCAAAGCAATTTATGGTTTGCATCAAGCTCCAAGAGCCTGGTATGCAACTTTATCTAACTTTCTGCTAGAACATGGATATAGAAGAGGAACCATTGACAAAACTTTGTTTATCAAGAAAAATGCCAAGTACATCATTTTAGTTTAAGTTTATGTTGATGACATCATTTTTGGTTCTACCAAGAAGACATGGTGTGAAGAGTTTGAAGCTTTGATGAAAGGAAGATTGCAAATGAGTTCTATGGGAGAACTAACTTTCTTTTTGGGACTGCAAGTCAAACAAAGGAAAGATGGAATATTTATCAGCCAAGATAAATATGTTGCTGAAATCTTAAAGAAATTTTCATGTATGGATACAAGGAGTACAAGCACACCTTTTGAAGCCAAGAAATATTTATCAAAAGATGAACATGGAGAAGATGTTGACATTCATCTCTACAGGTTAATGATTGGTTCATTGATGTATCTTACTGCTTCAAGACCAGATATAATGTTTGCTGTGTGTGCCTGTTCAAGATTCCAAGTTCATCCAAAGGTGTCACATCTACATGATGTGAAGAAGATTTTTAAATACCTTAAAAGTCAACCCAATTTAGGATTATGGTATCCTAGAGATTCCACCTTTGAATTGGAAGCTTACTCAGATAGTGATTATGCTGGAGCAAATCAGGATAGGAAATCCACAACAGGAGGTTGTCAATTCCTAGGCAGAAGACTCATATCATGGCAGTGTAAGAAGCAAACCATTGTTGCTACTTCTACAACTGAAGTTGAATATGTAGCTGCTGCTCATTGTTGTGGACAAGTACTTTGGATTCAAAATCAATTGTTGGACTATGGGTTTAACTTCATGAATACCAAGATTTACATTGATAATGAAAGTACTATATGCATTGTCAAGAATCCAGTATTTCACTCCAAGACTAAGCATATTGAAATAAGACATCACTTTATAAGAGATGCTTATGACAAAAAGCTTATTCAAGTCTTGAAGATTCATACAGACAACAATGTAGCTGATTTGTTGACCAAGGCTTTTGATGCAAAGAAGATTCGAATTCTTGGTGACACACATTGGTATGCTCAACCAATAACATGCTGCATATGTTGAGGGGGGGTGATGGATGTACAAATTTTTATAATTTTTATTGTATAGTATATGTTTTGTGTTTTTGATGTTATTGCAGGTTTATAGAAAAAGATAAAAGAGGTTACATGTCTAGTGGAAAGCATGAACTGGTCAAATTTGTGAGGTACCATTGTCACTCCAAGTACCGCTAGCACAAAACCAAGTACCGCTTATGTTCCATGTACCGCTACATGTCCGTTGTACCGTTAAGGGTCTCTTTTGTAAATTTGGCGGTTTCTTCGAGCTTGGGTTTGTTATTTACTTAAATACTTACCCCAATTACACAATTGATTCACCTAATCTTTTATTTTTTATCTCTTGATTCTATAATCTTCTCTCTAATCTTTCGATCATCAAAAATACTAATGGCTGCTTTACAAGTAATCTCTAAGCATAATTTGGTTGCGAATCTTGCTACGAATGATGACTCTCTTGGTTTCCATGAGATGCTTGGTTTCCTATCTCGAAGTCATGTTCGCTTCGCACTCACTGTAAGTCCAGTTGTCTCTATACCCATTGTTGAACAATTTTGGGATACTGTTGTATTAGGTACTCGGTTTAGTCAACCTTGCATTAAGGCTAGGGTGAATCATAGAAATATATATGTCACTGAGGTACTGCTACGAGCAAGTTTGAGATTAAATGACGAAAATGGACTTAGTATGCTTAATAATACAGAGATTCATGATGGCCTTGCAGCCATGGGCTATGGAGGTGGTAGGCAAAGTCTTACTTTCTTTAAAGCTTTATTTTCACCTCAATGGAAATTGCTTTTTCATGCTATTATTCACTATTTAAGTTCAAAAAGTACATATTTTGATCAAATACCTGCTGCATTGGCATCTGCTGGTATTTGTCTAGCAAATAACAGGGTTTTCAATTTTTCAAAATTAATTTTTAAAGGCATGACTAGGAATTTAGAAGGGACTAAGAAGTTTTTAATGTATCCTAGATTCATTCAGACTTTAGTTAGTGACCAAATCCCTAACCTACCAGAGTTAAATGAGACATGGGATGTTCCTTCATTCACAAAGAGAACTTTCTCTTTCTTGACCAAACAAGGCAATGCCTTTACAGGAACAGTAACACCATTGTTTGCTCATATGTTAGCCCAACCTACCAATCAAGAAGGTGAGGAACCTAGCAATGCTAGTGCTTCTCAGCAAACTCCTTCTCACCAGAGTTCCCATTCCCTAGAAGATTCACAATCTTCTTCTCACAATGTTGGTGTTCCACCAAACACTGATGAGATGATCCATACACCTGTTGCTTCTATTGTTGCTAGTGGTTTGCCACAAGCACAAGCACCAGAGGTGGTGGATGTTGCAAATTTAACTGCTTTGTGTACAAGTTTATCCCAATAGGTACAGGTATTGCAGAAAGAAAAGCTTGTTCAAGACAAGAGAATTGTTGAATTGGAAGCTGGCCTACTCAAGTGAAGGAAAAAAGTGTCACCTTGGATGAGGCAATATAGATCTGTTCAGAAATCTGCAATCAAGAAGCAAAGATTCAGGAACCATAAAAGAAAAGGCAACTGAATGCAACCAAACAGGGTAGGAATAATGAAGAACAACCACCTTTTCTGATAATCAGACAAGGATCTCTGGAAATGACATTAATTTTGAATTGGATGAAGATGTCATGGGGACTTATAAAGATGTAACTGGTTTAGAGACTGGTGTGGATGGATCTTCAGATATGGAAATTCAACAGCAAGAACCACAACCTACTCCAGAGGAACCACAAGTTCAAGAAATGTTGGTGACTCAGCCAGAGGAACCACAAGTTCAAGAAAAGTTGGTAAATCAGCCAAAGAAGCCACAAGTTGAAGAAACATTGGCAACTCAGCCAGAACCATCAACTCAATCACCACTTCAAGCTAATTGGAGTGCTTTCTATGAGAAGTTGGAGGAAATTACTATTCAGTTTCCTGTATATTCAACTCCATCACCACAAGGACAAGTATGGTTTCAAAGGAAACAGACTTTGCAAGTACTGTCTAGATCAAGAATGAGCAATGAATGAGACAAGACTAAAGAGGTGCAAGTTGATATGCTGGCTTCTATGGAAGAAAGAGTATCTGGGGATACGCAAGTGATTGAAGAAACAAGTGTGTCTAATACTTGTGAAGTCAACTTTGTTGAAGATCCAAGTACTGCTAAGCCAACTAAGCCGACTGCAAGTACTGCTGACATTGTTGAAGACCCAAGTACTGCTAAGCCAACTAAGCCGATTGCAAGTACCGCTGGTGATCATCCTTCACTAGAAAGTCAAACTTCTTTTGGAGAAAATGAGACTTTAGCCCAATTGCTGCTTGATTTAAAGAAGAATTTAGTTGAGAAGACTAAACAAGCAGAAGTAGAGAAAAAGACACAACAAGAAGTTCTTGCCAAAAAGGATCAAATTCAAGGTAAGAAAGTTCAAGCTTCACACCCTACTAAAGGTATAGTCATTCAACAGCAAGCTAATGAAGAAACATCTACCAAGCTGAAGAAGAAGCTACCTAAGATTAATCCAAAGGATAAGGGGAAGAAGCAATTATTATCAGAATCTGAAGATGAAAGTGATTCAGATGATGATATAAACAAAGTCATGTACAGATTTAATCAAGTAGACCATGATGAGGAATTTTCTTATAGAATGCAAGCACAAATTCGTGAAAATGAATTGCAGGAAGAACTTGCAGCAAAGCAGGATTTGCTAGAAGCTAAAAGAATACAACAAGAATGGAACATACAAGAGTATGACAGGATTCAAGCTGAGATACATGCAAGTGAGCTTCTTGCAGACTCATTGATAGCTGAAGAGAGAGATGCATATGATGAAGAAGAGAAATCAAAATTGATTGATGATCTGGTAAGGGAGCAACAAAGATTCTTTGCTGAAAAGAGAAGGAAAGAAAATATTAAGCCTCCAACTATTATGCAGATTAGAAATCAGATGATGAACTTTCTTAAGAAAGTTAAAGGATTTACTCATATTCAGTTGGTCAAGAAGAATTTTGAAGAAATCAAGACTTTATATGAGCAAAGTAAGAGGACTGAATTGAATTTTGTTGAGATTGGATCTGAAGCAGACAAGAAAGTTGTTGAAGAATTCAAGAAACATATGCAACAACAAAGACAATTTGGTAGTACTCCTAGAATTGAGCCAAGTACTGCTGAACCTACAAATACATCTCCACCTATCAAGACCACTTATGTGAGGAAGAGTAGAAAGGAGAAAGTAAGTTCAAGGGAGGAAGAGACTGCTCAAAGAATGAATACAGGAGTTGAAACTCAAGATATTGCTCAGACTGAAAATGTACAAGCAGTACATACACAGTCAACAGTACATACAACAGTACATACTGAGGAAACGGTACATACAAACTTGGAAGAGGGTTCAACAGAACTTGAGGGAATTTCTAAGGGTGTTAAAAGGAAAAGGTCAACAAAGCTAAAGAAGAAAGCTAAGAAAGCTAAAACAACAGCAGAGGATAGTGATGATGATGAGAGCTTAAAGAAGTACTTGAAGATTGTGAAATTTGAAGATCAATGTATTGATACAGAGATTTTTGGAAAGAGAGCATCCATTGCTAAGTGGATTTACTCTACAGATCAAGGACTTGAAGCTCATGGAATTCAAAGAACTAATGGCACAACAAGAGTATTCAGACTTTTGGAGAATATTCTTCACATTCTTGACAGACAAGATATTCAAGATCTTTCAAGGTTAGTTCAAGAAGGGAGTGCAGGTAAGACTGAAGTATCACTATTATACTGGGAATTTCTCTTTATGCATGAGCCACACAATTATGATCAAGAAATGTTGAAGGAATTAGAGAATCAGGTTCCTAGTTACTGGAGATATTACAGGTCATGTGGATTGCATATTTTGGATGTAGATGATGTTACATACTATATGCTGCAAGAGAAAACTTACCCTTTCAAAAGAAAATTGTTGGAAAGGATGTTAGAACAATATTTAGAAGTTACAGAAGAGTCTGTTGATGCTTTGGAGTTGATCAGAATGGTTAAATAACAAATCAAGGATTTGAAAGATGAGGAAGAAGCTGAGAAAGAATCTTAAGTGTTTGACTTTCAGTCACACTTCACAAATGGTTCTCAGTTCACCATGTCTAACACACATAAGAACTGGCTAGTCCATAAGCAAACGGTTTGTGGTAAATACTTATCAAATCCGTTGAAAGCTGATAGTTTGCTAAAAACTATATGGTTCTAACTCACCTTGTTTCGAGACAAAGAGTTGGCTAGTCCTAGACAAACGGTACTAGGTAAAGACTTCATCAAATCCGTTGATGGTTGACAATTTACCAAAAATTGTAAGGTTTTCATTACACCTTATTCTTTGTGAATAAAGTATTGGCTATTCCAGAGTGTACGGCTAACTGGTAAAGAATTTATCAAATCCGTTGATAGCTGGTGATTTGCTAAAAATCATGAAGCCAATACAGATTGGTGTTTGTTGTTAATTGTTTTATTTCAGGTATGAAGATTGCAGGTAAAGAAGTATTTAAAAAAAATACTTAGAAGGTTTTGTTATCATCAAATCAAGACAAAGATTTATGATTAAGAGTTCAAGGACTAAACTCAAGAAGACAATAACTGATGCTACAAATATGAATGAATGTTTTGAAGACACAAGAAGATCATAGTTTGAAGACAAAAGATGATGCTCATGATGTTTGAAGATTATCTTATCAGAAGAAGATCTACATTTGAAGTGTTTGGCTACATTCAGTTGGATACAAATACAAATTACCAAGTTCAATCCAAGGATGAAGGAAAGACTGAAGACATGTATTTTAATACATTTAGTACAAGAGAAACAAGAAGACAACAAGTTATCATTTCTTGTTTAGGGGAGGATTGTTGGGAATTATTTGTTAAGTGTCAAGTACCGTTAGTATATTCCAAGTACTGTTAGTGTTATGTAATTACCGTTAATGTTAACGCGGTACATAGTAAGTACTGCTACTTATAAAGTAAGTACTGCTATGATGATTAGGACGAATATATCTTTGTATAAGATATGTCATAGTTATAGTTAGAGTATATCTTTTGTGATATACCTAAATAGTTAGAATATTGAGAATATATCGTCTGTGATATAGTTATCTTTATAGAATATTCTAAGGTTTCTAGGGTTCCTTACTCTATAAAAGGAACATAGGTACAATGTCTTTCATGTACCTCATTAAAGTCGTTTAATAAGAGAATCGAATAGTTAAAAGTAATTATGTTCTTCTGTGCTTTATAAGTTAGATTCCGCATAACTTATTTAATGTTAGTAAGAGTGCTCAAAGTGTTTTAGTTTGATTACAAACTATTATACTAATTCTTAACAGAATATAGATCCAACCAAAGGGATCAACACCCACCAACAGTCGTGGTTGTGGTGGAGGCTAGTGGCAGCGCAGCCAACAGCGGCAGCCTTGGTTGCTGCTGCGCCGCGGATTCCCACTGCCCACACAAAGTTCCCACCGGCTTAAGCCGGTGGTTCCCCCTGTCTCGCCTGCGTTTCCCACTGCTCGATCGAGCCACCCACCGAGGGGTCTCGGTTTGACGCTGGTCGAACACAAACACCACTGAGCCCCATGTGGGGGGGGGGGGGGGGGTCTCGGCTGGTGATCAAAAGGGACACCGAGAGCCTATGGCTCTCGGTTTGTGTGTCGAACCAAAACCAAAAACCAAACACCCTTTTCCCTTGATTGATTATTAACAAAAACATGTTTTTAATTATGTTTTAAAGATCAAGCACACATGAACATAATTAATTAAAAACAATAAAAAGATGAAGTTTAATTATATCGTTTACGTGAATGAAAAGAGGTTGAGAACACGAACACGTATGAATCAAAGATCAAAACATAACGAATCGTCCTTGTAGGGTTGTTGAATGCCGCGGCTACCAAGAAAAGGGAGGCTAGGGTTTTTTTCTAAAAGTTCTGTAAATGAAATCCTCTATGTTTTATTTTACTAGTAAATTCCAAAATGGGACGGGCCCCCTTTGTTCCTTCCTTGGCCGCGGGTACGCTAAGCCCAAACAACAAACCAAACATTTTTAATGTTTAATAATTATTCATGTACATTCGTTGTTTATTATTCGTGACTTAAATTATTATATTTAATAATTATCGTGCATTTATATATTACGTAGTTCTCGGTAGTTAATGTTCGTGACGCGTGTTTATTATATAAATAAAAAGTTTTAGTTTGTTCGTATGTTTACGTGGTGTACTGTTCATGGTATTTATATGCGGGTTTTACATAGTCCTTTTTAAAGGTTCTTTTAGACACGAGCATTTGTGATTTCTAGGAACATTGAACGATTTTATATGCTAAACTCAAAAGAAGTCACACTACTTTTATGACTTAAAGACTGCGATTCAAGTTCACTTAAATACAAAGTATCTTATACATATCAAGCAATAAATTATAATCACTTAATTTGTTTTAGATAAACCTCACTTTTTTTTTATATCTCTTAAATTGTTATTCGTTAAGTAAAAACAAAAATAAAAAAAATTGCACTTCCGCGACAAAAATTAAATTATCTTTCTTTATACGGCCATTTTGATATACTTTCGATATTTTTCTTTTCCCGTTTTTTAAGGTTTTACCGTCTTTTTTTATTTTACTTTTTGTTATTGAAACTTGCGATAGGAAATCATATGTGTTTGAACACTTATTTGAATATTTGAATGTCTAAACATGTAATACATGAACACTTTTTTGTGACAATATTTAGAAACTTTCACCTCTTTTTTCTTAGAAACTAGTCAACATAGTTTTCCAACCATATAGCACACTATATTTTGAATCTTAGACTAGTTCAGTTAATTCGTCAAAGTTGAATAAAATACATATAGTCACATGTGATCTTTCCTACATATGATTTTTACCAAATGTAACCTTTTTTACATGTGATTATAAAAGTTTCATAAATCGATACTGTATAATTTATGAGAAATGATTTGCACACTCCTTAAATTGATTGACACATTCAAAATTAGTGTGTGTTGACACATATACCCTTAGATCACTTCTAATCATGTTTACCTTTATAGGGGGTATAAATGTCAAAACACATTTAATTTGAATGTATCAATCAATTTGAAAAGTGTACACAAATCAACTCCCATAATCTATTCAAATACAGTGTGTGATTTATAGTTGGAAAGCCATAAATGTGTGTTATTCCTTAAAAAAACGAAAAAGTATATAGACAAATGCTTATGTTAAAATTAGTACGGATATTCAGTGTTCGAACTGAGATACGTCATTCGAATTTCGATACAACAAAGAAAACGTGAAAAAACGAAGAAAACAAATAGTTTGTCGAAAGTATATTTAAGAGGAAGTCTATAGAAAGATAATTAAATGTTTTATGTAATATTTGACGGTTAATGAATACTTTAAGTTATAAAAATAGGATACAATTACATTTTAAATTAAAATATTTATTAATTTCGATTTCAACTTAAAATGAATAGATGAGATTGTCTAGGAAAGTTTGACACGTAATATACTACTCCGTATTTTCAAAGATTATAACAAACCAAAGATATTTTACGCGAATATACTATCCTAATACGTTAAAATAATTATGAACTTGTAAATTTTAATTTGATAAAATTATCTTTTGACGTTCCAAAAATGAGAATAAAGTTTTTTTAGGTCAAAGTACAGTAAATTTACGACACTTGAAATAAATTTTGTAGAATGTCGACAAATCTAAGCCGCTGACCACAAGGGTTTATCAATAGTTTTTATATTGATACACAAAAAATAGATCAAGAAGAATGCCAGCAGAAACAATAGTACCATCGTTCTCAGAGGCCCGCAAAGCTTTTCGCAATTGGGAGCGGCGTGGGGAGCAGGATCGCCGTGTTCGTGATCAAGATGATCATTGCAATTGGTATTTATGTCGCCTGATGATTATGTTGTTTTAAGAGAATTTTCTAGTCCAGATTGATGATTTAGAACATTTTAACTTGTAATGCAAGTTAGTAGAGTAAATTATATAACATGTCATGTATATGGGAAAATTTGTTATTATGATAGTGTGTCATTAAAACTTTATATAACATAAGTAGGATCTTAGAAAAATCATACTCCGTATCAAGTTAGATAGAATCATACAAGTTCAGTGTTGCAAAATTAAAAATTAGCAGCATGACTAGTCGATATAGTTTTCGTAACAGTTGCATTAAGAAAACAATGAGTTCTAGCTTACAGATAGAATTAACAAATACAGTTTTTATATTGGAAGCTTAAGTCAAAGTTCTTAGTGTATGTTCATTGTTATGCTTAATTCTAGTTTTATGGTTTATCAAAGATTTCGAGTCTTTCATACTCTAATTCATGGTTTTTGCACCATCGTCTGACTGCAGTAACACGATTAAGCACGATGGTAAAAAGCTAGTTGCCTCTGTTGGACCCAACTTGCCGGATAACTACTTCAAAAAAATTCAAAACCCTCATCTCCCGGATAACTACTTAAAAAAGTTTCAAAAGTTTCTACTTTCAAACCCTCATCTGGAACCTTATAAAGGAAACAGCCTATACAAGGTACGACATGGTGGTGGATGCTAGCTTATGCTTGTTTCAATGCAATAATATTGTACTTATTTTACAACATACACAAAAATATTAATGTGACTAACGACAACAATTCATGTTAGGATGCTGAAATAATAACAAAGAGTGTGAACCTATCAAGATTGAGACCGGTGCAAAGTAGTACAACATTGAAGTACAAATCTGTGTCTCCATCAAACAAAGATGGAGCTTACTTTGATGTTAGTGGCAGCTATATTATTAAAAAGGTAAGGTATACGGTAATGTTACCCAATCCCGTCTTCCAAGAGGCATGGGGAGGTAAGATGTTGTCAGTTTTACCCCTACCTGAAGGTAGAGAGGCTGCTACCAGAGGACCCCGGGCCTTGTAGGGGGTGAGGATTGAACCCTTGACTTCCATAGGAGGGGGGTTTTCCAACTGATCCAACCCTACTCTTTGGCAGCTGATTTATTACGGATACAAATAATTTCGCATCAGTTTTATTTCTGAATCTATTTTGTATAAGTTATTAGCAGTTTCTTCTTTTGTTTATCTATTTTGATGATCATTTTATATGTTATTTTCAGTTAGCTGAACTATTAAATCCCTCTCTGTTAAATGATTTACCAAAAACACAGTAAGTTTGTTCAGTACTTATACATAAATCAAGCATCGCTATAAACAAATTCTAAGCATATTCTGCTATATGATTTACAGTCTGGATAAGCTATATGGCCCTAATGGTGAACTTCATCAGAAGTTACGGAATATATCGCTTAAACATATTAAGCGGATTTGTAATGAAATAATGGACAGAGATCTCGATGTGCGTTGGGATGATATTGGTATTAGTGAATTGTTAAATATTTCTGAAAATGTTCTTTATATGCAGGTGTAATTATACTTTAGTAAGATTATATAATGTTGTTAACTGTCTGCTTGCAGCTGGATTGCATCAAGCCAAGCAATGTGTTAATGAGATGGTTATATGGCCTTTGTTACGCCCTGATATCTTCAAAGGGTGTCGATCTCCTGGACGAGGACTTCTTTTATTCGGTCCCCCGGTAAGTACAATATGCACTCTCTATTGAGTTGTAATACGGTATACAGTGACAGATGTCAGTTATGTGATTATTTTGTATCTTTTTTATTGGTTTAGGGAACAGGTAAAACAATGATAGGTAAAGCTATTGCTAGCCAGGCTAAAGCAACATTTTTCCACATATCTGCGAGTTCACTAACCAGCAAATGGGTACATATCCAAGTTTTTATGAAACTGATTTGCAAATCTGCATAATTTTTAACTGGCTGAGTTTAAATTAAATGGTTATATGGTGACTGTAGATTGGAGAAGGTGAAAAGCTAGTGAGAGCTCTTTTTGGAGTTGCAAGTTGTTGTCAACCAGCTGTAATCTTCGTGGATGAGATAGATTCACTTCTTTCCAAGGTACACCTGCTTCTCATTCTTTAAGAAATGAACTTCATTTTCTGGTTAAGTCCAATTCATGTTGTGTTTTGCCTCTAACGATTTGAATAACAGAAGTTAGCTAAATAGACTTGACGTCAACGTGTTGTCTGTCCGCCACAATGTATTTCTAATGCTTAAATACTCGTAAATCCTTTATAATAAAATACTTAGGTTATAAGTCAAATAACACAGTTTTTTTTATCATATTTGTTTACACTAATTAGTCAACAACCCAACCTGACCCGTAACAAAAATCTACCCGTTTTGACCTCTTAACCAAACATCAACGTCATCCCTTTTCTACCTAATTCTATTCTTGATGGAATGGAGTACCTTCACTAAGGTTTTATATCACTTGCAGCGGAAGTCAAATGATGAGCATGAGGAAGTCAGGCGACTGAAGACACAGTTTTTACTTGAAATGGAAGGATGTGACAGCGGAAATGATCAAGTACTACTTATAGGTGATCCATAGCCTAAATGATTCTAGTAATTTCTATCGCTAGCGAGCTTCAAAAGACCACAACATTGTCTGTTTTATGTCTGAGACTCCTAATCTGAAAAACTAGAAATTGGAACGAATATTTATATATATGCCGACTTATACAAGTAAAGTGCCAACCAAGTTTTCTTGCGAGTATTTTATATACTTGAGACACCTGTACAGATGGAATAATCTTCAGATAATCCATAGTGAAAGTCCCTGATTAATGTTTTATGTGTTTCACTTGATTTAACCCCATTTGTTTTCTGATATACTTGGCAGGTGCAACAAATAGACCAGAAGATCTAGATGAGGCTGCTCGGAGACGACTTACCAAGAGACTTTATATTCCACTTCCTTCCGCAGGTTAAACTTTGATTTATCATAAAAGGCATGTTTTGTGCCCAAATGGACAAAACTGGGTCATTTGGCAATATTAAGTTAAACTGCTGGGTTTGTTTTAGGCTAAACAATGTATTTAAATGAGTCCAAAACACTTAAATGTAAAAATATCTTAAACCATCTGCAGGTCAGAAAGGGTTATGTCGGGTTTTGTTGATCTGCTAAATATTTTACACAAACGATTCCAAAATGCGTAAAATAATAATGGTGTTTTTAGTATAATCTTTTTAGCAACTGCATTGCCATTGTAATAGGTTTTGATACTTTTCATGTTACTTGTATAATCATTGGTGGAAAAATATTAACTTACCAAATGCGTTTATATTGGTTATTATAAAGTTTAAAAGACTAATCGAAACACCCAAAGCTAGTCCGCCATAATTTTATCTAGCTCTACAATTTCTTATTAAACTAATACTATACGATGCAAATAAACTCGTTGGGATTAAAGAAGCCAGAGCTTGGATAGTACAAAATCTTTTGAAGAAGGACAACCTTTTCAAACTTTCATTGGAGGATATGGATATCATATGCAACTTAACAGAAGGTAACTTAAATATTTTCTTTTCTCATTTTTCTCTTGCAACTTCTAGGTTTATTTAATTTTACTGACTTCAATATATGGCATATTGTTCTGCTACATTGAATTTTTTTAGGGTATTCAGGATCTGACATGAAGAATTTAGTGAAAGATGCGTCAATGGGTCCAGTGAGAGAGGCTATGAAACAAGGCATAGAACTCACTAATTTAAATAACAAGGATATGAGATCAGTTACTCTACAGGTAAACTAGATACTGAATGTTGTAAATATATCACCAAAATCTATTAAAAATTACCTTAAAATTAAGAATTTCCCATGTAATCTATACGCTTTACGTATCCTGAATCAATCATCTTATTAATTGTATTAAGTTTGACCTTAGTATTTCTACCACACCTAAATTTGCTCTGCTCTGACGTAGGAAGAATGTACTAATTCTTGTTTCTTTTAATATAAATATAAAAAAGTTAAATTGACCTTTGTTTGTTCTCTCAAACTTTCTAGGATTTTGAGGATTCAATTCAAGAGGTGAGACCTTCCGTTTCTCCTGATGAACTTGACACATACGTAGAGTGGAACAATCAATTTGGGAGCTTATCACCATCAAGTACGTATGTTAACTAATTGATTTTTGCCATAATAAAGGCACAAATTTGATTAACATTCTTGATTCTGGAACTTTGCTTGTAGAAACCTGCGACTCGACTCAACACCCTAGCCTATGCTCTGTTGACCAAGTCAAAGATGAACAGCAATATATAGGTCCGGACTCAATCGATCATCATAGGATAATGACGGAGACTAGCTTATCTGATTCACAAACGTGCATCAACATCGACGATGATTCAGATGTGATCCCATGTATGATGGATCAAAACACGAACGGTAAATCAGAAAAAGCAGATTCTATTGGACAAACAACCAGCCGATGTGATGATGTTGAAATGATGGAGGTTATAAAAGGCTTATATGAAACTATGCAAACAAAGATTAAAATTGATGAAAATCGGACTAGATTAGAAGAAGAAAGAATTAAAGTGATGGAAATTGACAGCCTATTCAAGGATACTTCTCTGATGACTAAAGAATTGAAGCAAATACATTTAAAACGTTGTCAAGAGATTAAAAGAAAATATGATCTTTAGGTATTACATTTTAAGATATCTCAGGGCGTGAGAGTGCTACGGAACAAATGAGGTTTTACGCAATGCACTTGCTCACTTCAACTTGTGAGGACTAATATCAAAGTCTTACAGTTTTCTATAAACTCGCATGTATAAATTGTTATTCTAAGATATTTAATTATCACGTTGGTTGAGATATATGAGAAATGAGCCATTTTAGTTTTTAGTTACTATTTCTGTGAGGAACTTTGAACTTTTGTTATGGTGGCTGGATGCTGATAAAAGTTCTTGTAACCACTCACAGGTGCAAACAACTCTCGTGAAATGGCCATAAAAGGGCTTGCGACTATCACACAAAGGTGTGAGGTCTCAAGTTCGAATCCTGCTAGCAAACAACTCAGAAGTGCCATAAAAGTTTGCTACATATCGTGATCATCATGAGTTTGCATCATGAATTCAAATATCATCGACGCGGCAACAATTATCATCAAGAGTAACTAAGATTTGACAGATTTGTTTCTAAACACAAATACTGGTCCTAACAATTAAAATATCTTTGACCATTTAAAAAGATAAATTATATTTGTATAATATGCCAATAATTAATGGCTCTTTTAATGAAAAAATATTCAAATTCAAAAGCCCCATGACATCTGGGCCAAGTGGTTAGAAAACCCTCTGTGATTTTCATATATTAATAGAGCAATAGCCATTTAAGAATCACAGAAGCTAGTTACTGAAAAATAGTACATTTGGAACTGTCTAGGAAGAAGATCAAATGGAAGCAAAACCAAAAGGTTGGTGGAGAAAAGATTTTGAAGCTAATATGAAGAAGCTCGAATCTCTTATCAACGAGGAACTCGATATCGATGTACAGACGTAACAGCACTCTTATGCTCAAATACTATTTAGCCAGCTCATCAGTTGCCTAGAACTTATGTCGCCGAATCACAAAAAGAACCAAGTAATTATGTCAATCGTTTCTTGACTTTGTTTTTCTGGTAATATATTTTTGTTTTCTTTATGTGTTATTATAGTATTTTGTAGGTTACTTGTTATAAAATCATTCAATGCATTCGACCCGTTAATTGTTGTTAAATAGTGAATAGTAAAAAGTCAGAGTAAGGGTTTTGTGATAAAAATGGAAGCGGTGAATAGTGAGGAAGCAGATGAGATGGCGTCAATAAGGGAGACCTTAGCGAGAAAAGCGTATCTGCGGTATCAGTTAGGGAAGTATTTTTGGTGATTGTGTTAAGCTTTTGAATCAGATCTTGGATAACAAGCTAAATGATCCTAAGATTTATATAATTATATTTACTTACTTTTTTATGTATTTGAATCATTAGTTATTTTGATTGCCTTAAGTGCGGTTTTGGTCAAATAAATTTGTTAGTAAGATCGGTTAAGATGTTTGTAAATGTGATTGATAAGAAGCTGGATGATTGTTTAAAATATTATGGGTGTTGTAGTTTCGTGAATTAAGTGGAACATTTAACTGTTTAAGATTGTTGCTTAGTATGTAACTGTGATTCATAAGAAGCCTAATGATCCTAAGGTGAATTAACTGCGTGTGTGCGTGGTGAAGTGTTTTGATTGCGATAAGTCGGTTTCGGGAAGTATTGTTTAGTATGTAGACGTGCACGTGATTGATAACAAGCCTGATGATCCAAAGGTTTATCTTTGTTTACTTGTTACTTTTATGTTTATTTAATTGATTAGTTCGTTTACTGTGTTTATTGCGAATTGTTTTGGCTGCGTTAAATATGGTTTCGTCGAATTACGCGGATTAGTAGACTGGATAGCTTAAAATACATGTGTGTAAAGTAACCATATTAATACGTAATATAATTTCTACAGAACTAATGTAATTACATTTTTTCACAAAAGGTTTCTGGTTCGACGTTAATTATAACATGGGATCCATCTTGTATCCGATACGGACCTTCCCCATATTGATTTGATATACACTAATCCTTAATGGATTGATGTGAAGATTCTTATACACCAATAACCACCAAATTTTATATAGGCTATAGGGGTGATTAGTATTTTGTTCGATTGTGTTATATATACGGCAATATGTTGTTTAAACTTGTATCCCTGATCAGTGCTAACACTTTATGTTTAGGTACCTATTGAACCTGCAAGGCACCAGAAAGATAACACGACTTATGGAAACTCAAGAACCTCATACGGAGGTGTTTCTAGCACTTATAACACTCCGCTTAATAATTATGTCAAGCCCGGTGTTACTCCTCCAATATATTCAGCATCCATACCTGTGTTGTCTTCATCAACCAACACCAAAGCTGATCTTCCTGGTGTTACTCCTCCAATATAGTCAGCATCCGTACCTGTGCTGTCTTCATCAACCAACACTAAAGCTAATTTTCCAGGTGTTACTCCTCCAATATATTCAGCATCCGTACCTGTGCTGTCTTCATCAACCAGCACTAAAGTTGATCTTCCTGGTGTTACTCCTCCGGTAAAAACGGAGTCTGTACCTGTGGTGTCTTCATCAACCAACACTAAAGCTAATCTTCCTCGTGTTACTCCTCCAATATATTCAGCCTCCGTACCTGTGGTGTCTTCATCAACCAACACTAAAGCTAATCTTCCTGGTGTTACTCCTCCAATATATTCAGCATCGGTACCTGTGCGCGCTGTCTTCATCAACCAACACTAAAGCTGATCTTCCTGGTGTTACTCCTCCAGTAAAAACGGAGTCTGTATCTCTGTTGTCTTCATCAACCAACACTAAAGCTAATCTTCCTGGTGTTACTCGTTCAATAAACACAGAGTACGTACCTCTGCAGTCTTCATCAACCAACACTAAAGCTGATCTTCCTGGTGTTACTCCTCAAGTAAAAATGGAGTCTGTACCTCTGCTGTCTTCATCAACCAATACTAAAGCTAATCTTCCTGGTGTTATTCCTGTTGCACAGGGGTATACTCGTGTATACGAATATCACAGGATCGATTTGAACAAGATTGAACTAGAAGGATTCTTTATTATTAACAACATAATCTGTTTCATTGTTTTACAAGACACGCGACATACACAATACATATGTCGAGTATATATAGGCCACGAAGAGTTACAAGCCAACCATCGTGCCTTTTCCTAATCGGTATCATTGAACCGATACAACCTTTCTAACCAAAATAACTACCTATAACCGCTTTTCGGTTATTAACTATCAAACGTACACTATTGGTCCTTTATGTTACAAGACTTTGACAATTAAGGCCAACATTTTCCCCCCTAATTGTTTAAGTCTTGTTCCTCTAGTCTTCCATCTTGTTCTTCTCGGTTGTCTCTTCTATGTTGCCTTCCAAACTAACACTAGTGCATCCCCTACTTCAACACTTATCTTTGCAAAAGCTCGTGGTTCCTTTATCCAAGCAGTCCCTCTGCTATTCCCGACCACATCTTCTCCTGGCCTTTCCTGCTTCGATCTGTGTGCTCCCTCGTAGCATATCTTCACCATCCCTATGTACTCCATTTCGCTTTCCTTGACCGCTTCTTTATCCGTTTGTGTTAGTCTAAGTAACAACCTTATTCCCTTTGTGCATCGAGTCTCCAAACAACCCTTACACAAGTTTATATCGAAACAATTGTTTCTGTTTTCGATAAAATAAACCAAAGCGTTTCGTTCCTACTTTTCCTTTTCTTGTCCGACAACTTCCAACGATTGTCCGATTTGGTCTTTCTTCTCCAAATCTGCTTCCTTGACAAACAAATACCATGTTTGTTCTTCTTTCGTGTGCTTCTAGTCCATACGACCTTCGCACAACATCTGCACCGAAACAAAAAATCCTTTGTTTCTGGTTTAGGCAACAAACGAATTGTTTGTTCCTGCCTTTTTCCTTTTCTTTGCTGCTGTATTTTCTCTTTGCGTCGTCCTAACGCTTTTCCACAACAACGTTCCAAGCGATGTACCCTCGCATCTTCCTTTTGACTTTATCTCTTGTATCCGGATTCAAGACAAAGGTTTCCCACTCGTTTATTAACCAAACGACGTGTTTGTTTTGTTTATCAATGTTGCGGTACTATCAACACAACGACAAAACCTGGCGTTTTCTTCCCGCCTTTTTCCTCTCGATCTTCTTAACAAGACGAGGGTTTTCTTCCTGTGTTGCGTTAACATCAAACACAAACAATCTGCGCTCCTTCTTTCTTCCATTCGATGTATTCAACGAAGTTTTATCCCATCAATATCGTTTGATGTAAACGTTTGCAACTCCACACAAGTTCGATCGTGCACTATCTCCTTGAGTTCTGAGTTATCCACGCGTCGTTTCTGTTTTGAAACAACACGCATCCGAGACTCATCCGTTCCCAGCGTATCCTTGGTGTCTTTTGATCTTTCTGATCAAAACGTGAATCAATCTTCTTGTATCTTTTAACCCGCTCTTATACCAATGTTGCACAGGGGTATACTCGTGTATACGAATATCACAGGATCGATTTGAACAAGATTGAACAAGAAGAATTTTTTATTATTAACAACATAATCTGTTACATTGTTTTACAAGACACACGACATACACAATACATATGTCGAGTATATATAGGTCACGAAGAGTTACAAGCCAACCATCGTGCCTTTTCCTAATCGGTATCATTGAACCGATACAACCTTTCTAACCAAAATAACTACCTATAACCGCTTTTCGGTTATTAACTATCAAACTACACTATTGGTCCTTTATGTTACAAGACTTTAACAATTAAGGCCAACAATTCCTTCAATAAACACAGAGTCCGTACCTGTGGTGTCTTCATCAACCAAGACAAATACTGATCTTCCTGGTGTTAATCCTCCAATAAATCCGGTAACCACATTGATTATAATAGAGAAAATCTATTTGTTTATTAGTTAACCTCGAGTTTTTTCTTATGGACGTGAGAATTTCCTCTTGATAAAAAGCTGGTCATTTGCAGGGTTCTTTGACCAATGTTGCTACTCAAGTTCTGAACAAGCTTAAGGGAATAGGTGATTTAGCAAAAGCATGGTAAGTAATTATTTGTTTAAGATATTTTAAAGCGAAAACATTTTTGCAAATTTACACCCTTAGCTGCCAAAATTCCCAACATATCATCATATGCACTTTTTACTCAACATAATTTGTAAATTGATTTTCTAAGTACTCCAATCACATATGCATACTTATTATGTATGTATCTGTTGGATATTTAAGGTTGTAAAGTTTTCCTTTATTGGTTTACACAATATTGGATCAGACTTATATATTTGAGGTGTAAATATATGTATACAATAGAAAATGTGGTTGGAGATAAATAATATAAAGTGTAGTTTATATTATGAGGAGTTTGAAAGCAACTTGAGAGATAGTAACGGTTGAAAGAACAAGTCTTTAGCATTTGAAAGTAGTGGTTTACTGTTTCCACTTTTTACTCTTTCAAGTTGAATTCATCCGAATATATCTGAAGTAGTGGGAGAGTAACTCACTGTTTTAGTATATAAATAGTGGCCTATATCTGAGATAAAAATCAATCAGAAAAAAGGCATACTATCAAAAGAGCTATAATTACATACCACATTCTGTTTTTTCTACTTCCATCGTTGGTTTGTGTTTTATTCGTTTGCTGACGAGAAAAAACACACGTGACTGCATCTATCCTGGGGTTGTACGATTGGAGACTCTCAGCAAATATAAGAGTTCATAATAACCTTA
Source organism: Glebionis coronaria (assembly GCA_025667525.1). Classification (NCBI taxonomy): domain Eukaryota; kingdom Viridiplantae; phylum Streptophyta; class Magnoliopsida; order Asterales; family Asteraceae; genus Glebionis; species Glebionis coronaria. The sequence goes on from CM046881.1 coordinate 128,599,548, forward strand.
AAAGGACAGGGAATACCCGTGCAGTTTCGGTTCGTTTGTTACCTTATTCCAGGTTATTGTTACGGTTGTTACAAGCTGTGAAGAAGTGGAAGCTGCTGCTGGTGTTTTGTGATTTTTCTTGTTGTTTTGTTGTTGTTATTTGCTGTTCTTGATATTTAAGGTCTAACAATCTTTTAAGGTTATTAATACATGGATACCGGGGCTTCTTCCATGATGAACTTCCGAATGATGAATCAAGAATGTGTCAAACTTGATAAGTTTGACGGGTTTACCTACACCCGCTGGGCTGAGAAAATGAAGTTTCTCTTGATTGTGTTGAAGATTTACTATGTATTGGACCCGGAATTGCCTCCCATTCCCGCTAACCCGATTCCTGAATCTGGTAAGCCAACTGATGAGAAGAAAATTTCTGAGCTTGAGAAACTACGTATGATCCGTAAAGAGGATGAGACTCTTTGTTGTGGTCATATCAAAAACTCATTGTCTGACACTCTTTATGATTTGTATGCATCTGTTACAAATCCGAGAGAGTTGTGGAGTGCATTGGAGTCCAAATACAAAGCTCATGAACAAGGTACCAATAAGTACTTGGTTTCCAAGTATCTTGAGTTTGTAATGGTTGAAGGGAAAACGATTATGGAGCAGGTGCATGAGCTTCAAGTACTCGTTAACAAACTAAAAGCTCTTTCCGTTCCTATCACAGAAGCTTTTCAAGTGGGTGCTATTTTAACCAAACTCCCACTCTCTTGGAAAAATTTCTCCAAGAAGATGTTGAACAAAACCGACGATTACTTGTTGGATGATCTTCTTAAGTTTCTTCGTATTGAGGAAGAGGCTAGGACTAGAGAAAAACGAGGCAAGGATGTGTCATGTGTTTATCATGTTCAAGGTGAAAACTCTAAGAAGAAAGGTTTTCGAAATACTTCATATAAAGCCGATATGGGAGTAAGGAAGAATAACTTCAAGAAATCCGCTCCCTCAAATCGGTCTTTCAAGTGTCATGTTTGTGGAAAACCTGGCCACTTTGCTCGTGAGTGCAAAGATCGAAAATTGGGAACCGGTGAGTTGAACATGGTGAACACCGAGATCGCAGAAATGGTGGCTCAGGTTCACATTGATGATGGAGAGGATCTCGTGGGGTAAACATTTGAAGATCGAGTTCTATCTAGCCTTTATTTTCAGCACTAGCAATGGCGGGCTAGCGCCTCTTTATATTCACTGTTATTTTAGTTTTCGTTGCTTTAATTCTAGTGTAATGTGTTTTCTTTGAATTTTAGTTTAGTTGCTTAGTTATTTGTTTTGAGCAAGTTCTATGTTTGAATTAATGAAAGCTAGTGTTTTTTCTTAATGTTTGTGTTTCAGTGCCTTTGTCTTCTTGCATGAAGTGCTTGTGACTTGTGATGAAATTGAATAAAGAAAGCTACATGTAACAAGTCTTTCTAAATCATACTACTGTGGACGTGTGAGTATGGCTTTTAACTTTACATGTGCTTTATCTCAGTATGTTTTATATCTACATTATGCATGAAAGTTTGCATGCTATGTTCAATATAATATGTTACATGGTATACATAGGAATTGTAGAAACATTGTTGTGTTACTTCTATTTTATGTACTCTGTAAACTTGAAAATATATATGTTAGAATATTTTAGTTGAAAATAATGAAGAATGGTACCATTAGTGGCGTGTTTGTTAAGTGATCAAGAAACTTAACTAATACATTTATTAAGTCTTTGACGAAAGATTTATTAAATGTTTGAGATGAGATTGATGATCTTATTAAGTGTCTGACGAGAGGCTTAATGAATGTTATTAGAGACATGAGTATGAAACCAAATGCAAATCGGTTAGTGATGGAAACCCGACTTGGTTGTAGTGCTCCTACTTCACGAGTTCAATGGGTAATAACAAAGTTACTAATTGATAGAAGGTACTATCGTCCAAATGACTCATGTATAGTAAAGATAGTATGACGTTGTTGAGGAAAGGGTGAGGTAAATCCTCTTAACAAAGCTATAGAGGCATCTTAGCAGTGAAGATGTTAAAATCTTTGCCTATATGATCTAGAGGTGGTGCCGCCTTGAATGAAGAGTATTGGTTTCTCTTTTAGAGGGTCATGAAACAGGATTTAAGCGCATGGTCATATTCGCGCTCAGTGAGAAAACAACGGTCACGATAAGAAGTGTGTATAAGTATGACATTGAAATCAATACATTCTTGGTTTAATTCCTTAGGACACCTTTGAATGGATTTCAATTAAATTTCGTACTTATATAATGCAAGGTTTAATCTTCGTGATACTTTGCGGCATAACTTATCAGAGTAGTAGAAAACTATCCAACCTGGTGGGGGATTGTTGGATATTGAAGGTTGTAAAGTTTTCCTTTATTGGTTTACACAATATTGGATCAGACTTATATATTTGAGGTGCAAATATATGTATACAATAGAAAATGTGGAGGGAGATAAATAATATAAAGTGTAGTTTATATTATGAGGAGTTTGAAAGCAACTTGAGAGATAGTAACGGTTGAAAGAACAAGTCTTTAGCATTTGAAAGTAGTGGGTTACTGTTTCCACTTTTTACTCTTTCAAGTTGAATTCATCCGAATATATCTGAAGTAGTGGGAGAGTAACTCACTGTTTTAGTATATAAATAGTGGCCTATATCTGAGATAAAAATCAATCAGAAAAAAGGCATACTATCAAAAGAGCTATAATTACATACCACATTCTGTTTTTTCTACTTCCATCGTTGGTTTGTGTTTTATTCGTTTGCTAACGAGAAAAAACACACACTGCAACAAAATATGTGATTGTTCACACTTATTTTAGCTTCTTTTCACATATTAAAATGTGAAGAATTTAAAAGTTCACACTTACTTATGTGTGAACAATATTGGTGTAACAAATAATTTCACACACTTAAATGTGAAGATTTATAAAAAACTTCACACTTTTAAGTGTGAAGATTTTTAAAAGAATTCTTCGCACTTTAAAGTGTGATAATTTTAATACATTTCTTCACACTCTTAAATGTGAGGTTCTAAATCTTCACACTTTTAAGTGCGAAGATTTTGAAACAATTCTTTATAATTTAAAAGAAAATCTTCACACTTTTAAGTGTGAACTTTTATTTCTTCACACTTTTAAGCGTGAAGTTTTTGAACCAATAGTACAAAAAAAATTTGTGTTTAGTGACGACCAGGCTCGTCGCTAACAACCCAAATGTCGTCACCCCATGCATACACAAGGCAAATCAGTAAAATGAATTATGCATACATGTTTAAATTTGATTATCAGAAAGTGATAACATTCAAATTCAAAGTTACATTTAATCCACACGATAAATAATTTTGTGCAGCTTATAACACTATTCGTGTTTTCACATACTTCTAGTTCAGATTAACAAAAAACAATTATTTTTCTGGCTTGGGAATCCAAAGCTCAGGAGTGTTCTGTGAACCAATCTCGACCTGCAAAAAACTGTAGAAGTATTAGAAAACAATAATCGCACACGGGTTAAAAAAGATGTTGAAAGTATGAACTTATAAAGAAATTATGCATGTGGAGTAAGAAGTACTTGTATATATATGTTGATTTTCAGTAACTATGTGTAAGATTGGCCATATACCATTCCTAAAGTGCATGTGAGCTGAGACTTGGTCATCATGTAACCACAAGATTTTGGTATACCCAAAGTGACGAATTCGACCAACAGGATCAAAGTGTTTGTCATACTAATCATTATAATTACATAATTGTGATAGCACTACTATGTATAGTCACAGTCGTTACTAGTTTACTACCACTACTACAGTGCTACCACATTGTTGCAATATACAGGTTTTTCGACCATATTTCGTGCAAGAACTAAGATCATGGAACATCATTAACACCTATAATAATATCTCATCTTCATAGTCTTTTCTTGTTATTTACGTTCATGATGTTATCGTGTAACCACTTTCCCATCGACCGTGTATTCCTTCACTCGGATAAAGAAAATCAAGGTCTACAACCTAACACACTAACAGTCATGGTGCAATATCTTTTGTCAAGCATCACTTAAATGGAAACAATGCACTAACTTTATAGGATTGTTCGTCATTTATCAGGTCGTAAACACTAAGGAGTACATCAGTACACACTTTACATTTTTCGTTTTTAGCCAAAAGATTTGAATCTACATGTTGCACATATATAAACCCAAATTGACCCAGTTTAAACAAGTTATACTACTATTGAAGTATATCTAATCTATAGACATAACAACCAAAGAGCTTCCATTTCATTAGCTGCGCCGATTATCCTAAAACCAACAAGGTATAAGGCCGAGTAGCTTCTAATCACCGATTAGTCGATTACTATGCCTTTTTTCAACATTGGTTGTATTCATTTGAAGATATGAACAAACTAACCACTCTCAATCTTCTATTTCTTAGGTTGTTGAACTCTAAATAAATCCAAGACTATATTAGAAAAGTTCTAATCTATATTGATATACACGTCGAGATGACCACTTACGCAACGTTTGGATGAGCTTATTCAGCCGGCTTATGAGCTTATCCTATTTTGGAAAAGTCAATTAGCTCATCAACATCCGTTTATTAACTTAAGCTAATAATCTCAAGTATATAAGCTCTACAAAAAACTTGTTGACTTTTCTGAAATCATAGCAGAACATTAGCAATTAGTAGCACAATGGTAGAAGCTTGTGGTTATATTTTTTGTCAAATATTATGATCGGGCCCAATAAGCAATAATTTCCAGAACAAGATCACCAGGCCCCGCTTAAAGACCTGCGAGCCCAACAATAATTTATGCAGAGCAAACAGAGCAAGGAGGTATATATCCAGATGTTATAAACAAGGCATTTAGTGCTACAAAGGAGAAATTTTTTCTGTTCGTTAAGCACTAACTGCCAGTTAGATCGCAGATTGCATCCGTTAGGTCATGTTGTCTAATGATGAATTTACATGTTGCTAACCTTGGGGACTCGTGAGTAGTTCTGGTCAAAAAGTTTCTGTTGGTTGAAAGCCTAGTGTGGTTGCAGAGCGTTTGTCAATATCAGTAACTTTACTATAACACTATAAGAAGAGTAGGGGTAAGAAGAGTAGGGGTAGGGGGATCATTGCAGACTCATGTGTCTGCTGCTATGCTATGCTACTCTCTCCTCTGTCTGTATGCGTTATGTACATATTTTTTTGCCTATTGTACCATCTTTACATCATACCACGTTAGCACACACAAAGGGACGACTAGATGGTTATTACAGCCTTTCTGCACGTATAACTAGCAGCTAAGTTGGTCATACAGAACAATGTTTTCATAACATAATGGTCAGTTCAACAAATAAATGCAAATATTAAATCAAATCAGGCTGCCTTAATGTTATATAATTAATAACTAAATAAATCCAATCTAAGCGACCTCTTAGAGATGAGTTACACACGTATACATTAAGTTATACTCATGGTAAAAGCATCCCCCGTTTAACCCAAAGAGCACATATAATATCACCCAACTGACAATATAATAGAATACAGTCATTTATCATACAAAAATCAAGCTCAAATTCATAAAGAACACCCGTACGTACACCATCTATATCAAATCATTTACCCTCATCCAACACCTGTTACACTACATAACAGAATATAGTCATTTTCAAACTAAACAAACAAGTATTCGTAAAAAGATCATACTGAACAAACAAGTATTCGTAAGAGAAAGTAAAAGACATACTTCACTATTCAGGTTAAATCAAACTTTCACTATTCTACTTGTTATTTCATCATTCATTATCCAACTTCTATTTATCCGAATTCCAATCGTTTTGTCTGGAATAGCTTTCTAAAACTGCAATGTCTCGTACCAATCTCAGATAAACACTGATTTCAAAAGGTCAGCCAAACACTGTTTCTGATTATCTAAGTTTTGTAAACGCGATAACCAGATTATGTCCTCCCTCGACGACTCTTAAAACATCTAATTAAGTGCCTCTCAACGATCATATTAACTATCATATCTCATTTAATACGCAATGTATCAAAATCAACAACTATTATCACATAATAATGAACTAAATCAGACACTCAATAAATATGTAATCTACACATCAACGATGAAATTAGCAACACGCTAAGATGTTACTGACTTGCTAGCATCCTTCATTCATGTTTGGCAGATATGAAGATTCAAAATAACTGATATAAAAAATGTTGCTTACTGATCCTATTAATGTAAATATCAAAGTACAACAAACTGCCCCATTTTCGATCAATACTTTTACCCTTTTGACTCATTTGAAGTAAATTGTCATCCAAAACTGACCCGTTTGCATATTTAATATCATACAATTTCTTTTACTCAAGTACATTTTATGTTTTCCTGATTTTTGCTCAAATTCATAAAACTAATAGCAAATCCTTATTTTTCTATCCATATTGTTAAGAGTATTGAAATATTCCAAATTATGAAAAATGTCCATAGATTTCACTCTCACTATAGATATTAAAGAGCAAGTAATGACTTATCAATAAAATCCACTCTTATATGTTATGGATATTTTACAAACATGATCACGCCCACACTTTCAGTAAACAAAATTTGTCAGAATATATTACTAGTATAACGGATTTCCACTTTCCATTTTTACCCTCCTCACCCTTCCTTATATCCCACCCCATATCCAAACACCCCTAAACCAAAACTAAAAATGATCACTGGTCATGACTTTTACAAAGTCATGACCGCAATGGTTCCGCAACAGACCAAGCTTATGGCAGCGTACGTTGGTGGAAAATATTTACCCCGGACAAGTGTTCAATAACTATATCTAAACATTACAAAACTTATGGCATCTAAACATTACTCAACATTATACAGTGGAGAAATATCTAACATTTTAATCAGTTTACTTCAATAACTATATCTACACTCAAACATACCAAAACATATAAACGCTTTATCTAATCAAATTGTGGACATTTATTTACTTGTGTCAAAATCACATAATCAACTGACTAAAATAACCGATTAATCGCTGACTAAAATGAACTCCATTAATCGCTGACTAAAATCACAAATCCATTCATCGCAACTAAAATCACATAATCAACTAAAATCACATAAGAATCAGAAAACTAATTTACCTGTGAGCGCGTGCGATGAGCAAAACAACCGAAACTGCCGTAAAACAACCGCAACTGCCGTCAAATAACCGCACCTAGCTACCGTAAAATAACCTCCTCAACAACCGCACCTAACTACCCACACCTACCACCACCACCATCACCACAACCACAACCGCACCTAACTACCCACACCTACCGCAAAACAACCGCACCTAATTACCCATACCTACCACCACCACCACCACAACCGCACCTAACTACCCACACCTACCGCAAAACAACCGCACCTACAGATGAATTGGATTTGATGTGTTTATGGATAGAGAATAAATGAGTATGTGTTCATATTTTTGAGTTTATAGGTCGATTTATGACTGTGTTTATGGATTTGATGTGTTCGTATTTTTGGATTTGATGTGTTTATGAATCGAGAGATGGATTTGTTTCATATCTGATTTTTGGATTTGTTTTATTCATATCCGAATATATGGGTGGGTACCGGTTATAAAGTATGGGTGGGTTTTAAAGATATATAAAGTATGTTTGGATAAAAAAATGCGTTTCTTTTTTTAAGTAACATAGTAAATAAATCGGATATTTTTTCAAAATTAGATCGTTTTTAAACCGGTTCGATTTAAGTCAATCAGTTAATTAATCAAATCAATTTGAAATTCTTTTAACCCGTTTTTAAACAGGTCCAACTATGTTATTAAACAAGTTATGAACCGCTGAATCAGATTGAAAAAAATCGGTTTTAAAAAGACGACTTTTTTAAAATCAGTTTCGGTTTTTTTTCTCAAATCGATCAAAAAACCCATTTTTTTGCCCACGTCTAAGTAAGACTAATTTTTACATTTATAACTATGACTTTTTTTCACATTCTAAAGTGTGAAGTTTATTTTATTTTTTTACATATTAAAATGTGAAAGATAAAAAAAATTGTATACTTCACACTTTTAAATGTGAGCTTTTATTTTCACAATAAAAAGTTTGAAGTTTTTTTTAGCACTTAATGTTTATCACACTTATTAGTGTGAACATTATTTGCACACTTATAAGTGTGAACTTTATAAAAAAAAAATTCACAATTTATAAAGTGCGAAGAAAAAAGCGTGAACGATGACCTAATTTGTTGTAGTGACACGTGACTGCATCTATCCTGGGGTTGTACGATTGGAGACTCTCAGCAAATATAAGAGTTCGTAATAACCTTAAAAGGACAGGGAATACCCGTGCAGTTTCGGTTCGTTTGTTACCTTATTCCAGGTTATTGTTACGGTTGTTACAAGCTGTGAAGAAGTGGAAGCTGCTGCTGCTGTTTTGTGATTTTTCTTGCTGTTTTGTTGTTGTTATTTGCTGTTCTTGATATTTAAGGTCTAACAGTATCACCTCCTGTAAAAAGGAGAGGCCATTAATGACATCATAGATAAGTCACTGATTACTAACTTTAATTATTTTTATGGCTATAGTATATACTATCTTCACAAAAGATGCAATTCATGAAACTGTTCAATAATAAAAAGGGTGTCTAAGTTTAGTTGAGTATAATGAATCCTCACTTTTTAGTAACTATGTCTGTTCTTTTTTATATATCTCATTATTAGCCTGAAAATTGATATAGTTTCATTTTATGATCGCAGACTTTTTTAGCCCAACTTCCAATGATAACTTAACAACCTTGTACGAAAGCATTTTAAGAGTCAACAGTTTGCTTAACATGTATGTCAAGCTGGGAAGAGAAATTGCGGTTACTGCTCCAACAAATATGGTATATGTATTCAATATGATAACCTTCAATTACTTATATATAATCCTATCTATTATTTTCTTTTTGTTTTCATCTGAAGTAGAAAACTATATCTACTAAAAAAGTCGGTCGTTATCTCCTATTTTGACAAAGTATATGGATTTAAACTTTAGGTTTCTTTAACCAATACTACGCATGTTAGTAACCTTCCTGGAACTGGTAGTTTGGTACCCGTTATAAATTCCAGCATGGCGAATACATTGGTGTCAGTTGCAGGAAAGGATGATATGAAACTAGTCCCTGTAGAGGTATTATTTGATCATCTTTTCTTATAAATGATCTTCTGATCATGAAATCAAACATAATGGGCATTATACCGATTAAAATTGTTGGTGCATGTTATTTTTTAATATAAATCCAATCAATATATAGTACAAGTAACTAGTAATATGTTTCAGTATAACAAGGTTAAATGAATATACGGAGTAACATTTTAATACAGACTCTATACCCTTAGAAAATCAGGTGTAGAAGGATGTTGCCGTAGAAAGAATTTTCAGATTCCTACTGGACAATGTATATTAATTTACGTTTGTATATGTTCTCATATTTTTCAGGACTCCAAGGAGGTGACGCCTTGTGTTTCTATAGTGGAACTTGACACCTATGAAGATTCAAGTATGTAGCTTTGAATTAAATGATATTTCGTTAATAACTATAAGGCCACGAGCTTTGAGTATTCTTACTATCAATTTTGGAACTTTTTGTGTAGAGATCTGCGACGTGAATCAACAACTTTTTGGATGGACTGATGACAAAGTTAACTCAGGCGCTTTGCAAGTATGGACAGGAGAAAATAAAAATGAAAGTTTATGGACTTAAAATTAATAGTCGTGTGATAGGATCAAACTCGGGATCATGGGATTGCACACATAACGTAAAGGGTTAATTTATTTATTAAATATATTATATATATATTTATTAAATCAAACCGAAGCTTAACTAACGATTGTTAATAAATAAAAGTTAAGTTATAAACGACCGTTATGGAAACTAATAGAAGTGAAAAGAAGGAAAACAAAAATTACGCAAACACCCCCTTGGGGGCTTGCGTCCGTCGGCCAAAGGAGAAGGGGCAAAGGGAAACTTTTGTTTCCTAATTCTTGTTTATTTACTTGGAGCCCAAGGATTGCCAAGCCTATATAAACAACCTCAAGGCCTTCATAATTTTTGTCCCTCCCCTTTCTCTTGCTTCCTGCGATCGCCACACACACACCCTAAGGGGTTTTCGTGGGTTTTCGATTTAGCTATTTATCTAGTCCTAGCCCCTCTCTAGGGTTGTTGGGTAGATATTCCATAAGCGTTGAAGCTCGGTTTGTTCGTGCTAGACTCACGGTTAACTCGCCGTATTACGTGTGTACAAGAACGTTATATAGTCTTACTTTAGACTATATTCTTGGTGGTGTTCGTGATCAACCCTAGTTGCCGTTTGCTCCGTCGTCTTGTGGATCTTGCTAGGATAAAGGTATGTAACCCTAATCTTGATTAATATAATTGTGTTAAATTAATGATCTTGTTAATCGCTTCCGCTATGCGTTCTTTGATCCATATTAGGGTTTTAAATAATTGTTATGAACTATATAAACCTTCAGTGGTATCAGAGCCAGGTTAACATGATTATAATTATCAAGATCTAAAGTTTTTTAACTAATATTGATTTGTGTTAAAAATTACATGTTGTTTTTTAGGTTTTATAAAAATTAGGGTTTTGTTTTTTATTATTTTTAAAATCGGCTATGCTGGATTTTTTATTAAATTTTTTTTTTCTAAACCCTAAAATTACATGGTAATTAAACTTTAGATGTATGCATGAATTAATTGTTATGTCATGCGTGGTTACGATCCGTAGTGATTTCATTAATTGTTAAGTGATTTGGGTGGAATTTTGATGAATTGCATGATAAATTGTTATGTTATGTAAATTCATGTTTCGATCCATAGAGATTTAATTGTTAAGTTATGAGGGAGCTCCGTGATGAACATGCATGTTTTTCATGGATCATATGTTTTATGTGGTAATTGTTACGTTTTTTTTGCTACATGCTTTATTTGATTCAATAAATCTAAAATTAGGGAAGACTTTTATATGAATATAAAAACCTAGATTTGATATTATTTATTGAATAAATCGTATGCATGTGGCTATTTGATTTATTTATTGCACATATAAATTGTTATTATGTGTTTATGATTTAGTTTTTTTTGTACCTATGTGTTTTCATACGTTTTATATTGATTGTATGTTGTAAACAAGGGTAATTTTTTACAAGAAAAATTAATGTGGTCTAAATCATATTAAATAAATGAATTGTTTTGAGATCTAAATTACATATGATTTGCGTTGATTAGAATTGCAATAGCAACTTAACGGCCTACTCAATTTTGACAAACTATAAAGTGGGTATAACGCACCGCTGGTCATATACCCGGTTAAGGAAGGAGGTGTTATGCTTCAGCGCTGACCAAATTCCCGGCTCGCCTGTGCGTCAAATTGGTATTACCTACGGTTGTTATTGGTACAATTCTTTAAGGTTGATTTAACTACATTAATTCACATCCGAAACACAATGAATAAGGTTATTGCTTTGTGCTATAACTAAGTTCTAGAAAAAGTACGGCGTGAATTTAGTTGTGTGTAAAATCTTTAATTGGTTTAACCAATACCTCAACTTGCAAGTATATGATGAACTTTTAGTCTCAACAAAAAGTTTACTAAACGTTTTATTAAACTTATGTTATGGAGATGTATGCATGCTTCTCCATACATGATTTTGACACCAAAATCTATACCCTAAAATTTAAGTCATATGCCCTCTAATTGACGAACACTTGAAGTTACAATTGTCGTCATATAAGATATCGGACGATGTTGTGATGGAGAGAAAACTTCATGACTGAATAAGATTGCTGTAACACCCCATTTTGGAAATGGAATCTTACGCATAATCATGGCATGTCATCAAAGCATACAAGGATAAATGTCTAAGAATTATTTGACCATAAAAGGGGAAATACCGGAATCAAACATCGGTAACCCCAAAGTAGAGCTCATCACACACAAACATAAATACTGTAAAAAGGAAAGGACGAAACAATGTCCATAGCAACTGTATTAAAGTAAAGGAAATGCATAAAGTAAAGAAAGACAGTAAAGCTTCCAGTCCATATGCACGTACGTTTGAGATCTACGAGCGTCCCTGAGTACCTGCCGTTTTGGGAACATGAAAAGGAAAACGGCTGAGCAAGACGCTCAGTGCACGGATGTACAATATAGAATGAAATAGGATAAGCATGTAACATATAACAGCGGAAGACTAAGTTCTGGGTAAACTGGTTAAGTATTAAGAAAACTGGTTTTATAGTTTGAAAAGCCTTATGTTTATCTTATGAAAACTGCTTTAACATAAATATACCATAGCCCATATAGGTCATGAAAAGGTCACGTGCATGAATACTTGGAGGGGTGACCTCATCATGCTGATTAGAGGGGATGCCTCTAATTAATATACTGGTTTGGGTAGGAGGGATCAACTCCTTGTGAAGGATGCAAGGCACACACCACATTCACCATGAAATAATGAATAAAACATGTAACTAGGATGCACCCATACGCCCCACATGATATAATAATATGGCTAAAACTGAAAGGGACGCCACGAGCAATCACTCCGCCGTGGGGAAGTCATAACATTGGTGCCTCCAATGTTATGGTTATGGTACCTCCATAACTAGGTGAAACTGGTCATGCTTGTATATGGCTATAGATTATGCTAATTAAACATAAGCAGTTCAAAACAATAAAACAAATACTGGGGAAAACAGTTGGCTGCATACGGGGAAATCCTAATAAGGAAAGAATGTCCATACTGAAAGGACGGGAATCCGTACCTCAAGTCCAGTGAATGAACGGAAGAAAGACTCCTACTTCTGGATCACTAACGCTACATGAATACACACGTGTATAAGTATCGATCACTGATTACGTACTGGGTTTTATGTCTCATCTTAGCTTACTTTGTATATTTTTAGGTCATGGTTTACTGTTTAAAGCCTTAAACTGTGTTTATCTTGTATTCTGATTAATCTGATTAAGTATTACTGGTGTTTCATGTATTATTATACTTACTGTGTAATAATAAGTAACTTTCCAAAAATAGCAGGTTTCCAAAAATAGAAAGTTTCCAAAAATAGAAAGTTTCCAAAAATAGAAAGTTTCCAAAAATAGAAAGTTTCCAAAAATAGAAAGTTACCAAAAATAGAAAGTTTCCAAAAATAGAAAGTTTCCAAAAATAGAAAGTTTCCAAAAATAGAATTAACTGCTTAAAATAGATCAGTTTCTAAAAATAGAAAGTTTCCAAAAATAGATCAGCTGCCTTAATTAAATAAGTTTCCATATATAGAAGGTTTCCATGATCAGATTAGCTGCCTGAAATAGATAGATTTCCATATATAGAAGGTTTCCATTAATAGATTAGTTGCCTTATTTAATTAAGTTTCTATAAATAGAAGTTTCCATAATTAGAATTAAGCTGGTTACATAAGCTAACATATAAGTCTAAGTGTTTATAAGCTTATTTCTTAAGTCATATGATATAGTGTATAGTTTAATTATTATTTCATGTATTTAATTAAACTATAGGTTAAGCATTTTAATTAAAGTATAACATGTTTTAATTAAAATGGAATAAATTACTTAGGTTAAAATGTGTATTATTATGTATTAATAATATAACCTAAGTCATGTCTAAATTAATTAATTATAGGCATGTTTTAAATAATTAATTAATTATAACTCATAACAAAAAAAAAATACTTAGGTTAAATTAATATCATGCTAAATTAATAATTAAAAATAACCTAAGTCATGGTTTAATTAATATCTCATGTTATTAATTAATTTATATCCTAAGTTCATAATTCATAAAATTAACATGTAGCATAAATCATGATTTAACCAACGAACCATGAATCGGGCATGAACTCGACACCGTACCCCGAGCCAAACTCGGGGTACTTGTGCCCCCTTGCTGCCGTGGGTCCCACATGCACCAACCAAGACAAAAAATAGTCTTGGTGGTGGCGGCTAAAAGCAAACCGAACCCCCCCTCGGGTTGGTTATACTAGGCGGCCAAAAACAAACACCCTCATATAACAACCTTTGATTTTAATTAACCCCAAAACATGTTAGATCTATGTTTAATTATCATGTTTTAATATGAATAATAATAACATGTTCATGAAAATAATCAAAGATTTAAAAAGAATTAAAAAGAAAGGTTTAGAATGATATATCAATATGTAGCTTGAAAGAGGATGAACAAACACGGTTTATAGCACTTATTTTTATGATCAAAATCAACCAACAACCACCTATGGTGGTCTTGAGGGTGGCGGCACAAAGAGAGACCAAGAGGAGGAGAGGAAAACTTTTTAGGTTAAATGTTATTTTGCTTGAAATGAAAAAATGAAAAGCAAAAGTTACCATAACCCCCCTTTCATGTAAAAGTCAATGGGCTAAGCCCATTATGGTTATGTGTGCCGTGGGTATGGGGCCCCACATGGGGTACCCGTACCTTTTCTCGTGTCCCGATGTTTCGTGTTCGTTCGTGGTTAAACGTGTTCGTGTTTAAAGTGTTTCTGTTTATTTTATCATGTAGTTTATCGTATTCTTAACGCTCGTAATTAAGTACTTACGTAATTATTTTAGTTCGTGTTTTAAAATGGTGATCATGATTTAATTATGTTCACGTGAAATATCTATTAACTGTTCATCATGAGTTCATACGTAATCGATACTTATCATGTCATACACGTATGCACTTGCTTGATTATTAGCACATGAATGTGATCAAAACTAAATAGGGTAAGTTTTAATCTAGGACGTACGATCTTAAGGGCACTATTCATGGTAAAAGCATGCGGGTTTTACAATTCTTCCCCCCTAAAAAGAATAATTCGTCCCCGAATTATAGATAAAGCAAACTGGAAAGAAGTAACATACCCGAACTCAAAATATGAAGTGAGGGTAAGAAGCCCGGATAGACTCCTCTGTTTCCCAAGTGGCTTCCCGCTCGGTATGGTCCCTCCAAAGAATTTTGACGAATGGAATCGTCTTCCTTCTCATGACTCGTTCTTGCCTGTCGAGCACTCGTTCGGGTTCCTCTATAAAAGTGAGATCTTCACGTATCTGTTCCAGTGGATACTGAACCATGTGAAGGGTATGATACTTGTACCCTCTGAGTAAGGACACATGGAACACGTTATGCACGTGCGAAAGCTGAGGAGGTAACGCCAATCGGTAAGATACTTCACCGATTCGTTCAATGATATCAAATGGTCCGATGAAACGAGGACTGAGTTTCCCTTTTTTCCCGAAGCGTTTAACACCACGTGCCGGCGAAACCTTGAGGAAGACGTGGTCTCCCACATTAAAATGTATGTCCCTACGATGCTTATCGGCGTAACTCTTCTGACGTGACCGTGCTTCCTGCAGCTTTTGCTTAGCTACTTCGATCTTCTCATTGGTCATTCCTATAATTTCTGGTCCTTCGAGTGTTCGCTCTCCCACTTGATCCCAGCAGATTGGAGCGCGACACTTCCTGCCATACAACATTTCGAAAGGAGAACATTTGATACTTGCGTGCCAGCTGTTGTTGTATGCAAACTCGACCAAACAGATGTAATCGTCCCAATCACCTGTCCATTCCAACGCACACGACCTTAACATATCTTCCAATGTCTGAATTGTTCGCTCCGACTGTCCGTCCGTTTGAGGATGAAAGGCCGTACTCAGCTTAAGTTGTGTACCCCAAGCTTTTTACAGACCTTTCCAGAATCGCGACGTGAAACGAGGATCTCTGTCTGAGACGATGCTGGAGGGAGTACCGTGGAGTCTCATGATCTCCCTTCTGTAAGTATCTGCGAGTTTACTTACCGGATCTTCCTTGCGTATCGGTAAGAAATGAGTTGATTTGGTGAGTCGATCAACAATGACCCAAATAGCATCGTGCTTCTTCTTGGTAGGCGGAAGACCGGTAACAAAATCCATGGTGATTTTGTCCCACTTCCACTCTTGAATATCCAACGGTTGAAGGAGACCACCCGATCGCTGATGCTCAATCTTAACCTGCTGGTAGGTAAGACATTTGGAGACATAAGTGGCTACATCCTGTTTCATACCACTCCACCAAAAGTGCTGTCTGATGTCATGGTACATTTTTGTCGAACCAGGATGTATAGAAAATAGGGAGCTGTGAGCTTCAGCTAACAATGCTTCCCGGAGTTCTTGATTGTCAGGAACACAAAGTCTCGTGCCCTGCCAAACGATACCGTCTGCGTCCATTCTGAATTCTGTCTGCTTCTCCAAATTCTGAATTATCGCCCAAATTTCTCCATCATCCTTCTGCTCTTCCTTGATCCTAGACAGTAACTCGGGTTCCAATCTAAGATTCGCCCAGTATCCGTGCTGCCCACGTACCATGATTTCGATGTCTAGCCGCTCCAAGTCTCTTATGTTTTGTTCCTTGATTTCAATGCCGTTGATCATTCCGGACTTTCTGCTGAGTGCATCTGCTACTACATTAGCCTTGCCGGGATGATACTGTAGGTTAATATCATAATCCTTCAACAGTTCCAACCATCTCCTTTGTCTCATGTTCAATTCACGTTGAGTGAAGATATACTTCAAGCTCTTGTGATCCGTGAAAATGTCGCATGATTCTCCGTATAAGTAGTGCCTCCATATTTTCAATGCGAACACAACTGTAGCAAGTTCCAGGTCATGCGTAGGGTAGTTTTCTTCATAGGGCTTAAGCTGCCGTGAAGCATACGCGATCACTTTCCCATGTTGCATGAGAACACAGCCCAGTCCCTTCCCCGATGCATCGCTATAGATCTGAAATCCACCTGTACCAGATGGGAGAGTAAGAATAGGTGCGGATACTAACTTCTGCTTTAGGTCTTCGAAGCTCTTCTCTCGTTCTTCCGTCCAGACGAATTTCTCTCCTTTTCGCATCAGTTTGGTGAGAGGTAATGCCAAGCGGTAAAAGTTCTCCACGAATCTGCGATAATATCCAGCTAAGCCTAAGAAACTGCGGACTTCTGTCGCTGACGTTGGTCTTGGCCATTTAGTGATAGCCTCAACCTTCGCTGGGTCCATTGTGATCCCTTCTGCTGATACAATGTGACCTAAGAATGCCACTTTGTTTAACCAGAACTCACACTTGGAGAATTTCGCATAGAGTTGCTTCTGACGAAGAATCTGTAGTACCGTACGGAGATGGTCTTCGTGTTCCTCCGTGGACTTTGAGAAAATCAGGATGTCATCGATGAATACGATGACAAACTTATCAAGGAATTCGTGGAAGATTTTGTTCATCAGATCCATGAATACTGCTGGAGCATTAGTCAGGCCGAATGGCATGACTACAAACTCATAATGGCCATAGCGGGTACGAAAAGCAGTCTTGGCAATATCCTTCTCTTTAACCCTTAGCTGATGGTAGCCTGACCTTAGATCGATCTTTGAGAAGTGTTTGGCTCCTTGAAGTTGGTCAAACAGATCATCTATACGTGGCAGTGGATATCTATTGCGGATGGTAATCTTATTAAGTTCACGGTAGTCTATGCAAAGTCGCATGCTGCCGTCCTTCTTCTTAACGAACAAGACCGGTGCGCCCCATGGAGATGCGCTTGGTCTAATGAACCCTCGTTCAAGAAGTTCCTGCAGTTGGTCCTTCAGTTCTTTTAGCTCTATGGGAGCCATACGATACGGAGCCTTAGAGATTGGTTCAGCTCCTGGAACAAGGTCGATGTTGAACTCCACTTCTCGTGCAGGTGGTATGCCTGGAAGTTCAGCTGGAAAGACATCTTGAAATTCCGAAACTACTGGTTGATCCTGAATCGATGGGGATTCAGCACCCATGTCGTGAACCGTAGCTAGATAACCCTCACAGCCATGTGACAGTAATGCACGTGCTTGCAAGGTAGATATGACTTGTACAGACCGTCTGGGTATGAACCCGTTATGAATGTACTATGGTGCATTAATGTCGCCGAAGATCACCCGATATGAGTGGCAGTCTATGGTAGCATGGTGCTTGGATAGCCAGTCCATGCCGAGAATCATATCGAACTCAATCATGTCTAGGGGAGTGCGTCTACTGCACGAACTTTATCGTCAAACTCTAGAGGAAGACTCTTGTATACATGAGTTATTAATACAGAGTCCCTCAAAGGCGTGGAAATGGTAAGCCTATTTTCTAATGGCAAGGGAAGTGTCCTGATGTTCTTGGCATAAGTAGTGGAAATAACTGAGTGAGTGGCACCCGTATCGAAAAGAACACATGCAGCTTGGCAGTACATATACAAAATTCTAGTAATGGTACCTGTAGATTTGTTTGCCTGATCCCGAGATGTCGTGTAGACACGCCCAGTGGTAGGAGGCGGCTTACTATCAGCATGACCCGAGGTAGCCTCCATTTCACCCTTACGGCAATCTCTCATACGATGGCCAGGGAGGCCGCACTTGTAGCACGCGTCGGAATCACGACGACATGAGCCAGGGTGTCTGCGATGGCAAGTATTGCAAAGAGGATGAGTGAATCCTCCAACAGGAGTCCTTGCTTGCTGAGGGCCTGCTGATGACAAAATGTGTTAAAATAAAGTATATGCACGAGTATAAGACATATGCATCATAAGATGTTCACCAGTGTTAGCTGAACGGTTAGGCTGAGAACCCCTGTGGTTCTAGTCCTTCCCGTTATCGTGGTTCCTGGTAGAGATTAATATACTGTCAGCATGAGAGATATAACATGAAATCATAAGAAGATGCGTAAATAGTAGGACCTGCTGTTGTTGGAGTGTCCAGCATTGTTACGGTAATTATCATTACCGCTACGCCTTTCCACAACAGAACGGTCGTTAGTGTGACCGTTTCCTTTGGGCTGATGAGGCTGCTGCTGAGTAGCCGGCTGAGACCGGTCCCCAGTTTTCTGCTTCTTGTCGGGTGTTTCAGCTTCCCCGAACTCATCTCGTTCCTGCAACATCTCTAGCTTCCTTGCTGCGTCGGCCACTTGTGCTACTGTATTGAACGTAGCACACACCAGATTGTTCGCGACCGAGGTGCGAAGTGCCCACCTAAAGTGGTGTGCCTGCTCCTCAGGAGTACCAGCTGCTGCTCCCAGGAAACCAGCTAAGCGAAGAAAGCGCTGCATGAATTCGTTGCTATTCTCGCCCGCTCTCTGACGTATCCCATGGTACTCTCGCTTGAGCTTGTCCTGCTCTGCCTTGGGAAAGAACTGCTCCATCACTCTCTCCTTGAATTGGGCCTATGTCAAACCAGCGACCCAATCATCACCTCCTTCCGACCGCGTCAAGGCTAGCCACCAGTTGAGTACATCGCCTTCAAACCGGTAGCATGCCAATCTTGCCTTGAATGCGGGGTCACATCCCATAGCATTGAAAATCTTCTCGATATGAGTCAACCCGCTTTCAGCATCGCTGGGGCTATCAGTCTTTTCAAAAGCTCTAGGACGGAGCTTGTTGAATCTTTCCAGCCACACTGCTAGTGTCACTGGAGGAGGAGGAGGAGGAGGAGGTGCCTGATTCTGCTGCTGCTGATTGTTGGCAGCTTGGACTTCAGCACGGATGTCATTCCTCAGTTGAGGAAGCAAGGCTTGCATGGCAGCCTGAATTGCAGCATTGAGCTGCTCTTGCTCGCGTGTGAGAACCATCTGACAATATAACATAAAACATATGATTTACAGTTCGAAACCTAAAATATAAATTATATATATACATGAAAAAAAATTATACCAAAATTTCACGAGAAAAATTTTTATGCAAGAAATTTTTTGTATGAATGCATGATGCAGTTTTATGAAAACTTTTGATGCTCGAGAGTGAACGCCTCTGGTCAGTTCACTCAAAACAAAAGACATATCGAGGGGACGCCTATGGGTCGGTCCCAAATCTAAAAGTTTCGATAAAACACATGCGACTAAATAGGGCCAGTCCTATACTAACCATTACTTAGTCAAAAACCCTGTAACAATGACATGTATATGTATGCTTAAAAATGATGAATGCATGAAAACAACTGTCAGTTCTAGGAAGACCGTAGTGACTACCCACTAATCACAGGTCATATATTTGAGAGCCTACAGGTCGAAACCTTGGCTCTGATACCATAATTGTAACACCCCATTTTGGAAATGGAATCTTACGCATAATCATGGCGTGTCATCAAGGCATACAAGGATAAATGTCTAAGCATTATTTGACCATAAAAGGGGAAATACCGGAATCAAACATCGGTAACCCCAAAGTAGAGCCAATCACACACAAACATAAATACTGTAAAAAGGAAAGGACGAAACAATGTCCATAGCAACTGTATTAAAGTAAAGGAAATGCATAAAGTAAAGAAAGACAGTAAAGCTTCCAGTCCATATGCACGTACGTTTGAGATCTACGAGCGTCCCTGAGTACCTGCCGTTTTGGGAACATGAAAAGGAAAACGGCTGAGCAAGACGCTCAGTGCACGGATGTACAATATAGCATGAAATAGGATAAGCATGTAACATATAACAGCGGAAGACTAAGTTCTGGGTAAACTGGTTAAGTATTAAGAAAACTGGTTTTATAGTTTGAAAAGCCTTATGTTTATCTTATGAAAAATGCTTTAACATAAATATACCATAGCCCATATAGGTCATGAAAAGGTCACGTGCATGAATACTTGGAGGGGTGACCTCATCATGCTGATTAGAGGGGATGCCTCTAATTAATATACTGGTTTGGGTAGGAGGGATCAACTCCTTGTGAAGGATGCAAGGCACACACCACATTCACCATGAAATACTGAATAAAACATGTAACTTGGATGCACCCATACGCTCCACATGATATAATAATATGGCCAAAACTGAAAGGGACGCCACGAGCAATCACTCCGCCGTGGGGAAGTCATAACATTGGTGCCTCCAATGTTATGGTTATGGTACCTCCATAACTAGGTGAAACTGGTCATGCTTGTATATGGCTATAGATTATGCTAATTAAACATAAGCAGTTCAAAACAATAAAACAAATACTGGGGAAAACAGTTGGCTGAATACGGGGAAATCCTAATAAGGAAAGAATGTCCATACTGAAAGGACGGGAATCCGTACCTCAAGTCCAGTGAATGAACGGAAGAAAGACTCCTACTTCTGGATCACTAACGCTACATGAATACACACGTGTATAAGTATCGATCACTGATTACGTACTGGGTTTTATGTCTCATCTTAGCTTACTTTGTATGTTTTTAGGTCATGGTTTACTGTTTAAAGCCTTAAAATGTGTTTATCTTGTATTCTGATTAATCTGATTAAGTATTACTGGTGTTTCATGTATTATTATACTTACTGTGTAATAATAAGTAACTTTCCAAAAATAGCAGGTTTCCAAAAATAGAAAGTTTCCAAAAATAGAAAGTTTCCAAAAATAGAAAGTTTCCAAAAATAGAAAGTTTCCAAAAAAAGAACGTTTCCAAAAATAGAAAGTTTCCAAAAATAGAAAGTTTCCAAAAATAGAAAGTTTCCGAAAATAGAATTCACTGCTTAAAATAGATCAGTTTCTAAAAATAGAAAGTTTCCAAAAATAGATCAGCTGCCTTAATTAAATAAGTTTCCATATATAGAAGGTTTCCATGATTAGATTAGATGCCTGAAATAGATAGATTTCCATATATAGAAGGTTTCCATTAATAGATTAGTTGCCTTATTTAATTAAGTTTCTATAAATAGAAGTTTCCATAATTAGAATTAAGCTGGTTACATAAGCTAACATATAAGTCTAAGTGTTTATAAGCTTATTTCTTAAGTCATATGATATAGTGTATAGTTTAATTATTATTTCATGTATTTAATTAAACTATAGGTTAAGCATTTTAATTAAAGTATAACATGTTTTAATTAAAATGGAATAAATTACTTAGGTTAAAATGTGTATTATTATGTATTAATAATATAACCTAAGTCATGTCTAAATTAATTAATTATAGGCATGTTTTAAATAATTAATTAATTATAACTCATAACAAAAAAAATACTTAGGTTAAATTAATATCATGCTAAATTAATAATTAAAAATAACCTAAGTCATGGTTTAATTAATATCTCATGTTATTAATTAATTTATATCCTAAGTTCATAATTCATAAAATTAACATGTAGCATAAATCATGATTTAACGAACGAACCATGAATCGGGCATGAACTCGACACCGTACCCCGAGCCAAACTCGGGGTACTTGTGCCCCCTTGCTGCCGTGGGTCCCACATGCACCAACCAAGACCAAAAATGGTCTTGGTGGTGGCGGCTAAAAGCAAACCGAACCCCCCCTCGGGTTGGTTATACTAGGCGGCAAAAAACAAACACCCTCATATAACAACCTTTGATTTTAATTAACCCCAAAACATGTTAGATTTATGTTTAATTATCATGTTTTAATAAGAATAATAATAACATGTTCATGAAAATAATCAAAGATTTAAAAAGAATTAAAAAGAAAGGTTTAGAATATTATACCAGTACGTAGCTTGAAAGAGGATGAACAAACACGGTTTATAGCACTTATTTTTATGATCAAAATCAACCAACAACCACCTATGGTGGTCTTGAGGGTGGCGGCACAAAGAGAGACCAAGAGGAGGAGAGGAAAACTTTTTAGGTTAAATGTTATTTTGCTTGAAATGAAAAAATGAAAAGCAAAAGTTACCATAACCCCCCTTTCATGTAAAAGTCAATGGGCTAAGCCCATTATGGTTATGTGTGCCGTGGGTATGGGGCCCCACATGGGGTACCCGTACCTTTTCTCGTGTCCCGATGTTTCGTGTTCGTTCGTGGTTAAACGTGTTCGTGTTTAAAGTGTTTCTGTTTATTTTATCATGTAGTTTATCGTATTCTTAACGCTCGTAATTAAGTACTTACGTAATTATTTTAGTTCGTGTTTTAAAATGGTGATCATGATTTAATTATGTTCACGTGAAATATCTATTAACTGTTCATCATGAGTTCGTACGTAATCGATACTTATCATGTCATACACGTATGCACTTGCTTGATTATTAGCACATGAATGTGATCAAAACTAAATAGGGTAAGTTTTAATCTAGGACGTACGATCTTAAGGGCACTATTCATGGTAAAAGCATGCGGGTTTTACAATTGCACATGAAGGTTTTACGTTCTTTAGATTAGTCGACTTAATTGAGTTACTCAGTGAGATCTGGAAACTTAAGGCATAAAGAAGGGATGAAACATGTTTACAATGCAAAATGACTTTTGGCAATGTAAATCCCTTAAATATCTAGAAATTGCAAATTTGTTTGTCAATCATTGTTCGACAAGTTACCATCTTGAATACTTTCATTGCTAGCAGATCAACTGATGTGATGAAATTATGTCAATTTGGATTCTAGTTTTCAAGGAAAATACTATGGTTATTATTACCGGGGTAATTTTATTTTCTTGAATGGTATTATCGAAAATACTAAAATTGAATTTTGTAAATTCTTTTGCAAATGTATTGATGCAACGTTACACCGTAAACGTGGTTTATTCATTTATTGATCTACAAACCGTATGGTTGAGGATAGAGTCAATTTACAAAAAACTCTTTTTCATGAGTAAAGAAGGAGTAATAAGGATTTTTGAAATGTCAAATTCAAATCCATAACTCATAGCAAATTTTAATAGTTAAGAAAAGTTCATATTTTGAGTTATTAAAAGTTACCGCTAATTGGTTATAAGGCAAACTAGCATATTTGTCTAGTAGTTGTGCTTTGACCATTTATAGGCACTACATACCGTTTTGGGGTTGGTAGACCTATTAAGGAAGAAATTGCATGTCAAGTCTTTCAAGTTAAAAAGCATTTGATGGGTAAGTCATCATTTACGAAGTAGAATACACTCTTAAACACTATAAGTAATTGTTACGAATGTGTTTTTCAAAAGTGTAAGAAAGTAAACACAACACTAATTATTTTCACCGATTATGAAACATTTTCAGTATTGTCAAGTTCAGTGGGAGAATTGTGTTGTATTACTGATTTTGAGTCTATTAAAACATTCTCTAAGTCAGTGGGAGTTACAAGCTTTGTTGTCTTAGTAATAACCCATGTTATCTTTAGTATGTCCTAAGATAAATTACTTTCGAATTGTTGACACTAATATCTTCAAAGATAGTTATGTACTGATTCTTTTTGATTAAGTGGTTCTACATCTACTTGTAAAAGCTAATATATGTGGCACAATCATATTTTGTATAGACGAACATTAGACGTGATGTTTATCTTATATATGAGGTTGTTCCATGCACAAGTGGGAGAAATGAACATTGTGTGCAAGAAACAACTCATAAAGATATGATTCTCTTGTCTTTAAGATAAGAGATTAACAATCTAATTAATATTTAGATCATGTGTCAATATGATTAAAAGACTACTTAAAAGTATATATATCATTCACATTAAGAAACACTTGTTGTTTTGATTTAGTCATGTAAGAGCTTGGACTAAATTGTAAACACAAGGGTAAAATATCCACATGTCGTAAGATCGGGCGTGGAATGTTTTGTAGTTTCTTAAAATGGACACCTGGAATGACATAAGATACATAGAGTAATCTTATACTACTAATGAAACCTAGTGGTGTTCATATCGTAGTATAGTAGTGAATTAACTTGAAAAGATTAATGAAACCTAGTGGTGTTCATGATTACTTTAGTTATACATGTTTATGATTTATTGAATAAAGTCACAAACATAAAGTCTTGAAAGACGTATAATATAAAATAAGACATTAATGTATTGTCTCTATTTCACTAAAGACATATACATGAAACGTGTAATGGACTTATAACTTTTATGAAGTGACTTTGTATTATAAGTACTTGAGTTATAAAGCATGCAAAATGGTTACGAAATCTATATTACCATTAAGATGATTTAGTTGGTATATAGGTAAACCAAAGATATATTTATCTTAATATTGTTAAGATTGACTTACAATATTTCCCTAAATGAAATACAACATTATGATGGTATGTTCAATAGGAGAATCAAGCTCTCAATTTGATGGTGATGATTGATTCAAGATAACTATATCTTCCTTCTCTTCCAAAAAGATATCAAGGTTAGAAAGTTGAGTATGACTTGAGCTAAGAAGATTAATAAGATACCATTATATATGGAATGTGATGAATCACGTTATATCTTAAATGGAGTTCGGATTTTGCTAAACTACTTATGAAGTGGATTGTTTAGAAAATAAAGAGTATGTAACGGCCATTGTGTTTTGTAATGTCCCATATAGATAACGTTGGAGTGTTAATCTATTTCCTATGTATTTAAAGAGTAATTTTAAGTTACTAAAAGCAAGTGGGAGTTTTGATATTGAAAGATAAAATTACAAGATACATAATCTTCTAAAATACACTAGTAATTATCATGAGGAAGGCTTGTAAAAGCTAACTCTCAAGATAAAGGAATTTATGTCATAGGTCTGTAAGGATATCTTGGATATGCGATTTATACGCTGAGAATTATGAGTTACAAATAATTGTTATGATTTGTTACCAAATATTGAATTGGGTAAATTACTCATACTATGAACGATATAGATGTTGTCCAATAAGATAATCAATTTTAGTTTTGGTTTATCTTAAATAGTTTGACTAGAAATTGAAGATGAGTTTCGTCAAAGGAAGAAAAACGCCAATTATAGTGGTTTAATCTTTGTGTCGAAATTATATGAAAAAAATTGTACGCATATTTAATGTATGTATTATGAATAGATTATTAATCACACTTAAGTAATTAATTGTGATTGAGTATTCTGTCTTAAACACATTAAATGTATAAAGATTTTGATGGTCATATATTAAATTGACAAATTTGGATATGTATGAACTATTTCTTGAATGACTACTTGAGAAAGGACTTAAGTAATCGAAATGAGTTTATTACTTCAAAATATAAATCTTTGGAAAAGTACAAAATGTAATTATCCATGAATGGGTAAAAGCATGCATCTAGGAGATTATTCTTATGTTTAATTTGAAATCCAAGATTGGATTTAAATTTAAATAAGATGGTTTCTGAGTATTCCTAAAAGCTAGTGGGAGTATTATGGTTATTTTCTTAAATTATATGTGTCAAATAGACATGTAAGAAAGTAAGATTTCATTCAATTTAAATGTTGATTTGGTTTAGATTTGAGATGAAACTTTACTTTGAAGATTTAGAAAATAAGATATACATAACCTTGGGACAAATAAATTTATTTGATTATGCGGTGGAAATACAACGTAATATGTCATGTAGTAAGTTTACATGGATATTTAGGACATGAAGAAATCTAAATCTGGTTTGAGAAATTTTCATGTGTGTTGTGTTGTATTTATATCATGCTTAAAATACATGATGATTTGAATATATTAAATCTATTTAAGAAGTTATTAAATAACTTGTGTAATGAATATTCTGAATGAATATGTTTGGAAATAGAATAACATCCTAAATCTTGGATCGGCTTCCATATTCTATAAATGAATAATTTGTCAATCGTTGTGCAAATTATCATAGCCAACAAATTTGGAGGTTTGGTTGGAATCAAACATTACATAATAGATATTAAAGGTAACATATTTATATCTTTTATGACAAGTTGTAAAACTTGAAAAGATATAATTGAGGTAACACTCAATATTAGTCATGGGATCTTTTGGAGATGACATGTTGATTAAAGTTGTATAATACATTAAAGAATTAGAATACTTTGAACTTCAAATGCGTTTTGGAAGTTTAGGAAATTGGTGATCAAGGATGTTTCACAACTTTGATACTATGTGGCAATATCAAATTGTTTGGATGCACATGTACAAGAGTTTCAATGAATTGAATTCTTGAAGAAAGTATTCTCAAAATTCCAATAGGTCAAGATTGGTTAATTTATGCTTTGCCAAACAAGTATGAATGTCATTACTAGAGGCATGATGCATGTACCAGTTGTATGCATTGATCTATTTTTATTATTTAAATAAAGGATGTGAGACATTATTGAATTGATGAAATAAAGATTGGATTTCGTTTATTTTTCTGTTATTTGATTTTGTATCCTATTTTACATGTTTTAATCCATGAGCATTATGATGTTTCTAAATGTCCATTGTCGATTAATAATATGGGAGTATTATTAAACTATGACAATTCAAAATAGTGACAGAGTATACTTGAAAGTATATTGGTCAATTTTGGATGATATTTGATGGATCGAATATTGGACTTATCCCAACTATATGATTTTACTTTATGGATCTTTGTCATCAAGTAAATCATAAATAGTTATCCTTAGACCTGAGATACCAGGAAACTGTCGTGGATCTAGTGCATTTCTGTGGAATAATCTAACGCTAAACGTAACTGGTAGCTATAAGGATTATTTCCGGAAGTGTTGCAAAGTTCATAAGTTTTGCTTGTAGTCAAAATAGGATTCGTTTCCTTCAAAATTTATTTTGAAGTATAATACAGCTGGGCCCCTCGGGGGAGTAGTAAGATATTTGTGCGGCCGCACCCAAATTTGTTTTGGTGATCTTGCTATATCCATAAACGAGAAACAGAATGGTTAATGAAAGGAATGACTGAGATCCATATCCTTATTAACGTTGTATTTAAAATGAAAGGATAATAATAATGATTTAATCATTAAAAGGTTCTTTTCCAGGAGACCTTACCCGGTTTGTACTAGTGACATTGCTAGTGTAACTAGACGCTAGTCAATGTGAGCACGATATTAGAATTTTGTCCAAGTGGGAGCTGAAAGTTTATGGACTTAAAATTAATAGTCGTGTGATAGGATCGAACTCGGGATCACGGGATTGCACACATAACGTAAAGGGTTAATTTATTTATTAAATATATTATATATATATTTATTAAATCAAACCGAAGCTTAACTAACGATTGTTAATAAATAAAAGTTAAGTTATAAACGACCGTTATGGAAACTAATAGAAGTGAAAAGAAGGAAAACAAAAATTACGCAAACACCCCCTTGGGGGCTTGCGTCCGTCGGCCAAAGGAGAAGGGGCAAAGGGAAACTTTTGTTTCCTAATTCTTGTTTATTTACTTGGAGCCCAAGGATTGCCAAGCCTATATAAACAACCCAAGGCATTCATAATTTTTGTCCCTCCCCTTTCTCTTGCTTCCTGCGATCGCCACACACACACCCTAAGGGGTTTTCGTTGGTTTTCGATTTAGCTATTTATCTAGTCCTAGCCCCTCTCTAGGGTTGTTAGGTAGATATTCCATAAGCGTTGAAGCTCGGTTTGTTCGTGCTAGACTCACGGTTAACTCGCCGTATTACGTGTGTACAAGAACGTGATATAGTCTTACTTTAGACTATATTCTTGGTGGTGTTCGTGATCAACCCTAGTTGCCGTTTGCTCCGTCGTCTTGTGGATCTTGCTAGGATAAAGGTATGTAACCCTAATCTTGATTAATATAATTGTGTTAAATTAATGATCTTGTTAATCGCTTCCGCTATGCGTTCTTTGATCCATATTAGGGTTTTAAATAATTGTTATGAACTATGTAAACCTTCAAAAAAGTCTACCAAAGACTGCGGTGAGAATCAGCATCTTATTGGATGGACTGATGACAAAGTTAACTCAGACGCTCTGCAAGTATGGACAGAGAAAATAAAAAGTCTTCCAAAGACTGCGGCGTGAATCAACAACTTATTGGATGGACGGATGACAAAGTTAACTCAGCCGCTTTGCAAGTATGGACCGGTGAACATAAAAGATCTTCCAAACACAAGCATGTGTGGGATTTAGAAACTGTTGAGCCTAAATGTGGCGGCTTGAATGCAATGCATAGTCAAAGGAAAAAGGAGAAGAGAAGTGCATCGTTATCTGATGCACAAAAAAGCAGCATTGTTACATCCATCATTTTGGAGTGATGGTATCCGCAGATTATTTTGTAATGACCATGGTACCTAATTTTTATAGTCTTATGGACATTGTCAGTAAAATATTTGGTTGACTCATATGAATCACTATTGAAAATTAGGTTTGATTGATGTGTGATGTGGGATTAAGTTGATTGACGTATTGATTCCGTACCGAATTAGTGGTATCCATTTTTCTCGAGTTTATTTCATTCCGAATTAGTGGTATCGATTTTTCCCGAGCATAAACTAGTGGTACCGAAGGGGATTCGGATATCGGGTATCGGTACGGGGAAATCATTTTTTTCCCGTTTTTTTCGGGAATTTCCCGATTTGTTACTGGTCCCGTACCGTATTAGTGGTCCCGATTTTTTACCTTCACTCGTAGTCCCGGTACCGTATCGAATTCCGATACCGGGAATCGGTATTGTTTTATTGGATTAAATTTATTAAAGTAGTATATGAAATTAAAGGGAGGTTTGTGATTAAAATGGTATGTTAAAACCTAATTTAAGGAAAATATATGATCTTCAAATAGAAACAAATCTTATGCAAGATATATAAAATCACGTAGGGCAAAAAGATGAAAATCAGAATGAGATAATCAAACTGCATTAGCGACTAGAATAGCTTCAGGAAAAGAAACATATTAATCAATGGGTATTACACCGGCGATCGGGATCGA
Source organism: Glebionis coronaria (assembly GCA_025667525.1). Classification (NCBI taxonomy): domain Eukaryota; kingdom Viridiplantae; phylum Streptophyta; class Magnoliopsida; order Asterales; family Asteraceae; genus Glebionis; species Glebionis coronaria. The sequence continues at coordinate 128,629,179 of CM046881.1, forward strand.
CCTCGGAACAACTTACTCGTGCGTCGCAGTTTGGAAGAATGACAGAATTGAAATCATAGCGAATGATCAGGGAAATCGAACAACACCTTCTTGCGTTGCTTTTACTCGTGCAGATTGTCTCATTGGTGATGCTGCCAAGAATCAACTGCCAATGAATTCTAACAACACTATTTTTGGTCAGTTTTTTTCTTTCATATATTGACAGGAATATATTTTACTTAAGTTCAACGAGTTACAGTCACAATATACAAAAACGAACGTAGGAATTAGTGACTGTATGATTCATGGATGTAGTACTTCTTGCACTTTGGATCCACTGTTCGTGAAGAAGTTTAGCCTTTTTATACTTAGCCTAAAGGCCCCTTAAATAAGGGTGGTGCAGTGTGACCAGAACGGTTGTAGAGTTTATAAATGGGATTTAAGAGGCGACGCCTGTGTGTTTTCGAGTAGAATCTCGATCTAAAATAAATGTTTACCCAAAGTAGGTTCTCTTATATGCAATTTGACCCGTAATATGTGTATCCTAAGGCTAAACGGAGTACCGATTTGGCTTTGGTTTGAGTTCTGACGTGGCTCATAGCCACGCGCGAGTGACATGGTTAAAAGCCACACGCGAGTGGCCGGTTACTCATGTTTCAAAGAAACTCGCGCGCGAGTTTGAGAAAAAAAGTGAATGGTGGCTTTGACACTGGTTTGGTTTGAGTCTGTATATAAGTAGGACTCGCCACTATATTACCGCATTATATAAAAGAAAATATTTTAAATACTTTTTTTTTCCTTATAAATACTCACCAAGGGTGAGGTTATTTTCAGAACCAAATAAATGTACAGAACTGCGAGAACCACATTTTTACTCTTAAAATGCACATGTATATTCATCGGGTTAGTTCATTATGTAGAAATACATAAATTTTCATTATCGTAGGTCATTAGGAACATGCAGTGGCGGAGCCACGAAATTAAGTCGCGGGGGGCAAAAAAAAAATTAGCGATACCACATTACATAAAAAAAACTTAACAAAAAATGTCAACACCTTGGGTAAGAACTGGAGCAAAACACTACCAAGAAAACATAACTTAAAAGTATTACACGAAGGTTTCGTATTGTATTTTTGGGCTTTGCAATGGGCCATTATCTTTTTGTAAATGGATTTTTAACAATATGTAAATCGTTTGATTTTTTTTATTAGAAATAGAAAGATAAATTTACTACAGTATTACTCACATATTTCGATATCAGTCAAGATCTTAACACAGTATTAAAATATAAAGTCAACTTCATCTTCAACATCTCACTAAACCACTTCGTATTACCAGATGAGTTCTTTTTTTTTTCTTTTTCTCTAACTGCGTTGAGGACATTTTCAATTTTTAGTTGAGGGCATCACAATTAAACTTCCAAAATTAACAGTAAGGTATGTGATTATTGAAGAAATCGTTGGGGGCAATTGCCCCCACTATGTTAAACATGGCTCCGCCCCTGGGAACATGTATCATAGGACTATGCACATGTATTTGTTTTGTATATATTATAACTATCTTTTCTAGGATAATATGAAAACACATGTGTACTCTTGATATCGCTCATCGTACTCGGACTATAAGCAATAAAATAATCATTAAATGTTCATTTAAACATAATAATGAAAATACATATGCATTGTTAATTTTATAAAGGTGGTTGTCGCAGTTCTGTACATTTATTTGGTTCTGAAAATAACCTTACACTACTCATCAAATCATCATTTTAAAAATAACTTTTACAATCTTTACCATTTTTATAAACACTTTACGATGAAGGAGTATACATTTATGGTCCCCGAAACTATCATGAATAACCCGATGATGCATATTCTTAATAGAGAGATGCAATTTTTTCGTAATAGACAACAAGCAAACCAAACGAGAAGAAAGCCGTAAATCGATATCGTTATGGTGCTCATGATCGTTTAACCGTTTACGTTTTACGGTCAAAACCCGGTGTACAATGCTAGAGTTTTTCGAAAGACGTTCCGAATGGCTCGTCCACTTTAATTGTAATGTTTTTTATTTTCGAAGTCTATGTATAGGTTTTAAATTATGAATACAAACTTTTAATTTAGGTAACGTTTTTTTTTTGTTTCGGCCATTTACGTTTACCTTTTATTTAAATTTTTAGTTTTTAATAATAAAAGTAAAAAATTTGAGAAGCGTTAGTTTTTGTGTTTACTATGGTTAAAGTTTTAGTTGAATGTGAGTTACTGAGAAGAAAAAAAATTGATGTGACGATAAAGTGAACGTGAAAAACAACCCTCACTCTCTTTAACCTAATAAGTTACCTCACTCCCTTTGGCTAATAAGTTACTGCTTCTAGTGCATGATTTTTACGCAGTTGCTTTTATATTGACAGGAATATATTTTAATATAGGTCGTATGGTTAAAAAAAGAATTTCTACATAATTTTTCCTAATTAACTGTTGAAAATATAACATTTCTATATTTGTATTAAACGAAATATTGAAATAAGAAATAAGTGTATTAGTTATTAGATTACGGGGGTTTGATCATTGATGAGTCAACGTATCGAATTACTGGCTCACATGTTTTATTATCGGGTCAAACCGGTCGAGTCATCGAGTCACATGTTTGACAACCTGGTCATTCGGTCGAGTCATCGGGTCACGGGTTTGACCACTGAATAAATGGGTCATGTGTTAGACCATCGGGTCAACCCGATCGAATCATCAAGTTACCAATTTAACCACGAGATTATTTACTATATCGTTAACCGCTGTGGGCGAATACATGTAGTCTAGCATATTAGCCTTTGTATATGACACATGTCTAAGTCATGTTATATGGCATATGTTTTCAGATATTAAGAGGTTGATTGGCAGGAGTTTTAACGATTCCAATGTGCAAAAAGACATGAGGTTGTGGCCTTTTAAGGTGATACAAGGGCATTCCGACGTACCAAAGGTTGTTGTCACCTACAAAGGTCGAGAAATGGAGCTTACGGCCGAAGAAATTTCATCCATGATTCTTGGCAAGATGAAAGAGACTGCGGAGGCATACCTTGGAGAAACTGTTAAAGATGTCGTCATAACAGTTCCTGCTTATTTTAATAATTCCCAGCGTAAAGCTACAACGGATGCAGGCAATATTGCTGGCTTAAATGTCCTTCGCGTGATCAACGAGCCTACTGCAGCTGCAATAACTTATGGTCTAGACAATAAGAAGTCTGGCAAGCTGAATGTTGTCGTCTTTGATTTGGGTGGTGGAACTTTTGATGTTTCTCTGATTACCTTTGAGGGAGGTGATCGTAACAAGTTTGACGTGATAGGTGTTTCTGGTGACACTCATTTAGGAGGTGAGGATTTTGATAAGCGCATGGTGGATCACTGTGTTAGAGTATTCAATAGGAGATATAACATGGAATTGACGGGGAACCAGAAAGCAATAGGGAGATTGAGGGTAGCCTGTGAGAGAGCAAAAAGAATTCTCTCATCCGCTACTGAGACTTCCATCGAATTGGATTGTTTGCATGATGGGATTGACTTTTCAACAAATTTTACTAGATCTAAATTTGAAGATCTCAACATGAACCTGTTTGATAGTTGCCTCAAGATTCTAGACAAGTGTTTAAGAGATGCAAGTATGGATAAATCACTTGTAGATGAGATTGTTCTGGTCGGTGGCTCAACTAGGATACCGAAGGTTCAGAGTATGTTGAAGGAATATTTTAATGGGAAAGAGCTTTGCAAGAGTGTAAACCCTGATGAGGCTGTTGCGTATGGTGCAGCTATTATGGCTACAAAGTTGAGTGGTAGTAGTAATAGTGTCTGTGACTTGGTGCTTGTGGACGTCACTCCTTTGTCACTTGGTATAGAATTATACGGATGTAGAGTATCTGTTGTGATCCCACGAAACACTCCTATACCTACGAAGAAATCCAAGTTTTATTATACAAATTATGACTACCAAACGGAGGTAACTCTGAAGGTGTATCAAGGTGAAGGAGCTAAATGTATAGATAACCATCTATTAGGCAAGTTTGTGATATCTGGATTTCCTCCTGCGCCCTTGGAGGATTCGAAATTCAAGACATCCTTTCACATTGATGGAAATGGTATCCTCACAGTCACGGCGAAGATCTTATCAACTGGTAAGACGGAAAAACTCACCATTACCAACGCAAATGAAAGACTGTCCATGTTACAGATTGAAAAGATGGTAAAAGATGCTGAAAAGTACAAATATGACCACGAAGAATTAAAGAACAAAGAGTATGCGTGCTTAAATTGCATGAAAAACACGGAACTGTACTACAACAAGAGGGCGAAGCTAAGGAGCTTATATTACAATGAAAATGAGAGCTTATACAACCCATTTGCAGCTGTAGAGACGAACTTCAGGGCGGATAATTCTAGAAGAAAAGGGGATGCATATAAAGCAGTGGGTGGCTCAAATTGCAATGAAAATAAGATCAAAGAATATATCAAGAAGAGTATGCAACCAAAGGTCTTGAAGGACAGGTTAAGCAACTGGTGTAAACGCTTAATTCATTGGGTTTGATGAGTAATCACATTTATATTTAGAGCTGATTTTGACGTGAACCAATTCATAATTCTTAGATTAGTGTTCATCTGCATATTTTACTTCTGATTCTTCACATATATAAATATTAGACGTACACTGTTAGTTTGTGGACGTAATTTAAATAGTCGTGTGTTAGGATCGAACTCGAGACTATGGATTGCACACAAACGTTTAGAGCTATTTTATTATTTAATTATGTTTTTATTAAACGTAGTTAAATAATTAACGAGTGTTAATAACCGTGAATAACGACCGTTAAGTATTTAATGGAAAATGACTAACGGGCATTAACTAGTAAAAGTGGAAACAAAATATTGTGTCCCAAAACTATTTTGGGAGCACAATAGGCCGCCCCTTTTGAGGGAACATTTATGTGTTTGTGGTGTAAGTTTTGGTTTTAAGACAAACAATATATTCTCTATATTTAGTTTTGTCTCCTAACCCTAGGCTTACATCCACTATAAATACAAATGATTTTTCATTGTTTTTTTTGCTCATTCAAGTGAAAGAAATCATACCTAAACCCTTGCTAGCCATGCTCGGCCGAATCCCTTCTCTAGGGCTGATTCGGTTTCGAGTTTTCCACTTCTACGACACGGTTCTGATCGTGTGACCTGGCTTGTCAAGTAGCTTGTTCGAGACGTGTGTACAGGAATATAGATTCAACCTTTGTTAGGTTGATCTTGGATTGGTGTTTTGCATTCTATTTATTGGAAGCATTGCAAGGTACATTCCCGTTTAATTTTATGTTCAATTAATTATATGCATGTTACGATTGTATGATCCGTAATCGCTTCCGCATGTGCTATGATGTTTATATGTTTTGTTTATCTAAATAAATGTTATGTTATATCTAACAAATCAACAGTGGCATCAAGAGCAGTTTTAACATTGCAATAATTATTGAACACCTAATGATCTTAATAATTGTATTGTTAAAACATGAGTTTTAGGGTTTACCATTTTTTTTATAAAAATCGGACCATAATGCTAGGATCACACGAATTTTTTTTGTTATTGCTAAATAAAGAAAAGATTATCTTGTAAACCCTATAATACATGTTAGATCTTTAGGTTTTAATTACTTGATTAACTTGTTAGTTCTTGTAATTAAATTAATCGGGTAACGATCCTAAAACAATATAATCTTTACTTGTTTTAAGTGATTATATGGATCTACAATATAATCTTTACTTGTTTTAAGTGATTATATGTCTACAATATAATCTTTACTTGTTTTAAGTGATTATATGGATCTATTAATAATCTTTACTTGTTTTAATTGATTATATGAATAGACAATAAAATCTTTACCTGTTTTAAGAGATTATGTGGATCCATGATAAACGTGCATATTTTCATGGATCAAACTTGCCATGTAGTAAATGTTACGAATATTTGACATATCTTCTTATTTTTTGAATGAGATCATAAAATCTTTAATTAGGGAAGACTTAATATCGTATTAAAAACCCTAGGTTTAAAAAGATTTTATTACCTAAATAAATGCATGTGGCTATGTGATTTATTTTTAGCGCATATATTTTTGTAAATTTTTGGTTACAAGTTATTTTTGTCTTAGATATTTTTGATATATGCCTATGTGTTTAACTAATTTGGTTTGAAATGTTGTAAACAATGGGTATAATTTCCAAAAAAAATAATATATTGATTTGACTAAAAAACTATATAAAAACAATTGATTTGTTAAGAAGTCTAAATGAGATCTATTATTGAATGTATCTAGTGCTTTAAATTATAATTAGTATCCTTATCCGCTAAAGTGTTCCATCTCGATATTTCATCTTGGCTGAGCGTGTTGGGTTTACGAATTAAAGTGCCCTCGCTCCCCAAATGATTATAGAATGACGTCTACAAATAATGGCTACTGAATACATAATTCTAGCACACTATAATTCTTTAATGTGGTCATTTAATCTTCAAGAAAATGAACTATAAAAGTTTTTTTATAAAACTTATGCTATGGAGTTGTATGCATGCTTCTCCATACATAATCTTTGATTTGACACATCAAATAATACCCACAATTTAAGTTGAATGTCATCTAATTGAGAACACTTGAAGTTGCAATTTTAGTCAAGTGAGAGCCTTGGATTAAGATTGTGATGGAAAGAAAACTATTCATATGAGTGAGATCTCGATTGAAAGTTTTAAGTTCATCAGATTAGAAGATTTAATTGAGTTAGTTAGTGAGATCTAAAAACTCAAGACATTAGAAAGGGACTAAACATGTTTACAAGCAATGTTTTAACTTGCAATGTAAGTCCTTTAAATATACTAGAATTGCAAAAGAGTTTGTCAATTAAATTGTTCGACAAGTTGCCATGTTGAATACATTTATTACTAGCAGATCAACTGATGTAGTAAATTTATGTCACAATGGGTACTAGTTATTCAAGGAAAATACTATGGTTAACTTGTTAACTTGGGTAATTTTATTTTCTTGAAAGTATTTATTATCGAAAATACTAAGATGGAATTTTGTACATTCTTTTAAATGTATTAATGCAACATTAAACCATAAACATGGTTTATTCAAATAATTGTAAATTGATCTACAACCGTAAATGTGTAAGGATAGAGTCAATCTTTACAATAAATGATAAACCTCATTTCTTTTCCAAGGAAGAAGAATTCAAATCAATCCTAGTCGTTTTCCATGGTTGAAGAAGGAATAATAGGAATATTAGAAAATTCGAATTCTAAATGCATAACTCATAGCAAACTTTAATAGTTAAGAAATTTGCATTTTTTGAGTTATTAAATTAGAGATAAGACTTTTTACCGCAAAATGGTAAAAGACAAACTAGCAATCTTTGTCTAGTAGTTGTGATTTAACCATAGATAAGCGTCACATACCATTATGGGATGGTAGACCTATTAAGGAATAAATTGCATGCCAAAATTTCTTTTCAAGTTTAAAAGCATTTGATGGATAAGTCATCATTTACGAAGTAGTATACACTCTTTAACACTATAGTAATTGTTACGAAGGTGTTGTTCAAAAGTGAGAAAGTAAACAACACATAAATATATCTCACATGATTTGAAACCCTTACAGTTGTCAAATTCAGTGAGAGTATTATGTTGTTATACAATTTTAGACTATTATAACGTTCTCTGATTTTATGGGAGTTACAAGTTTATTCGCTTGGCAATTACCCATATGATCCCTAGAGTGTATCTAGAATTAATTTCAAATGTTTTACTCTTATGTTTCCAAGGATAGTCATAAACTGATTCTTGATAATTAAGTGGTTCTGCATCTACTCGAAATGATAAATATATAATGACACAATCATATTTATAACAGACAAACGTTAGACGTGATGTTTATCTACTATATGAGATCGTTCTATGCACAAGTGGGAGAATTATACATTGTGTGCAAGAAACAACTCATAAAGATATGATGATTCTCTTAACTTCAAAGTAAGAGACAAACAATCTGATATATATATTAGATGAAAGTTAGAACTTGTGTCATTGTGATAATAAAGATTATGATAACGTATACATATCATTCAAATTAAGAAACACTTATAGTTTGGATTTAGTCATGTGAGAGCTTACTAAATTGCAATCACAAGGGTAAAATATCCACCTGTCGTGAGATCGAGCGTGGATTATTTTGCAGTTTCTTAAGTTGTATAATTCCCTTGAATGATATTAAATACATAAAGTAATCTTATACTACTAAGAGAAATATTTATGTAGCATCGGAATTACATAAATAGACTAGTAGTTAATTAACTTGAAATGAAACCTTGAAGTTATTATGATATAAAGCATGCAAAATGGTTTGGAAACCATTATACCATTAACTTGTATTACTTGGTAAATAGGAAAACCTAAAGATATATATTTATCTTAAATATTGTCAGATTGATCTACAATATTAATCCTAATAAAAACTTCAAATGTATTTTGAAAGTTTAAAGTTAGGTAAATTGAACTTTCAATATATTGGTTGATTCGAGATAAATATATCTTCTTTCTTCCAATAGTTTTCAAGGTTAGAAAGTTGAGTAGGACTCGGATTAAGAAGATTAATTAAGATATCATTATATATGGAATGTGATGATTCACATTATATCTTAAATAGAAATTCAGAATTTGATTGAACTACTTAAGAAGAGGGTTATTAACAAACTAAATGAATTGTCGTTGTACTTGTAGTATCCCAAAAGATAACTTTGAAATGTTGATTTATTTTTTGCTAAGTATTTACAGGTTAACTTTTAATTACTAAAAGCAAGTGGGAGTTTTGATCTTGGAAAGATAAAATTACAAGTTACATGATCTTCTAAGATACACTAGTAATTATCATGAGGTAGACATGTAAATGCTACTACTCTTGATGAAGGAATTTTAGTCATAGATCCGCAAGGATATCTCAGATATGCTATTAATATGCTGAGAATTATGAGTTACATAATATAATTATGTTTTGTTACCAAATGAAGAATTGGGTAAAATTACTCATACTATGAATGACATAGATGCTTTCCAAATAAGATAATCAATCTTGATGATTTGGTTTATCTTGATAGTTTGACTAGAAAGTAAAGATGAGTTTCTACAAAGAGAAAGTAACCTTTGAGGTTTTAATCTTTGTCTTTGAAATCATATGGACAAAGTTGTACACATATTTAATGTATGTAATTTTGGCTAGATAATAAATCACACTTAAGCAATTAAATGTGATTGAATATTCTTTCCTAAAACACATTAAATATATAAAGATTATGATTGTCATACTATTTGACAATTGAATTTATATGAACTCTTTCTTGAATGACTACTTAAGCGAGGACGATAAGTAATCAAAAGAAGTTTATTAATTTAAATAAATCTTTGGAGTGTATAAGTGCAATTATCCATGAGTGGATAACTGTGTGCATCTAAGAGATTATTCTTATGTTTTAATTTGAAAATCAATGTTAAGATTTGAAATTGAAGTAAGGTAATTCCTAATTATTCCTGGAAGCTAGTGGGAGTATTATGATTATTTTCTTAAATTGTATATGATAAGAAAGTAAGTTTCATTCAAAATAAATGCCAATTTTGGTTTTAGCTTTGGGATGAAATTTCACTTTAAAGGTTTAGAAAATAAGATATACATAACCTTGAACATAAATGTTTGTTTGTGCGGTAAAAGAATCTAACACGACATGATATGCCATGAGGTAGACCCTAATATGGATATGTAGGACTTGAAGAAGTCTAAATCTGGTTCCTAGATTATATGTACTTCAAGTTCATGTTGTATTTAGTCATGCCTTAATTTCATGATGATTTGACTACATTAATATCTATTTGAAAGTTATTAAATAACTTGAGTAATGTATATTGTGAAAGAATATGTTTGGATATAGAATGACATCCTCAATCTTGGATAGGTTTCCACATTCTATAAATGAATAATTTGTCAATGGTTGTGCAAATTATCATAGCCAACAAACTTGGTAGTTTGGGTGGTGTCAAACATTACATAATATATATTCTAGTTTACAAACTATATCTTTGTTGAAAGTTATCAAACTTGAAAATATATAATTGAGGTAACACTCAATATTAATCATGGTATTCTTGAAGATAACGTATTGATTAAAGTTGTATTATACAATAAAGAATTAGAATACTTTAAACTTCAAAGGTATTTTGGAAGTTTTAAATTGGTGATCTGGGATGTCTCACAATTTATGAATATTATGTGGCAATATCAAATCTATTTGAATGCACATAAACAAGAACTTCAAATTATTGAATTCTTGAAATAAGTATTCTCAAATATTCCATAGGTCAAGTTAGTTGATTTAAGCTTTGCCAAACAAGTATGAAGGTCATTACTTAAAGGCATTATGCATCAACTAAACTTTCATGCATTGATCTATTTAGTATTTGGATAAGGGATGTTAAACGATTATTATAATGAATTAAATTACTAGGTAAGTTTGTTTTCATTTATAATATATTGTGTCCTGTATTTACATGTTTAATCCATGAATATTAATTTATTCTAAATTGTCCGTTGTCGATTAATAATATGGGAATATTATTAAATTAAGACAAATCTAAAGTTTGGTGGGAGTATGACTTGAAAGTATACTTGATGTGATTATACACAAAATTTAGATGATTTTCGATGAATCGAGGTATAGGACTAATCCCAACTTATATGATATTACTTTATGGATCTTTGTCATTAAGTCTATCATAAATAGTTATCCTTCGACATGAGATACCAAGAACATTGTGGATCTAGTGCATTTTTGTGAATCAATCTAACGCTATTTCGTAACTGGTAGCTGTACGGATTTGATTTCAAAAGTGTTGCAAAATTCATGATTTTCGCTTGTAGTCAATATGGGATTTGTTTCCTTCAATATTTTGTTGGAGTATTAATACAGCTGGGGCCCTCGTGGGATTAATTAAAGATGTATGTGTGGCCGCACCCAAATTGATATTTGGTAATCTTTATTAATCAATGAACGAAAAGCAATTGTTAATTAAGGAATGACTGAGATCCATATCCATATTAACGTGTATTAATAAACGAAAGGATAATAATAATGATGTTTAATCATTAAAAGGTTTTTCCAAGAGACCTTACTCAGATCGTACTAGAGGCATCGACGTGTAGCTAGACGCTAATCGATGTGATCACGATATTTGAAGTAGTCCATGTGGGAGCTGTTAGTTTGTGGACGTAATTTAAATAGTCGTGTGTTAGGATCGAACTCGAGACTATGGGATTGCACACAAACGTTTAGAGCTATTTTATTATTTAATTATGTTTTTATTAAACGTAGTTAAATAGTTAACGAGTGTTAATAACCGTGAATAACGACCGTTAAGTATTTAATGGAAAATGACTAACGAACATTAACTAGTAAAAGTGAAAACAAAATATTGTGTCCCAAAACTATTTTGGGAGCACAATAGGCCGCCCCTTTTGAGGGAACATTTATGTGTTTGTGGTGTAAGTTTTGGTTTTAATACAAACAATATATTCTCTATATTTAGTTTTTTCTCCTAACCCTAGGCTTACATCCACTATAAATACAAAGGGTTTTTCATTGTTTTATTTGCTCATTCAAGTGAAAGAAATCATACCCAAACCCTTGCTAGCCATGCTCGGCTGAATCCATTCTCTAGGGCTGATTCGGTTTTGAGTTTTCCACTTCTACGACATGGTTCTAATCGTGTGACCTTGCTTGTCAAGTAGCTTGTTCGAGACGTGTGTACAGGAACATAGATTCAACCTTTGTTAGGTTGATCTTGGATTGGTGTTTTGCATTCTATTTATTGGAAGCATTTCAAGGTACATTCCCGTTTAATTTTATGTTCAATTAATTATATGCATGTTATGATTATATGATCCGTAATCGCTTCCGCATATGCTATGATGTTTATATGTTTTGTTTATCAAAATAAATGTTATGTTAGATCTAACAAATCAACATACACTTGGATATTAGACTGAGGGATCGATCTCTTATGGTAATTAACTCCAAATAGTTTTTAATCTGCTTGGTTCATGCATTTTTTTAACGGAGATCATATGAAAGAACTAGCAAGATGCTAGACAAACTAATTACAAGATAGAAGAAAGGGTACTACATGGATCGCTTATTTTGGTTCATGCATGATTATTTATATCTATACTACTTTTTTATACTCATATAAAAACACATTTAATCAAAACTTAAAAGAATTTAAAAACGAGTAATGTTGATATTCTTACTTATAAAAGTCAAAATAGTCTATTAAATATATAAATTATGTGTTACTCATTTTTTTCACTTTCACTTGCTCCACAACTTTATATTGCACACAAATTATAGTCATTGCACCATCGTCATGCAATCTCTATTACAATAATAGAATTGTTAGAAATCAAGGTTAAGAAATTAGTCCTAGCCAAGTTGAAACATTATCGTTGTAGATGTAATAATTATATCTTCTTAGAATCTAAAATCCGTCTTACAACATTGACGAAGCCAGGATTTAACATGCGAGTGAGCCAAATATCAATTTTGCAATTAAATAAACTCACGATGTCACTACATTTTATTCTAACTTTCTATTTTGGACGCATGGGCCGCAGGGGGTCAAAGACAACTATGAATATTTGTGTTATAGTGTTAATTTTGTTAAAAAATATCGATTTTTCTTAAATGCACTCTATCTCTGAAATTGTATGTGTATTGTTGTTCAGTATTTCCAAGTGCATCTAGTAACTTTACGAATTCAATATTTAACCAAGTAAAAAGAAAACAACAATAAGCTAATAATAAGAAAATCAACATCACTCCTTTATCTTCAAACAAATTAGTTCACCAACAAACTAAATTTTCAAAGATAAAGTATAAATTCTGAAAAAATAAAAATAAAAAACACTTTCAAACTTGAATAAATGAAAGATATATGAGACAATGAGTTATAAGTTTATAACAGTGATACCTTTATGACTCTATCAGATTTGTAATATACCTTATTTTTGTAAAATTTTAGGTGGGCAAACTTATCTTTAGTGGAGCAAATTTTCTTTTAACACTTGAGAACCATTAGGCACTCGGAGTTAAGATCTATTTATACTCTTAAAATAGGATATACCTAATCAATCAATCATAGTAACTCATTTTTTTTAAAAACCAATTCCCACCACTTTTTAAAAAATTAAATATCTCACAAACGGTAAATCGTTAAAAGAAAAAAAATACACCATTGCAACAAGAATTAAATCATCTTTCTATCGAGGGGCACATGTATATACTTTCGAAGAATTTTTTTCGACTTTTTCTTAAGTCACGTCTAAGAGAACCATATATGATTCGTGAACGAATCATATATGATTTTCAGAAATCATATATGATTCGTGATATGAATCATATATGATTTTCTCAGACGTGACTTAAGAAAAAAAATCGAAAAAAAGTTCGTCGAAAGTATATACATGTGCCCCTCGATAGATAGATGATTTAATTCTCGTCGTGATGGAATGTTTGTTTTACGTAACGATGAACAGTTTGTGAGATATTTAATTTTTAAAAATTGAGTTTTTTGTCACATGACAAAATGGGTGATTGTGATTGGTTGATTGAGTCTATGTTAAACTAAAAGTCTATGTTGAACTTTTCCCTAGGCACTCGTGGAAGTCTAGGGTGGCTTTTGGTCAACCCAAATTAACACATAACTCCGTCCCTTGTTTACAAGTCGTTATTTGCTAGTTGGTATTCTTAGTATCTAACTCCCTTATAAAATATTTTGATAGTTTATTAATAGAATACTTGAATTTTCAACATACAACATAAAGAAAACATGGTACAAGAAAAATAAGCTTACGTAACCAAAATAGAAACTTGAAACATAAAATTGTAAAATGGGAAATTAAATACTATATCAAAAATACCTCATCACTCCATTTTACAATAAATATAACATATATTACACGGAAAAGAAGCTTACATAGTAAGTAGGAATTTCAAACATTTAATAAATATAATTAATACAACTTAATATATAATTAAAACAATAATTACTTTAAAATACAAGTATATATTTACGTTGTACAACAATTAAAAACATATTTTTACAAAAAAAAAACGTGCATATTATGTCTACCTAATAAGACAGTGTATATAGTTTTAAGAATCAAACCGGGCAAACGGGTTCAACCGGTCGCCATCAATTCAGCTAGATAGTTACATAAAGATACCCAAGCCTCAAATTATCGATTTTTGTGATGTCATTGTAAGGAAAACATAAATATTTGCCAAAAACTATGTTACAAGGTACCCGCCGCCGCAACACGTGGGTACCATGCTAGTATTATTTAAGGGGCGTTTGGTTAAATTGGGGAGAATTGGAATGGGTAAGTGTAAGGAATAAAAAGGAATGCAATGAGCATTCCTTAGTATTATCATTACCATTATTGGTGCTTGGTTACTATAAGTTGCGGTGGTGATTGGAAATGGTGGCAACAACAGCTAGTGTGATAGTCAAGGTCGCGACGATGACGATGTTGTTAGGGAAATCAATTAATAGAAATTAGTGACGACTAGTGGTTGTTTAGGACGATAGCCATTACAAAAAACGATTATGGACTTGTGGTAGTCGGCAGAAGTGGCGATCGGAGGTGGAGGTGGTGGTAACAACGCTGATCAGTGGTTCTTGGGTGGTTATTGACGGTTGGTGGTTCGACAAGTGGTTGTGGTATATGGTACATGTAGCGACGGGATGTGGAGCTTTTGGTGGTGGTGGTGATCGGGTTGTGGTGGTGGTAGCGGTGGCGCCATCAATAGCCGTTAATGATGGTGATAGAGTGTGGTGGTCGTTGTTGGACAAATACACACTTGAATCCATGGTGGTATGGTAGCGGATGGTGGTGGTGGTGACGGAGGATATCGGTGGTGGCGTTGGGAGGGTGGTGGTAGAGACAATGGTGGTGGTTAGTGCGATATTCGAAGGGGAAGAAATTAATAATAATTAGTGGCGGTTGGTGGTGGTTGAGGACAACAGCCATTACAACAAACGATTACGGACTTGTGGTAGTCGGCAAAGGTGGCGATCTGAGGTAGAGGTGGTGGTAACGGCGATGATCAGTGGTTTTTAGGTGGTTATTGACGGTTGGTGGTTGTGATAAGCGGTTGTGGTAGATGGTATAGGTAGCAACAAAATGTGGAGGTTGTGGTAGTGGTGATGATCGGCAGTGTGGTGGTGGTTGCGGTGGCGCCATCTGTAGCCGTTAGCGATGGTGGTAGAGTGTGGTGGTCGATGGTAGACAAATACACACTTGAATCCAAGGTGAGGTGGTAGAGGCCAGTGGAAGTAGTGGTGGTGGTGGCGACGGAGAGTGGTGGTGGTGTTAGGAGGGTGGCGCTAGCAACAATAGTGGTGGTCAGTGATGATGGTGGTGGTAGGTAGACACAGACACATACCTAAATTTTACCTCGAATCCATTACCCTCAATTTACAGGAGATGGTTCATTACCCAGTAATGAGTAATGATTACTTAAATTTCTCCTAACCAAGCACTATTAATCATTCTCATTCATATTTCTTACCCCCTAAAACCCCTAACCAAGCATACCTTTAGTATTTGAATTCAATAAAAGTAGTTTGAATGTGTATTTATTAAGACCGCGTATTATGTATAAGGGGAAAAAGCTTTTTTAAAGTAGATTGGCCAATTCTGACAGTTTCTGTCGTGCAATTAGAGGTGGCAAAATAGGCGGAGCGGGCGAGAACCGGTGGGGGCAAAATGGGTGACGGGCTAAACGGATGCTAGTCTCAACAGGCGTCAGGCTAAACAGGTGCGACTAAATGGGTGTAGGCTAAAACGGGCAAAAAACATATAAAAACGTAAATAAAAAGATAATAATATTTGTTTAAAAGCCGTGAAAAAACATTAAGTATAAAATATCCGTCGAGTGACCAATTTGGTATTTTAAATACACCCATTAGAGTCCATCTAGTGTTTACATATGCCCATTGAGCCCATCAATAATAGTGGATAGGTAAAAAGTGAATCATACTTAAAAAAATGGTAAAATGCCCATAATTAACAAAATGGGTCAGATTTGCCACCTCTACTTGCAAGTATACGGACTGAATGTGTCATTTCTAAAAGATAGCTAGGTTGTTCGAGCTACTTATAGATTTCTCTCCCATTTGAATAGTTGTATTAATACCATTTTTATAATAGCTTTACACAATCAATAATCAATAGAAATCATTTCTACATTTTTATTTGTTTATGTGTGTGTATCTTGTGTGTTCTCATTGTGTGAAACACCATTTCACCATTATCTCTTGGGATGTCCGTAAGTAATAGATAGTATTTTATACGGCCGGGAGTACGTGGGCCTAATGGGTCACACACATAGATGTCGAGATAATCTTTTATTAAGTTATACAATATAATATAACTATATTTATTGTGTAAACTTAGTTTGATAAAAGTGTATACTTAACGGTAGTTAATTAATAAGTTAAAAGGTTTAACAAGGATTAATTAATAAGACGTAATACTTTAAGTTAATTAATGTAATTGCATATCAAGTATTATAAAAAGTCAAAAAGTCAAACCAAAAACACCAAGGGGTGTTTGGTCGGCCGAATTATAGTAAAAGGAAAGGATAAAAAGATTTTATTCTAGAAGGCTTAATTACTTGGAGACAAAGATAAGATATTTTTCATAATTAGCCCAAGACTCTTATGAGACCCCCAGAATTTGACATGGAACAACTAGGCAACGAGGGGGAACACGTCACGGTACAAGAAACAATGAATTATAGTTGACACAAAGCTGACGTAATAAAAACATGTACTTTACATCATAAAATAATCAGAGTTTTTAAACATAGGTCCCAGAGTTTTATAAGCGGAAAAATATATTATTTCATCTCGATTTAAAACATAAGGTTGCCCAAAAGATAGAATAAACTTCTGACAGTTTTTACTAAAGCCAATCTTTTAAAAGCATCACAAAAATCTCCAAGCTGCGATAATCTCCCGCGGGCTCCCATCCAAGCAAAGCTAAGTAATAATACATGAGATTAAACATGTAAAATTATCAACATAAAGTTGAGTGATATTCATAGGTTTAGCAGTAAAGGTGTGGAACACAAGCATTCATTTTTAAACACGTAGTAGGGGAAATGGTTATATACGTCAACCATAGTCCGATACTATAATTATTATTGCAGTTCAGTTCATGAACTGAATCTTAACTCAATGTAAGTTCCTCTAGGGAGTATTCAACCTAAATACTCAAGTATAAACAAATATTAGTGCGTCAAGGTAATCGAGACGGGGATAGTCAATCCCGATGGATCCACCCACAACATTCGCGCTTGGTAACATGATTAATTAACGGTTCATGATCAGGAGAGGAAACTCAAGGCTAGACTAAAAAGCAATAATAATATCGAGAGTCTGGAAAGCATACACGTTCTGGATAGCATACAAGTTCTGGATAGCATACAGTTTTTAAATGGTTGTGTTCCACCATGTATAATCTCACCCCGTGTTTAGAAACCATGTATAAGTAAAAATGGGCTATGATCTCACCTTAGCCACGAGGTAAGTCAATCACGGTACTCAGAAACTGAGTAGAAACAATGGTTGTGAGACTATCACCGACGATATGGATGCCCAGGAAACACGAAAACCGCAACCTATCAAAATAAGGCGCGCGTTAAGACTCGAACTCAAATATCGTTGCATACCAAATATAATAAGACTCAAATGTTTTAAAGTACTCATATTTCAAAACCATTGACACGAACCAAATGAATCCATATTAACTCATTTATCCAACACTACCTGTTTAAACACTTTCACTCATGAAATTGACCCGTCATAGGACGCCAAGTCAATGCAAGTCAAACTATCCCTTTAACTTACTCGGACCAGTAGCTAAGTCATTTATATAATGGCTAAGCACTTGAGTAAGTCACCATGTCCAATAGCGAATAATCAAACTCACGCAACACAAGCATTGAACTACGTGTCCAACATACAAATCGGCAAGTACACTCCGAATGTACACACTGATCTACCCTATCTAGACTTGTCCGTTTTAGACGAAATTTGGTGTCAAAGCCACTTATAACCTATAGAATACCCTGCCAAAATTTGAGCCAAAGTTTATACTTTAAAACCCATCAGCTCGACACGTTACTCGATCCTAAAATTTGGGACAGAATTGTATACTTGTTTTGTAAAACCATTTAGACCACTTTAAAAGTATTATTTTGACATTTCACCTTTTGAACACACTACTAGACTCATCATATAAGGTTTATGAACTTTAAAAATCAGAAGTATCCATAGTCTAACCAAGCCTAAAGCCCCCGAGAGTCGACCCAAAATCAGCCACAATTTCGGATTGTGCCGATTCGCGTCTCCTGGTACACGAATACTAAAACTAGCATAACTTTTGACTCGTAATGAGTTAGAAGCTCTATCTTATACCAAAACGAGCGTCTCAGAAAACTCTACAACAATTTCAAATAAGCTCAGCCTATATCAAATCTTAAACCCACGAAAAACAGCCTTTAATCCACTGATGTAATATACACTTTAGAAAATCATATCAAATCAATTTTTCCACCAATTCTAACCATTCCCATACATATAGAATCTCCTACTATCATACCCTTCAACCAAACACTCCTAAAACACTTGAAAGTCAAATTTTTATCACAATCAAAGATTAAAAATAAACATTTTATGATAAAAAAAACATAAAGATCATGCCATGATCATTACATACATGATGCTTAAAACATAATCCAACCATAGATCACAAAATTGTGAAAACCTTGATGCATGTGTGAAATTTTTGTATAGATGGAATCATCTTTGGATTTGGAACATGGGTTTATGTTTAGATTTTGATAAAACATGATAAACTTTGATGATCTAAGGTTGTTTTGGTTGGGGGAGGTCACGGCAAAGAAGGAACAAAAAAGGGAGAGAAGAAAATTTTGAGTGTGTGTTTTTAGGTTTAGAAAATGAAATGAAATGGTTAAATTTTAGTTTATATAGTATGGTTAGGGGGTAAATTGCAATTAGTGAATAGTTTTGGACTTAAAAGCAATTTAATAGTTGAAAGGGTATAAAATGACTATTAGTAAATATTGAAAATATTTACGGGGCTCAGGTTTCGTAAAAATACTTTTCAAAAGTTACAATGCGTCATAAATATGATTATATGGTTTTCCCGACACGACTTAATGCGTAATTAAAACGACATCATCAAAAATATTAATTATCGAAACTATCGATAATAAAATGTAAATATTTGGGCATCCGTCGTATCGCGATCACTAGGAATTCTCGTTGTACATTGATTTTGAGTAAACTCGTTGTAAAACGCACGCGGGTAATTTTAAATTAGAAATTTTGATTTAAACAAATATGGGAAAAATAAAATAAGAAATTCTATAATTCCAGATAATTTATTATTAATGATCAGTAAATACTTAAAAAGTATAATTTATTAAAATATCAAGATCTCATGATTTACATATAAGAATACAAGAAAACGTAATACGTTGGAATATACAAGAAACACGAATAAAAGAATAAAATAATGCTGAGAAAGTACGGGTTCTTACAGTCTTCCCCCCTAAAGGAACTCTGGTCCCTCAGAGTTTTCCTAGAAACAGTAGAAGATGCAAACTAGAGGAGGTACAAAGTGTAGAACAAATTCATTGCTTCCCAGTTAATTTCTGCACCACGACGAACCTTAACAATTTGAATTCACTATGCTTCAGTTTCTTAACTCTTTTTCGAATAACCTTTCAAACTTCGATTAGAATAATGACCTTTCAATACGAAGAATTATCAAGAGATAGAATGAACACAAGAATCGCTTAAAAGGACAAAGTGCGCTAAAATGAACCAAGATTGTTAATCAACAAGGAATCAAAATTCGTGCAACTGTAAAACACAACAGTCTTAAAACGTAACAATCTAGTTACAGCAGAAATAGAAGGGAGAAATGAATTGCATATGTACATTTAAAATGCAAGGTGTCATAAACAGTTGTCTAGTATCTTGGTATTACTTTAAAACTCAGTTTAAATATTTTCTTGATTAAAAGAAAATTTTACAAGGTGTAGTGATTTAAAATCAAACTATCTATATTTAGTGAGTAAGTTGTTGCTATATCTTATTCTTCATTAGGGTTTTTAAAGCAAAAGTAGAACAGTTCCAAAATAGTTATCTTGATCGGCTTAAGAACTTTTGGATGGCTGCATGAAGTTTCTGTTAGAAGCTCAAGTTTATCGTTACCATTAGAGAAAATCAGATTTTCCAAGTTATTTAAAATCATTGTTAGGAATTATAAATTAATTTAATAATTTTACTATATTGAAGGTAAAGTATGATAAAATCAATTACTTTAAAAGATACAGCCTGATATCCTTTGAAACACTAGGTAAATTTCTCAAAGAGGATATATATCTGGTATTTAATTTGAAACAGTTATTTTGGTAATTTAAAAATTTGATAAAATGTATAAAACGTTCTTAATAATTAATAATAATTTAGAAATCCCAGAAGGTGATTACGGTATCAAATGGTAAACATGTGACATATAAAGGTCAGCAATCTATATGCGAGCAATAACACAAGGGAATAAAACGAAAGTCGTATCAATTCTTAACAAATGTGATAGAATAGACGTGTCGATGATAAAAATAATAAGAAACAATGATTATAGGAAGTCATCATTTATTGAGTGTAGTTGGTGTCACCAACAACGGCTTATTAAGTTCTCGATGGTCAATACATGATCAAAAGAGAAAAGCCACACAACGAATTTTTGGATCAAAGAAAATTCTTGAGAATTCACTTGAGAGTAATTCTAATAAAATGAGCAACATTAGCAATGAGAGGCGAAGTCACACGTGGTTCACACGAATGAATTTCAAGAGGATAAAGTCTAACATACATCATGGCAAATACACGTAATCATCGTTCACTTCCGGTCATAAATCATTATTCGTGTCCAAAGACGTTTCGAAGGCAACCAAAATAGATAAAGAAGGTTGATCGATGTAGAGGCATAACAACGTTGAAACTTTCAAGTTTGATATCAATGGTAAGAATTTAGGCAAATGGTAACGAAAATTGTATCATGAGGATGATGACGTAACAAGTAAAGCAAAGATCGTTGAGTAAGGAAATTTATGCTTGAGGCCTGTACTTTGTTCAAGAAAAGATAAGGGTTCATATGTGTAAATCGCGAACTGTTAATACTCGTATAAAACGTAGAAGTTTTAAAAATTTACATTTATCTAACTTTTTAAGAAATATAATTAAAAAGTTGATTCTTGGTCAAATATTTAGGGTGACTACTATTCGGCCTCGCATGGCTCCTAAATTAAGCATAGGAGATCAGGCCATGCATAATTTAGGACTAGCAATGCGATGCTCAGCTTCGTCAAACCAGTACTACATATCATATGATTTAAAATATGCATATAATACCATTTGTAAAAGCAGGAATCAAAATTATTTATGAAACTCTTTACCTGTAACTAAATCGGCTAGATGTTTGAATCAACAATTTTATTGTCATAAGAATTATTTATAGTACCAAGGTAGAGCAATTTACGAAAATACTTTGTAAAATTAATATAAATTAATTTTATAAGATAACCTTCAAGTATTTAATAATGCCCAAATGTAACATTTTGTAAAATGTTTCGCAAACAATACCAGTTTGGGTTTATATGGTAACTTGTAAAATAGCGAGTGGGTTACATGAGGGTAATAGAGAGTAGTTCATCAGACAATAATGAAATGGTCACAAGGTGATAAAGTTTTAAGAGGTTTAGCAGGAATCGTCAGGAGACACGTGTCAAGATGATAATGAACGATATGAAAGTGAGATCTTCAAACCTCGGCCCAAATTAGCTGTACGATAGAAACAAAGAAAAACAATATAGAATGACAAATATGTCATATATAAAAGAAAAGATAAAGGAATCCATATGTTTTCACATCGTAATTTATTTGACATAGATATAATTTCAAGAAAACTAGATTATCAATTTTCAATTGATACAATTACTCCGAAAAGTTCTATTTTTAAACGTTTTCAAATGTAATCAGTGTTCTTAGTTGTAAAATATCATTAGTTAAAGTCTTACAAGCTCACACGAACTCAAAATGCTTCAAACCATATTTTTAACTTCTATCAGTTTTGACCTTTTTAGTCAACTTTGACTTTTGGGTTTGACTTTTGGGTTTGACTTTTGGGCTTGACCAGGCCCATTAACTCACTAAACGACATTTTTAAGACTCAAGTCTAAGGCAGTTTGATGTAAAACGACGTTTTGAACAACTTTCTAGTTTTACTCGAGACTTGAAACGGATCTGGAACGGACGAAAATGCCCTTGCATTAAATCTGTCAACAAAATGATATTTTTGGAATTATTCAGAAAATAACTTCTTAGATTTTACAATCTCAAATGAGCGTAACTTGCTCGATTTTAAAGTTTACTGGTAAAATATTATGTCCTACACGAACATCTCAACAAGTAGCAATATATATTTTTATATCTAAGTCATAAAAATATTTTCTCGAGACTGTTAAATTTCCTGTAAAGTTTCGGTACAAAGTACTTTTTTTCGACACATCTTGAAATTAAATCTAAATTTCATAATAACTCAGAAAGAGAATAAACTATAAAATTAATCCTGTAAAGAAACACAGTATAGAAATAATTCAAAAATACCAACGAAAATCTAAGAGATCAGAAACGACGCATTCGATTTCAAGATGCAATGCAGGAAGGTCTCTTGGTGGCGTGATTTTCCAAAATCACAAGACATACCGAGAAAGAAACGGAATATTAACAAGTCGTATTCCTGGGGCGAGGATGGTTAATGAAAAGAGAGGGTACAAGTTTATAGAAGTACAGTCGTGTTCCAAACAATCATCACATATTAGAAGATGAATTACAAGATGACGATGATGTTTTCAAGGTACAACGGACGTTCTAATTCGAAATCGAAACGTAGTATGGTCAATGAAGTGATAATTAATCGATATACAAGTGTCGCGTAAAAAGGTGACGTAAAGGTCAATCGAGGTTACGAAAACTCACGATATTCTTCAACACGGATTCAAGGAGTGCTTCGAGATGTGTGACTCACACGGTGTACTTTAGTCTTTCTGAGAGACACATTGAGCTATACAATGGTCTATAGACTATTTTTCAAGACATCTAATCACAAATGGTCGGAAGCAATTTGGATATCTAAACTGATATTTTAAAGGAGGTAAACAATGAAGGTAACATGTACGATAGTAAAAAGAAAATCAGAAGTTTCTTTGAAAGCAACACTTCTTAATCTCAAACAATGGTATCACGAGAGTATGCACAACATGTAACAGTGAGTCGAGAAAAACAGTCGGTTCAAAATGAACGAGTATATGAGGTTAGTCGTATCACGAATAAATGAAATAGCAATAGTACTCAGAAAAATGAGCATGAAAAGTCGGCAGCATACGTGCTCTGAATACAAGTAGGTAACGTCATAACAATGTAAAATCATTGTAACAAGATCAGTTCATAAGAACTAAATTTAAGAAATGCAGTAAGCCATATGTAATCAAGTAATATCCAATGATAATTCATGAAGCACAAAGGCTTTAAAAAGACATAGTAATTCTCGTCATTAAGGTGATGTAATATTTCAACATGAAATCAAGAGATGAAATACTACAACGATAATTAAAAGTAAATATTAAGTATTAGAGAGTTACCCGCGCAGATATCGAACAACCATGGCAGATTATGTGTTTGACACTTAAAACTTGAAAATTTTGAACTTTCGGTTATAGACTAAGTTTTGAAACGACTCAGTTCCCTATAACCACCGCTCTGATACCAATCCGTGAGACCCACAGAATCTGACATGGAACAACTAGGCAACGAGGGGGTAACACGTCACGGTACAAGAAACAATGAATTACAGTTGACACAAAGCTGACGTAATAAAAACATGTACATTACATTATAAAATAATCCGAGTTTTTAAATATAGGTCCCAGAGTTTTATAAGCGGAAAAATATATTATTTCATCTCGATTTAAAACATAAAGTTGCCCAAAAGATAGAATAAACTTCTGACAGTTTTTACTAAAGCCAATCTTTTAAAAGCATCACATAAATCTCTAAGCTGTGATAATCTCCTGTGGGCTCCCATCCAAGCATAGCTAAGTAATAATACCTGAGATTAAACATGTAAAATTGTCAACATAAAGTTAAGTGACAGTAAAGGTGTGGAACACAAGCATTCATTTGTAAACACGTAGTAGGGGAAATGGTTATATACGTCAACCATAGTCTGATAATATTATTATTATTGCAGTTCAGTTCATGAACCGAAGCTTAACTCAATGTAAGTTCCTCTAGGGAGTATTCAACCTAAATACTCAAGTATAAACAAATATTAGTGCGTCAAGGTAATCGGGACGGGGATAGTCAATCCCGATGGATCCACCCACAACATTCGCGCTTGGTAACATGATTAATTAACGGTTCATGATCAGGATAGGAAACTCAAGGCTAGACTAAAAAGCAATAATAATATCGAAAGTCTGGAAAGCATACACATCTGGATAGCATACAAGTTCGGGATAGCATACAATTTTTAAATGGTTGTGTTCCACCATGTAAAATCTTACCTTGTGTTTAGAAACCATGTATAAGTAAAAAGGGGCTGTGAACTCACCTTAGCCACGAGGTAAGTCAATCACGGTACTCAACAACAGAGTAGAAACAATGGTTGTGAGACTATCACCGACGATATGGATGCCCAGGAAACACGAAAACCGCAACCTATCAAAATAAGGCGCGCTTTAAGACTCGAACTCAAATATCGTTGCATACCAAGTATAATAAGACTCAAATGTTTTCAAAGTATTCATATTTCAAAACCATTGACACGAACCAAATGAATCCATATTAACTCATTTATCCAACACTACCCGTTTAAACACTTACACTCATGAAATTGACCCGTCATAAGACGCCAAGTCAATTTAAGTCAAACTATCCCTTTACCTTACTCGGACCAGTAGCTAATTCATTTATAGAATGACTAAGCACTTGAGTAAGTCACCATGTCCAATAGTGAATACTCAAACTCACGTAACACAAGCATTGAACTATGTGTCCAACATACAAATCAGCAAGTACACTCCGAATGTACACACTGATCTACCCTATAAACACTTGTCCGTTTTAGACGAAATTTGGTGCCAAAGCCACTTATAAACTATATAAGACCCTGCCAAAATTTGAGCCAAAGTTCATACTTTAAAACCCATCAGCTCGACACTTTACTCGATCCTAAAATTTGGGACAAAATTGTATACTTGTTTTGTAAAACCATTTAGACCACTTTAAAAGTATTATTTTGACATTTCACCTTTTGAACACACTACTAGACTCATCATATAAGGTTTATGAACTTTAAAAATCAGAAGTATCCATAGTCTAACCAAAGCCTAAAGTCCCCGAGAGTCAACCCAAAATCAGCCACAATTTCGGAGTGTGCCGATTTGCGTCTCCCGGTACACAAATACTAAAACTAGCATAACTTTTGACTCGTAATGGGTTAGAAGCTCTATCTTATACCAAAACGAGCTTCTCGGAAAACTATTCAACAATTTGAAATAATCTCAGCCTATAACAAATCTTAAACCCACGAAAAACAGCCTTTATCCCACTAATGTAATATACACTTTAGGAAATCTATCAAATCAATTTTCCCACCAATTCTAACCATTCCCATACCTATAGAATCACCCTACTATCATACCCATCAACTAAACACTCCTAAAACACTTGCAAGTCAAATTTTTATCACAATCAAAGATTAAAAATAAACCTTTTATGATAAAAACATAAAGATCAAGCCATTATCATTACATACATGATGCTTAAAATACAATCCAACCATAAATCACAAAATTATGAAAACCTAGATGCATGTGTGAATTTTTTGTATAGATGGAATCATCTTTGGATTTGGAACATGGGTTTATGTTTAGATTTTAATAAAACATGATAAACTTTGATGATCTAAGGTTGTTTTGGTTGACGGAGGTCACAGCAAAGAAGGAACAAAAAAGGGAGAGAAGAAAATTTTGAGTGTGTGTTTTTGGGTTTAGAAAATGAAATGAAATGGTTAAATTTTAGATTATATAATATCGTTAGGGGCTAAATTGCAATTAGTGAATAGTTTTGGACTTAAAAGCAATTTAATAGTTTAAAGGGTATAAAATGACTATTAGTAAATATTGAAAATATTTACGGGGCTCGGGTTTCATAAAAATACTTTTCAAAAGTTACAATGCATCATAAATATGATTATATGGTTTTCCGGACACGACTTAATACGTAATTAAAACGACATCATCGAAAATATTAATTATCAAAACAATCGATAATAAAATATAAAAGTTTGGGCATCCGTCGGTATCGCGATCACTAGAAATTCTCGTTGTACAGTGATTTTGAGTGAACTCGTTGTAAAACGCACGCGGGTGATTTTAAATCAAAAATTTTGATTTAAATAAATATGGGAAAAATAAAATAAGAAATTTTATTATTCCAGATAATTTATTATCAATGATCAGTAAATACTTAAAAAGTATAATTTATTAAAATATCAAGATCTCAGGATTTACATATAAGAATACAAGAAAACGTAATACGTTGGAACATACAAGAAACACGAATAAAAGAATAAAATAATGCTGAGAGAGTATGGGTTCTTACAACTCTAGTATATAAACAATGTGTTGGAAACTCACTTTATGTGACGACATTTAAGAATTCCCATTAGTTATCATAGTCACACACGTTTAGACTAGACTAGGTTCTTGTACAGTTAAGCGTATCGTGTGTGACTATATATACCCCTCCTTTGCTTCCAAGGAGGGGTGTTGCTTGTGTCACTTTCCTAGTTTAATACATTTTCTTATTTTCACACACACATTCAACCTCTCTTCTCTCTCTCTAAGCTAACAATGGCTTCCACCACCATTTACCACCATATTAGACCACCGGATCCGATTTAGCATTTCTACATTTGGCATCAGAGCCACGGTTCTATCCTTGGATCGTGTTCGTATATTCGATTTGGTGGTCTAATTTTTCATTGTGTCTCGTTATATCATTTTCTGTCCATTTTGTCACAAATTTTTTTGGTCACGTTTTCTTTTTTGTCCAACTGTCCAAACAGTCACATGTTTTGGGGTATCAATTTATTAGTTAATACTCTTTCTCGGTTTCATTATCATATCATGGTCAACTGTTATCTTGTTGTCTTTGATATTCAAAATTTGGTCAAAAGTGATTTCTGGCTTAATTTTTGATCTGGTAGTTTTTCTGGGTCTATCTTGATGTTTCTGATGATAAACTCACCCAGAAAATATTCAGTGTACCAGTCCCGGATTTTCAGGAACAAGGACCACTTTTGGATTTCAGCTACATGGGTACGATCGCATGGATTGCGATGGGTTGTTTTTTTTACACATTCCGATGGGTTCGACCTACCTGTTGCGATGGGACTCATTCCGATGAGTCACATTGCGATGGGTGGTCAGACCTGTCGCAATGGCATAAGTAAAACGTCATGCTGCCCAATTTCTCCCAACATTGCGATGGCTGGTAACCATTGCGATGGGTACCATCGCAATGGGTACCATCGCAATGGGTACCATCGTAATGGGTTCCATCGTAATGAGACTTCAAACTTCGATGAACTCTGTTTTATTTTTTACTGCGATGGCTTAAAGTCTTTGACTGCGATGGAATACTTTTTTTGACTTCGATGGGTTTTATTAAACATTCCGATGGACAGAACTTTAGACATTACGATGGAATGTTATAACCAGTGGACCAAAAATGTGACCAAACCATATCCATCGCAACCGAGTCAACTCGGTAATTACCGAGTTGACTCAGTTCACTCACTGAGTCGACCCAAAAATCAAATCCAATCCCATCCAACCTTTTATCACCTCAACACCACAACTAATCCTAATCCTTTCGTCTCCTAATCCCATCTAGACTCGAACCACAACATATAAAATAAAATAAAAATCTCAGATTATGTCTCGTGTGTCTTACAAAGACATAACACGATCTTCATAGATCCTTAGTCACGAAACCAATATCATCATAGATATGTGTTGGGTATATCCCATCTTTAATATACGAAATATCATGAGAGATTTATAACAATTATGTTATACTCAACTCATTTTTTTTCGATTAAAACAAGATTAAACTATTTACAAACCTACCCGAGACCAATTTCAATTGATCATGATGCATAATCGTCTTCCACCTTTCGTTGATATCATGATTCATCACAGAAACTTTGGTTGTTATACCTAGTTTAATCGATTGTGTTGGGTGGTTCGTAATTATGTTTGGGGATATAAGCATGAAGGATTAATAGAAGAGATGGATTTGTTTTGAGATGATGATTTTGGGGGGACGTAGGAAACGAGGTGTGAGGTTATTATTTGGAGAGATAATGTGGTGGGCGGATGTATCTAAGTGTGTGTTTAGGGTAAGGTATGAGAAAAATTAGGTGGTGAGTGTTATAACACTATCTATTTAACAAAAGTTCTTGGACCGGGTTTTGATGAGTGATGAATCGGTTATAATTTTTGGGCCATAGAACTCATTTATTCAAATCAATGGGCCATGACACACATTTCTTTAACACAATTTGGGCCTTGGACTCAAAATCTAGTACACATTGCAATGGGCCGTATATTTTTGCTATATACACACAAGTTTTTAACATCAAATTTGTTGTTGCATAAACTTTGTGTGTATTTAGTCATACTATGGTCATTATCGGGACGAGACAGAGTAACAAAATGTGACGTGACAAAATGACGTGAGAATTGTGACGAGAATTTATTTGAGACGAGGCTAAAGAAAAAATGGGCGATTTTTTAGTGACTACAGATTTTTTTTGGATCGGATATTAATTATTTGAAGACGGAGACGAATTTCTTCGAAGGCGTGTACTTATTTTATCCTTGAACAGATAACTTGCTCGTTCTTAATCTCAGAATGAAGACTTGTTTATCTGGTTTCCGGGTTCGGGGTGGATGGTTGATGACTCGGATAACTATCACTCAAAGGGGTTACTTTGTTGTACTCAGTGTCACGCGCATAGTCGACGTGGATAATTTCAAGAGGGGTTGTGCTTATAGACATCTTTAGTGATGCATTGGGTACTTAAAATTTTATCCACCGTTCTTCATTCAACAATAGTGCAAGCTTAAGTCACAAGATCGAAGGATTCTTATTTAGTTTCATGTTTGATGTATCTGGTTCATTCCATCAGTGGTCACTTCAAATTGCCTTCAAGTGGGTTGGTAAAGATGGCCATGGAGAGTTTATGAGAAGAGATTTTCAATCAACAGCTCATTCTCACCGAATATAATTAAGCTTATTTATTATTCTCTCGAGATTTTCAGGTTTATGTGCTTACGATTTATTGATGGTTCCGAGTTTCAAAACCATCAAGGGGGAAGAAGAAGACACATCGAACGCACAACGAGTACACGTGATGAACTTCATACCTTCTTTTAAAGACATTTCGGGATGACATTTGTCATAGCCGCAGAGAAAATCAGTGTTTTAACTCGTGGCGTTATCAATCTCTAAACGGTACACTACTGATTCGATGATTAATTGTTTGGTTGTCGCAATTATTCATCATCATTATCCTATATGCACTCCCGGGACTTAATTGACTCTGGTGCATCTCCGGAAGAAGATATGTGCATTTCCGGGACTTAATTGACTCTGGTGTTACGATGTCAACTTCATGAATGGGATAAAGTGTCTACTTCAGTATTTGAGCTTCATAATGGGGATTGATTTACTTTCTTCAACCATGTGGGGGAAGAAATGTCTTGATTCTTTCTGGTATGCATAACTTGAACTCTCAGGGGGAAGAAAAATTCAGAAGAATTATTCAAGCGTGAGAAGAGAAGTTGTTGATCTACTTGGTGTACCCCAAACTTTCAATCTCTCTTAGCAACATTATCATGTTATATGATGGGATTTGCTTGTTAGATTCCGTTGTGCGCTTAATCATTCTAAGCTTCATTGAAAGCTTTAAAGTTGCTTACGAGGATTGTCGATTTAGGGGGAAGCTATTTAAAAAGCTTCTACATCAAGTTTATGTGGCATGAATTAGGGGGAAGCTAATTCAGAAGCTTCTCCTTAACCAGAAGTGTATGGGTTACTTAGCTCGTGCCGTTACAGTATTTCTACTACAAGTTAAAGATGAGTCGTTTTGAAGTCAAAGGCCTCAGAAGACATCATCAGCATTGGACGCTTCATGAAAGCTCTTGTTCTTATCATTATGTACTTGTTAGGAAAAAATATTGTAAGGAATTCTACACGTCGCCCCATGGGGGAAGATTGTTGGAAACTCACTTTATGTGACGACATTTAAGAATTCCCATTAGTTATCATAGTCACACACGTTTAGACTAGACTAGGTTCTTGTATAGTTAAGCGTATCGTGTGTGACTATATATACCCCTCCTTTGCTTCCAAGGAGGGGTGTTGCTTGTGTCACTTTCCTAGTTTAATACATTTTCTTATTTTCACACACACATTCAACCTCTCTTCTCTCTCTCTAAGCTAACAATGGCTTCCACCACCATTTACCACCATATTAGACCACCGGATCCGATTTAGCATTTCTACACAATGAGATGTGATTCATTGTTTAATAACTTGAAAACAAAAAGTCTCTCTCCCTTGTTCTTTTTTAGTCGACGGCCAAAACTCCTCCAAGGGGTTTTAGGTTTTGACTTTTATTGAGTATAACTCAATTAAGATCTAGAAATCGAAGGTGGTTGATTGAAGTGTCGTGTGGACTATCTTAGAGAAGATCTATATTGATCTTTGTTTTATGGTGAATCAGATTTGGGTATGACGAATTAGTGTTTCGTTTGGTTTTGGTGATTTAGGGTTCTTGATCATCCGTTCTTGGACTAAAGGTATGTTTTCTTTATGTTTATGTTATATTATGTGCATAGATAATCGATCCTATATGATGTGTTTACTCTTGATGCGTGTATGTTAGATACATTAGGGTTGTTAAATTCCAACAGTGACATCACAAGCCAAATCTATGCCATGTAATTAAATAAAAAACGCCTAAAACCAATGCAAAAATGATTTTATTTCTTGAATAGTTGATTACGATTTAATTGAAGATCTTTAAATTGGTTAATTAGATGTTATTAGATTCATAATTTTCTGGAAAAGGTAAGTTTGCATGCTTTTTAGGTTATAGCAAAACGTTAATTACAACTATGTGTGCAATTTACATATTTTCTGATATGTTATGGATTTAAAAAAAAAAATTAAATCCATGAACCATGATTTTTAAATTGTTTGAATGCATGATTTAGATGCTTAACATGTTTAGTATTTGTATGTGATAAGAAAACACTAATTCGATTGGTGTATGCATGCCTAAAAGAGGGTTTTATAAAATTGTTTTAGGGCTGTGAGTCATGACACCAGAACAGAAAATATTTTTTATAAAATAATATGTATACCTCCAGACTCCGATTCCTAATTTGACACTAAAACTCGATTTTGCACATCTTTTTAGTTTTAGTCGAAAGTTGAAAAGATTGTCTTATGGTCGATTTTTGCGTTGCAAAACATAATCTGCCTAAAATCTTAAAATTGGATTTTATAGATTTTCTAAATTTAGTGCCCTAAGTAAGTTATTTTTGGAAAATATCTTGCTTATTTATAGTTTATATGTGATATATTAGTCTTGTGTGATTCTTGCTTTATTTGTTTTGATTTATAACTATAAACTGTTTATTCTGTATTAAATGCAAAATCTTTTCAAGAGTTAAAACGGACTAACTAGTGTAAATGAATATTTGGTCCTAGACTAAATATTTAATTGCTCTAGAATTATGATCAGATGGCATTTATACATGATCTCATCGTTCCTTTTGGACTTTAAATGTTAAAAATGTCATAAAAATACCATATTATATGATTGTGTTTTCCCAAGATAAAGTCCTTGAAGAATTGAAGATGTTCAAGAAAAGTCCTTCATCACTAAAGAAATGGCACTTTATACCCTTGTATATTCATAATTAAAAGTTTGGTCCCTAAAGTTTGTCAAAATTAGAAAAAGTTCCCTCAACTATGAAGAATTAGCAAGTTTAGTCCCTCAAAAATATGGATTTGTCAACAATGGTCCTCCTCAATGTCAAACATACAAAGAAGACCTTCAAAGTTTAAAAAATTTCAAGATTGGTCCTTCAAAAATCAAGAAATGGCAAAACAAGTCCTTATAAACCCTTTTGAATAAGTTTTGGCGCAAAAGTGTGAAAACAATAAGTTTCATAAAAAAGGGGATACGTTTTTAAGGCTAAAAAGACTTGTTATAAAAGTTTTGCAAAGAACAAGGACTAAAGTTTCCCGCTGAAACTTTCATATACCACAAACACGCGCCAAACTTTCCATCCAATGAATTTTGGATCAAACTTGTTACTATTCACCGTCCTTCACCCAGTTACCAACTCACTTAAAACAAGGGGTAAATCCTAATTACCCATACCCATGTGTGGTTCCCCTTCACACGAACCCATCCCACACTTAACCTCAACCATCCCATCACCATGGACCCCACTCCCAATTCCCTTTCAACCAATCAACACACGACTTAGCCTCCAAGTAATCCTATGTGGCAAAATCAACAACTCTCAGCTCATACTTAGTCCCAAAGGAAAAAACAAACGACCAAGATCATTTTGGACAACTCATCAACTCAAGACGCATCAAGGGCATTTCTGAGATTTAATAGTTAGGGTTTATGTATTTTTAGCTTTCTAGAATAGTCCATTATCTCTATAAAAGGAGACCTCGGCCTGTGAGAGTCCCTTTGTTCCATTTTTAGGCATTATAGTGTAATACCTTTAATATCAATATAAAGTTTGTGCATTTTGCGTTTTGCAATTGTAACTCCTTTTATATTGAATGAAGTTGGTGTTAGATGCTTGAATCTGGGTTCCATAATCATTTGAAAGTTGTTTTGGTGGTTTATGTTGGCTACGTTTGTTTTTGTTTAGGTTTTCAAAGGCTTTCAAAAGATTCTGAAAAGGTGTTTTGATCTAGGGTTCAAGGATTGATTGTTCAAGTACCTTGGAATCTAGGTGTTAGAATCCATTCATAGGCTGCCCAAGACCTTAGTTCTGGAGTGGTTTGCTTGGATTTTAGGTAGAAAGGTTTTTACAAAGGTTTGAGAAGTGGTTCGTTCCACTGCTTGTTTTATATACCCATGATTTCATTATTTCTTGTACTAACCCCTAACCAAAAGCCATAAGCACTTGCAAGCTTGTTAACACCAAGCTTGTGAAGCATTTTAAGCCTTTGGTGAGGTTGTTTGCTCACTTGTGTTGAAGATCCATTCATAGAAGGTCTAGGTTCAGCTGTTGAACAATCAACAAACCTTCTCCTTTGTTCAAGGACCTTGGTCTTGTTCTAGTTGTTGAACAAGGTCCAAGGAGCATTGCTGACCTTCCCTAGGAAGTAAAGGGAAGAAGGTTCACTCTCTTTTACTTTTCTCTTCTAAAATTTTTGGTTAAAATCCGCTAAATATAAGTTGTTATGTGATTTTGTGCTATTGTGTTTGTGTTGGTAGTTTTTTGGTTGAAACATGTTAGATGTCACCAAGTGGAACTATTTAGGTCATAAAATCAATAGGTTATTTGGAAAATTAAAAAGTTTCTTTGAAAAATTACTAAAACAAGTATGTTTGGGAAATTTTGGATCAGAAGGCCTTGTGGCCTTGTGCCCTTGGTTCTTAGGGTTGGTTTACTCTAAACAAGTCATTCGGAAGTTGCTTTGGTCATTGGTTAAGTTTCACAAGGTGTGGAAAAGGTTTTGCAAGTTTTTCATAACATCAGTTCTAAGTGTTCTTGATTTGGTCAAACACATCAGGAGCTGTCAAATCTTTTTTTGTTTGAATTAGAGGCTATAACTTGGTGTGCTTGTAGTCTTGGTTGGTGTACATCTCTACAATATTTGTTTGTGCAATTTGGTGGCTTATTGAGTGAGCTATGGCTTATTGAAAGTCTCTAAGGTGGTCAATTGCATCAGAAAAGTGACCACCCTTGTTTTGCCTTGCATTTGTTTATCTATTGCTTGCCCTGCTTATTTGTTGCTTGATACTTGTTATTTGGCTGTTTGTGTACTTGTTTTGATATCTGGTTTGCTTATTTGAAGGCTAATAAGCTCACTGGCTTCTTGGCTCATTTGTGCCAAAATCCATATCAAGTCTAACCAACTGGTAGGCTTTGATTCACAAGGTTTGAACTCAAACATATCAAGTCATTTGTTAGAGTTTGGATTGTTCTTGTCAGCGTTTGACTTTTGGTCAAACTTGGCCAAAGTGCTTATTGAATTTGAACTAGCTTATTATTACATGCAACGACTTGTATTTTATAATAGGTGTCACTTTTCTCAGCTTATTATCAAGTCTGGAAGGTTTCAGCTTATTTGGTTTAGGTTTTGCTAGAAAACCAACTTATTTGGCTTTTTTAGTGTGCTTATTTTCTTCAATAGCTTATTTCACTTGGCTTTTGGGACTTTTCTTGTTGATTATTCTTAGTTAATCTATTTGTGAGCTTTTGCAAAAAGAATCAGCTTTTGAAACCCTCTAGAACTTAAACCTGACTATTTTGTCTTTTAGTGGAAAAGTTCTTTTCAAGTTTCTGGCTTATTACTTGGTCTTTTTTTTAAATTTCTTTTAGCAAAAAGTTTTAGAATCTCATAAGAAGGTTGTATGTTTAAGCAGAGCTTATGGCATCAGCTTATTGCTTAATGGGCTTATTGGCCCAATAAGGATAAGCTTATTGACTGTTAAGCTGTGATAAGCATATTTTCAGCTTTTGGGCCTTTAATCTTTTGTGTTTTAAAGCAAATTTTGAGTAAGACTAGGCTTTTTTAGAGCTTTTTGGACACTTTTTGGTTTTGGGCTGAAAAGCCCAATACTTTTGGACTGTTTTTGGTTTAAGCCCATTTGGGGGCCCAATAGGGGTATTTTGGTAATTTCAAATTTATTTTCTGATTATTTAGGTTAAAATAAACTAGTTTGCAAGTTTTTTGAATTTTTTATAAATTTTTTATTTTAATATTAAATTTTAGTTTTAAATTATTTTTAATTGATTTAATAGGTTTTTTGGAAAAATACTTTTTAGTTTTATTACGTTATTTTTTAGGTTTACAAGTAGAAAAATTTTTGTTTGGCCTTTTTATTAATTTATTTGATTTTTAGAGCTTTAATTAGCATTAAAAAATAAAATATTAATTAATTAAAAGGTTTGAAAAGGTTTTGATCATTTGTAAACCTTAGTTGGATTTTTAAAAAATTTTGGTAATTTTTTGGGAATCTTTAGAGCAAGTTTTAATTTTGTCAATTTCTATGGTTTTACGTTTTTACGTCTTAGTGTAATTTTATCGTATTCGTCATTTCTGTTCTCCCCTTTTCTTTCTAAGTAATAGTAATCCAAAATCATACAAGTTTTTCACACACAATCAACCTCCTTGGGAAACGAACTTACAAAGGGTCATTAGCAATTGGTTTTCCTAAATCGATTCGCTTAATACTTAACGCTTAATTATACTTGCTTTGTTTTTCCTAAAACTTAGTGAAGTGTAAATTTACCACAACCATTTTGGCGCCGCTGCCGGGGTGGTGTGTTGTGATCAATTTGGACATTTTGTTCTTAATATATAGCCATAAATAGTATTTGTGTTAGTAGAACTCTATTAACACGTATTATCGGTTTTTTGTTTTCTTTGTGAATATTATTACTATATTGTATACGCATCACAATAAAATCACAATATCTCCAAAAGTGTGAAAGCACAACCTTAATTGGGATTTCATCACTCAATTATTGTATTCGAATCTCAAACCAAAAGAAAAAGGCAAAAATAGATAAATACTTTCTTTTAGCTCGATGTTGAAAAATACGAACTATAAGGTTAATAGATAGGCAACGTGCTATAAAACTTAAGTGCTTCGCGCCACCTCATTTCCCCGTTCACTTGTGAGTATTTGATTTTGAAAGCTAATCGAGGGTTTTTCCGCCCAAAGTATTATCTACGTACTATATATTTTTTCTTGGTTTCTTGTGATTAAACCCACTTGAACGATTTGGTGTTCCACCAACGTTCTAAAGTCATCGAAGGCGTTCACTCCACGTGATCATTTTCATTCTTGGAGGCTCCTTTAATCAAGAGATTGGTTCGAGGAGAGATTGGTAGATTTGAGTCTACGTAATACACACAAAATCCAAAAAATTAAAAACAATCAAAAACACAAAAAAATTTGAAAATTCACAAAAACCCAAAAGAATCTTCTTTGCTCACCTCCACGTTCTACGTTACGTTTATGCAAACCCGCTTCAAAGCAAAAAGTGCTCATAAACGTCATCAAAAGGAAGGAAACCAAGATCTTCCAATTGAAGAAGAACCTCCAATTGTCGAACCCGTTGTAGAACCAATAGTCACTATGGC
Organism: Glebionis coronaria; assembly: GCA_025667525.1. NCBI lineage: Eukaryota > Viridiplantae > Streptophyta > Magnoliopsida > Asterales > Asteraceae > Glebionis > Glebionis coronaria. Next base: position 128,665,935 of record CM046881.1, read on the forward strand.
TAATCGTACTATGATGGAGTTGCTTCAAGCAACTACCGAGGGTTTTGGAGAAGCTATTGTGATTCCCGCCATCCTTGCGGAGAATTTTGAGATCAAGACGGGTTTAATGTCGATGCTACAAGCCAACAAGTTTCACGGACATGAAAAGGATAACCCTCATTATCACATATCGAATTTCAATCGTCTCACGACAACAAGCAAGTTCAAGGATGTTCCACACGACTCCATTAAGATGATGTTGTTTCCATACTCTTTAGATGGACCCCCCAAGAATTTGGCTCGAGAAAGAACCTCCAAATTCTATTTTGACATGGGGTGATCTCGTGTCTAAATTTGTGAACCAATTTTTCCCACCATCTAAGACGACACATTTGAAAAATGAGATTTCAAGGTGTACGCAAAGACCTAACGAAAGTTTTTCTATGTCATGGGAACGATTTAAGGAAATGTTACATGAATGTCCTCACCATGATTTTTCCGAATTGCATCAAATTGATACGTTTTATAATGGGCTTAACGATCATGAACGAGATTATTTGAATGTCGCCGCGGGTGGTAATTTTTTGTGTAAAACGAAAAATGAAGCTTTAACGATCATCGAGAATAGATCTAAGGTTTATAACCCTCGTAACACACCGAGTGTTGCCACTATGGGTTCGTCGTCATCGTCTCGTAACATGAATGCCTTACGAAGCAAATGAGTTCCGCATCGGTTAAAGCGGTTGAAAAGAGTTGTATATCTTGTGGTGGAGCTCATGATTTTTCCGAGTGCATTACTGCCGGTGGTAACACTTCGAGTGCCTACGTAGCAACGGGAACTTACAACCAAAACGGTCAAGGTTCCCGCCAAAATCAAGCTCCACAAAATCAAATTGCTAATAACTATCCAAACAACAATCAAGGTGGTGGTTATCAAGGAAATCAACGTAACTATAACAAGGGTAATTACCAAAGTGGGAACAATGGGCAAGTGCAAAATCAAAACCAAAACCGTGATTTTCAAAATACTACTCAAGGTTTTCAAAATGCTCACACTAAAAATCTTCAAGGTGAATTTTTGGATTATGCCAAGGCAAATGATACTAAGTTTGATTACATGCAACGAGAAATGATTAGCTTAAGATCCGAGTTGAAAAACGAGTTAAAAATGAACTTTCTAATGAAGTGAAAACCCATGCTAATAAAATGGAAGGAAACGTTCAACGTCTTCAACAAAATCAACAAAAGATGGAACAAGGTCAACATGAGATTAAGCAAGAGTTGTTAAAAGCGGATAAAAGGCAATCAAATTTTGAACATAGAATGGCGTGTATGTTTGAAGCTATCAGGTGTAAACCGTCTTCCTCGGGTGGTCTTCCTAGTGATACCATTACAAACCGAAGGGAGAAATGAAGGTTATTACTACTCGTAGTGGTAAAACATTCAAAGAGCCAATATCTCGTCCAAGTACTTCTAAGGAAAAGGAAATCGAGAAAGAACCCGAGGTGATGGTCGAAAAGGAGCATATTACAAGCCCACGAAGTACCGCTCAAACCACACCTACGGTTGAACCAATACCAATTATGGAACCCGAGATTCCAAGGCTATTTCCTACGCCCAACCCACACCACCCTTACCTTACCCATCGAGACGAACCAAGGAAAAGTTACATGAACGTAATAAACCACAAATTGAGCTTTTTATTAAAATGTTTCAACAAGTGCACTTTAATGTGAGTTTAGCCGACGCGTTGTTGTACATGCCTTGTTTTGCTTCCAGTTTTAATGGTATGATGAACGATAAGGAAAAGCTTTCAAAGCTATCTAATTGTTCTTTGGTTTATCTTAACCGAATACCGGAAAAAGTTGGTGACCCCAGGAAGTTTCTCATTCCTTGTGATATTCAAGAAATGGAAGGATGCCTCGCCTTGGCCAATCTTGGCGCGAGCATTAATTTGATGCCTTTTTCCATGTGGAAATCGCTATCACTTCCGGCTCTTACTCCTTCCAAAATGTCTATCGAGATGGCCGATCATTCTACGATTCTCGCATGTGTCGTGGCCGAAGAATTTTTTGTGAAAGTGGGGAAGTTCTACTATCCCGTTGATTTTATCGTATTAGACATTCCTGCGGATCCTCAAGTTCCTCTAATTTTATGTCGTCCATTTTTAGATACCTCGAAATCGATCATTGATGGCATGCTAGAAAAATCACTTTGCGATTCAACAAGGAGGAACTTGTTATAAACGCTACTCAAAACTCTACACCTTCTCATGTTTATGCAATCGCTACCATCAACCACATTGACTTAGTCGATGTAGTTTGCGATGAGTTTACACAAGAAGTGTCAGGTTTTTCCGATAGTTCGTCTAGTGGTAATTCCACTATTATGGATCTGATTCTTGCTAATTCTACACCAAATCTCACTCCATTCCAAGGAGGTGATTTTAATTTAAATGAAATCGACAATGAAGATGAGGTGATTATTGGTAGGGATAATCTCATTCCACCATTTCTTCCGCCGATGGAAGTTATGAATGTTGAAAAAAATCGTCAATCGAGGATCCACCAATCCTTGAATTGAAAGATCTTCCACCTCACCTCGAATACGCATTCTTGGAAGGTGATGACAAGTTGCCGGTTATTATTGCGAAAGATCTTTCCAATGATGAAAAAAAAGCACTTCTGACAATCTTAAAAGCTCACAAAAGGGCAATTGCGTGGAAAATTTCTGACATTAAGGGTATCGACCCAAAATTTTGTACTCACAAGATTTTAATGGAGGAGGACTACAAACCCGCAATTCAATGTCAAAGAAGGGTAAACCCCAAATTTCACAATGTCATAAAAAAGAGGTCTTAAAACTTCTTGACGCGGGAATGATTTATCCTATATCTGATAGCCCATTGGTGAGCCCAATCCATTGTGTCCCTAAGAAGGGAGGAATGACCGTTGTGCCCAGTGAAAACAACGAGTTAATTCCTACTCGTGTTATGACCGGTTGGAGGGTGTGTATTGACTACCGAAAGTTAAATGACGCCACTCGTAAAGACCACTTTCCCTTGCCCTTCATGGATCAAATGTTGGAGCGACTCGCGGGAAATGAATTCTATTGCTTTTTATATGGTTTTTCCGGTTACTTTCAAATCCCAATCGACCCTCGTGATCAAGAGAAAACTACGTTTACGTGTCCATATGGAACGTTTGCTTATCGTAGAATTCTATTCGGACTTTGTGATGCACCGGGAACTTTTCAACGGTGTATGATGGCTATTTTTCAGGATATGATCAAGAAGTCGATGGAAGTCTTCATGGATGACTTTTCGGTGTTTGGTGATTCGTTCACGTCGTGTTTATCCAATCTTGAGAGAATGTTAAAACGTTGTGAAGAAACCAACCTTGTGCTTAATTGGGAAAAATGTCATTTTATGTGTAAACAAGGAATCGCCTTAGGGCACAAGTTCTCGAAAGCGGGGATTGAGGTACAAAAAGCTAAGATAGACGTCATCGTCAAATTACCTCATCCCAAAACCGTTAAGGGAGTTAGGATTTTCCTAGGCCACGCGGGCTTTTATCGTCGATTCATCAAAGACTTTTTGAAAATAACTCGACCTATGACACACCTTCTTGAGAAAGATGCTCCTTTCATCTTCAATGAGGATTGTGTTCGATCTTTTGAAACTCTTAAAAGGAAACTTACCGAAGCTCCCATTCTTTTTGCTCCTAATTGGGAATTACCCTTTGAAATCATGTGCGATGCAAGTGATTATGCAATTGGGGCCGTTTTAGGGCGACGTCATGAAAAACAATTTCGACCTATCCATTATGCTAGTAATATGATGGCCGAGGCCCAAATGAAATACACTACAACGGAAAAAGAACTACTTTCCGTGGTGTATGCTTTTGAGAAATTCCGACCTTATCTCCTCCTACAAGAATTTGATGTCACCATACTTGACAAAAACGGAGCCGAGAATCTTGCGGCCGATCATCTCTCTCGTTTGGTAGATCCTCACCAAAGTGTGAACGAGAACAAGGAAATAAACAAAACATTTACTCTCGAGACACTTGGTGTAGTGAATTCCAAGGAAGACTCATCTACCCCATTGTTTGCGGACATTGCAAATTACCATGAGGGAAACTTCATAATCAAGGGTATGACGACACAACAAAAGTGGAAATTCTTTCGTGACGTCAAGTTCTATTTTTGGGACGACCCTTATCTCTTTCGGGTTTGTGCGGATCAACTCGTTCGACGTTGTGTTTTTGGTACCGAAACTTCTAACATCCTTACATCTTGTCACGAGGGACCCACGGGTGGTCACCACGGTGCTAACTTCACAGCTAAGAAAGTGTTCGATGCCGGATTCTTTTGGCCTATGATCTATCGTGATGCACACGCACTTGTGAAGTCGTGCGATTCTTGCCATCGTCAAGGAAAATCCTCTCAAAAGGATGAAATGCCGCAAAATATAATTCAAGTGTGTGAGATTTTTGATGTTTGGGGCATTGACTTTATGGGACCGTTCCTATCGTCTCATGGTAACCAATATATCCTCGTCGTCGTCGACTACCTATCTAAGTGGGTGGAAGCTAAGGCTTTGCCTACGAATGATGCTCGTGTTGTAGTGAAGTTTTTGAAGCAACTATTCTCTCGGTTTGGAACCCCTCATGCTATTATAAGAGATCGTGGAACCCATTTTTGTAATGACCAATTCGAAAAGGTTCTAAAGAAATATGGAGTTAAACATCGTCTTTTTACGGCTTATCACCCCCAAACAAGTGGGCAAGTCGAGGTTTCAAACCGAGCTTTGAAGAGGATTTTGGAAAGGTCGACTGGAGAAAACCGTGCTTCATGGTCCGACAAACTCGATGACGCTTTATGGGCCTTTCGCACCACTTATAAGACACATATCTATTGTACTCCTTATAAGTTGGTGTATGGGAAAAATTGTCATTTGCCTATTGAATTGGAACACAAGGCATATTGGGCCCTAAAGCATGCAAACTTTGACTTAAAGACCGCGGGAGATCACCAGAAAATACAACTTAATGAATTGGATGAATTACATGATAATGCTTATGAAAATTCATTGATTTTTAAGGAATAGACTAAAAAGTTTCATGATTCAAAGATTAAAAACCGGGTTTTTAACGTTGGTGATCAAGTATTACTTTTTAATTCTCGTTTGAAGATATTTTCCAGAAAGTTGAAATCTCCTTGGTCGGGTCCGTTCACCATCACACAAGTTTTTCCTTATGGGACCATCGAGCTAGCTCAAAATGATGGTCCTAACTTCAAGGTGAATGGACATAGGCTTAAGCACTACTTCGGTGGGAAGTCCCTTCTTTGGACGACCTCGACCAAGTTACCTTCCCCAATGATAATTAGCATTGAGGGGATCGAGTCGATCTCATGACTCGGTAATAAAATACGAGGTGCTTCGCGGGAGAGTTCACATACTTATCCATGTACATATTATCGCTTTCTAATGTAGTTAATGTGAGGGGATTTGTGCCCTTCCAACTCGTTGTCTCGTTGTTGTTTGTGAATATGTTATCTAGATCATCATCATCACCACGGTTGAAGACTCTTGTGTTCGTTTATGTGAGCCTCGATTGTTTGCTTGAAGAAGTTTTTCACAAATCAATGACATATCCTTTATTGTTCTTGTTAGGACCTATGTAATAGATATTTGTAATAGATAAAGTAGGAGGTATGTAGTTTCTCCTTGTCCTAGTAGTAGTAGGAGCAACACGTGCTCCTGGTCTAGTATAAAGTCAAACATTATTATTCTTAGTAGTTTGTTAGGATATGCATGAGATATGTTAGGAAATGATATGCATATCAGGAGTTACACGTTTATGTTTAACTAGTTGCAAAGCCCGACCATGGACGGGCGCGCTTTATAATTTTAATTTTAAGAAACTATGTTCTAATTAACAAAAAAACAGATTTGTACGTATTTTAAATTAATAACGGATTATAAAATAATTTAACAGTACTACTCAGCCTGAGACGTAAAACCTTAGAACCTTTCTTTTATTAACCATTGATTTGATAGATTGACATAATTTAGTGACTCATATTATACTGGTTAAATTACATAATTAACAAAAAAATTTGTGTTAAGTGTAATGTAGTTACATAAAATGAAAAGAAACAAAAACATAATTAAAAAACTGAAATTCATTAAACATTAACTTAAACATCATACATTGGTGATTTAATTTAAAAATGCAAATGACCATTTAGGTGATTTTTCACCATTAAAAGCTAAATGTAAGTTATCATAATCCAACTCCTCTATATCATCTAAATTAAATATTTCTTCCTCCTCAGACTGATATAGATATTCTTCGTCCAGTGGACTACCAACTTTAGCGGCTTATAATTTTTATTTTAATAAATTATTTATCTATTAATGAAAGAACAAACATATTTTTATGTATATTTAATGGATTAAGATTATAAAACATAATAATAATAATGATACCTTAAGAGAAAATAAGCAAATATTAATAACATGATTACTAATCCGATAAAAGGAAATACATGGTAAGTCAAATTAAAATCAATTTATTTGCATATATAGTTTTAGATCAATTTAGATGTAAAGTTTCTATGCAAACAACGTTTAACGTAAAATTGGTATAATTAAAACCTATATCACAACATAGAACCTTAAAACCTCGCTTCGTATTCACAATTTATACAACGAAGTATTTTTCTCAATTTGGGAAAATCGTTCTACAAAGTTTTTACGTCCTATTACTAAATGCTTGTATAAACTAAGTTCTGTAATATTTTATACTAACATAAAAATTTTTGTTAGTGTTACATTATAAATTAAATTGTTGAATTTAGTGTATATTAAACTTCATATTATAAACTGATTAATTTGTATAACTATAAAGGTTAACTTTCATGTCAAAAAAATAAATTGTGTTAAATATAATATACTAAAAAAAACTTAAAAGAAACAAAAACATTTATGTAGAAAAAAAATTCCATTGATTAAAAATTACATAAAAGAACTTAAAGATAATACTTATCTGATAAGATTTGAAATTATTCATGGCCATTTAGGTGATTTATCACCAGCAAAAGCTAAATGTAAATTATCATAATCCAAATCTTCTATATCTTCAACTTCAAAGTCTTCTTCCTCCTCATAGTCATCATACTGATCTTCTTCTTCTAAGAGACAACCAAATTCTGCAATTTCTCTTTCCCTTAACTCAGCTTGACGACGTTCTATTTGGTCGTCTTCACGCTGTTTTCTTGCTGCTTCAACCCTCGCAGCCTCTTCATCCTCCTCCTTTGTCAGCCTTTTGTGCTCTTCATCTTCAAGGTGGTAGTACCACTCATCAGGATAATCATCCCAGACCCATTTTCCATCATCTTTAGTATTCTTCGTATTGTTAATATCTTGATTAAGATTATCAACAGCTTTCTTCGTGACATCATCATGTTGGTCTTCTTTTCTTTGTTTCCTAAAATAAAATTAATTATTAACAAAATCTTAATCTATATAAAACAATAGATTAGAAAATATTGTTTGATTAAAAAAATTATTATAAACTTACTTCTGTTCCAACTTGGTTGATGATTCAAGTCCGGCTTCAGTTGTAGATCTTTTGGATGAAGCTTTCATGTTTTTTTGGAAAAAGACTTGAAACACTATATTGATATAATAATAGAGAATGTGATTTCTAAATGGTTGAAATCATTCAATCTTATACACCCTCATAGGGCATATGAAAAGACACACGCTTTACAGATTTAATGCAGTAGCCATAAATGTAATAAAGTATGCATGCTTTCTTACGTTAACCAAGGTTAATGTAGTTTTCTAATGTAATAAAAGGTAATTAACATCATAGCATAATCTATAAAAATGAGTACATACCAACATGTCTGTTATTATGCTTGTTGAGATGAATAATAGATTTGGCTTCACTGTCTGCAGAACCTTTGATAGATACATTGTGGTCTGTTATTGGAACCACTTCAAGAAAGTTAGACATTGATAATTTGTATAATTAGCAGCAATGATAAACTGATTCGATGTTTTTGATAAGTTCATACCTTGTTTATATAGTTGTGACAAACTAATAACAACAACAATATATTTGATTATGAACATTAATGCATGAAATCAATTACAAAAGATATAGGCAATTATAAAATCAATTATACATTGTTATTTGAAGCAATTCATGTTTTATTGTTGGTAGTGTTTTAATTAAATTAAAACTTTCCGATTATACAAAATTTTAGTTTATATAAATAGATGTAAGTTTACAAAATGTTTCATGTACAGTCTATTATCTAATTAAATAGTTTACAAATATAACGCAACTTTAAATAAAAGTGATCACCTAACCAATGGATAAAGATTGTTTAAAAATAAAAAGAACTGTCAAATAAAAATGAAAATCGCGTTTTGAAATCGCCTTTCCCAAAAATCGCGTTTTGAAATCGCCTTTCCCAAAAATTACGTTTTTCAAACGCATTTTAATTATGTATTTTATTAACACTAAAAAAACAATTTATTATAAATCTGATTCCTCAATCTAAACATCATCACTATCTTCTGAATTAGTTGAATCATCACCGGTAATATAGTCATCAGCAGCACATGTGTCATCAATGAAACCGTCCAACGAATTTTCTCCATCATTTGTGTCTTCATGACATAAACTTTCAGAATTTTCTGTATCTATTCCATCTAACTCTTCATAATGATCATTTCTAGCATCATTAGTATTATCTTCAGTAGGCTTCATCATGATCAGTTGATTATCAAGAATACTGGTTTTAGATACTGTTATATCTTCATCTGAAGATATAATTTCACCATTGTGGTTAACAATTACATTATTGTTAACCAAGCATCCATTTTTTGTCAATCTTCCATGCTTTGTTTTGGAGGGATAGACCTCAATATCATCATCTGATATAAGTGGTATATCTTTTGATTGGTAATTTTTTTTCTTTCGCTTAAAAGTCAATGGACCAACTTCATCATCTGATATACATGCAAATGGTATAACATTTATTCTGCCAACACAATGGTTGAGATGACCATCATATTTTTGTTGTTCTTTGTTAACCTGCATAGTTAAAAGACAATGTTTGATATAAATTATTTCAAGTAACATAAAATGATATAAGAAGTGCAAAAGACATTGTTATGATTTTGTAACAAATATACATGATTTGGTGAATTTGTTTTTACCATTATGAAGGCATCAAAAATATGTCATTGTGTTTCTTTGTTATATAACAATGCATTTCTACACTTTTAGGAAATGATTATATATTCAATTAATGGGTTGTCAAAAAATCCTTTTAACAAAATGTATGATTTCCCTATTTTGAGCCTTGTGTGTTTGAATTTATAAGAGGACGTCCTCTTGTTCATAAGGCAATATCGGATTGCGGAATAGATGCTTCATAATATTTATGTTAAATAACCAACGTATACATGTGCCTTTTAATATACTTCAAATAATCTAAAAAACAGACAATGAAAGAATTAACTCTTACTTGCTTTGTTTGAAATTAGTTGACCTTTCCCGTGTTGTACTACTTGAACGTTTACATTTTGATAAGCTATCATGAATTTTAGTTAGCACAAAGATGCGCGTTAAAAAATAAGTATGAGTCAAATACAATGTTAGAAATATACCTTTCCTAAGCTATGCAAAAGGAAACCTTAACGGAGTATTGTCTACATTGTTAGAAACTAATATGCGTGAACGTGCCTCCGTGGTGTGTGTGGATACATTATTTTTTATGCGTAACAAATATTATGACAATAAAATCATTATACAGATTCTAACAACGACAAATACATAGTTTATTCTAATTAAAATTATAAACATTATAAGTAGGTTTATGTTGTATAGGTCTAAAATGTTAGACCTCTTCAAAATCTAATGCATGTGTAAATATTGAGAATTTATAAACTTTAAGAGGTTTATACAAAGTGAAAAAAGTTTATGAATTTAGGAACTTTACAAATTAATTATATTATTAAATCTTAGAACTTTTAAAGGTTCAAACCATTGTGAATGCTCTTATGGAATACAAAAAACAATGATAAACTTAAAAAGATATTCTAACTAAAAAATATTAGCATGTATTTGTTTGAAATAATTTTAAGGAATGTCAAATATCAGAAAAATAAATCCCTATGATTTAGCTAAGTTAGTTTTTTCAAATTTGATACTTTTTTTATGCAAAAAAAAATATTGTATTTTTAAAATTTGAAATAAAATTTAATAATAATAAATGAGATAACTTCATGAAGTATCCATAGTGATTGCATTGGAGAAGAGTGCTAATTAAATGTCTTACACTCTCCATAACCAAACAGTATCTCATTAAATTATCTAAAATATTCCATGGATCATCACAAATCAAACTAATCACTCTCTCTGCTATTAGCACTTGCTTATCAAAATCAAGGTACGTACTATCTTCGTATTGTTGATCATTATAGAATTAATGTCCATCCGATTGTTGATTGTTAAAACTATAAATTTTATCCACTTGATCAATTGTAGCAGTGATCAGTTTTATCCACATGAGGATTGCAAGGTATATATCTACTAAACATCAATTATTGAATTCAGCTTAAGTTTTTACTACTCTATAATAGTTAGGTAATCCTATAAGTTACTTTATGCTGATCCTATTAGAAACATTATGTATGTAAGTTAGATAATTCATATCCTATAAGTTTGTTTATGTTGATCATATAAGTTATCACTACTATATAATAGTTAGGTAAACCTATAAGTTAGTCTATGGTGATCCTATTAGAAAGATTATGTCTATAAGTTAGTTTATCGTAGTCCTAAAACTTTATTTATGTTGATAATATAAGTTATCACTACTATATAATAGCTAGGTAATCCTATAAGTTAGTTATTTGGTATCTTTGTATGTTATTAAGTTGAACTTGTGCTTAGAAGAAAGTTCTTTCAGAATATCCATCAATTGATTTAAAAACATAAATGTTAAACACAAATTGTTAAAATAAAGAAGTATGTAAACACAAATTGTTAAAACACGGGTTGTTATAAGTTAGTTTACATAAGTTGTTATAAGTTAGTTTATATCCATTGATTGATTCAAAAAGATAAAACTTAACACACATTGGCTAAACACATAAGCCAAATTATTCTGAGCAACAGCTCAATTGAAACAAACAAAGTGTTCAGCAAAAAGTAAAAAGTTCAAACAACAATGAAAACTTAAAAATATACTGAAAGTGGAAAAATGGGATGATGATGCTCATTCACTTTGGCTCTTCATCCTTTTCAACTTCTTTCTCAAGTTTCACAACAATAATTTCTTGCTGAACACTTGAATCATCATCCTCATTACCTTCGGCAATGTCTTCAAGCTTAACTTTCACCAAGTTATTCTGGCTTACAGCTTCCTCCACGACAGTTGTAGGCTTCTTAGAAGTCTGGTCAGCCTCATCATCTTCCGTGTCATATTCTGAATCGGAAAGACCAATCACAACTATACTGCTTTCAATAGTACGGGTACGTTTCTTTCCAGAACCACCACTTGATGAGCCATTGTCATCATTTGATGGTGATTCAAGTTGTAGCCTCCTTGTAAGGCTAAGATCAACAGACTTGGAAGATTTAATGGGGACAGAAGGAGTTGTAATCTCATCGTCAGTATCATGTAATGTAAAATGTATAAAAGATCATATATGTATAGTAAATAATCCAACAAAATTTATTATACAGGCTCTTTTTTAATAGTATTATACCTCATCGTCACAAAAATCTTGTTTCCAAAAGTTAATAATTTCCCTGTCTGTAGTGACTTTCTCACATTTGTAAACATGGGTCTTGTTATTGCAATTGAATTCTGAAAATTGGACCCTAAATAGAAATTGTTTCCCAATAATTTCATTAAGTTCATCAGGGAAATAGTTTTCATGATTGGGACCATGTTTTTCAGCCAATTCCCAAGCAGTTAACCCAGACATCTTGTGCATGTTGCCATCAAAAACACAAATCTGTGCACTGCCGGTATCATCGTGCACACGAATGATAACCTTGAAACTATTTACAAAAAAACAATGGGTATAAGTATGATTAATAAAGAATATGTGCATAAGAAATATAAATAATGAAATGCATAAACATACCGGTATGAAAATTGCTCCTTTCCCAAATGTTCACTGCACCACCAAAGCTTCTTTTTGGATTTGTTACCACGTCCAGTAGCAGGACTTTTAGAATCAACAGAAAATACCTTCCTGCTACAAACTTTGCATCCATGATAAGCCCACCCTTTTTCATACTGAAGGCTGTGAACTTTAGCGTATATGACACACTCGCCATCCTTTAATAAAAAATAAGAAATAGAAATGTTATTAAATGACCCACTGTGGGTTGTATATTATGAAGTTATCAGAAAAGTAATACCGGCTGAGTCTCTCTAATAGTTGAAATCATTTGTTTCTCAGCACCATTCATGAATTCTTCAGGTGTGATAACCTTGGTTTCATTAGCAACCAATTCAATTTTTTGTTGGTCTGGATTATAATCTTCCCTGGATTGGTACCTAACCAATGACAACAACATTCATTGTAATTGAAGAAGACGATCATATGGCAATTATATATTAAATAACTTGAAATTGTTGTTGCAATTCTACATAACATACCTTTCACGAAAAGCAATCAACTCTGGTACTTTTTTGTTAATCACCATATTTGTACCCCATAGACAGTTATGCACAGAAGGAAGATCTGTAACAAAAATAAATAGTTATAAAAAAACATATAAGAAAATATTTATTTGGTAATGGTAGTCACATATACTAACCATTGAAATATTTCACTTTTCCAAGTTGCAACATAACATCAATATGATCAAGTGACTCCAACTTGTCAACATATTCGTTCCAATTTTTCGCCCATTGGTCCCAAAAAGTAAGATTAATCCTTTCTCCTCTGTGTAAATTAAAAGCAAAATGAATATATTGTAAAAGTAATATCAGTTATAGGTATATCTCAAAATAAATAAATCAGTTAAAAAAACTTACTCATCGTCTTCAATGACAACAGTTCGCCTTATTTTGCTTGAACCTATTGAGTTCATAGAAATCAACTCACCAATTCCAACCACTGATCCAATAACATATGAAATACAAATAATTACTTGTTAACCACATATAAATAACTTGAAACTTGGCTAAGATGTATACAATAATTTAATAAAAATGCTAACTTCTTACCAACAGAATTATTTTCCGCATACTCTTCATCTGTTTCAACAATCCTGCTGAATGGTTCATCCCTGAATCCAGATAGATTGTCATCTATCTGTTCAATTCTAGTGATATTGGTATTCCGGTAAAAAGAAAGTTTCCACTCATGTGGCAGCAATGGCGTGTTACCACCATTCTCTGTGACACCAAAGTTAGAAATCTTGTAACATGTTCCTTCTTGCAGTAATGGATCAAATCTAAACATCCACTCTTTCTTTATATACGCCTGAATAAAAGTGAATAAAACAAATTATACAAAACATAATTATAAATTAGATTAAAGGATGAAATTATATTACATGGTCATCCTGTAAAACGAATTCCAAACTATATGGATTGTGTGACTCGTTCAGTCTATGTGCTTTCCATACAGATATGATCCTTCCTCTTATTGTCATGTTGGACAACATAGGACTGATATCCTTTATATCAGTTAAAGTTTCAGTAGGCTTCGTTGCTGAAACAAAACAACAAAAAGAGAGTACAATTTTTAACATAGGAGTGATACAAAAAGAAATGAATTCTAATAAAATAGTAAGACCTGATGATTGACCAGGTGTGTTGTTTTTTTGTGCAGATGCCTTGCTTTTTATCTGCCTGGTTTTGGGCGTCTTAAATTGAGTTTTTGGCTCCTCTTGGTATTGCATTTTAGATTTCGTCATTGGAACTGGTATGAGATGCTTAAGGCAATAAAAGAGATGGCCTGAGATTTGCTAATCCAATGGTTGATGCTATATAGAGTGTCACTTCCATGTTTCTTAACATGGAAGAAATCATGATATTATAAGAAACAATTACAAACATAATTTGGTAATTTATGAATGTGCTAACTATGAGTCGACATTAGGTTATATAGGGAAATTATTCATGGCAATATCATTCTTGTTACAATTTTGAATTTTGAATGCACTAGAATATTTTTTGGCGCCAAAAACATTCTAAAATTATATATTTGCATTTATATTCGGATTAAAAGCAAATTAATAATTTACATACTTAGTTCTAAAACTTTAACAACATTTGAAATTAGTCAAAACTATTTGTATAGGTTAAATAGTTGCCTAATTTACTAATCCATTTTTTTATTTAGTATGAATTTGGATAAAAATCATAGTATGGTTAATGGTCTTTAGTGCCTTTGTTTTAGAAAGTCCTAACACAAATATGGAATTGGCATAGTGGTAAAGCGCATGTGTTTCTAACTTTCAGACCTGATTTCGAATCTCACAGTGGACATATTTTTAAAAAGTCTTCCATGGACATGCTTAGGTGGCATACGCTGGGATGATGTGGCACATAAATTGTGCTGATGTGGCACAAAAAAGTGTGTTTGAATAGTAATTGTGCTAGGTGGATTAATGAGGTGGATTACTAAGCATGACGTGGAAAAAAATTATCCTCTTATATATAGAGTAAGATGTAGTATTAGGGTTTCCTTGTAGTATAAAAGGAACCTATTGGCAGAAGGGTTAGACACACCTTTCACCATTATTCATTTCATATTAATAGTAGAAATCCTTAATAAGGATCAAGTTATTTAGTTATTCTGTTTCTTCTTGTTCATAGTATTTGTATTATGCACTTATACTTTGTGTTACATTAAGAGTCTCTCTGTGAATAGAATTGTGATTACAGAAGTCGTTCACCATCCTTAACAGGCTGCAAGATCCACATCTAGTGGACCCAACAAGTGGTATCAGATCCTGGGAGGGTCTCTGCTCAAGAAGAATCATATTTTTTTACTAACATCATTGTCTAATCATGTCTGCTTCTAGTTCTACTGAAACAGGAGAAGCAAGCACCTCCAAAACACAACAAACACAGCAAATAGTGGCTACTATTTCCAATACTAATGAAAAATTCCCACTCTTGAAAAAGGAAGAGTATGATAGCTGGGCCATGAAGATGGAGTGCTGGATCACCAATACTGATCTAGACTTGTGGAAAATTATCTAGAATAGCAACAACAAGAAGAAGACTGGTAGAGACAAGAATGGTCAGATCATCATTCTAGATCCTAAATCTAATGAAGAAATCACTGTTGTTCATAAGGAAATCAAAGAAAAAACTATTTTGCTTCAGTCTCTTCCCGATGATCATATGGGTGATTTTTATCACTTGGATGATGCTAGGAAGATTTGGAATGGGATAAAGGCAAGATTTGGAGGGAATGAGGAATCCAAGAAGATGCACAGATCAATGCTGAAAGATGAATTTACATAATTCAAGATTTCTGAAACAGAAGGTCTTCATCAAGGCTATGACAGGTTTCAAAATATTCTTAGCCAATTGAATCAACTCCGGTCCAAACCTGAAAATGAAGACATCAATGTCAGGTTTCTTAGAGCCCTGCCTCATTTATGGAATAAGGTAGTCATCTCTCTAAAAGCAAAAGGAGGTCTTGAATATCTTTCTTTTAATGACTTGTTCAATAAACTCAAAACCTTGAGTCTCATGTGAGAGGATACTCAAGTGATTCCTACCCCACTCCTGCTAACTCTGCTTTTATGAGTTCCATGGGATCTAGTCCAATGTCTTATGCCAGTAGCCCAAGCTATACTTTGTCATCTCAACATACTTCTACTCCTGAATCAAAAGCCAAGACTAGTAGCATGGTAGAAACTATTCTTCACTCTTTTGTTGTTGATGTTGATCCACAACAACAGCTTGCTTTTGATGATTTCAAACAGGTTGATAACTTGACTTGGATGAAATGGATCTAAAGTGGCAGATGGCTATGCTCACTCTCTGGGTTCATAAGTTTGAAAAGAAAGCCGATAGAAAATTTAGCTACAACCCAAGAGAGCCAGCCAGGTTTGATAAAATGGAATGATCATCAGACTCCTACCTTGGAATCAGTTAAATCTTCTACTGATGTGTTTGCTATGATTGTTGGTCACATATCTGATACAGAGGAAGCAGAAGAATTTGCTCTTATGGGAATCTCTCCTCAGGTACAAAACTGCCCTCTTGGTTGTCATGATAAATATTCAGAGCTCTTGACTCAATACAATGAACTAGATGAACAAAATGATAAATATTTTTGAGATGTTCAAGCTTATAAGAGTTCTCTAAAATCTTTATAACAACAAAAGAAGTGGCTTCAAAATACTCAACGTGAGTATGAGGATAAGATTAGAGTGCTAAGCATTGATTTAGATAACACCACTAACATGCTTAAATATACTGAAAACTTAAAGAGTATTAAGGATAAGCAAGATATGCAAGAAAAATTGGATGTTACTCTTTTAAGATTTGAAAAATGGCAAAAAGTACCCAAGAATCTTTCAAATTTAATAGATAGTAGCATGTTTGGTAGAACTAAGAGAGGGTTAGGTTTTGATAAATATATTGATTTATAAGATGTTTTTTATTTATCTTTTTCAAGTATCTTTGATCCTGACAAAGAGGAGGAGGGAAAACCTAGTTACAATAGGTATAATAAACCAGTTGCAGCAATGCATGCTGTTCCTCCACCTCTTATAGGAACATTTATGCCCATATCCAGGCATACTGATTTGGATGGATCACAGATGCATGAGTCTCCCAAAAGCTCTACTAATACTAATAACTTTGTCTCTTGTACTTTCAATGACAAGGCCAGTGACTATGCATCTTGTGGTTCAAGTGAAGAGTCAAGACCTTCAAGTCCCAAGACAAATGACCCTGCTACTACTAGTGCTAGGATGAGTGATGAGAGAGTTGCTTCTGCTTCTACTTCCATTGTTTCTAGTTCTAGTTTGTTGAGTTCTAGGAATTTTGATTCTCCTAGAATTGTTTATAATAAGAATAGCAGTTTAAAACAATGTCATTTGAATAAAAGGTCTTTTAAAACATGCTTTGTTTGTGGTAGTAAATTTCACTTGATTAAGAATTGTGATTTTTATGATTAAAATCCTTCTGGTTATCAAGCTCATGCTACTCCTGGTCCACCAGGAGTTGCTCCTTTTGGCATGGGTTTTGCTTCATGAAGATTAAATCTCAGTGCCAAATCTTATCCTTCTACTAGAAGGACCTCTCCTTCAGCATCTACTTCTTGGAGAAGTGATGCTTATGCCTATCCCTATAATAGACCAACCAGCAACTATTTTCAGAACATTAATCAGACTTATGCTACTAATAAAGACCAAATGCATTTTAGGTTGGGACATATGGGTACTGCTGTTAAGCCCTCGGCAGGTTGTTCTTGGTCACAAAAAAACACCCATATGATGAACAGGCAACACAAGAAAAACAGTGGATCTCATCAATCTTCTTGGCTATCTTCTAATGATCCATAAGGCAGACTCAAGCCTGAAAAGGTCTGGGTCCCCTTAATACACTAACTTTTACCTATGACTTTTCTGTTGTTGTAGATTACTCCATACGAAGATCCATCTCTTGGAATAGTAGATAGTGGATGCTCTAGGAGCATGACAGGAAATAAAGGACTTTTGACTAACTTTGTACCATTTCAAGGCGGAAAGGTGTACTTTGGAGGTGGTGAAGGAAGGATCTCTAGAAAAGGAACCATTCAGACTCCTAACCTTAATTTTGAGCAGGTTTACTATGTGGAAGCACTTCAACACTTCAACTTGATCTCTGTCTCTCAGATTTGTGACAAGAAGTAGTTTGTCCTCTTTACGGATACTGAAGCACTGCTGTTGTCCAAATACTTTAAGCTACCGGATGACTCCTATGTTCTACTCAAAATCCCAAGAAGACATAACCTCTATAGCATCAAGCTGAATGAAGTTAATCTTACTGGTCAACTAGCTTGTTTGGTTGCCAAAGCATCAGAAGATGAAGCCATAAAATGGCATAGAAGGATGGGACATGTAAACTTCAAGACCATTCACAAACTGGAGAATATGAACTAGTCTCTAGTTTACCTCCCAAAAATTTTAGGAATGACATCAATTGCCTTGCGTGCAGCAAAGGCAAACAACACAAAGCATCCTTCAAAGCCATTAATGCTCTCAGTCTCAGAACTGAACCATTGCAGCTACTACATATGGATTTGTTTGGTCCTACCTCCATTAGGAGCATTGACCGTAAACACTACTATCTTGTGGTAACTGGTGGATATAGAAGGTTCACGGTGGTTTTCTTTCTGGCTGCCAAAAGTGAGACCTACTCCATTCTCAAAGACTTCATTGCAGTCATTGAGAATCAGTTGTCTAAGAAGGTGAAATGTATTCGTTGTGACAATGGGACTGAATTCAAAAATGCAGACCTCATAGCACTTTGCAATTCCAAAGGTATCAAAAGAGATTATAGCGCTGCTAGGACTCCTCAACATAATGGTGCTGCAGAAAGGAAGAACCAGACTCTTATCGAAGCTGCAAGAACCATGCTTGCAGATTTCAAGCTTCCAACTATGTTTTGGACAGAAGCTGTCAACACTGCAAGTTATGTGTTGAATAGGGTTTCCATTACCAATCCACATAAGAAGACTCCCTGTGAGCTACTCACAGCCAAAGTCCCAAGCATTACTCATTTGAAACCATTTGGCTATCCTGTCACCATTCTAAATACTAGTGACTATTTTGGGAAATTTGATGGCAAGGCAGATGAAGGCTACATTGTGGGATATTCAGCTCACTCACGAGCCTATCGGGTTTACAATCTCAATGCCAATCGTGTCATTGAAGCTATTAATCTCAGGTACTTTGAGGAGAAGACAAACATCCAAGGCAAAGGTCCTGAATGGTATTTTGATCTTGACTATCTTAGTGACTCATTGGGATATTTTCATTTCAAAACTAACCAAAATGCAGGTCCACAAGTGTTTTGCGTCTTCTAGTGCAGGTGCTACTACTAGCCCTTCGGACTCAGATGAGGATGATGACATTTTTATCATACCATCCTATTCCACCACAGTATCCCCCAACAACAATGCTACTCCTATTGATGCTACTTCATCAGACATTGTGGACTCACAGGGAGCTCTTGATACACTACTTAAGCAACAACAAGATGCTATTACAGCAGCTACTCAAGGAGGCTTTGAGTTTCCTTTGAGTACTCCTGTTGTACTTGTTACTCCTAGTGATCCTAGTGTTACTCCTAGTGCAAGTTTAACAACTATTGGTAGTCCAGTTAGTGATCCTACTTACACAAATAGGTTCTCTGGTCCTTCTAACTTGGGAAACTATCAAAAGAAGTCTTCTACTAAACTGGATGATATTCATAAGCAACCAATAGATGGCATTTTCGACTCTGCTTCATATGATGATGACATAGTTAGGGATCTTAATAACTTGGCACCAGAAGTAGAAGTAGCTCCTACTCCAACTCAGCAGATCAATAAAGATCATCCTACTACTCAAATCATAGGAGATCCTGGTTCTACTGTCAAGACTTGTCGCATGCATAAGAAAGCAACGTCTGGT
Organism: Glebionis coronaria; assembly: GCA_025667525.1. NCBI lineage: Eukaryota > Viridiplantae > Streptophyta > Magnoliopsida > Asterales > Asteraceae > Glebionis > Glebionis coronaria. Next base: position 128,685,602 of record CM046881.1, read on the forward strand.
CATCATGTTCTTGTGAGCTACATTGAAGACCAAAAGCGTAATAATCACACAGATTTTTTTCACTGTTTGTTTGCTTGTTTTCTCTCACAGGTGGAACCTAGGTCTGTCTCACATGCTCTTGAGGATCAAAGTTAGGTGGAGGCTATGCAGGAGGAGATGCAGCAGTTCTGGTTTCAGAATGTTTGGATCTAGTTGATTTACCAAATGGAAAGACAGCAATTGGTACCAAATGGATTCTCAAAAACAAGAAAGATTCAAGGGGAATTTTGGTGAGGAATAAGGCAAGACTAGTCGCACAAGGTCACACTCAATTAGAAGGAATTGACTATACTGAAGTTTTTGCTCCTGTTGCAAGAACTGAGGCTATTCGTCTGTTTTTGGCTTTTGCTTCTTATATTGGCTTTAAAGTTTTTCAGATGGATGTCAAGAGTGCTTTTCTCTATGGCAAGATTGACGAGGAAGTATATGTTACTCAACCTAAGGGCTTTGTGGATCCACTTCATCCTAAGAAAGTCTACAAGGTGGTCAAAGCTCTTTATGGTCTTCATCAGGCTCCTAGAGCTTGGTATGAGCGTCTCTCCACTTTCTTGTTGAAGCACGGCTATAGAAAAGGCACAATTGACAAAACATTGTTCCTTAAAAGGAATGCCAAAGACATCATCCTAGTCCAAGTATATGTGGATGATATTATCTTCGGTTCTACTAAGAATGAATGGTGTGATGAGTTTAAATAGCTAATGAAAGGTGATTTTTAGATGAGTGCCATGGGAGAACTCACATTTTTCCTTGGTCTTCAAGTCAAGCAACAGTCGGATGGTATCTTCATTAGTCAAGATAAGTATGTTCATGAGATCATTCAAAAGTTTGATGTGGAACCTCTTAGACCAGCAGAAACACCTTATGAAGTCACTAAAGTCAAACTCAAGAATGAGCCAGATCCCCCGGTAAAAGTTCACATGTACAGGTCAATGATTGGATCACTCATGTATTGTGTTGCCTCACGCCCGGACATTATGTTTATTGTTAGTTCTTGTTCTAGACATCAGGTGGCACCAACCGTGTCCAATTTGAATGCAGTCAAGAAAATCTTCAAGTATATCAAGGCACAACCCAAGCTAAGCTTGTGGTATCCAAGAGAATCACCTTTTGTTCTTGAAGCCTATAGTGACAGTGATTATGCAGGTGCTAACAATGATAGGAAGTCTACTACTGGTGGTTGCCAATTTTTGAGTCGACGACTTATCTCTTGGCAATGCAAGAAACAAACAATAGTAGCTACTTCCTCAACAAAAGCTGAATATGTAGCTACTGCTAGTTGTTGTGGACAAGTCTCGTGGATACAGAATCAAATGCTAGATTATGGGTTCAACTTCATGAATACCAAAATTTTCATCGACAATCAAAGCACTATCTGCATTATGAAGAATCCGGTGTTTCATCAACGAACCAAGCATATAGAGATTCGGCACCATTTTATACGTGATGCCAATGAGAAGAAGCTGATATAGGTTCTTAAGGTACATACGGATGATAATGTTGCTGATTTGTTGACTAAAGCATTTGATGGTCCACGGTTTAACCACCTGGTGGTTCATATTGGTATGGTCAATCCTTAAGGTCTAGGATTGAGGGGAGGCTAAGCCTAAGGGGAGGCTTCTTGTACATATATACTTGTACATTCTTACATCTGGTAGCTACTAACAACATTTTCAGTGGGTGTTTGCAGTGTGTGCAACTTCTAGTGGAAGATTTTGGTTACTCCTAGTGGGTTAAAACCCCCATTTTTCATTTGTGTTTGGCTTCTAGTCTCACTTTGGGTCACTGTTCATTGTGTTGACTTTTGTTGACCACTCACTGCTCCTAGCGTTGACCTCTACGCGTTCTGACTTTCAGTCAATGCGAGTTACTTCTGGTGCACATATTTGTTATCTTTGGTAACTGGGATTTGCTAATAATGGTTTAGAGGGAAAGTGGTTACTCAACATTAATGACTTAATTTGGAAAGAGCAACCCCCATAATTAGGGGTCAATGAACAGTTTCTGTGACCATTATTTATGGTCAAAAGGCTCACTTGACTCAATTATCAAAACATAAACACACACACATACGCTCCTACCCTTAACCATCCTCAATCAATCATCTTCCACTGCTCCAATCATCATCAATGGCATTACTTCAATACAAATCCGATCACAACAAGGTTGCTTATCTTGGAGATGATCCTAGAAGAGAAGCGTTTCTTGACATCTTGGAGTACATTGAGGCTTCTAATCTCAGGTATGCCCTAACTGTTTGCCCAACTGTCTATGATTCTGTCATTCGTCAATTTTGGGCTACTGCCAACACCCATGCTGTTTTGGGTCACCCATTGGAGATCCATGCTACTATCGATGGTCGCTCATATGTGGTGACAGAAGCATCTATTAGGTCTGCCCTTCATCTTCAAGATGGAGATGGCATTATTTCTATTCCAAATGCTGAGGTGTTGGATGGTATGACTGCGATTGGTTATAATCATGAGGGAAAGTTTAACTTTTAAAGAATAGGTTTTCCCCTCAATGGAGGCTGCTTGTTCACTTCTTGATACAGTGTTTGAGTCCCAAAGCTGGGAGTTGGCATGCATTTCCCATCTCTCTTGCTATTGGCTTGGTGTGTATTGCTCAGGGTAGACCATTTAACTTTTCTCGTTATCTTCTTGATGGTATGCTTAGTAATCTTAGTGCTACTGGTTCTAGAAAGAAGTTTCTCATGTATCATAGGTTGTTGCAACAGATTCTTATGTGTATACCTAGGAATAGGGTAGAATATAACCCTTTCTTGGCTTACTCCTAAAGTTTATGCGAATATGAACATTGGACATGTTGGACCTCACATGCCCCTCACTGATGCTATGCTGAGCCTTGCCAAAGGGGGTCCCAATGTGGTTCATCCAGCTGGCCAAGCTAAGGAGGAACCACAATTGGCGGATAATCGTATGGAGGAGGAGATTCCTGCTGCTGGTGTGCCCTATGTGGAGGTTGAGGAGCCGATTCAAGAGGTGGTGGTAGAAATGTCATTTACCTCGAAGGATGCCTTTTCTTATCGCCCACATGAGTCCTCATTTGTTGATTCTCCCCCTCCTGGCCCAGTTCGTCCTTCAGCTGAAGAGCCTTCTAGCTCTCGTGCACGTATGGATGACCAATCCTTTGCTTCTGGTCCCAATGAAGCATCCCCCAAACCAAGTCCTCTTGGTGGGGAAGCTGAGGAACCTGTCACTCTGACTAATTTGCTTGCTCTTGTGCACATGTATTACGAGAAGATTGTTTCTTTGAAGGATGAGCTCAACGAACATCGAAAGCTTACAAGGGATTTTGTGCTCCCTTTGGCGAACAGGGTCAAATCATTGGAGAATCAGCTAAAGCGCCATAAGAAAAAGGTGGTGTTATCTAATTCTGATGAAGATGAGGAGGAAGATGGGTTGACTGTTTTGGCAAGGGCTGCTTTTGCTGCCAAGCCAAGTGATGACCTGCCTGCTCCTCCTAGTCCTTCATGCATTCCACCTGCTGATGGCCCCATGCCAAAGGATGATACTACTGGTCCTTCATCCCCCACTCCTGGTCCATCTCATGATCCGAAGGGCAAAGCCCCTATGATTGATGCACCCTCCCCTCCCAAAACGAGAACACGTTGACAAATGGAGGAAGAAATATTGGGTGAGGAGGCTGCTCAGAAGTTGTAAGAGGAATTTGACCAACAAGCTACGGCTGCCTCAACGGCTACGGCTGAGGATGAAGCCTTGAAACAACAAAGACGTGAGCAGATAAGGCACAATTCCATGTTTTGGGATAATGCTGACTAGATGAATGTGATTACAGTCCTTACTTGTAACTACTCTCAATTTACCGATGTCTTGGGTGCGGATGTGAATCAGGGAAATTGTGTTCAAAGGGCAATGTCGTTGATGCAAAGGCAAAGGGAAGATCTAGCTGCTCAACTTCGCGAGAAAAGACGCAATCGCCCTCTCTCTTATGCTGAGCAAACGAGGCTGATGCAGCAGTATGTGAAGAATCAGTCTGGTGCCTATTATCAAAATGGTTGGACATTGAAGACGGTGAGGAAGCTATTTGATGATGAGCTTAAGGAGCTGTACACCAAGATGATCAAGCAGAAGGATGTCCCTATGCCTGCTCATGCTATCTATCGCCCACCTCCTCGTGTTGTCCACACTTCCAAGCCTGATGTTGCTCCCACTCCATCCTCGGTTGTTCAAAAGGAAGGAACTTCTGGTGTTCCATCTACTGGTGAAGCTACTACTGCTGTTCCCACTACCTCTTCTTCAAAGATTGATCCCACTCCTTCTACTGTTGATGATTCCACCACTCATGAAGCTACTACCACACCTGATGTTGCTACCACTCCTGTTGTTGATCCTGCACCTACACCGGTTACTGAACCACTTCCTACTCCACATGCAGCCGCAACCACTACTGAACCTAGGATTGTTGATGACTATGTTCCTACTGCTGCTGCCCCTACCACAATCAAGGTCAAGGAGGAACCCTCTACTGCTGTCCCCACCCCTCGCCGGTCTATTTGTAACAAACAGGCTCGCCATGGTAAGATTGTCCCATTTGAGAAGAGGGATCCTGCCCATTTGATAGATTCCGCTTCTGATAGCGATGATGACTTGCCCCTTGGCCGTGAAAGGATTGTGCATTGGGAGGTTCAACCGTCACCCATTCGTGCTGGAACTTTTACTCATATGGTCCATACCAATGATAGCCACTGCAAATACTTCTCTGGTTTGAATGATATTTTGTCTTGGGTGGATCGTCAGGATCTTATGTTGTTGTATGGGTTGGTTGATGCTGCTATTCCTAAGTCCCCGTGTGATGTTCCTAACTGGCCTGGGTTGGTCCTTTGGGGTGATTTGAAGCTCATGTTGGATAGTCCCCTTAACACTTGGATTTTTCACACTTGGGCTGTCATATGGTATACTACTGGTGTTGGACCTGGTCTACACAACAAATGGTGCTCAACTCACCATGTCTTACAGACAAGAAAGAGTTGATTCACCATGAGGGTATGGCTCTGGTGTGATTATCAAATCCGTTGATGGTTGCTAGTTTACCCAAAATTGGATGGTTTTCACTTGCCTTGGTCCTAGACTGAAAAATGGCTAGGGCAAGGGGTATGGATCTTGGTAAAGACTCATATCAAATCCGTTGATAGTTGTAATAGCTTGCACAAAGCTATAGAGTTTTCAGCTCACCGATGTTTTATTTCTAAGAGTTAGCTAGTCCGGAAGGGTACGGCTTCTGGTAAAGATCTAAATCAAATCCGTTGACGGATGTGATGATTTGCCCAAAATCATTAGGGTACCCCACTCACCATTGATTTACTATCTAAGAGTTGGGCTGGGTTCTGGTCTCCCAGGGTGATGCTTATTCCACCATAAAGACTAGCTAGCTCAAGAGCGAGCAGCTACTTGGTAAAGGCTTATCAAATCTGCTCATGTTGCTATGGAGATCCAACAGGTGCAGATATGTTCCAAGCTTTCAAGAAACTTCTTGGAGTTACTAGTTGCAGCAGTCTTTGTATTTTCAATTCTGATGGTTATATTGCTGCTGTTTGGTTTGCTGTTTCATTCCTCGTGCTGTTTTTCAAGGTCTACCAAGAAACTTGAACTCAACCAGTCAAATTCAAGTTTAGGGGAGGATTGTTAGGACCTATGTAATAGATAAACTAGGAGGTATGTAGTTCCTCCTGGTCCTAGTAGTAGTAGAAGCAACACGTGCTCCTGGTCTAGTATAAAGTCAAACATTATTATTCTTAGTAGTTTGTTAGGATATGCATGAGATATGTTAGGAAAGGATATGCATATCAGGAGTTACACGTTTATATTTAATGTAATATTAGGGTTTCCTTGTAGTATATAAGGAACCCATTGGCAGAAGGGTTAGACACACCTTTCAGCATTATTCATTTCATATTAATAGTAGAAATCCTTAGTAAGGATCAAGTTATTTAGTTATTCTGTTTCTTCTTGTTCATAGTATTTGTGTTCCGCACTTATACTTTGTGTTACATTAAGAGTCTCTCTGTGAATAAACTTGTGATTACAGAAGTCGTTCACCATCCTTAATAGGCTGCAAGATCCACATCTAGTGGACCCTACAGTTCTAACGATAATCTATTAGCATAATTCATAAAAGGCTTTAGATATATTGTTGATCACCCTTTCCATGCTAGATCCCAAGCATTCGACTCTTCGTCTCTAGTATGGGGGTGATCCACCTTTAGACTCGAAACATTGAGGACAATGTTTACTTTTAGTATGGGGGTGAATAGATACTTGCCTTGCTACGCCCTCCCGTCTTCCAATTTTCATTGTTTTGTTTTGTTTTGTTGCAAATAAGGCTAAAAATGGCAAAATTTTAAAAAAATTCTTACTTTTCATAAGTGTTTTTAAGACACGAATGTATATTTTCCGTTGGGTAGAATAAGAGTTAATTTTTGACTTGATGGGAATTTGGAGCCCTTTACATTCCTTAACCCGCTTGAATCAAGTTTTGCTAGACTTTTATATAGGGAACTTTAAAATGCGAAAGTCTTAGCTCAAACGGGTTAAGAACAAGAACTTTTCGCAAGTTCCTATAATTGATCCTAAAAGTCACTTATCAAGGGAACTTTAAAATGCATTCTCTAAACTTGAAAAAGTCTAAGAAAGTGCAAGCTCCTATAGGTGACTTGAAAACCCAAAATTTCGATTTAATATAGTCTTAATGAAGCTAATCTAAATTTGGCTCAATTTTGACTTGCATGGCTAAGTATTCACGAGTCTCTTTAATTAGAGGTCTTTAAATAGTGAAGAACGAGAAGTGAAAATGTTCTTTCAAAAACTCATATGTTTTTAATTGTGGCTTTTTCTACCATAAGATCAATGCATTAGGAAAAATAAATTGCAATAAGTAAGGTCGTACGATTTGAAAGGTTACTTAGCTTCTAGCCCAAGATCGTTTAAAAGTTTCTCGTGGTTGAATAGAGTTCATAGCCAAGGCATAACTTATTGAAGCGGTACACGAAGATTGGCAAAGTTCCAAAAAGGCCCTAACAAGGCATGAGGATTCCATTTTGTTGCTAAAGATCCAAGATGATGTGAAGTATCATTATTCCAAAATCAATATGAAGGATCAAGACACACGACGAAAAGCAATATAACCCCCTAAAGATCATGGAGAAGTCTATCCAAAAAGACCCTAACAAGGTATGAGGATAAATATATCCAAGTCCTAAAAGGAGGCGGATCGTTGTATATCAAAATCCCAAATAAAGATTGAAGAAAAATGATGAAGTCCTGGTCCAAGTTTGAATAATCTCTAAAAAACGTCAAGAGAAGACCATGCCAAATATCGGTCCGAGAAAGGTCTCAAATCGTAAAACGAGTTATGCCAAGATATGAACTTAAGGAGATTACGAGAAGCCGTTTTAAAAGATTTTGTCCTTTAGCTAACTATTAATTAAATCGTGCTACTTTATTTTTGGACTAATAAATACTCAAATAAGTCAATATGAATCACTTGTGATCCATGACAAATAGTTAAAAATTCTAGATACATTTCCTTAATAATTAGGATTGCGGGGAGAAAAAGTATTACACAATTTGAATGTATGAGTAGTGTTAGCATTGTGACTTGTACCAAAAATGATCTCGTTTTTGCACTTAGCATGGAATGTACGACAATCAAGGATGACGAACTTTACTCTATGAAACATTAACTTGTTTTTATTCATTGACCCTAAAAGTCACTTTCATGTGATGAAAATCATAAATAACGTCTTCAACACCGTAGTAGTATAGCAAGTTTACTTTTCAATAAAGGATCATAAAAGTGAATTTTGGAGATGCTTAGATACTTTTTTCTAGCATTACGTGAGGGCACGACAATGGTTTAGTGTGGGGGAGTGATGAGATGGCATTTATACATGATCTCATCGTTCTTTTTGGGCTTTAAATGCTAAAAATGTCATAAAAATACCATATTATATGCTTGTGTTTGTTACTTTTGTATTTTAAGTATGGATATCGTGAAAAAGACAAAAGATCACAAGAAACAAGGAAAACGAACACGAGAATCGAAGCCGCACAATGAACCGGGCCCTAGTTGTTATTTTCCAAGATAAAGTCCTTGAAGAATTGAAGATGTTCAAGAAAAGTCGTTCATCACTAAATAAATGACACTTTATACCCTTGTATATTAATAATTACAAGTTTGGTCCCTAAAGTTTGTCAAAATTACAAAAAGGTCCCTCAACTTTGAAGAATTAGCAAGTTTAGTCCCTAAAAAATATGGATTTGTCAACAATGGTCCTCCTCAATGTCGAACATAAAAAGAAGACCTTCAAAGTTCAAGAAAGTTCAAGATTCGTCCTTCAAAAATCAAGAAATGGCAAAACAAGTCCTTATAAACCCTTTTAAAGAAGATTTGGGGCAAAAGTGTGAAAACAAGAAGTTTCATAAAAAAGGGGGTACGTTTTTAAGGCTGAAAAGACTTGTTATAAAAGTTTTGCCAAAGAACAAGGACTAAAGTTGCCCACTGAAACTTTCAAATACCACAAATACGCGCCAAACTTTCCATCCCATGAATTTCGGGTCAAACTTGTTACTATTCACCGTTCTTCACCCAGTTAGCAACTCACTTAAAACAAGGGGTAAATCCCAATTACCCATACCCACGTGTGATTCCCCTTCACACGAACCCATCCCACACTTAATCTCAACCATCCCATCATCATGGACCCCACTCCTAATTCCTTTTCAACCAATCAACACACGACTTAGCCTCCAAGTAATCCTATGTGGCAAAATCAACAACTCTCAACTCATACTTGGTCCCAAAGGCAAAAACAAACGACCAATATCATTTTGGATAACTCATCAACTCAATACGCATCAAGGGCATTTCTGAGATTTCGTAGTTAGGGTTTATGTATTTTCGGCTTTCTAGAATAGTCCATTAGCTCTATAAAAGGAGACCTCAGCCTGTGAGAGTCCCTTTGTTCCATTTTCTAGGTATTCTAGTGTAATACCTATCATATCAATATCAAGTTTTATATTGCGTTTTGCAATTGTAATTCCTTTTATAATGAATGAAGTTGGTGTTAGAGGCTTGAATTTGAGTTCCATAATCATTTGAAAGTTGTTTTGGTGGTTTATGTTGGCTACGTTTGTTTTTGTTTAAGTTTTCAAAGGTTTTAAAAAGATTCTGAAAAGGTGTTTTGATCTAGGGTTCAAGGCTTGATTGTTCAAGTCCCTTGGAATCTAGGTGTTAGAATCCATTCATAGGCTGCCTAAGACCTTAGTTCTTGAGTGGTTTGCTTGGATTTTAGGTAGAAAGGTTTTTACAAAGGTTTGAGAAGTGGTTCATTCCACTGCTTGTTTTATATACCCCTGCTTTCATTATTTCTTGTACTAACCCCTAACCAAAAGCCATAAGCTCTTGCAAGCTTGTTAACACTAAACTTGTGAAGGTTTTTAAGTCTTTGGTGAGGCTGTTTGCTCACTTGTGTTGAAGATCCATTCATAGAAGGTCTAGGTTCAGTTGTTGAACCATCAACAGACCTTCTCCTTTATCCAAGGAGCATTGTTGACCTTCCCTAGGAAGTAAAGGGAAGGAGGTTCACGCTTTTTTACTTTTCTCTTCTAAAATGTTTGGTTAAAATCTACTAAGTATGTGATTTTGTGCTATTATGTTTATGTTTGTAGTTTTTTGGTTTAAACCTGTTAGTTGTCACCTAGTGGAACTATTTAGGTCATAAAATCAATAGGTTATTTGGAAAATTAAAAAGTTTCTTTGAAAAAGTACTAAAACAAGTCTGTTTGGGAAATTTGGGATCAAAAGGCCTTGTGCCCTTGGTTTTTAGGGTTGGTTTACTCTAAACAAGTCATTTGGAAGTTGTTTTGGTCACTGGTTAAGTTTCACAAGGTGTGGAAAAGGTTTTGCAAGTTTTTCATAAAATCAGTTCTAAGTGTTCTTGATTTGGTCAAACACATCAGAAGCTGTCAAATCTTTGTTTGTTGGAATTAGAGGTTGTTGTGCATCTCTGCAATATTTGTTTGTGCAATTTGGTGGCTTATTAAGTGAGCTAGGGCTTATTGACAGTCTCTGAGGTGGTCAATTGCATCAGCAAAGTGACCACCCTTGTTTTGCCTTGCATTTGTTTATCTATTGCTTGCCCTACTTATTTGTTGCTTGATACTTGTTATTTGGCTGCTTGTGTACTTGTTTTGATATCTGGTTTGCTTATTTGAAGGCTGATAAGCTCACTGGCTTATTGGCTCATTTGTGCCAAAATCCATATCAAGTCTAACCAACTTGTAGGCTTTGATTCATAAGGTTTGAACTCAAACCTTGACCAGCAGGTGTTAAAACATAGCAATCATATTTCATCAATTCTGTCAGTGCTCAAATTTCACTTGTCAGCGTTTGGATTGTTCTTGTCAGCGTTTGACTTTTGGTCAAACTTGTCCAAAGTGCTTATTGAATTTGAACTGGCTTATTGGTACATGCAACAACTTGGATTTTGTAATAGGTGTCACTTTTTCTCAGCTTATTAATAAGTCTGGAAGGTTTCAACTTATTGGTTTAGGTTTTGCTAGAAAACCAACTTATTTGGCTTTTTCAGTGTGCTTATTTGCTTCTACAGCTTATTTCAGTTGGCTTTTTGGGATTTTTCTTGTTGATTATTCTTTGTTAAGCTATTTGTGAGCTTTTGCAAAAAGAATCAGCTATTGAAACCCTCTAGAACTCAAATCTGACTATTTTGTCTTTTAGTGAAAAAGTTCTTTTCAAGTTTCTGGCTTATTACTTCGTCTTTTTCAGAATTTCTTTTTGCAAAAAGGTTTAGAATCTCATAAGAAGGTTGTGTATTTATGCAGAGCTTATGGCATCAGCTTATTGCTTAATGGGCTTATTGGCCCAATAAGAATACGCTTATTGACTATTAAGCTATGATAAGCACATTTTCAGCTTTTGGGCCTTTAGACTTTTGCGTTTAAAATCAAATTTTGAGTAAGACTGGGCTTTTTCAGAGCTTTTTAGACACTTTTTGGTTTTGGGCTGAAAAGCCCAATAGTTTTGGAATGTTTTTGTTTTAAGCCCATTTGGAGGCCCAATAGGGGTATTTTGGTAATTTCAACTTCATTTTCTGATTATTTAGGTTAAAATAAACTAGTTTGCAAGTTTTAAGAATTTTCTATAAATTTTTTATTTTTAATTTTATTTTAATATTTAATTTTAGTTTTTAATTATTTTTAATTCATTTAATAGGTTTAAAAATTTGGAAAAATACTTTCTAGTTTTATTAAGTTATTTTTTAGGTTTACAAGTATAAAAATCTTTGTTTGGGATTTTTATTAGTTTATTTGATTTTTAGGGATTTAATTAGCATTAAAAATTAAATATTAATTAATTAAAAGGTTTGAAAAAGTTTTGATCATTTGCAAACCTTATTTGGATTTTTAGAAATTTTTGGTAATTTTTTGGGAATTTTTAGAGCAAGTTGTATATTTGTCAATTTCTACGGTTTTACGTTTTTACGTCTTAGTGTAATTTTATCGTATCCGTCATTTTCTTTTCTCCCCTTTTCTTTCTAAGCAATATTAATCCAAAATCATACAAGTTTTTCACACACAATCAACCTCCTTGGGAAACGAACTTACAAAGGGTCATGAGCAATTGGTTTTTCTAAATCGATTCGCTTAATACTTACCGCTTAATTATACTTGCTTTGTTTTTCCTAAAACTTAATGAAGTGTAATTTTACCACAACCAAATTATATAAAAAAACTATCTTTTATTCTATTCTATACAGTTTTAGTTAGATTATACTAGACTAGAAAAGACGGATCTCGTAAAGATTTTCTAAAGAAGAAGGGCGCTTAATTAGCTTTTATAGCTGGCCAGCTTCTCTGGTTCTTTTTTGTGTGTCTTCCAAAACGCCATTGATTGAATGTCACCATAGCGAGGTTCGTTTGAGTTTTCCATTGGTGCTCGCAAGAGATGTGAGGAAAACCCGATCGAACAAACCTATGGGACTTTATAAAGATTAGTTCAACGTTTTTAAAACAATGGGTATCTCGGTTATTGACTTATGGATGATTTCATGAAACCGAGGCATATGTTTTATTTAAGGAAAGTTTAAAAATATGGAAATGTCATTGTTTTAGAAACTTGTTATAAAAGGGAGTATTACATGTTTCCTTTATACGAATTTTTGTCATGATTTTCAAAAATTAATTATACCCACTTAAGTAAGTTTTGTACTAACCAAGTTATTAATCACTTGTATTGGTTATGTCATCAAAGACAGTCGTAAGGCCTAACCACATATGAGGCACCATAATACCCGAGGGTCAGACCCGAAGGATATAAATCCGCGTATTAATATTGGACGACTTACGTGTGTATGTTTGATCACCCCTCTAATTGCATAACGAGGTCACCCCTCTAATTGCATGACGAGGTCACCCCTCTATGTATTCATGCACGTTGATAATATGTTATGACTTATATGAGCTCGTGGGCATTTAAGTTATATTGCATGCATTAAAACTTAAGACTTTTTAGTTATCCTCTGTTTATAAAACATCTTCCAGGTTTTCCAGGACATACATATATTCCGCTGCATTTCATTATTGATTACTCATTTTCAGTTATTCTTATCATGTCATTATATATCCCTTCACTGAGCGAATTGCTCAACCGTATTTTCTTTTTCATGTCTCATGCGGCATATACCGAAGGATGATATTGGGCATCGCGAGTATGTGCTTAGGAGGAGAGCTACCTTAGTTTTCTTCCCTTATGCATTTTAATACTTATGCTTCAGTTGGACATATGTTTTGTCCTGTATCCTTCTTTTATTCTTATTATGTTGAGTTTGTGTGGAGAGCCTATGTTTGATTCCATCTTTCCTGTTGGTCTTTTATGTCTTTATGACGTTATACCTTTATTATGCTTTGATGACACGCCATAAATGTGACATAACGGTCTACTTGTCAAAGTGGTCGTTACATAATTGGCGGACACTTAAAGTTACAATGTCGTCATATGAGATTTTGGACGATGTTTTGATGGAAAGAAAACTTGTCATAGAATGAGAATTCGCATGATAAGTTTTACGTTCTTTAGATTAGATGACTTAATTAAGTTACTCAGTGAGATCTGGAAACATAAGGCATTCAGAGGGGATTAAACATGTTTACAATGCAAAATGAAATTTTGGCAATGTAAGTCATATCTAGAAATTGCAAATTGTTTGTCAATTGAATTGTTCGACAAGTCACTATGTTGAATACATTCATTACTAGCAAAACAACTGATGTAATGGATTTATGTCAATATAGGTTCTAGTTTCAAGGAAAATACTATGGTTATTTTATTTACCGGGGTAATTTTATTTTCTTCAAAGTATTTATCGAAAATACTAATATTTAAACTTATTTATGTAGAAATTGCTCAACCGAAAATAACGCTTTAAGCTCCACGTTCAAAATGTTTTTTGATTATGCAGAACTTACTGGCCCAAACTTCAATGATTGGTATCGCTCCCTAAGAATTATTCTGAGAGTAGCGGGTATTTTTGATTACTTGTCCACTACCGTTCCGGCCAACCTTGCTGAAGGAGCTTCTTATGCCGAAAGGCTCGCACACACCGATGAAATTATGAAGCACTATGATGTGGCTTGCTTAATGCTTGGGAAAACTTCACCTTCTATACAAAATAAGTTTGAGCTTTATCCTCCCATGCGCATGCTTGAAGAACTCAAGGCAATGTTTGAGAAGCCCCAAGCTGTAGAGGTCTACGATTTAGTAGACGCTTTGCATAACTGTAAGCAATCCCATGGAAAATCCGTAAGTGCACACTATGTGACTATATGGAAATGAGAGGTTACATGGAACTGCTCATCGCACTTGGGAAACCCTATGACAATGATATAGCGATTAACTTCATCAATAGGTCCCTTAACAAGGATTCTAACGCTTTTGTTAGGAACTTCAATATGAATTGCACGGGGAAGACTATTAATGATTTGCATGCAATGCTCATTGACTATGAAAAGGGGTTAAAGGACAAGGCGTCTACCTCTACTACTCAAGTACTTAACATACAAAAGGGTAGAGTGACTAAGCCAAAACCGCAAGCGAACAAAAAGATGAAAGGAAAAGGCAAAGGTGATAAAGGCAAGCAAGTTGAGACTAATCAAAAGCTTAATCAGAACTTTGCTAAGAAGGATCAATCTTAAAAGGATGAGAATTTTCACCATTGTGGCGCCAATGGTCACTAGAAGAGGAACTACCCTCTTTACCTCGATGAGTTGCGAGAAATTAAGCGAAAGAAGTCTAAGCTAAGTGCTGCAGCTTCAGGTAACTTATTTATGATTTAATAATTCAATTTAACATAAAAATTAAATTCCTGGGTATATGATACTGGATGCGGTATTAACATTTGTAATAAGCTACAGGGGTTTAAGCTGGAAAAGAAACTATCCTATGGTGAGCAATATCTCCAAGTGGGCAATGGAGTACAAGCAGCTGTTGAAGCTATAGGAACGTTTAATTTAGTTTTACCTTTGGGTTTAATACTAATTTTAAACAATTGTCATTATGCACCTTCAATTGTTAGGGGTGTTATTTCCTTTTTTTGTTTGTTGGATCTTGGATTTATTCACACTAATGATAATAATGGAATTTCTATTTTCAAAGATGATATTTTCTATTTTAATGTAACTGCCGTGAATGGTGTGTTTGAAATTGACATGCATGATAATTCCAAGTATAATAATAATTCTATCTTTAGCATGAATAAGAAGAGAAAGTCAGACAATAAATCTTTTTATCTTTGACATTGTAGACTTACCGATATTGGGAAGACTCGTATACAAAAGCTTCAACGTGAAGGTCTTTTGGAAAGTATCAATGATGAATCATTTGATAAATGTGAGTCTTGTATCTCTGGAAAGATAACCAAGAAACCTTTAATAATAATGTTGAAATGGCTACTGATCAACTTGGTTTAATACACACTAATGTGTGTGGACCACTTAGACATGTGTCAAGGAAAGGTGCTAGTTACTTCTTAACATTTACGAATGATTATAGTCGTTTTGGTTATGTTTATTTACTTAAGCATAAACATGAGGTATTTGAAACATTCAAAGTGTTTAACCCGGAAGTAGAATTGCAACTAGGAAAGAAGATTAAAGCTCTTTGCTCCGATAGAGGTGGTGAGTACTTAAGTCAATACTTTAAAGATTATCTAAGTGAGAACGAAATTGTTCAAAATCTTACTTCTCCTTATACTCCACAACAAAATGGTGTATCCGAAAGGAGAAATCGTACACTATTAGATACGGTGCGATCTATGTTTAATCTTACAACTCTACCATTATCCTTTTGGGACTATGCCTTAGAATATACAGTTCGAATTTTGAATATGGTTTCCACGAAGAAGGTTAATAAGACACCATATGAACTACGGCATGGCAAAACGCCATATATGTCTTATTTAAAGGTCTGGGGTTGCGAGGCGTATGTGAAACGTGACTCAGGTGATAAACTCCAACAACGATCTCTGAAATGTATCTTTTTAGGATACCCTAAGGAAACTATGGGTTACTACTTTTTTTATCCACCTAAGAACAAAGTTATTGTTGCAAGGTATGGAGACTTCCTTGAAAGTGATCTTGTAAATCAAGAATTCAGTGGGAGAAATTATAATCTTGAAGAGTGAAGGTTTATATAGTTCATAAAAATTATACAAAACCCTAAACGAGATCAAAGCACACATAGCGGAAGAGATTTAACAAGATCATAATAATAACATAATTATAATTAATCAAATTAGGGTTATATACCTTTACGCTAAAGTAAATCCACAAGACAAAGAACGAATCACCAATTCGGGTTTATACCGTATATCACCAAGATATAGTCTAAAGTAAGACTATATTATGATCTTGTACACACGTAATACAACGAGCTAAACGTGATTCTAGCATGTGTAAACCGAGCTATAACGATAGTATAAAATCTACCCAACAACCCTAGAGAGGGGCTAGGACTAGAGTTAAACTAAAACCGAGCACCAAGAAAAACCACACCAAAACCTTTGTGGGTTGGTGTTGCGATCGGCCTAAGAAAGAGAGAGAGAAGAGATTGAAGCGTTGTTGAATTATGAGGGGTGGAGGGATGTATTTATAGGCGTAGAAGTCTTGTAACCCAAACAAATAAAAGGCAAGTTTTTGCCTTCCCCTTGTGTGCCATAACCGACCATCGAACACCCCTTCATGGGGCGTTCCGGAACCTTCCGTCCTTCTTTCTTTTTAATACTCTTTTTATATATTATTTAACACTCGTTACTACTGAACTCTTAATTAATTAACGTTCTTTAAAATTATATAGTTATATAGCTCGATTTAATTTAATAAATATAATAACTATATTTATTAAATAAATTAACTCTCTACGTATTGAGTGCAATCCCGTAATCTCGAGTTCGATCCTATCACACGACTATTAAATATAAGTCCATAAACTTTTAGCTCCCACTTGGACATATTTCGAATATCGTGATTACATTGACTTACGTCTAGTTACACTTAGCAGTGTCTCTAGTACAACTCGAGTAAGGTCTCCTGGATAAAACCTTTTAATGATTCATCATTATTATTATCATCCTTTTATTTCTAATACAACGTTAATAAGGATATGGATCTCAGTCATTCCTTTCATTAACCATTATGTTTCTCGTTCAAAGATTCAACAAGATTACCAAAATAAATTTGGGTGTAGCCACACAAAAATCTTACTCATCCCACGAGGGGCCCAGCTATATTAGGCTTAATTCGGGTTGGCTGGGCTCCGGCTCCTACACCAAGTGAACTGTTTGGTTGGGATCCTGCACACTAAAAAACGCGCGTTAGGCTTACCGTGGGAATGTTTCCCACGATTAGACTCCGGCGTGAGAGTAAGTAATCGGTTAGGGTTTTATGTGAGTTGAGAGTTTAGAACGTAATACCTTTGTGGAACCCTTGGGGGTTCCTTTTATAGGCAGTGGAACCCTAGTGGGCTGCCACTGATACTTCGGCCCCAAGGAAAGGATAAGTACCAGAATTAGAATGATTGTTATCTTCTAATTATGGTGAGTGAATATCCTCTTCTTTGGGGTAAACCTATTCCTAGACAGAATATGATTCTGTCTAACCCTGTACCGGCCGCGCCGGGCCGTGGGCCGCACACGTGTGTGCGGTTACTGTTCATCCAAGCCCATAAACTTAAATGACATTATTCCCACCCATCTGTGATGGGCCGGATACGGGTAGTACCCGTGGGCCGGGTTCCTGACCCGGCTGGGGACTATACGTCATCAATTAACCATTATGTTTCTCGTTCAAAGATTCAACAAGATTACCAAAATAAATTTGGGTGTAGCCACACAAAAATCTTACTCATCCCACGAGGGGCCCAGCTATATTAAACTCCAAAACTAAATTGGAGAAAATAAATCCCATATTGACTACAAGCAAAACTTATGAATTTTTCAACACTTCCGAAAATAATCCTTATAGCTACCAGTTACGTTTAGCGTTAGATTAATCCACAGATATGCACTAGATTCATAACAGTTTCTTGGTATCTCAAGTCTAAGGATAACAATTTATGATTTACTTGATGACAAAGATCCACAAAGTAAAATCATATAGTTGGGATAAGTCTAATATTCAATTCATCGAATATCATCCAAAATCGATCAATATACTTTCAAGTATACTCTATCCCTATTTTGATTTGTCTTAATTTAATTATATTCCCATATTATTAATCGACAACGGACATTTAGCATAACAATTTATTCATGGATTAAAACATGTAAAATAGGATACAAAATTAAGTAATAAGAATAAACGAAACCTAATCTTGATTTTATTAAATAAAAATGTCATAACATCCTTTATCCAAATACTAATCGCAAATTTATTGCATGAGCTCGCTAGCTAGTTGCAGCCCAATCGCCTTGGCATGCTTAACTAACTTTGGTCTAGGCAAAGCCTTAATTAAAGGATCAGCTACGTTATCATCTGTGTGAACTTTTATTAATTTGATTTCATGGGCTTCAACTTGTTCTCGGACTTAGTGATGTCTACGTATAAAGTGTCTGGCGCCTTTAATGACTCCAGAATCATTGGCAAATATTATTGCGGCAGAATTGTCACAATACATACCATTAGGTTCTTTAATTGAAGGCATCACTCCAAGATCTCCAATAAACATCCTAATCCAAACAGCTTCCATTGCAGCTTCTGAAGCAGCCATGTACTCAGATTGAGTAGCATGCATTGCAGTCGTTGTCTGCTTCTTGCTCTTTTAGTCAACTGCTCCTCCATTGATAATAATAACGTAACCCGTCTTAGAGTTCTATCGTCTTTATCACATTGCCAGGACGCATCACAAAAACCTGTTACATTCAGTTTTATGTCTGGTATTGTAGAATCGTGATAATCTTTGTATTTCAAGAGGGTTGATGTTTTTCTAGAGAGAGAAACTAGAGAGAGAAGTGAGAGAAAACTATGTGTATTTCCTTGAGAAAATAAAACAACCAACAACCCTTTCCTTCCTTGGAAAGGGCTTATATACCCAAGTCCTTAATGAACTTGGGCCTCCAACCCATGACAAGCCCATGGGTCAGGTTAAACATTAATATAACGTAACATTTAACTACGAGCTACTAAACGTATTACAATATTGTTGGAGTGACCGATACTTCTAATATACGTTAAAAACGTATTTCCAACAATCTCCCCCAAAGGGAGGTCACTCCAAATTACAAAGTCCTAAACCTAGCATACTATACTAAGTCTTCGTTCTTCAGCTCGTATTCTTTTCTCTTTTATCTTTTCTTTTTGTTGTGAATATGCTGATGTTGATCTTTAGGCTTTGGCTTTAGAGCATTGTTCTTTTGACCCTTCACGTGCGATCTTTGACTTCTTGTGATTCTTGCCTCCTCGTGACTCCATGTTCCACACACTTATGTTTTTTGTTGAATTCTTGAAAGCTTTAGAGTTTGGTACAGCGGAAGACTTCATTTTGAACATTCTTGAATTTTGCTGAAATTGATCTAGAAAAACATAAGCATGTGGGAACGACTTCATCTGGTACACCGCAACGCCACCGTCTTCAAATACCGCAACATAACAAGACACGAACGAAATGGCTTAGAACAATTCATTCTAAATCGGCAGCATTTTACCTCCGGTCGGTGAAGACCATTGGACGATATTAGATATTGTACCTGTGACGGATAGTTTCAATTAAGTAACTTCCTGAAAGGATTTCGCGGGTAAACCCGTTCTCTTTATCTGACGATCACTAAGCCTGACTGCGAACATAAAGAGTGAATCACTTGGATAAATTATCCTTGTGATTGAAGCCGTCAATTCATGAACCTGGAACAAGTGAATTTCAATTAAGATTTTCACCATTGTTGCTTTCCAGTTGTCACGAGCTTGATTCATATAGAATCTTGCACGTCACCTACCAAGTGCTTTTGATGTTAACACTAGAAGGATTTCCACTCGTCACTATGAACACTAAAGAGTGTCACTCTGAGTGTTCTGGCAAGATCATACGATAATGCGTAGAGGCCTGGAACGAGTTTAAGTTCAATTAAGAATTAAACTATTGTTTCTTTCCAATTTTTACAAGATTGGTTCTTAAAGAACCGCACGTGTCACCTACCATGAGCTTGTTTGATGTTGGCTCAAGCAGGATTTCCATCTTCATTGTAGTACTTGCGTATTACTCAGATGTTCTGGCAATATTACAAGAATACTACGTAGGACTCACAAAAATCTCTTACTTTTCACAGTGTGTGAAGAAGCAAGGAATAAATGGGAAGTGTCCTAATGAGACTTTTGATGATCTCGTGGCTCTAGACTCGATAGTGCGTTTTGATTTAGTGAGCGATGGTTGGAGAGGATTGCCACCTATTCAATATCAGTCTATTCGGAGTGAATAAACCAACAGATAACGTGTTGAGCTCCGTGTGATTAAAACAAACATATTTTGAGAGATATTTGAGTTAGCTGGAGGGGTTGTGCATGACGTCACTGGGTCCATGATATATTGTCTTCAATATTGAGAATCATTTAAAAATGATCCCAATAATAGATGTGTTGACCCGGTTTCTGTCCTAAGTTGTAAGGAGGGCTTCTTTCTTTACACCCTTTATCTTTACATTTCTTTTTCATTCTTTAACCCCTTCAGTACTTACCAATACATCATCACTAGCACCTTGTTGTGATTGTTCCAGTGCTAGCATCAGTAATTAGTCGGTACTCTGCTACGTTCATAATCATCTCCAACTTTCCTAGGACTTCTAATTCTATCTAGGGAATTGTCCTTGGGAAGATTCCATCGGTTCTGATGAATCATTGGACTAATACCTAATCCTACCACCCTTTTGTCACCATATCTGTCGTGAATTAAGTGTGTTTTGGGTAAGTATTATCACCATGAAAAATCCTTAAAAATCACTTAAAGCACTTGTGATATTATAATCAAAGTTTTTGTGCCTTAAGTGTTTTGTTCATAAAAAACGCTCCCCCTTAACATGTGCAATACACATATTAAGTTGGTTTATCTTTTAAGTCTTTTTCATTTTTTAGCCAAATATCATTAAGTCTCCTTAATCACATTTTCTCCCCTTATCCAAAATGTTAACCATTAATATTTGGGATATTGAATGGATTAACCGGTCTTTGGGTAAAAATGAAATCAATCTATGGCCATAGAACATATTAATGCTCCCCCTCAAGTTAATGAGGGTTAGTTGTAGTGTTTGAGTATGATAGATTTTGAAAGATTTATAATCTCGTGAGATATTCTTAAAACATTATCATACTTTCACACTACAACAAGCCACAAAAGCACAATATTCACAATATTTACATATTCACAAATTAACCAATATGGAATAGACCTGAGATAGTACGACCCATTAGATGGATCGTTGCATCAGCTTGTGGTGTGCTCCATATGGTCTTCCACCAACGAATCGTTTAATACTCCTCATTAAGCGTCTTTCCCGCAGCTTCTCATCAATCTTATTTATCAGGTAGTTAGCACTTGTTTCGTACCCTGTGTGCCACCGGACGGTAAGTTAGGGATGCTTCTTGGTTCTTTTGATCTGAATCAATGTATCCCGAACTTGCTCAAGAGTCCCGTCACTAAATTTGGAGAGTTCCGCTATTCTTAGGAATTTCTTCTCACCAGATACATTCAAGTAGAAAGTGCCTGGAACCGGTTTTATAGTGCTTGTGTAGGGGCTTTTGTCGTGATGAATATCAAGAACCTTTGTGTATGGAGCAGTTAGGTTTAGCTTCTTCTGATAACTCTCAACGCCAAGTTGCAAGTCTTCAACTCTTTTCTTGATCACAATGCGACGAGTATGCATTCGTGGAGCTGAATTCATGGCAATGTAGTCTTTAGTGTCCAAGTGTTTGAGTGTGTCTTGAGTCATCAACAGTAACATGTCTTCAATGTCAACAAGAGGAAGATCCGAGAAGTCTCCTTCCATGATGGAGTAGTATTTGTCGTCTTCTCTTTTTAATCTGATCTCTGTTATGTGATGATAGCCGACTTTGGGTTCAATCCTTACTCCAAGAATGGCCTTGATTCTGAACTCGGATTTTACTGGAGTCTTTGACTTGAAGCCACATGCATAGCTGTAAGCTTTCTGTAAGGTTTCTCCCCAATGTGATGCACCCAATTCAGTATACTGATCATACTCAGGAATCAATTTCCTTACCCATATACGATCAAACTTTTCTTTAATCCAGGGTATTGACCCCCAAGTTGCAACTTTGACCAGGGTTAATGAATTTGCATACTTGTTGGCGCCTTTTACCAAATACTCAAGGTCGTAGCAGACAAAGAAATCACGTATAATTTGATTATCCGCATCAGCAATAGGGAGAGGAGCATTTTCAGGCCTGTGACGACATGTTCGTTGAGGAAGGTTCATTGCTTTCAAAAGCTCATTCGCGTTGTATTCAACCTCCATTCTACTGATTCTTGAAGTAGGAATGATGGTGGGATCATGAAAAGCTCGAGTTACCATCGATGTAGTTATGTTGTCAGTTCCATACCTATAGACTAGATATGCTGAGAAGTCGATGGGATTGTTGAGGATTTGGGAAAAATCTGGTTCATCTTCTCGAGTTAGCGGACGAATGCTAGCAGCTTCTATGACCCAAGGTTGCTCGGGTGCATCTTCGTCTACATTAATTGTATCCACCCATGTCGGTTCACTCGATTCTGGAATATCATGACCTTGCCTAGATACTGGAGCTCGATTTGGAAAAATTACTCGAATTGTCTGAGTACGTTGAGTGTCCTTTACTGGTGTAGACTTAGACGTTTCAGGTATTGGCTGATCGGGTTCTCGGATAGATAGTTGTTGTGGTGGTGATGTAGATGTGATAGCTGGAGTTGATTGAAGTGAACCCGATGTCAGATTAGCATCAACATCATGACGGTGTTTGGTGCGTTTTCCGGTTGGAGTTGACTTAGAGTCTGGAGTTTCCTCGGGTGTTGAAGTTGTTTGATCTTTATCCTTTTGAGACTTGTCACCTTTTCCTGAAGTTTGATCCCCTTCAACATCTGACTTATCTTTGTTGTTATCATCCTCTACCTCTTCTTCATTCTTTTCCTTATCATCATTGTCACCATCATCATCATTGTCAACATCATCATCATTTATTCGTTCTTCCATACTGTCATCATCATCATCGTTACAATCACCCTTATCATCATTGTCACCATCATCCTCATTGTCATCTTCATCGTCATCGTCATCGTCATCTTCATTCTCGGAGGGTTCATCGGGTTTGTCTGACTCGTCCTCATCTTCATCGTCTTTTGCTAGATCGAGAGTGCTGTATGGGATGACGGTGCCATTTTTTTCAAATATCTCGGTGTCTTGATCCATTTCCGTCTTTAAAAGCTTTGTGAAGTGCTTGTTGTTCTGGCGTTCGGTTGTAGGACCCGACTTGAATCATCTTAGCATGCAACAACTTATTCAACTCGTAATTTGTGAGTCTTTGAGCTATGAGAAAGTCGGGCAGCTGAGTGTCGGAAGACTTGATCATCATTTAGCTTGCAGCGATGTCTTTTAGTTCATCCCGTAGAGGAGGAAGTACGGTTTCAATAGATTCTTGAACTTTTTCATCTATTGATTCAATCAGTGTAGCATTAGCTTGAACAAGTTCTTCTTTCTCCTCTTTGTATTTGTTTCTGAGTGCTCGAAGACGTTTAATTGATTCTTGCTTCCTTTCAACTGTAGCTTCTAGACTTTCTCTCATTGACTCTTCAGATTGTTAACGACTTGTTAATTCTTTTCGAAGCTGGTCGATTTCTTTTTCAAAATCCTTTTTGCTTGCTAATTCATCACGAAGACTAGCGAGTTCCATTTCATAGGCTCTCTTTGAAGATTCTAATTGCTCTGTAACTAGAATAGTCTTATCCTCTTTAGCCTTCAAGCGTTGTTCGATGATTTGCATAAAATCTGGGGTGACGGGTGGAGATACCAGCAATGGTGTTGGATGAGCACTTGATTTTGTAGGTGTGACATGAGTTGTGACAATGGTTCTGAGTACTGATGTAGTGGCCATAGTTACAGGGACATTTACCATGTTCGGGTTTGTTGAAAGATCAGTGTTAGTAACTTCAGATTCAAGCGAGTCAAGGTTCAAGTACTTACCTACTGCATTTGACAAAGACGAGGATTTGGTAACACTCTTGTCCTTGTGGATGCTCCCTGTAACTGTTGTCTCTGGTTGAATATCATCAACGAACGTATCTTGTTGTTCGTATTGTTGATCATCTCCGTCCTCCTGAACTGGTTCGTCAACGAAATTATCTGGTTCTCCAAATTCAGCAATGTCAGGCAAGACGACTTTCGTTGTTTGTTTTGATCCACTACCTCCCGTCTCCCGTCTACTTTGTATTAAAGCCTTCTTCAATTGCTTGGATTGTTGTTTCTCAGTCAACGGCTGTTATTGTTCGTCAATGTATTCAAGCAAATCTTCATCGAAGAGAAGTGTTTTCTTTCCCTTGGCCTTTTTCTCCCATAAGGGCACTGTTTTTGTTCTTTTGCCCTTGTCTTGTGTTGGTGTATCAGCTTCTGAGGAATCAGTTTCCTTCCTTTTGCCTTTGGGTTTTGGTGCTTTGAACTCTACAATAGATTCACCCAATGCTACTCTCTTTGAATGATCTTCATTTTCTTTCAGAAGAGTCTTATAGGAAGCGCTCTTTTTGATTTTGTCATTCAGCAAATGATCCGGAACAGGAGCAGGAATACCTGAGTAAATAATCTTTTGTCCTTCTTGTCTCATGTGTACTATGAAGAAATCATCATCTTCTGAGTTAACAAAGAATCCTCCACGTCGATCTATAGCTTCATCGGCTTTCATGAAGTAATTGATAATGAGCTTAGTGAAGCGTGGAAACTGAAAGTGGTCAGATTTCTTCTTAGCGTTTCTGAAGGCTTGATAATGAAATTCTTCCCATATGAGAGCAGCATAATCCAAATCGAGTCTCTTGTAGATGCCATAGAAAATACGAGCCTGCGAAAGTCTCATAGAGTCATACCCTTTGGTTTTGCCCGTAAGACATCGGATAATGATACTAAAGATTGCTTTCCAGGGTTGTCCAAGTCTAGAGGTATTAAACTTGGATATATTTGGCAATTCTCCCTCATAACCAAGAGACACAATCAGATCTAATATTTGTTTTAAATATGGAACAGGAGCATATGTTTTCCCTTTAGGAGAAGGAAATTCAAAGATTTCACGAAACTGTCTAAGAGAAAATTCCTTCTTCTGACAATTGATGTTGAAGGAAAACTTTGTGTTTGTGATGGCTTTGAGAGAGGATGAGAACTCATGCATGTAAATTTCAGGAACACTTGCTGAAATCCGAAGTACAGATTTGATTGGTGTGAGATTAAGGATTTCGATAGCGATTCTGAATGCTGCTTGTGATGGAATGAAGCCTTCTTTCAATCGTTGATTATTGGTAGTGATTGGTAGACGGTTTTCTTCTGGTACTAGTTCATTGTCAAGTTGAATTTGTTGCTCATGAATGCGAGCCATGAAATCTGCTTAAGATGAAATATACACATTGATACACAAGAGATATATATTAACCTTGAAAGCATCCTATTTCAATTTCCTTAAAACATAGCAACTAGCACAAAAACCATACAATCATTGCCCAAAAGAATCAATAAGTGAAAGTTCATGAAAATCAGAAACAAAAATTCGGAATCCATATCCCACACAATTCGGAATACATCAGATAATGCACCTAAGTCCGAATATGTTATTTCTAACATAGTTCGGAATATGTCATTTCTAACATAGTTCGGAATATGTCATTTCTAACATCGTTCGAAATATGTCATTTCTAACATAGTTCGGAATATGCCATTTCTAACATAGTTCGGAATATATTATTTCTGACCTAGTTCGGAATATGGGCATTCGAGACATAGTTCGGAATACAGGCAATCGTGACTTAGTTCGGAATATATGCAATCTTGACTTAGTTTAGAATACAGGCATTAAGGACCTAGTTCGGAATACATGCAATCTTGACTTAGTTCGAAATTCAGGCATTAAGAACCTAGTTCGGAATACATGCAATCTTGACTTAGTTCGGAATACAGTCATTAAGGACCTAGTTTGGAATACATGCAATCTGGACTTAGTTCGGATTACAGGCATTAAGAACCTAGTTCGGAATACATGTAATCTTGACTTAGTTCGGAATTCAGGCATTAAGAACCTAGTTCGGAATACATGTTTTCAACATAGTTCAGAATATTTCTATACTCAACCTAGTTCAGAATATGTCAATACCCAACTTAGTTCGGAATATGTCGATACCTATCCTAAGTCTGAAATCAATTCTGCTTTTAACTGTTTTAACATCACACACAAGAATTTTGGGCAGAAAAACAAAACAACGCAATAACCTATGATTATTCGTAACAAAACCCCATTTTTTAATCAATCTTAATCAATCCAATTAAATCTACCAACCCTAGTCGCACCTGTTGGAATCGTTTTAATTAAGCAAAGAGATGATAATTATATTTACCTTAGTTGTTTTTGAATGAAAACGAATCACAACAAGATCTTGTTGAAGGAAAATCAGTGGCGGCAAAGTTGGAGGTTTGTTTGTTTGAGTGCTTAGTGAAACTAAAGAGAAAGAAAGGGGCGGGGTCAAACTTTTGACCTAATATAAAGTTTTTTAACTTATACAATTTGTCCCTTCTTGTTCCTTTTGATTTTCATTTAAGTTTAAAGCCTATTTAAGTTCAACTTTTACTAAGGGAATACTTAACGTTCGTTATAACTTTAATATACTTATAAACTATTGAGCACACACAACCAATCAACGCACTTAAATGATTTGCCTAAAAAACATAAATTTCTAAGGTCCAATCACAAGTATGATAAACAGTCTACAGCAAATCCAAATACCACATACTTGACAAACACATGAGGAACAACATTTAACCGTTTATTTTCTGAGAAAGATTCTGGAAGACGATTTATTGATGACAAAAATGATTTAAGATATTCTCCCCCTTAAACATTGACCCGTTTTCTATAAGAGCTGTAGTCTTTGTTTAAGAATTCGACTACCAATGAAAGCTTTTTCTGTTTAATGATTTAAAAGAACGATTCTTGGTGGCAATAAGATTTCTCTTATTTTAACAAAATAAGTGCACTGAAACGTACACAAATTTGTGTTAGACCAAGTTATAAAGTAAACTTGATCCCTTGTATGGTTTTAAAGTAAACCATACCCGAGAAAATAAATTCCCGTTGTGAGCCAACGCTTTCGTAAGAAATACGTGACTTTAATGCGAAAAGCGGGTTGCAGTCTGAAGTAACTACAAGCCATATGGGCATGTTTTAAAAATATGTACAACTTTTATACGGACTCTATTTATGGCGCCGTGTCAACTTTAATCGACATTTCTAAGGCCGTAAATATTACCGTACTAAAAGACATGGCCGTTTTAAAATGAAAAATATTTTTGGATTTTCTTGATTTTATATTTTTTTATGGTTTTTGTATGTTTTATATTTTTGTATTTTTCTTTTCGTGGTTTAAATATATACGATAATATACAAGATCAAGATCAAAGGATACTTTAGAATAGTTTACCACCACTATTCTGCAGATTCTTCTGCCAACTCCTTAAGTGTCGATGGTGAGAATGATTTCATGCCTAGCTTTTCGATCAAAAACTCGATACGTCCTCGATCTAAGGCCTTTGTGAATATATCTGCCAGCTGATACTCAGTGTTGACAAAATACAGTTCGATCACTCCATTCTCCACTTGCTCTTTGATGAAGTGGTAGCGAATGTCAATGTGCTTCGCTCGGGAATGTTGAACGTAGTTGCAGCAAAGGGCTATTGCACTTTTGTTATCACAGTACATCGGGATTTTGTTGAATCCAAGACCGTAGTCAGTTAATTGTGATCTCATCCAAAGAACTTGAGCACAACAACCGTACATAGCAATGTATTCAGCCTCTGTACTTGATATCGCATCGCTTTTCTGCCTTTTAGATGCCCAACTGACCAGTCTATCTCCAAGAAGTTGCACACTGCCAGAAGTGCTACGTCTAGTGTCTTGAAACCCAACATAATCCGCATCTTCATATGATATTAGTGCAATAGAGGAATCCTTCGGATACCACAGACCACGATTAAGTGTTCCTTTAAGATACCGAAAGATCCTTTTCACAACATGTAAATGCTTTTCGGTAGGCCGAGCCTGATACCAGGCACACATGCATATAGCAAATTGCAAATCAGGCCTGCTAGCAGTCAGATAGAGAAGGGTGCCGATCATTCCACGGTAAAGTTTAGGATTGACAGCTATCCTTTCCTTATCCCCGTCTAACTTGGATCTCTCCACCATTGGAGTATCCACGAGGTCACAATTTTCAAAATGATACTTCTTTAATGATTCAAGAGCAAATTTGGATTGCTTAATGAAGATGCATCTGGGATTTTGAGAAATTTATAACCCTAAGAAAAATGAAAATTTTCCCATCATCGACATCTTAAAACGTGTGGACATAATTTTCTCAAAATGGTCAGACAGTCTTTGAGTAGTGGCAGCAAATATTATATCGTCAACATAAATTTGTACCAGTATCATGTCGTTGTCCTCCTTAAGAAAAAATAATGTTGGGTCCACTTTGCCTTTAGAGAAGCCTTTCGAGATGAGATACGATGATAGGAGATCTTACCACGCGCGTGGAGCTTGTTTTAACCCGTAAAGATCCTTCTTGAGCTTGTACACGTGATTAGGATACTCCGAGTTGACGAATCCATTCGGCTGGCTTACGTAGACATCTTCCCTTAATTCACCATTGAGAAATGCCGTCTTAACATCCATTTGGTAGACGATCATGTTCATGTGATCAGCATAAGCAAGGAATAGTCTAATCGCCTCCAATCGTGCCATAGGAGCAAAGGATTCTTCAAATTCAATACCCAAAGCTTGTTTGTAACCTCTAGCAACCAATCTAGCTTTGTTCTTTACCACTCCACCTAACTCATCGAGTTTAACCTTATATACCCACAATAATGTAAGGATTTCAACATTGCTGGGTAAAGGAACTAATTCCCACACTTCAAGGCGTTGAAATTCATTAAGTTCCTCTTGCATGGCTTCAATCTAAGATGATTTAGTCATGGCTTGTTGTCAAATTTTAGGTTTAGTATCGGAAAGAAATGCATCAAAGTAGCAATATAATGCATGTTCTTGGAGTTGGTGGCGTGTTAAGACTGGTCGATTGATGTCACCAATAATATTGCGAATTGGGTGATCCTTTGTCCATTTTGTGTTGTGAGTTTCAATCCGTGGTGGTC
This sequence comes from Glebionis coronaria, assembly GCA_025667525.1. Classification (NCBI taxonomy): domain Eukaryota; kingdom Viridiplantae; phylum Streptophyta; class Magnoliopsida; order Asterales; family Asteraceae; genus Glebionis; species Glebionis coronaria. The sequence goes on from CM046881.1 coordinate 128,714,610, forward strand.
GGGAGTGAACGATTGCATGAGCTTCCTCGGAGGTAGACGCACCGTTAGGGTTTTCGGGTATTTGTGAACCAAAGAATGGAAGCTCTTGTAAGTGAGCAATTTCCAAATCGTGATCATAGTAATACTCTTCAACATCATTAGGAACGAGTGGGGGTGATGATTCAGGTGTGGTTTGTTAATTGGTGGGGGATGGGACATCTGGTTCAATAGTGACAGTAGATGCCTCGGACTGATTTCCATTCTCTTGAGCAACAACTTCAGGAATCGAAGCTACTGCTACAGGTGCTGGAGAATCATCACTAGGTGGATCAAAGAATTCATCAAACATAGGTTTAAATAACTCATCCCACTCGGGCCTTGTAGGTGATGTAAATGATGGAGAAGTAGGATTGTTGGGAGTTAATCCAGAACTAATTGTACCGGTTCCCGTCTCATGAAGTGCGGGTTCAGAGCAGTGTTGCTCAGAAGCCATTGCTGTCAGCTCATCAAAATCGGCATCCAAAGTTTCTACTATCTTGCCAAGATGACGGTTATAAATTCGGTAAGCTTTCTTTGCGGGTGAGTAACTAATGTTATGAATTTTTAAAGGCTTTTAGCAATTAATGTTCGTTTTCCTCGACTCACTCGAATTGATATCGGACTAAACGTGGATTAATTTGTTCTTGGTAACTAAAACTTTTTGGTATTTTAAACTAAAAACTATTTAATTAAAAGCTACTTAATTAAACAAATGAGAAAGCTATTTAAAACTAATTTAAAGCTAATTTGAAAACAAAATTTAATTAAACTAATAAAAAAACTATTTTGAATTTAAATAAAATTTAAAAACTAATTTTATATAAAATCTATATTAACTAAAATTTAAACTAAAGTTAAAAACATTTAAAATTCCTAAAAGTAATTAAAATATTTTTTTATCTTTTTATTTTTATTCGAACTTAATAAAAGAGAATTTATAAAATACTTTAAATTGAAATTTAACTAAAAACATGTATTTAAATTGAGACCTAAATCTGACAGCTTAAAAATAAACCTATATTAATAAAAAGGTGTGAGATTAAACACAAATAAAGTACCAGAGGAGATGGTAAGGGTGTTGGTTGATGAGCGAAAGGTCGCAGGTTCGAGACCCTTGATGGACAATTTTTGCAATTATATTATTTTTAGAATTTTGAAAGTAAACATATTAAATGAATCTGTTTCTTGTAACAACAATATCAGCAAACACTCAAAACCAAATAAGCACTCCAAACCAAATAAGCTAATAAAACTGAAAAATGAGCAGACACACAAAACTAAGCACAATATGTAAAGCAGATAATAAGTAGAAACTAAATAAAAACTTATAACAATAAGCAAAGTAAACCAACTTATGACTTATCAAACAAAACTAAGAAAATATCAAATCAGTAAAATCAAATAAGCATTTATAAAAACTATAAAAACTAAGCAAATAAAAAAACAAGCATACTTTAAACCGTATAAGCCAAATTCCAAATAACAAAACTTAAATAAACTTATCCTCACAAGCAAACTATAACAAATCAAAGACTAAGCAGATTCAAAAAAAACAAAAAAAATAATAAACAGATAAAACTAAAATACACAGATCCAAACGAATATAACTACACCAGCAGATAAACTCAACAAATAAACTCAACTCAGTAACATTAACTAAACAATTTAAAGAAGATTCAAACTTAAACAAATATAAATATTATCTAAAAATCAAACATAAAAATAAAAATAGAAAATCAAACCTGATGTCGAATCCTTTGGGAAGAAGGAAGGCGTTGTACCCCCTTTATGAACCGAATCAAACCTCCTTTACCCAAATATCATCTTCATCATCTCGAACACGAACAGTAAACCAAACGAACCAATTTTTTATAACTTCCAGTAGGGAAGTTAATCATCCACTATTTTTACTTTAATATTATTAATCCCAAAAAAACAGATGAAAGAGTAACTTGCAATTAAATTTAAAGAGACGAGAATTAACTGAAAATTAAAATTTTATTAATACTTAAAAACTGGATTACAATACTTTTAAAAGGAAAATTACAATAAACCCTAAATCTAATTTTTTGCATAAAATAAAAATAAAAATAAAAAGTGCACACAAATTACAGATTTGATGGGGGTATTTATAGCCAACCCCCATGGCTTCTTGATGATCTTGGTGAGCAAGTAATCGAATCCCAGTCGCTAAATACATTTTTCTTCCTTCTCGCTCTTTTCTTCTTGATCAAATGGCTGAGAATACACCCCTTGCACACGGATTGCCAACGTGTCAAGGGGTGTGTTTGTTGTGCTTCTTTAATCTGAGGTGGAGCCTTCTTATTGGAGGATTTGGTGGTGGAGATGTGTGGGAACCAATCACAATAGGGGATTTAAGCCACGTAAGGGAGGACCACCTATCATGCTGAACCGAAAAACATGGGGGATTAATTAACAATCGTGTGAATCACACATTTTAATAAAAACCCCCAATTTATCTTGGGTAAATCTTTGATTAGGGTTTGGGTACAGTAAATAGAGGTGCTGCGTTTATTTTTGAGAGAGAAAGAGAGATGAAGGTGGGTGAATTCTTATTTGTATCGACTGAATGAAATAAAGTGAGTGGGTAGTTAATTTATTAAAAAACGTGTGAGGGGGAGTTATAGGGTTAAAACGTGCGTGAGTTGAAAACAAAGTGAAACAAGTGAATAAACTTTTCACTTTAAACCGTTCCATTTGTTTGTGTAATGGGCTTGGCCCAATATTGTCAATTTCATCCGTCCTATAATATTGGTATTGGGCCATACTGGGCTTTTTGCAAAACAACTCTTGCAACTTAATAACTCCAAATGGGCTTTTGAGCCCATTAACCCAAATGTGGGACCCACTTGTCCCAATTATCTTCATAAAGTTAAATCCGCTAAAAACAAGCTAATTTCGGCTTTCTTGATCATTTCTTCAAACTCGGGTCGAATTTGCCGGTTTTCGTGATCTTTGGCACACTTTTGGTCTTTTGACTTTGTCTTCGTCTCTTTTTTGGACTTTTCTTCAACATTTGACCGTGAAATCTCATGTTTTCTTTCCTTTTGATCATTTGTACCTATTTCACACAAAAACACAAAACCACGCGTAATTCCGACTTTTATGATACTAAACACATGATTAGGTCTTGTTTTTCCTTGATTTTAGTGGCAAAAGGATAAGTGTTTACACACTTATTAATCCCCTACACTTGACCATTGCAATGACCCCATGCAATGCATTATTTTAAAGCATAAAGTTACATTTTTCTCATATTTAACCCATCTCGGCCTTTATTATGATATGCTATTACTACTATGATGAAAAGATAAAAACTTTAAAGGAAACAAAAGTTATAACAATTTATTTAACTTGGAAATTATTTGATGGAGAAACTTGTAAAGAAATCTAAGACTTAAATTAGGGTTTTGGTGTCATGAATATTAATCACCCTCAGATTTTACGTTCCCCATGCCAAGCTTAAAAAGGAGATCATTGTTTACCATAAGTTCTCAAGTTAAAACCACTCATATAAGATTATTGTGTAATATTCTTTCTCCAATTCCTACGTTGTATCTCTAGATTTTATTGATTGTCATTCACCCGTAGGCTCATTTGACTTATTTGATAATTATTAGTCCAAAAATGAAGGCCAAACGGTGCAAACCCGACACTCAAAACCTAACCTCGTCTTCAAAAACGTTGTCACTAAAGTAAGTCCACATCAAGGATGATTTAACACGGTTTGGGGAATAAATTCCCGGACCTAAAATTTGGCCAATAGTACTACTTATTAATTATTCCTCCAAAGTCATGTAGACTTTATGTGGAGTTTAGCAAGTTCACATCATATACCCTTAGGCTCTTTAAGATATAAAAATGCTCCTCATCTATTGTCGACACCATAAGGCTCCTTGAACGATAAACAAGGGAATTGATTTTTTTGATCAATTTTTATTCAACACTTACCATGCCATACACCCTAAGGCTCTAATGACAAGGTTCGTGCTACATGCCCCACACCCTAAGGCTCCTTGAGGTCATGTTTTAATCTTATTCTTTCTTATTTGTGATATATATAGTAGGCCAAATTCCGCGGTCCTATGGTCTGAATACCTCCTACTTAGTGGTTATGAGCCACCTTAGTCGGAAGTCCACAACGTTGGCATCCTCAATGTGTTCATGCTTTAATTACAAAGAGATTAAAGATTTGGCTAAGAGTTAAGATATCGAATCAACACCGCAAAAATCCTCATTTATTAAGCAATTAAATATACAAGCGGGAAGAAAGAGCCATAAAAACTCATATAAGCAAGAATTAACCCTTAAACTTATTATCAACTCTATCATCTCTCGTTCTCCACAATTTAAAATCTCAAGGAATAAGACTCGTGGATGCTTAGCCTAATAAACCAATTAAGGTCCATATGGTTAAGGATACTAGCTAGAGTAAACTTGGATAAGTAAACTCGGGTTGAGTCAAAATATTCACGACGGGCCTAATATATCAAAGATATCTAAACTTGTTAAAACCATTTTATTCATTTATTTATTTTTGACTTTATTCTTGAAATGGAAAATATAAATAAGATGCGATGACAAAAGGAAAGAAAATAAATGGAAATACTACTAGGCCAAAATAGATCAAAAATTTGAAAAATGTTGATTTTTTTTTTAATTTTCCGGTTAAATGGGGTCAAATTCATGGAAAAGCCCACTAAAATTCGATAGAAATCCCCCTACACTTAATATAAACATTGTCCTCAATGTTTAAGCATGTGGGAGAATAAACTCCCCTACACTTAGGACATTGAGTACGTTGTTTAGAATCAAGCTAAGGAAGAGACAACTAAAGTGATTACATTTATTCACGTTTTATTTATATACAAGATTGAATCACAATAGCAAAAACTTATCGAAGGAACCGGGTACACGGGAAACACGGGATCACGGGTCGCGTCAAAAACACCAAAAGTGGAGCATTAAAGCACATGTCCCTGCACAATCACAACACAAACAACCTACTTGGCTCCCCCTACACTTATTTGGTGGAAATGGGTGAAGGTGAAAAAGGGTGGAAAGGTGGAAACGATGCTTGATTTATTTATCACGAGTCTCTAGCTCGACTCGATTTCTCGAATGTGATCATTCAAATGGGAAAATCATGGGAAAACCCGAGATTTCCAAGGGAGGAAAATCTCTCCATGATAAAGGGTGAAGCAAAGTCATATAAGGCATACCCCATGAGAATCCACCCGGGTCAAACACATAATTTCCATCACAAAAGGAAATAAACCCCGAGGTGGTAAAATCACACAAGTCAAAGAAGAGTGGGGTATCCTTATGCAACGATCTCTTAAATGAAAGGGTAGTATGGTGATATGGCAATGATAGCACTAAAGTATTTATTCCCGGATCAAACACCGATTCCTTAACGGGAAAATAGCAAGAGGTGTTGACATTAAAGCTCAAAATATCATCATAATCAAAAGTGGGAAAGTCGTCCTCTTCCAAACTCGATGTGAAGACATAAGTATAATCGGAGTCATAGGAAAACTCTTCCTCATGAGGAAAATGGGTATTTAGAAAGATATCTAAATCCTCCTCAAATGGAATAACCTCTAAATTAGGAACGATCTCTAAGAGTGGAGGATCCTCCTCAAAAGTCATGACTTCTAAAATTGGAGTATAAAAGTCAAAAGGAGTCTCCATAATTGATGAATCACTCATAGAGATATGAGGTGCATTAAGATCATGGGGTGGGTCATCAAAGTTAATGAGATCACTTAAAGAAGTGTCATCATCGTAAGTATCAAAGATTGGTTGATCAAACATAGGTGGGTCAAAAGTGGGTGGGTCAAAAGTGGGTGGGTGAAAAGATAGGTCGTCTAAACCGAAGATAGTGTGATCACTTGAAGAAGTGTCATCACTATAGGTATCATAAATAGGAGTTTCAAAATTTTGAGGCTCGAAGGAAAGGGATGAAGTTATCACAAAATCATTTTGATTAGACTTTTGAATTCCAAAAGGATTAATAAAAATCTCTTCATTATCATAATTAAGAACATCAATCATATTGACCGAATCTTTTCCATTTGATTTTGTTGTGATTTTTCCCATTTTAAAAACTTGATGTTCATCCCTAACCCTAAGAATTAACTCCCCTTCGGCCACATCAACTAAGGCTCTTTCGGATCGTAAGAATGGTGTACCAAGTATTAACATAATACGAGGATCCATCTCATAGTCGACGACGACAAAGTCCACGGGGAAAGTGAATGTACCAACTCGAACAAAAACGTATTCGGCAATACCAACAGGGTATGCGAGAGTTCTATTAGCTAACTCGAGAGTCATGCGAGTTGGTACAAGGTCGGGTAATGATAGTTGTTTCCATATCGAGAGTGGCATAAGATTGATGCTAGCGCCGAGATCCGCTAAAGCCATATAATCATCAATTTGAGGAAATGAACAAGGTAACACGAATCGTCTGGGATCTCCTAGCTTTTAGGGAAGCTCTTTGAGAAGAATAGCAGAATAATTCTCATTTAAACGGGTGTTAACGAGCCCAACCATTTTTTCTTTCTTATTAAGAAAATCTTTGAACATTTTCACAAATTTTGGCATTTGAGCAAGTGCTTCAATAAGGCTAATGTTAACATTGACGTTGGAAATCATTTTCAAAAAGTTAGAGACATGAACGTCATCTTTGGTGAGCACTTTAGCCTTGTCTAACCTAGAGGGATAAGGGATATTGGGTTTAGACTTGGAAGGTTGAGAAGGAGAAGGACTCGCTTCTTAAACAACCTTATGGTTGGGCTCTTTGGGCAATGGAGAACTAGTACTAGGAGTGGTAGTGGGAGGAATCACCGAAGGGGGAGTAGGATTACTCATTATGACCTCCGGGCCTTGTCTCTCCTTTATTGGCGAAGAGATGGAAGGTCCCACTAAAGTACCTCCACTTCGAGTACTGATACCACTCACATTAGCACGAGGGTTAATCTCGGTATTAGAAGGTAAGGCTCTTTGGGGTCGAAGGGCTTGAATCATTGTCAAAAATTTCTTACCGGTCGATTCTTGCATCTCTCTCATAATTCGCTCATGGTCGGTCAATTTTTATAGAACCAAGTCCATTTGAGGATTATGCATGTTCATTTGATTATACCCTTGATTAGGAAAACCTTGGTTTTGATATTGAGGTTGAAAACCGTTGTTATTATGAAAACCTTGCTTATTATTTTGAAACCCTTGATTTTGACCATTAAAATTCCCTTGATTTGCATTCCCTTGAAAAATACCCATTTGAGGACCTTGGTTCCTATTTTGGTTTTGGGTATTTTGGGCGGGTGGGGGTGCTCTTTGTGGAGCTACAAAACCTGGGGGAGCCAAATAATTAGTACTCTTATAAGACAAATGGTTAACATCAACATTTGGTTTGAATTGAAACCTTTCATTAGCATTGGTGTTATAAGCACAAACTTGTTGTTGTTGATTGTAAACCTTGTCACAATTAAAATATGAATGTGGTCCACCACAAGTCTCACACGTTTCACTAGTTTCTTTCAAGGCATTAATTTGACCCTTTATTTCTTTCGTTTGTAAAGCAATTGATTCAACAAGTGAAGTAAGCTTATCAATTCTCTTATCGTTCTCACTAGAACTAGCACTTGCCATAGTAGCCTTAACACTCTTGGTTTGCACTTTAGCCTTGTTTTCAATTATAGCCCAAGCCTCGTCATTGATTTCACAAGAATATTGCCCCCCGCGGCACTATTAAGTGAGTCTTGGTCATTAAGAGTTAAACCATTGTAAAACGTATTGATTTGATGCACTTTAGTGAAACCGTGTTGTGGACATTTTCTTAAAAGCTCCTTAAATCGATCCCAAGACTCACTAAACGTTTCCCCATATTTTTGTTCAAAGGTAATGATGTCATTCCTTAAAGAAGTGGTCCGTGATGGTGGGAAAAAGTAATTAATGAACTTGGTCTCTAAATCAATCCATGTAGTAATACTTTGGGGTGGTTCCTTATCAAGCCAAATCTGGGCTTGTCCCTCGAGGGAAAAAGGAAAGAGTTGTAAACGAATAGCCTCCTGTGGCACCCCATTGTATTTCACCGTATTAGTCAAATGGATAAATCTCTTGATATGATCATGAGGGTCATCTTGGGAACGACCCAAAAATGGTGTAGCGGAAACCATTTGAATAAAACCCGTTTTGATTTCAAAATTATTTTCTCCAATTGCGGGGACAACGATAGCGTCATCGTTTCCCTCAACGTGAGATTGTAGAATCTTAATCATAGGTCGGTTATCCGTTGCCATCGTATTGTCGAAAGCTCGATTCTCGGGATCGGCTTGAATGACGGTCTTTTTGTTTTTCTTCTTCTTTTTGGAAGAATTAGAAGTATTTGGTACACCAATCGGTATGTATGTACGCGCGCGAGTGCGCATACAATTAAAACTTGGAATGAGGTAGGTGACCTCGGTCGACTTTGAGAGGAAAGGGATTATCCCTCTCGATGTGCAATATTAAAAACTACAAAAATATGTACTTAATACTACTTGAGTTGGCAAACCAATAATCGGTCGTCCCTCTCAATATACGCACAAGCAAGCGGGGAAACGAGGTGGCACAAAGCACTTAAAAACCTTTTTCCTTAGACGGCCTTTTATAGCGCGTCGCCTTATACCCACCTTATAGTTTGTATATATCGAGTTCAAACGTCTTACTAGTATTTATCTATTTTGCCCTTTTTTCTTGTTTTGGATGCGAATACAATAGTTAGGTGATGAAATCCCAACTAAGTTCTTATTTAAAAAGTAGGTAAATTAATGTTCTACGTAATGTAATATAGTAAATGAAAAATCTTTTTTATTTTTTAAGAAAAATATATATTCACAATAAAAAGCGAAAGAAATCGAAATAAGAAAAATAACAATAATACGTAATTTTTGGTGTAATACTTTAGGAAAAGTATTACTTTTAGATTTTTTAATTTTTTTGGTGCAAATCTTGGGAAAGAATTTGCTTTTGTGATTTTTTTTTTTTTGTATATTTAAGTTTTTTTTTTATGTTTTTTATTTTTTTTCTTGCAAGAAAATTAACGTTCAAAAAGAACGGATCCCAAAATCCAAACGTCTCACGAAATCTTCAATCGTAACGAGCGAAGCGGCAGCGGCGCCAATTTAATGTTATGAATTTTTAAAGGCTTTTAGCAATTAATGTTCGTTTTCCTCGACTCACTCGAATTGATAACGTGGATGAATTTGTTCTTGGTAACTAAAACTTTTTGGTATTTTAAACTAAAAACTATTTAATTAAAAGCTACTTAATTAAACAAATGAGAAAGCTATTTAAAACTAATTTAAAGCTAATTTGAAAACAAAATTTAATTAAACTAATAAAAAAACTATTTTGGATTTAAATAAAATTTAAAAACTAATTTTATATAAAATCTATATTAACTAAAAATAAAACTAAATTTAAAACATTTAAAATTCCTAAAAGTAATTAAAATATTTTTTTATCTTTTTATTTTTATTTGAACTTAATAAAAGAGAATTTATAAAATACTTTAAATTGAAATTAAACTAAAAACGTGTATTTAAATTGAGACCTAAATCTGACAGCTTAAAAATAAACCTATATTAATAAAAAGGTGTGAGATTAAACACAAATAAAGTACCAGAGGAGATGGTAAGGGTGTTGGTTGATGAGCGAAAGGTCGCAGGTTCGAGACCCTTGATGGACAATTTTTGTAACGATATTATTTTTGGAATTTTGAAAGTAAACAGATTAAATAAATCTGTTTCTTGTAACAGCAATATCAGCAAACACTCAAAACCAAATAAGCACTCCAAACCAAATAAGCTAATAAAACTGAAAAATGAGCAGACACACAAAACTAAGCACAATATGTAAAGCAGATAATAAGTAGAAACTAAATAAAAACTTATAACAATAAGCAAAGTAAACCAACTTATGACTTATCAAACAAAACTAAGAAAATATCAAATCAGTAAAATCAAATAAGCATTTATAAAAACTATAAAAACTAAGCAAATAAAAAAAACAAGCATACTTTAAACCGAATAAGCCAAATTCCAAATAACAAAACTTAAATAAACTTATCCTCACAAGCAAACTATAACAAATCAAAGACTAAGCAGATTCAAAAAAAAACAAAAAAAAACAATAAACAGATAAAACTAAAATACACAGATCCAAACGAATATAACTACACCAGCAGATAAACTCAACAAATAAACTCAACTCACTAACATTAACTAAACAATTTAAAGCAGATTCAAACTTAAACAAATATAAATATTATCTAAAAATCAAACATAAAAATAAAAATAGAAAATCAAACCTGATGTCGAATCCTTTGGGAAGAAGGAAGGCGTTGTACCCCCTTTATGAACCGAATCAAACCTCCTTTACCCAAATATCATCTTCATCATCTCGAACACGAACAGTAAACCAAACGAACCAATTTTTTATAACTTCCAGTAGGGAAGTTAATCATCCACTATTTTTACTTTAATATTATTAATCCCAAAAAAACAGATGAAAGAGTAACTTGCAATTAAATTTAAAGAGACGAGAATTAACTGAAAATTAAAATTATATTAATACTTAAAAACTGGATTACAATACTTTTAAAAGGAAAATTACAATAAACCCTAAATCTAATTTTTTGCATAAAATAAAAATTAAAATAAAAAGTGCACACAAATTACAGATTTGATGGGGGTATTTATAGCCAACCCCCATGGCTTCTTGATGATCTTGGTGAGCAAGTAATCAAATCCCAGCCGCTAAATACATCTTTTCTTCCTTCTCTCTCTTTTCTTCTTGATCAAATGGCTGAGAATACACCCCTTGCACACAGATTGCCAACGTGTCAAGGGGTGTGTTTGTTGTGCTTCTTTAATCTGAGGTGGAGCCTTCTTATTGGAGGATTTGGTGGTGGAGATGTGTGGGAACCAATCACAATAGGGGATTTAAGCCACGTAAGGGAGGACCACCTATCATGCTGAACTGAAAACCATTGGGGATTAATTAACAATCGTGTGAATCACACGTTTTAATAAAAACCCCCAATTTATCTTGGGTAAATCTTTGATTAGGGTTTGGGTACAGTAAATAGAGGTGCTGCATTTATTTTTGAGAGAGAGAGATGAAGGTGGGTGAATTCTTGTTTGTATCGACTGAATGAAATAAAGTGAGTGGGTAATTAATTTATTAAAAAACAGGTGAGGAGGAGTTATAGGGTTAAAACGTGTGTGAGTTGAAAACAAAGTGAAACAAGTAAATAAACTTTTCACTTTAAACCTTTCCATTTGTTTGTGTAATGGGCTTGGCCCAATATTGTCAATTTCATCCGTCCCATAATATTGGTATTGGGCCATATTGGGCTTTTTGCTAAACAACTCTTGCAACTTAATAACTCCAAATGGGCTTTTGAGCCCATTAACCCAAATGTGGGACCCACTTGGCCCAATTATCTTCATAAAGTTAAATCCGCTAAAAACGAGCTCAATTTTGGCTTCCTTGATCATTTCTTCAAACTCGGGTCGAATTTGCCGGTTTTCGTGATCTTTGGCACACTTTTGGTCTTTTGACTTTGTCTTCGTCTCTTTTTTGGACTTTTCTTCAACATTTGACCGTGAAATCTCGTGTTTTCTTTCCTTTTGATCATTTGTACCTATTTCACACAAAAACACAAAACCACGCGTAATTATGACTTTTATGATACTAAACACATGATTAGGTCTTGTTTTTCCTTGATTTTAGTGGCAAAAGGATAAGTTTTTACACACTTAGAAAATTCCAATATCAGCTTTCGGTTGAAGTTTGCCCAAATTCTCACTATTAGTATTTGGATAACAGAGTGCACCAAACACATGAAGAAATGAAATATCAGGTTTACGTCCATGAAGTAGCTCATCCGGTGTTTTTCCATGGCGCTTACGAATGATGGAGCGGTTTTAGGTATAACATGCGATTGCCACTGCTTCAGCCCATAAGAATAAAGGAGCATTCACATAAATCAACATAGTTCTAGCAGCTTCCATAAGTGTACGGTTACGTCTTTCCACGACATCGTTTTGTTGTGGAGTGCGAGCAACAGAAGTTTCATGTGAAATACCAACCTCTTCATAATATTCACGTAGAGTTTGATTAACGAACTCAGTTCCATTATCAGTGCGAATGCGGCGAACAGTAGCATTAAGACGTACATGGATCATCTTTAAGAAAGTAATAATATAATCTGGTGCTTGATCCTTGGTTGCTAAAAACTTTACCCATGTAAACCTTGAGAAATCATCCACCATGACGAGGATGTATTTTCTACCACGCACACTAGCCGTACGCATTGGACCGCAAAGATCCATGTGCAAAAGATATAGTGGTTCTTGGTTGGTGTCTTCAGCTTTAGGTTTGTATGATTTCTTGGTGCTTTTCCCCAAAGAACACGCGGAACATAAATGATCCTTGTAGAACTTAAGTTTTGGAAGACCACGAACAAGTTAGTTTTTAGCCAAATGGTTAATAGCGTCGAAGTTAAGATGAGATAACCGGCGATGCCACAATCATGACTTGGTCTTAGATGCTTTGGAGAGAAGGCATACATGAGAGGCGGTCATCATGTTTTGAATGGACAGTGTGTAGAGATTATCCCCTCGAGACCCTTTTAACAAATCATTTCCTGCAAGATCGCGAATAAAGCAAGTATGTTGTCGAAAAGCCACCTCAAGGTTTGAATCGCAAAATTGTCCCACTGAAAATAAATTATGACAAAGTCCCTCCACATAATATACCCTTGAAATCGTAACATTCCCAATTTGATATTCACCGTAACCCATGATCTTCGCAATATGGTCGTTGCCAAATTTCACCGTTCCTAGAAACTTGCTGACGAAATTTCTGAGCATCGAGTGGTCTCGGGTCATATGCTTTGAGTATCCAGAGTCCAAGTACCAGAGGATGATTTGGACCACCTGAAAATATCACCAGACAAAGAAGATGTATCGAAATCTAGTAGTTCCTCTGTGTTAGCAGGTACAGATATATTTATCTTAGATTTGCTAACCGAATAATTCTTAGGCTTCTAGATTTGCTTCCTAGATGCTGGTTTAAATTCTAGTTGTCTAAAGACCTTAGGTACTTCTTCACTGGTAGGCACAATAGTGGATGCAGACCTAGTTAAAGGGCGCTTTTTCCATTTCTTAGTGCTAGTGTTCCTATTTAAAGGACGCTGAGACCTAACTTCCATGGATGTGATCCTAGTTAAAGGGCACTTAGTTCCATTAGCAGTGAAGGTCCTACCAGTGGGTTTCCATTGCCAACCAACTTGGGTGAATTTCTTCCCCGTTGGAATCCATTCAAGATTGTTCCTAATGGCATACATTTCATTCACGTGGTCAACAAGGCATAAATCATGACGCTGAGAAAACATGCATTCATTGCAATTCCAACATCGTAAATTCGAATTCACATTTTGCTTAGGCTTCTGCACAGAGGCAGATCCTTTTGTCTTAGATACATGATTCTTTTTATTTGAAACTGAAATAGCATTCCTAGGGTGAACTTCTACTTTCTTCTTGGCAGTCCTACTAGTGGAAGGCTTGATCCTATCTTTCTTGTCTTGAGATCCTTTAGCCTTAGTAGACATGATTACTCCTGTAGAAGCCAAGGGAACATTAGTGACAGATTTTGATTTAGCCTTGATGGGTGTGTTTAATATAGGCTTAGATCATGGATTCTTATTGAATGGAGTCATAGCAATGGTGGTGGTTTGTTGTTTAAGTGGTGCAGAACCCGATTGTCCAATGTACTTTAAGTGCTCTAAGCATTGTTGTACCCTCTCAATGTATGCCTGAGCATGGTAATAATCACTATTCCAAGGACCAAGTTCATAAAGATCATCTGCTACTTCCCTAGCAAGATCCGCGTACTTAACTGTATGCTCCAGATATAACTTATATGATAGTGGATTGTTCTTATTGTACGGGTTCTTAGTGATCACCACTTTTTTGGTTTTTGGAGCACTAGAGGTCGGGGCAGAGATTGTAGTTGGATTATCAACAACTTCTTGTCCTTTGAGTTGAAGTGTCTCCTTTAATTCAGCCAAAACCATGTTTTTGTCTATGCGTTGAATATTTAAGTCAGAGATTTCCTCACACTTATGGTTCAGTTGGTCAACGAGTGACTTTTGCTCTGCCGCATTAATAGCGAAGCATTCTTCTAGCGAACCATAAATTTGTGAAAAACTCTGTATTACTTTATCAAACTCCCCTAGCATAGAAGTAATTCTATCTTCTAGGGCATGATTTTTAATCTCTGCAGCCTCTAGTTCCAATTTCTCTGCTACTGATTCTCTCTTAAGTCTCATAATTTCTTCCTCTAATGCCTGAACCACCTGAATCATCTTGTCACTCGTCTCAACGGAGTTTTCACCATCATTTGTTTTTGAAAGAGTTTCAGTTTTAGATTGGTTTTCAATTTCAAGAGATATACAATGTTGTTGAAGCTCATCAAAACGTTTTGAAAGTGAGTTATAAGAATCTTGAAGCTTTAAAAATTCAGCGTTAGATTCATGACAAGAATGATTATCTACATTATTCATAGGTTCAACAATATTCACAGATATATCATGCACATCATCACATTTATTCATAGTAGATGTCATCACAAAAGCAAATTCAACAGTCACAACTTGCATCACTTCGAGAGACACTATATGTTCTAAGAATTGGTCATATTCGGACAAAATCTTTTCTTTCTCAATTAAATGTTGTTCATAAGCATCATCCATTTCATAGAAAACTTTTCGAACTTCACCCATTTCGAAACTAAGATTTTCCGCGAGATCGAAAAATCCATCTTTAATATTGTTTACAAACGGAACGATGTCTTTCTCAAACACTGTTTTCGTCTGTTCGAAAGCCCATTCTCCAGCGGTTTGAGCCGTTGAAGTCGTACATTCCTGGATGACCTTGTCAAATCCGGTTAGGTATTGCTCAATCTCTTCCAAGCTTAGCAATATCGTACTTACCGGTGGAAGATTCTTAGGAATTTCCTTAGGTTTGTCCAAATTAACAAGTGTAGGAAGTATACTAAGGCTTTCTCTAGTAGGCATGTAAGCTGGTGTATGGATAAATTCCTTTTGCATATTAAAGCGAATTCTAAGATCTATTTTTGCATACGTTGCGTTAAGTTGTGCATAATCATACTCAGGATATGTAAAAGTTACTTTTGACCGATTCTCTTCATGTAGTGACATACTCTCAGATTCATTTGAAAACACAATCGGATCTAAGACCAATCCTAACTTTGTTGCATCATAAAGTCGTGGGTTGTGGTTAAATGCTTGCTTTGCATACCCCGGGTTAGGTGGTAGGTCTATTAGACGCGATAGATTCAATTCTTGAAATGAAGAATGAAACAAGTGTACTAAATGTGAAGCAGAGTATTGTTTTAAAAGCAAAATTTTAGTCTTTTTAACTTTCTCAGACGCCTTAATTTCCGTTTCAACCCTTTTAGACTCGAGAATTTTGAAATCCGTTTGTAGTTTTTGAAAATTATTAACGACTGACTCTTTTTCTTTAAGTTCTTTCGAAATATTTGCTCTTAAACTCTCAATTTCTAGCAGATTATCCATTTGGACTTTCCTAAACCTATCAAATTCAGGATTGGTTAAGGTAGTGGTCACTGGAGTTAATTCCAAGTATTTAACCTTTTCCTTATACAAAGCAAGCTCGGCAGATAATGTCTGATTAACACTAAGGGTATCAAGGACCGCATTATTCATTTGGCCAAGCATAGATGCTGACACCATAACCAAATCTTGTTGAGCAAACGAATTTGTAGTCGTAATAGCTCCCGGTTGTGGTTCACTCAAATTCTGGAGACTTGCATTGATATTGCTATCATTGTTTGTCTCCTCGTTTTAGTTACTAACCACCGGAGGTTGTTCCAGATACTCAGACATTTGCTCAACTTGATAAGGTACAATACTAGTATCCGTCGCAGTATTTGGTACCTCCGAAATTGTGTCAGCTCCATAAAGTGAAAGATTTACCATGAGAGCTGCCTTGGCGGTATTGAGACCATCACAGTCAAAATCGTATGCATCCAGATCATCACATTGATATGCGGCATTGTTTGTGATGGCTACTGTGAGACCGTCAGTGTCCGCAACTCCTGGATCTGCGAGGAATGCTAACTCTTCTTCATCGAGCTCACGTCCTTGGGCTTCAGCATTCACCAAGTAGATCTTCTCCTAAAAGCATGTGTTATCCCTTTTCCTCTTGGGCTGCTTACACTCTCGAGCCATGTGCCCTTCCCTTTTGCAATTAAAACATATGATCATCTTCATTTTGCTAGTGTTATTACCCCTTGTAGCAGCAGTGTTAGATGGATGAGCACCAGCATTGGATGAACTTGGTCTCCCCTTTACACCGTTACTCTGTCGTCTTGAATTGTAGCTTGTTGTCTAGAGTTAGAAGAGTTCCTCAACTGATTGTTCGTTGGAGATGGTCCTCTGTAACCTCGTTTATTCAATGTTTGAGTGAGGTAAGCAGAAATTTGAGAAAGTATATCAGTAGGATTATCCCCTTGTCTAAACTCAGGGACAGGAATCTCATTATCACAATAGAACGTTGGTGCTGATTGAGCTACAAACTGATTTGAAGAAACACTAACATGTTGTGAGTAATAGGGTTGAGGAGCCTCATGTTGTTGATAGGTGATGGCAGGGTTTGTTGGAGGTTGATAAGGTGAATACTGTTGTGAAGCATAAGGTAACTGAAGTGAGTTTACTTGTGATGATGTTGTTGGTTGCTTGTATTGTTGTTGATAGGATGTAGGCGGTTGTGGCAAGATCGAATACTGTGGGAAGCTTGGAGTTTGATACGATGGTTGATAGGAAGATTGTTGTCCCAAAGCAAACGGAGAGTTGTGATATGACAATGTTGGTTGATTTGCCATTAATGCCAATGGTTCTTGATAAGATCCCTGAGAGATGCGTTTTTGGATCACGTGCTTCTCGTGTTGCTGCAAGAAATCATATAGTTGATCTAAATTTGACTTGTACAAATCTCGAATCATCTTGACATCGGTGACATATTGACTCCACTCTTGGGGTAACGTGTTCAAGAACTTGGTGTTTAGCTGAAACTGAGCAATCCTTAGATTATACACGTTCGTATCATTCATCAAAGTAGTGAAACGCCAGTAGTAATCGTGAAGAGTTTCCCCTGGAATGTATGTAAACCTATCAAACAAGTCATACAATTGACACTCTCATTCTTGCTTAGTTAGAGAAGTCCCTTGTAACAAAACAGTTAATCGATCCCAAAGATCCTTTGCCACTGTGTGTTCACTTACCATTCTATAGATATCGGGTGGAAGAGCTTGAAGTATTGTCTGAACGGCCCTTTCATCTGCATCGGAAATGAGTTTGTTAGCATCCGGTAACTCATGATACAACCTTGTCCGCGTCACATTGTTGACAGTAACTTCTCCCCAATCTAGTGGACCTTTTTCAATGGATTAAAGCATAAGTCTACCATTGGGTTTACCCATGATGTAAGTTTTCATGCGACCTTACCATGCTTCAAATAAATCTTCGATGAGCAACGGTGGGCGTGTGTCGGTACCCGAGATAATGGAAATATCGGTAAGCGATGTCATTGTTGGCATATATGAATTTGAATTCATTTTATGATCCCTTGAATAAAGATTATCAAAAAAATCATTGAGCAATGAAATAAGGTTATGTGTTTTTGTATTGTTGAATAAAAGATGTTGTTATCTTTTTGTTGTGTGTGTTTTTGAAAATTACCAAATTAATGCACAGTAGAAAAATCCTCTTAGTTATGCAACTTTTTATCCCAAAAAGCAAATTCTATCGGAATGTCTCAAGTATCGGAATGTCCATTGTCGCAATATAAGATCTGCCGGAATACCCCTTCTATCGCAATGAGTACTGTAACACCCCCGATTTCGGGTCATAGCAGCGGAAGGGTCATTGGGTGTTACTGCCATGGTTCAACCTCAATATCATAGAAAACGCCTCAAAATGAGTCGTTTTAATAAAACATTCCATTCAATTATTTAAAGATAAAACTGTTCACACACGGTCCCAAATAGTTTTAAAGTTTACACAACCAACCAAACGATAAAAGTTTCTTTGAATGGACATAGTTTAGAAAAGCGGGCCAAAACATTTTAATTAAGCAAGCTGCATGAAACCGCCTTCCTTGCGTGCCTTCTTCATGGACCTGAGATAAAACATGCTATAAAGTCAACAAAAATGTTGAGTGAATCTATAGAGTTTAAATTAAATAAACGAACACAAGTATTCTGAATAAACCTTCCGTAGTTGACAATCATGTGGATCAGACATAATTATCGTTGTTATTTCATAAGTCTCGTGACATTGAACGTTAACATATATTATTTCAGCCCAACACACCTAGCCAAGTGCGTATATTTCTCTTATACAATTGCATCTGATGTTTCATTACTGGTGCATCACAACACCACGCGATAGCTAGTCGCGACCGGACTGGGTGTCACCCCGATAGATCTATCCATAGTATTAGCGTTCCTTTCGATTAACAATTCACGATTCATGGGTCTTTTAAGGCTAGAGCAAACTCTTATAACAACTTTCATCTAAGCATACAATCGGGTCCTTTGTGTTCAATTTTAAAAGAAAGAGGATTTACCACAACTTCTCGTTGTACCCTTCATTTATAATAAATGCTTTTCCAATAATAAGGGTTTCCACAACTTCTCGTCGTACCCCTTTTATTTTAATAAAACAAGCATTTTATCCCCCTCGCGGGTTTTATAAAACAAGTAAACATGTCAAAGTGAGGCTATAGACTCACCTTGGTACGATAGTAGTAATGTGACGATCGCCGATGATTTGTGATGCCCGTTAAACACGAAGACCGCAACCTACCAAATAAGGCGCGTTCGTTAATAAACGACTCAAGTATAAATAATACTTAAATAATACGAAACTCAATTTCATATAACCATGAAAATCCCGAAAAATTAGCAATATAAGTGTACTTCTATACCCTTTTATTCAATACAATTCTTTTAAACACTTGCACTCTCGACATTGACCAGTCATAAGACGCCAAGTCAACGCAAGTCAAACCATCATTTTACTTCCCGCGGACCAGTAACTAAGTCAATTATATAATGACTTAACACTTGGGTAAGTCACCATGTCCAATAGTGAATACTCAACTCACGCCACACAAGTATTGAACTACGTGTCCAAAATACCAATCAGCATGTACACTCCAAATGTACACACCAATCTAACCTATCTATAGTTGTCCGATTTCGACGAAACTTGGTGACAAACTCACACATAATATGAATAAGACTCAGTTTAAGTTTCATTCAAAAATATTACTTCTAAGACCTTCTGCCCGACACACCTTCGTGTTATAAAAACCGGACAGTTTTACGCCTTTGACTTGTAAAACCATTTTGACTTATCTAAACAATTCCGTTTGTAAAACCGACACTCGGGTTTGAAAATAGACTCATGACCTGAGGTTTAGCAACTTACAACAGTCCTTGAACATTTTTAAAACTCATTCTATAGTCCCCGAGATTCGATCCAAATATTGACAACAATTTTCGGATTGTGCCGATACTCGTCTCCCGGTACACGAATACTAAAACTAGCATAACTTTCCGCTCGTAATGAGTTAGAAGCTCATTCAAGTGGAAAAACGAGCGTCTTGAAGATTAATACAACAATATCACATCATCCCATATGATAATCAGACCTTAGACTTTCAAAAATACCCTTTTACCTACTAGTCTAAAATGACTAGTTAAAAATCATACCAAATCAATATTTCAACCCATTCCAACAATTTTTATACTCCTAATATCACCTTAATATCATCCTAACACATCCATCTAACTCCTAACACCCTAGAATGATCATCCAAAAATTAACCCACTCAAAATAAATAACATGCAACAATATCCCACTATGAATATAATAATATTAACACATGTTTCACCATAAAAATGGATCAAACAACATGTTCTTCATCAAAAATTGAAAAGAAAAATTTAGTGGATGCATGTTGGAAAAATTTATACCAAATTGAAGCTTGTTGAATTTCCAAGATGGGTCTTCTTTTAGATTTGGAAGATTCAAAGTAGAAAATCAAAAATCAAAGGGTTTGGGGTGTTGGGGGTGGACGGCCAAAATGAAGAACAAGAGAGAGGATTTGTGATTTTTTTATTAAATGAGTTTTTAAATAAAAACTAGTTAGTGGAATTTGTTTAAATAGTCCAAGGTTAGGGTAGATTTTGTCATTTAGGCATAGTTTTGGTCCAAAAATGAAATTAAATAGTTTACAAGGTAGAAAATGTAAATTGTAAATTTTGAAAAATATTTACGGGGCTCGGGTTTCGTAAAAATACTTTTCGAAAGTTAAAACGCTTGAAAATATAATAACAAAGCTTCGACACGACTTAAAACGCAATTAAATCGAAAACATCGAAAATATTAAATATCGAGACATTCGATAATAAAAAGTAAATTTTTTTTTGGGCATCCGTCGGTATCGCGATCACTAATAGTTCTCGTCATTCGTTAAAACGTAAAACACGAGAAATAAAGATTAAATATAATAAAAATCATTTTTATGATTATTTGAGAATACAATATCGATACCTAACATAATCCTTGTCGGTTTTCATCTAATCGACATTCTTACGCTAGTTTCAAGTCATAACCTTCTCGGTTAATCGATAAATTTTAAATTCTCATTAAAGTAAACACGTAATACGTAATAGTCGAGATTAAAATAACGACCTGAAATTGACGGGTTGTCACATCATCCCCACCAAATTAGGATCTTCGCCCTCGAAGATCAACTAGCGTTCTTGCCCGATCGCTTGTTGAAATCAAAGAGATGAGGGTAATTCTTCCACATTTGGTCTTCTCGTTCCCAAGTAAACTCCGGTCCTCTCCGAGAGTTCCATCGAACTTTGACAATAGGTATTCGGCTTTGCTTCAGTTGCTTGACCTCGCGATCCATGATCTCGATTGGTTCTTCAATAAAGTGCAACTTTTTATCAACCTTAACCTCGTCTAACGGTATAATGAGTTCTTGATCGGATAAACACTTCTTCAGATTCGACACATGAAAAGTGTTATGAATCCCATACAGTTCTTGTGGTAGTTCAAGTTGGTATGCCACGGGTCCTACTCTCGATGTAACCTTGAATGGTGCGATATAACGAGGACTCAACTTCCCACGTTTTCCAAATCGTACAACACCTTTCCATGGTGATACCTTTAGCATAACCTTATCTCCCACGTTAAACTCCAATGGTTTTCTTCTCACATCCGCATAACTCTTCTGTCGGCTTCGAGCAGACAACAACCTATTCTTGATTTGCAAAATCGTATCCGTCGTCTCTCTAATCAAATCTGGTCCAGTGAGTTGGGCATCTCCAACCTCACTCCAGCTAACGGGTGATCTACATTTTCTCCCATAAAGTGCTTCAAAAGGTGCAGCTTTAATACTCGCGTGATAACTGTTATTGTACGAGAATATGGCCAAATGTAAGTGCTTATCCCAGCTACTTCCGAAGTCTATCACACAAGCACGTAGCATATCCTCCAAGGTTTGGATTGTTCTTTCGCTTTGCCCATCAGTTTGCGGATGATAGGCTGTGCTCATATCCAAATTGGTTCCTAATGACTTTTGAAGTGATCTCCAAAATCCAGAAGCAAAACGACTATCTCTATCGGAAATGATTGAAATAGGAACACCATGCTTACACACGACTTCCTTCAGATAAATATCGGCGAGTTTCTCCAAACCGAACCTCTCGTTGATTGGAATAAAATGAGTGGATTTAGTCAAACGATCGACAATAACCCAAATTGCATCGAACCCGGACGGTGTCCTTGGGAGTTTTGTGATGAAGTCCATCGTAATTCGCTCCCATTTCCAGATTAGAATTTCAGGTTGGACAAGTAATCCTGACGGCTTCTGATATTCAGCTTTCACTTTTGCACATGTTAAGCATTTCGCGACGTATGTTGCAATATCAGCTTTCATATTCGGCCACCAGTATAACTTTTTCAAGTCTTGGTACATTTTGTCAGATCCAGGGTGAATAGAATACTTGGACTTTTGAGATTCCAACATAATCAAGTCTCTCAGTCCACCATATAATGGTAACCAGATTCGACCTCTCAAACATTTGATACCATCGGCTCGCGTCTAAAATGTTTCACCGTCTCCTCTAAATCTTTCGGCTGCAATATTTTCCTTCTTGCATGCTTCGATTTGTGCGTTTCGAATCTGCTCAGGTAAGTCATTATGAATTGTCACCACCAAAGCACGCACTCGAATCGGTTTCTCCCTTTCCTTTCGATTTAACGCGTCAGCTTCCACGTTCGCCTTTCCTGGATGATAACCAATTTCGTAGTCGTAAACACTCAAGAGTTCAACCCATCGACGTTGCCTCATATTCAGCTCCTTTTGATCCAATATGTATTGTAGGCTTTTATGATCAGTGAATACTGTACACTTCGTGCCATACATATAATGTCTCCAAAGTCGCAGAGCAAAAACCACAGCACCCAATTCTAAGTCATGGGTTGTGTAGTTCTCCTCATTCTTCCTTAATTGTCTAGAGGCATATGCGATCACCTTTTCACGTTGCATGAGAACAGCACGTATCCTTGAAGAGATGCATCACAATAAACAACAAAGTCTTCACTTCCTTCAGGTAACGATAAAATTGGCGCACTACAAAGTTTCATCTTCAGGGTTTGGAAAGCTTCTTCTTCATCATCGCCCCACACATACGGTTTATTCTTCTGAGTCAGCTTAGTTAATGGTTTCGATATCAAAGAGAATCCTTCAATAAACCTTCGGTAATAACCAGCCAAACCTAGAAATTGTCGTACTTCAGTTGGAGTAGTCGGAGCACTCCAGTTCTTGATGGCTTCAATCTTTGCAGGATCAACATGTACTCCACTTTTATCAATCACATGTCCGAGAAATTGTATAGAATTGAGCCAAAAATCACACTTTGAGAATTTAGCGTACAACTTTTCGTTCTTTAACAAGTTCAAGATAATCCTTAAGTGTTCGGCATGCTCTTCATTGCTCTTGGAGTAGATTAGAATATCATCTATGAAAACGATCACGAATTTATCAAGATACGGCTTACAAATGCGATTCATTAAATCCATGAATACAGCAGGTGCATTAGTCAAACCAAAAGGCATAACCAGAAACTCATAATGACCATAACGAGTTCTAAACGCCGTAATAGGAATATCTTCCTCACGTATGCGAAGTTGATGGTAACCAGAACGAAGATCAATCCTGGAGAAAACACGAGAACCTTGAAGTTGATCAAATAAATCATCAATTCTTGGAAGCGGATAACGATTCTTGATCGTTAGCTTATTCAGCTCTCGCTAATCAATACACATACGAAACGAACCATCTTTCTTCTTAACGAATAAGACAGGAGCTCCCCAAGGTGACGAACTCGGTCGTATAAAACCTTTATCAGATAGCTCTTGTAATTGCACAGATAACTCCTTCAGCTCGGATGGTGCTAAACAATATGGCGCACGAGCCACGGGTGCAGCACCATGAATTAGGTCAATTTGGAATTCTACTTTCCTTGGAGGCGGAAGTCCAGGCAAATATTCTGGAAACACTTCAGGAAAGTCACGGATGAAAGGTACATCTTCGGCACGTTTCTCCTTTGATTCCTTCTCCAGTACTTTAGCTAGGAATAACTCACAACCTCTTTCGATATACTTACGAGCCTTAATGCACGAAACGATTTTTAGTCGTGAATTACGTTGATCACCTTCGATAACCATGGTCTTGTCATCCAAGGTAATCCTAACTTTCTTTTCTCCACACAAGATAGACGCATTATACTTGGATAGCCAATCCATTCCGATAATAATATCAAAACTTCCCAATTCGACAATCATCAAGTCTATTTTAAAAATACAGTTCAGAAGATTAAGAGAACATCCTAGGAGCGCACGATTGGTACTCACTAATTTACCATCAGCTAGTTCTACCTCATAACTCGCGTCTAATTCGACCGGTTTGATATCAATTAAGGTACTAAAACTTGTAGACACAAATCTTTTGTCCGTACCAGAATCAAATAAAGGTGTAGCATAACGGTTGTTCAGTAAAAACGTACCAGTGACAACTTTCGGGTTTTGCTTCGCTTCGGCTTCACCCAACTGATAAGCTTTTCCCTGGTTATCTCCACCACGTGCATTCTTTGGAGGTTGAGGGCATTGGTTCCTCATGTTTCCTTTACCTTGGTAGTTAAAACACGTCACTCCCTTCTTTCCTGGTCCCCAACAGTCTTCAGTCTTGTGACCTAACTTGTTGCACTTCCCACACTTAGCACACTCACCAGTATAAGACTTCTTGCAGCGTTGACATCTGGTTCCCTTATCAGCAGATGCAGTTTCAGTCATCGCATTAGCATTACCCCTCCTTCGGTTTTGATTCCTATTGTGAGATTGACGGTTATCACCACGGTCATCACTATCATTTTCAGCTCTTCTTTTATTACCTTCAGAAACACCATCAGCCTTGTCTTGGATAATTTGACCTATTAGTTGGTAGGCCATACGAACAGCTTCATCAATATTGACAGGTTTAGATGAGGTCACATCACCACGGATGTTGGTAGGTAAACCTCGAACATACTGCTCCACCTTCAAGTATTCTGGGTTAACTTTGTTTGGACAAAGTAGAGCAAGTTCATGGAATCTGTTTGTGTATCCATCGATGTCAGTACCCTTCAGTCTCAGCTGATATAGTTCCTGTTCTAACCTCTGAATAACACTCCTTGGACAGAATTCCTCGGTCATCCACCTTCTTACCTCAACCCATGGTGTAGCATAAGCAACATCCATACCCATTGATGCCATTATTCCATTCCACCAAGTTAATGCTCGCCCTTGAAGAGTAGCAGAGGCAAACATCACCTTGTCTCCTTCCTCAATTCCACTAAATCGAAACACGGATTCCAATTTTTCAAACCATTGCATTAACCCAACAGCACCTTCAGTACCCTTAAAAGTTGGAGGTTTGCATTTCATGAACGAGGTATAATTACACTTCTTGTTTTCAGGAATCACTAGTCTATCAGCATCACCAGTTCCAGCACCAGCATTACCAGCTCTAGTATTACCAGCTCCAGTATTATCGGCTCCAGTATTACCAGCTCCAGTAGTGCCAGTTCCAGTATTGCCAGCTCCAGTATCGCCAGCTCCACCAGATCCACCAGCTCCACCGGATCCACCAGCTCCACCAGATCCACCAGATCCACCAGATCCACCGGCTCCATTATTCATATTTTCCATAAATGCATTCATAGAGACCTGAAACTGATCAGCTACTATAGCACGTAACTGAGTCTCAGTCAATTGTTTTGGCGGCATGATCCTGTTACACAATTCACATCAAAATGAGTATTCATTCAACGCTTGTGATAACAAAACATGAATAACACAGAATAAGAATAGATAGATGAAAAGAAACAAGAATGGATGATAGAATAAAAAAAGAATTTGGACAAGGAATGAAGATTCACGAGGAATGAGTCAAAAGACAGGGATTTCTATTGTGACAATCAGCGTCGTTTATAAATTACGTATTAGTATTATAATAATCAAATAATAAACATATATAAATAAATAAATGTAATCCATTATGCTTTAAGCATAAATAATAATTAAATATTTATAACATATATATACTTTTCTTATTCTCGTCCATTGGCAACTCGGAGGTTTCGCTTGCAGATGTTATAGTTAAAAGATTTCAAAAATTTTATTTTTGGAAAATCTTTTCGTTCTCTATAACTTGAGCTCTGATGCCAATCTGTAACACCCCCAATTTCGGGTCATAGCAGCGGAAGGGTCATTGGGTGTTATTGTCATGGTTCAACCTCAATATCATAGAAAACGCCTCAAAATGAGTCGTTTTAATAAAGCATACATCCATTCAATTATTTAAAGATAAAACAGTTCACACACGGTCCCAAATAGTTTTAAAGTTTACACAACCAACCAAACGATAAAAGTTTCTTTGAATGGACATAGTTTAGAAAAGTGGGCCAAAACATTTTAATTAAGCAAGCTGCATGAAACTGCCTTCCTTGAGTGCCTTCTTCATGGACCTGAGATAAAACATGCTATAAAGTCAACAAAAATGTTGAGTGAATCTATAGAGTTTAAATTAAATAAACGAACACAAGTATTCTGAATAAACCTTTCGTGGTTGACAATCATGTGGATCACACATAATTATCGTTGTTATTTCATAAGTCTCGTGACATTGAACGTTGACATATATTATTTCAGCCCAACACACCTAGCCAAGTGCGTATATTTCTCTTATACAATTGCATCCGATGTTTCATTACTGGTGCATCACAACACCACGCGATAGCTAGTCGCGACCGGATTGGGTGTCACCCAGATAGATCTATCCATAGTATTAGCGTTCCTTTCGATTAACAATTCACGATTCATGGGTCTTTTAAGACTAGAGCAAACTTTTATAACAACTTTCATCTAAGCATACAATCGGGTCCTTTGTGTTCAATTTTAAAAGAAAGAGGGTTTACCACAACTTCTCGTCGTACCCTTCATTTATAATAAATGCTTTTCCAATAATAAGGGTTTCCACAACTTCTCGTCGTACCCCTTTTATTTTAATAAAACAAGCATGTTATCCCCCTCGCGGGTTTTATAAAACAAGTAAACATGTCAAAGCGAGGCTATAGACTCACCTTGGTACGATAGTAGTAATGTGACGATCGCCGACGATTTGTGATGCCCGTTAAACACGAAGACCGCAACCTACCAAATAAGGCGCGTTCGTTAATAAACGACTCAAGTATAAATAATACTTAAATAATACGAAACTCAGTTTCATATAACCAAGAAAATCCCAAAAAGTTAGCAATATAAGTGTACTTCTATACCCTTTTATTCAACACTATTCTTTTAAACACTTGCACTCTCGACATTGACCCGTCATAAGACGCCAAGTCAACGCAAGTCAAACCATCATTTTACTTCCCTCGGACCAGTAACTAAGTCATTTATATAATGACTTAACACTTGGGTAAGTCACCATGTCCAATAGTGAATACTCAACTCACGCCACACAAGTATTGAACTACGTGTCCAAAATACCAATCAGCATGTACACTCCAAATGTACACACCAGTCTAACCTATCTAGACTTGTCCGATTTCGACGAAACTTGGTGACAAACTCAAACATAATATGAATAAGACTCAGTTTAAGTTTCATTCAAAAATATTACTTCTAAGACCTTATGCCCGACACACCTTCGTGTTATAAAAACCGGACAGTTTTACGCCTTTGACTTGTAAAACCATTTTGACTTATCTAAACAATTCCGTTTGCAAAACTGACACTCGGGTTTGAAAATAGACTCATGACCTGAGGCTTAGCAACTTACAACAGTCCTTGAATATTTTTAAAACTCATTCTATAGTCCCCGAGATTCGATCCAAATATCGACAACAATTTTCGGATTGTGCCGATACTCGTCTCCCGGTACACGAATACTAAAACTAGCATAACTTTTCGCTCGTAATGAGTTAGAAGCTCATTCAAGCGGTAAAACGAGCGTCTTGAAGATTAATACAACAATATCACATCATCCCATATGATAATCAGACCTAAGGCTTTCAAAAATACCCTTTTACCTACTGGTCTAAAATGACTAGTTAAAAATCATACCAAATCAATATTTCAACCCATTCCAACAATTTCTATACTCCTAATATCATCCTAACACATCCATCTAACTCCTAACACCCTAGAATGATCATCCAAAAATTAACCCACTCAAAATAAATAACATGCAACAACATCCCACTATGAATATAATAATATTAACACATGTTTCACCATAAAAATGGACCAAACAACATGTTCTTCATCAAAAATTGAAAAGAAAAATTTAGTGGATGCATGTTGGAAAAATTTATACCAAATTGAAGCTTGTTGAATTTCCAAGATGGGTCTTCTTTTAGATTTGGAAGATTCAAAGTAGAAAATCAAAAATCAAAGGGTTTGGGGTGTTGGAGGTGGACGGCCAAAATGAAGAACAAGAGAGAGGATTTGTGATTTTTTTATTAAATGAGTTTTTAAATAAAAACTAGTTAGTGGAATTTGTTTAAATAGTCCAAGGTTAGGGTAGATTTTGTCATTTAGGCATAGTTTTGTTCCAAAAATGCAATTAAATAGTTTACAAGGTAGAAAATGTAAATTGTAAATTTTGAAAAATATTTACGGGGCTCGGGTTTCGTAAAAATACTTTTCGAATGTTAAAACGCTTGAAAATATAATAACAAAGTTTCGACACGACTTAAAACGCAATTAAATCGAAAACATCGAAAATATTAAATATCGAGACATTCGATAATAAAACGTAAATTTTTATTTTTTGGGCATCCGTCGGTATCGCGATCACTAATAGTTCTCGTCATTCGTTAAAACGTAAAACACGAGAAATAAAGATTAAATATAATAAAAATCATTTTATGATTATTTGAGAATATAATATCGATACCTAACATATTCCTTTTCGGTTTTCATCTAATCGACATTCTTACGCTAGTTTCAAGTCATAACCTTCTCGGTTAATCGATAAATTTTAAATTCTCATTAAAGTAAACACGTAATACGTAATAGTCGAGATTAAAATAACGACCTGAAATTGACGGGTTGTCACAAGTACACTGTCGGAATCTAAGGTCTGTCGGAATACCCCTTATATCGTAATGAGTCTAATGTCTGAATATGAGATCTGTCGCAATGCTACTAGTATCGGAATGAGACAAGTATCGCAATGCTACAAGTATCGGAATGAGACACCTATCAGAATATGAGGACTATTGCAATATGGCCAATGAAATTTTGACAGAGTGACGTTTTAATAAGCCTTAAAGCCGTCGCAATCCACGATCGCAATGAGCGATCGCAATATACGTCAGAATAAGGGTATCGCAATACCTGTGATCGCAAAGTAAAACCCTAGGGTTATTGCGATCGAGCCGTACTTACCTGTGCTATTCCGATGAAGTCAGTTGCAATGGAAAGATGAATTTCGCAAAGTTGAAGCAAAGAAATTCCTAACTTTGAGACAAAAGATTTGTGTTTTAACCAAAACCAAGATACCCAAATCACTAATACAACTATGAAGAAGGTATACGACTATGAAGCACACTAAAAACACGAAAAAAATTTGAAGCTTTGGTAAAAAAGATCAAAAACCCACGAAATGCTTAAATAAGCATGAACAACACAAAGACCAACCTATATTTCATCCCATAGATCTTGATACCAATTGTATAATCGTGATAATCTTTGTATTTCAAGAGGGTTGATGTTTTTCTAGAGAGAGAAGTAAGAGAAAACTATGTGTATTTTCTTGAGAAAATAAAACAACCAACAACCCTTTCCTTCCTTGGAAAGGGCTTATATACCCAAGTACTTAATGGACTTGGGCCTCCAACCCATGACAAGCCCATGGGTGGGGTTAAACATTAATATAACGTAACATTTAACTACGAGCTACTAAACGTATTACAATATTGTTGGAGTGACCGATACTTCTAATATACGTTAAAAACGTATTTCCAACAGGTTTCCCTCCAAATACCAAAAACATATCTTTCGTACTCCTAAAATACTTTAGAATATGTTTAACAGCAGTCTAGTGGAGCTTCCCTGGATTCTGTTGGTATCTACTGACCAAGTTCTGAGCAAACACCACATCAGGCCTTGTGCATCTAACAACATACATAATAGATCCTACAACCGAAGCGTAAGGCACCTTCTGCATGTATGCCTCCTCTTCAGGAGTTGATGCATCCATCTCATGACTCATATTATGCTTAACTTCCATAGGTTGAAAACCTTTCTTGGAATCAGGGACGGACCTAGGGGGTTCCCGCGGGTGCCCGTGACCCCTATGGATTTTTTCTGTGTAGTGTTAATTTGTGAAGAAAACATCGATTTTTTCTAAATGCATCTAAAATGCACCCAGACAAATGGAACGTGTTTATACCCTTCGTTTTAATACATTTTTTACATATGTTATATTAGGGTTTAAAAAATTTGTGCACCCGGTCATATTTCGTCCTGCCTTCGTCCCTGCTTGGAATTATGCATGTTATACTTCTTCAATATCTTATCTATATAAGCATCTTGACTTAGACCAATTAACCGTATTTTCTTATCCTGGTAGATCTTTGTTCCTATAATGTATGCAACTTCTTCTAAATCCTTCATAGAAAAACATTTACCAAGATAATCCTTAACAACTTTAAGTCTTGGTATGTTACTTCCCATGATTAATATGTCATCAACATATATAACTAGGAATACTATGTCACTCCCACTAGCTTTACGATATACACATGGCTCATCACGATTTTGAATAAATACAAACTTTTTGATTTCTTCATCAAATCATTTATTCCATTGACGTGGTGCTTGCTTCAATCCATAAATGGATCTTTGAAGTTTGCACACGTGTCCGGGATTCTTAGGATCAACATACCCTTTTGGTTGCTGCATATAGATGTCTTCATCTAAGCGACCGTTCAAGAAGGCAGTTTTAACATCCATTTGCCATATCTCATAGTCATAGTATGCTGCTATAGCTATGAGAATCCTAATAGCTCTTTAGTCTGCTACAGGAGAAAATGTCTCCTCGTAGTCTACACCAAAAGTTTGAGTAAAACCTTTAGCTACTAAACGAGCTTTATAGGATTGTACTTTTCCGCCCATGTCGGTTTTCTTCTTGTATATCCACTTATGTCTCACTACTTTAGCATTTGGTGGTGGATCTACAAGAATCCAAAAAACATTAACTTTCATGGATTTCATTTCCTCATCCATAGCAACCATCCACTTATCCTTTTCAGGATCAAGTATGGCGGATTTATAATTAGTAGGTTCACCAAGATCCCCTAATTCATCATCATCCTCTATGTTAAGACATATATTGCTATTTGCGTTTTTAATCCTTGAGGATCTACGCAGAGGAAATAATTCTGGTGGAACCACCAGGCTTTCTGGTTCTACAGGAATTACATCGCTAGTATTTTCAGAAGGTAATGTATCTATATGACTCTCTTCAAGATCATAATTTCTCCCACAGAATTCTTGATTTACAAGATCACTTTCAAGGAAGTCTCCATACCTAGCAACAATCACTTTGTTTTCAGGTGGACAATAAAAGTAGTAACCCATGGTTTCCTTTGGGTATCCTACAAAGATACATTTCACAGATCGTTGTTGGAGTTTGTCACTGGAGTCACGTTTCACATACGCCTCGCAACCCCAAACCTTTAAATAAGAAAAATATGGCTTCTTGCCATGCCATAGTTCATATGGTGTCTTATTGACCTTCTTTGTGGGAACCATATTTATAATTCGAACATCAGACTCTAAAGCATAATCCCAAAAGGATAAAGGTAAAGTTGTAAGATTAAACATAGATCTCACCATATCCAATAATGTACGATTTCTCCTATAGGATACACCATTTTGTTATGGAGTATAGGGAGAAGTAAGATGCTAAAAAATTCCATTCTCACTTAGATAATCTATAAACTCTTGACTTAAATATTCACCACCTCTATCAGAACAAAGAGCTTTAATCTTCTTTCCTAGTTGCAGTTCTACTTCTGCTTTAAACACTTTGAATGTTTCAAATACCTCATGTTTATGCTTAAGTAAATAAACATAACCATAACGGCTATAATCATCCGTAAAGAAGTAGCTAGCACCTTTCCTTGACACATGTCTAAGTGGTACACACACATCAATATGTATTAATCCAAGTAGATCAGTAGCTCTTTCAATATTGCT
This sequence comes from Glebionis coronaria, assembly GCA_025667525.1. Classification (NCBI taxonomy): domain Eukaryota; kingdom Viridiplantae; phylum Streptophyta; class Magnoliopsida; order Asterales; family Asteraceae; genus Glebionis; species Glebionis coronaria. Next base: position 128,746,645 of record CM046881.1, read on the forward strand.
ATAAAAGGTTTCTTGGTCATCTTCCCAAAGATATAAGACTCACATTTATCGAATGGTTCATCATTGATATTTTCCAAAAGACCTTCACGTTGAAGCTTTTGTGTACGAGTCTTCCCGATATGGGCAAGTCTACAATGCCAAAGATAAGAAGAGTTCTTGTCAGACTTTCTCTTTTTATTCATGCTAAAGACATATTTATTATTCTTGGATTCATTATCATGCATGTCTATTTCAAACACACCATTAATAGAAATTGCATAAAAATAGAAAATACCATCTTTCCAAACAAAAATTCCATTATTATCAATCGTGTGAACGATTCCATTATTCAACAAACAAGAAAAGGAAATAACACCCCTAACAATTGTAGGTGCATAATGACAATCATTTAAAATCAGTACTAAACCCGAAGGTAAAACTAAATTAAATGTTCCTATAGCTTCAACTGCTGCTTGTGCGCCATTGCCCACTTGTAGAAATTGTTTCCCATAGGAAAGCTTCCTTTCCAGATTAAATCCTTTTAGTGTATTACAAATGTTAATACCGCATCCCGTATCATATACCCAGGAATTTAATTTGTATGTTAAATTGAACAATTCAATCATAAATAAAGTACCTGAAGCTGCAGCGCTCTGCTCAGACTTCTTCCTTATTTCTCGCAACTCTTCGAGGTAGAGAGGGAAATTCCTCTTCCAGTAACCACTTGCCTTGCAATTGTGACAAGTCTCATCCTTTTGAGATCTATTCTTCTTGACAAATTTCTGCTTAGGTTTTTAATAAGTCACAACTTGTTTGCCCTTATAACCCTTGCCTTTCTTCTTGTTCGCTTGCGGTCTTGGCTTACTCACTCTACCCTTTTGTATGGTTAGTACAGGAGGCGTAGAAGTACATGCCTTGTCTTTCAACCCCTTTTCATAGTCAATGATCATTGCATGCAAATCATTAAATGTCTTACCCGTGCAATGCATATTATAGTTTCGAACAAAATCATTGAAGTCCTTATTAAGGGACATATTAATCAAGTTGATAGCCATATTATGATCATAGGGTTGTCCTATTGCAATGAGTTGTTCCATATAACCTCTCATCTCCAAGTAATGGACACTTACAGACTTTCCTAGAGCTTTCTTGCAGCTATGCAAAGCATCTACTAAGTCGTAGATCTCCACAGCTTGCGTTTTCTCGAACATAGCCTTGAGCTCATCAAGCATTCGCTTAGGTGAAAATAGCTCATACTTCTGTTGAAGTGAAGGAGCCATTTTACCTAGCATTAAGCAAGCCACCTTAGAGTGCTTCTTAAGATTAGCAGTGTGTTCAAGACTTTGCGCATCAGATGCTCCTTTAGCAAGATTCTCTGGATAGGGAGTAGTCAAGATATCAATAGTACCCGCTGCTCTCAAGACAATTCTTAATGAGCGGTACCAATCATTAAAGTTTGGGCCAGTAAGTTCAGGACATTCAAAGAATGCTTTGAACGCAGAACTTATAGTGTTATTGGTGGGTTGAGCCATTTCTACAGAAATAAGTTCAAATATTAGTATTTTCGATAACAAAAAACTTTCAAGAAAATAAAATTACCCTGGTATAAAAACCATATTATTTTCCTTGAATTCTAGAACTATATTGACATAGATCCATTACATCAGTTGATCTTCTAGTAATGAATGTACTCAATGTAGCGACTTGTCGAACAATTCAATTGACAAACAATTTTAAATTTCTAGATTTTTAAGGGATTTACATTGCCAAAAAAACGTTTTGCATTGTAAACATGTTTCATCCCTTCTGAATGCCTTAAGTTTCCAGATCTCACTGAGTAACTTAATTAAGTCGTCTAATCTGAGTAACGTAAAACCATCATACGGATTCTCATTCGATGAATATTTTCTCTCCATCACAAAATCACCCAAAAATCTCATTTGATGACGTAGTAATTTCAAGTATTCGTCAATTAGGAGCATTCGACTTAAATTTTAATGGTATAAATTTTCGATGTCAAAATCAATGTATGGAGAAGCATGCATACAACTCCATAGCATAAGTTTAATAAAACATTTAGTAAACTTCTTCACGAGACTAAATTTCTACATAATATGTTGAGGTATTGGTTAAACCAATTAAGGAATTTACCCACAACTATTCACAACGTACTTTTGCTAGAACTCGGCTACGCACAAAGTAATACCCTTATTCATTGTGTTTCGGAAGTGAATTTGTGGTAAATCACCCTTGAGGTATAATTCAATTAATAATCGTAGGTAATTTCAATTTGACGCACAGGCGAGCCGGGAATTTGGTCAGCGTCTAATGGCATAGCACCTCCTTCCTTAACCGGGTACATGACCAGCGGTGCGTTAAGCCCACTTTATAGTTTGTCAAAAGGAGTAGGCCATTAGATTATTATTTCAATTCACCAATCAACCGTAATCTTAAGTAATTTAAATCTCTGACAAATCATTATTTTAATATGATTTAGTCCATATTATTTCTTAAAAAAAACTTTTGTTTACAACAATTCAGCAATTTTTAATATAAACAAGTAAAAAAACTAAATCATAAACACATAATAACAATTTATATGTGCAATAAATAAATCAAATAGCCACATGCATACGATTTATTTAATAATCATCAAATGTAGGTTTTTATATTCATATAAAAGCCTTCCCTAATTCAAGATTTATTGAATCAAATAATCATGTAGCACATAAAATCATATAAACATATAATTTTATGATCCATGAAAACATGCACGTTTATCATGGATTCTCTCACGAATCTTAACAATTAAATCTCTACGGATCGTAACCATACATGACATAACAATTAATCATGCAATTTAATCTAAAATTATCTCACATGTAATTTAGGGTTTCAAAACAATTCTTTTTTTTAATTAAAAATTCGGCCAAAACCTGATTTTTAAAAAACAAAACCCTAATTTTAAGAAAACCTAAAAAAACATGTAGTTTTAACTCAAAAAAATTATTAGTTAAAAACTTTAGATTTTCGATAATTATAACATGTTAAAACGGCTCTTGATGCCACTGGAGGTTTATTGTTCATAACAATGATATAAAACCCTAAACGAGATCAAAGCACACATAGCGGAAGCGATTTAACAAGATCATAATAATGACATAATTATAATTAATCGAATTAGGGTTACATACCTTTACGCTAAAGCAAATCCGCAAGACAAAGAACGAATCACCAATTCGGGTTTATACCGTATATCACCAAGATATAGTTTAAAGTAAGACTATATTACGATCTTGTACACACATAATACAACGAGCTAACTGTGATTCTAGCACATGTAAACCGAGCTATAACGATAGTATAAAATCTACCCAACAACCCTAGAGAGGGGCTAGGACTAGATTTAAACTAAAACCGAGCACCAGGAAAAACCACACCAAACCCCTTTGTGGGTTGGTGTTGCGATCGACCTAAGAAAGAGAGAGAGGAGAGATTGAAGTGTTGTTGAATTATGAGGGGTGAGGGGATTTATTTATAGGCCTAGAAGTCTTGTAGCCCAAACAAATAAAAGGCAAGTTTTTGCCTTCCCCTTGTGTGCCCTAACCGACCATCGAACACCCCTTCATGGGGTGTTCCGGAACCTTCCGTCCTTCTTTCTTTTTAATACTCTTTCTATATATTATTTAACACTCGTTAATACTTAACTCTTAGTTAATTAACGATCGTTAAAATTATATAGTTATATAGCTCGATTTAATTTAATAAATATATTTATTAAATAAATTAACTCTTTACATATTGAGTGCAATCCCGTAATCTCGAGTTAGATCCTATCACACAACTATTAAATATAAGTCCATAAACTTTCAAAGAGATTCATATATATACATTACCTTCTGAAAATACTAGCGAAATAATTCCTGTAGAACCAGAAATTCTGGGAGTTCCACTAGAAATAATTCCTTTGCATAGGTCTGAAAGGATAAAAAAATGCACCTAGCAAGCTATGTCTTAACATAGAGGATGATGATGATATAGTAGGGGATCTTGGTGAACCTGCTAATTATAAGTCCGCCATGCTTGATCCTGAAAAAGATAAGTGGATGGTTGTTATGAATGAGGAAATAAAATCCATGAAAGTAAATGATGTTTGGATTCTTGTAGATGTACCACCAAATGCTAAAGTAGTGAAACATAAGGGGGTATACAAGAAGAAAACTGACATGGATGGCAAAATACAATCCTATAAAGCTCTTTTAGTAGCTAAAGGTTTTACTCAAACTTTTGGCGTAGACTACGAGGAGACGTTTTCTCTTGTAGCAAACTTAAGAGCTATTAGGATTCTCATAGCTATACCAGCATACTATGAATATGAGATATGGCAAATGGATGTTAAAACTGCCTTCTTGAACAGTCGCTTAGATGAAGATATCTATATGCAACAACCGGAAGGGTATGTTGATCCTAAGTATCCAAAACGCGTGTGTAAACTTCAAAAACCTATTTATGGTTTGAAGCAAGCATCACGTCAATGGAATAAACGATTTGATGAAAAAATCAAGAAGTTTGGATTTATTCAAAATCGTGATGAGCCATGTGTATATCACAAAGATAGTAGGAGTGATGTAGTATTCCTAATTTTATATGTTGATGACATATTAATCATGGGAAGTAACGTTCCAAGACTTAAATATGTTAAGGATTATCTTGGTAAGTGTTTTTCCATGAAGGATTAAGGAGAAGCTACATACATTCTGGGAATTAAAATTTATCGAGATAGGAGTAGACAGTTAATTGGTCTTAGTCAAGATGCTTATATTGACAAAATATTGAAGAAGTATAATATGCATAATTCCAAGAAAGGTTTTCAACCTATGGAAGTTAAGCATAATATAAGTCATGAGATGGATACATCTACACCTGAAGAGGTGGCTTACATGCGAAAGGTGCCTTATGCTTTGGTTGTAGGATCTATTATGTATGCTGTAAAATACACAAGGCCTGATGTGGCATTTGCTCAGAACTTGGTCAGTCGTTACCAACAGAATCCGGGAAAGCTCCACTGGGTTGCTGTTAAAACATATTCTGAAGTATTTGAGGAATACGAAAGAAAGGTTTTGGTATTCGGAGGGAAGCCATATACATAACTAAATGTGGTTTGGATTAGGAAGTTTATTGTAGATCTTGAAGTGATGCCTTCAATTAAAGAACCTATTGATATGTATTGTGACAATTCTGTTGCAATCATATTCGCCAATGATTTTGGAGTCATGAAGGGCGCCAAACACTTTAAACGTAGATATCACTACGTCCGAGAACAAGTTGAAGCTCGTGAAATAAAATTATTAAAAATTCACACATATGATAACGTAGCTGATCCTTTAACTAAGGCTTTGCCTAGAGGAAAATTGAACATGCCAAAAGCATTGGGCTTAAATTGACTAGCGATTTCATGCAATAATCTGTCATTAGTATTTGGATAAAGGATGTTAAGACATTATTATTTAATGAAATAAAGTTTGAGTTGCGTTTATTCTTGTTATTTAATTTTGCATCCTATTTTACATGTTTTAAACCATGAATATTATTGTATTCTAAATGTCTGTTGCCGATTAATAATATGGGATTATTATTAAATTAAGACAAATCGAAATTACGATAGAGTATACTTGAACGTATATTGATCGATTTTGGATAATATTCGATGAATCGAATATTGGACTTATCCCAACTATATGATTATACTTTATGGATCTTTGTTGTTAAATATATCATAAATAGTTATCCTCGGACCTGAGATACCAGAAAACTTTCATGAATCTAGTGCATTTCTGTGAAATAATCTAACATTAAACGTAACCGGTAGCTATAAGGATTATTTTCAGAAGTGTTGCAAAAATCATAGGTTTTGCTTGTAGTCAATATAGAATTTATTTCCTCCAATTTATTTTGGAGTTTAATACAACTGGGCCCCTCGTGGGATTAGTAAGATGTTTGTGTGGGTGCACCCAAATGTGTTTTGGTAATCTTGCCGAAAATGTGAACGAGAAACATAATGGTTAATGAAAGGAATGACTAAGATCCATATCCTTATTCACGTTGTATTAGAAATGAAAGAATAATAATAATGATGAATCAACAACGGTTTTATCTAGGAGACTTACTCGAGTCGTACTAGAGGCATCAACGTGTAACTAGACGCTAACCGATGTGATCACAATATTTGAAATATGTCCAAGTGGGAGCTGAAAGTTTATGGACTTATATTTAAATAGTCGCGTGTTAGGATCGAACTCGAGATTACGAGATTGCACACAATACATATAGAGTTAATTTATTTAATAAATATATTTATATATTTATTAAATTAAATCGAGCTATAACTTTAACGTTCTTTAAATATTTAAGAGTTAAGGTTTAACGAGCGTTGTGAAATAAAAGAGAAGAGGAAAAGAAGGTTCCGTAACACCGCTTTGGGGTGTTGCCGCCCGCCGGCTAGACAAAGGGGAAGGGAGAAGAAAACTTGCCTTATATTCGTTTCCTTGGGCTACAAGTTTATTAGGCCTATATAAGGACCCCTAAGCCTTCATTATTTTTCACACCATAATCTTTCTCTCTCTCTCTCTTTGGTCGATCAAATCAAACGCACCCTAAGGGATTTGTTTGGTTTTTTTGGTTTAGCTATAAGAAAGTCCTAGCCATTCTCTAGGGTTGTTGGGTTGATTTTCCACTAGACGTTGAAGCTCGGTTTACACGTACTAGTATTACGGTTAACTCGTTATAATCTTGGCGTGTGTACAAGAACATAATATAGTCTTACTTTAGACTATATCTTGGTGATTCGATATAAACCCTAATTTGGTGAATTTGTTCTTGTTCATGGGAATTGTTTTGCAAAAGGTGTGTAACCCTAATTCGAATAATTAGAATTGTGTTATTATGATCTTGTTAAATCCCTTCCGCTATATGTGCTTTGATCTTTGTTATGATTTTAGTAATTGTTATGAATTATATAAACCTTCAACTACAACTGCTACAGCTAACTATTAATGCTCCTAATAATTGTTAGCGGTAACTGTTAGTGTAACCAAACACACCCAAAAGCTAATAGCTGGACTATCCAAACGAAGCTAATTATTTTGAAGGAGATTATTTTTGTAGGGTGTGTTTGGTAAGAGCATTTTTAAGGCATTTAACGTTAAGCATTTAGCATAAATATTTCAACGCTTGTTTGGCAAAAAGCATTTAGCTTAAATGCTCTTTTTTCATACGCTTTTCCTATTAGTTTTGATTTAAGGCAACAATAAAAGTATAGGGACTAAAATGTAAACAATCGATTTAAGGCAACAATAAAAGCTCCCGCCATCCCATCATTTCATTTTTGATCAGAATTCCCAAAATTCAAAATGTCTCGTAAAAACGACGATTGTAGTGGAAGTGCTCCTGGTGAAGAAGATGAATGTAATGCGCGTCTTCGCCGTAGGCGAGATAAATTAAAGGAAACATTGAAGCGTGTTATGGCTAAACCTTATCTGAAAACGATTGGTGGTATGAATTGATCGAAACCCTAGCTATTTATATCTATTGTTTTAATAAATGATTCAATTGAAACCTTAACTGAACGAATTGTGTGTTTTTTAACTTTAATAAACTTTTGCTATATTATTGTTCTGTTGACTCAGATCTGCTTCACTGTTAGCTTATGTAGGTCAAGTGTTTAGTTTATTGTTACTCTCCGTTTTGAAATGTGCGATTTCATTTTTTGGGATTCAGTTCCATTTTAGGATGAACGTATGACTTAGGGCTGAGCTTATGAAGCGAAAAGGTTAACCGTGTGCGTAGTGAACTAGTCGTTTTGTAGGTTCTGCTTATTTAGCTAGGGGCTGTTTATTTTAGCTTATACTAACGTAAGCCTATTTCGGCTTATATAACATAAGCCCCAATTTTATGGCTTATTTGGAGACTTATGGGTTTATATAAGTTTATTATATCATAATAAACTTATATAAGCCCATAAGTCTCCTAATAAGCTTAAAAAATTGGGGTTTATGAAATGTAAGCCGAAATATGGCTTATTTTCGGCTTGATTCAGTTCAGTACGTTTTAGGATGAATGTATGACTTAGGTTTGAGCTTATGAAGCGAAAAGTGTTAACCGTGTAACTAGTCGTTTAGTAGGTTCTGCTTATTTAGCTACATAAGATGCTCCGATCTTAATGTGCAACATTAGTAATTATTGTTCAATATAACTCAGATGTATGACTGTTTAGCTTATGTAAGTGAAGTGTCTAGTTTATGATCAGGTAATTGGTACTCTTGGCCTCGAAATGTGTGATTTGATTTCTATAGATTCAGTTCAGTACATTTTAGGATGAACGTATGACTTAAGGTTGAGCTTATGAAGCGGAAAGTGCTAACCATGTGCGTAGTGAACTAGTCGTCTACTATGTTCTGCTTATTTAGCTGCATAATGCGATGCTCGGATATTAATGTGCAATAGAACTCAGATGTATGATTGCTTAGCTTATGTAAGTGAAGTGTCTAGTTTATGATCCGGTATTTGTCATTCTCGGCTTCTAAATGTGTGATTTGATTTCTATAGATCCAGTTCAGTATGTTTTTGGATGAATGTATGACTTTGGGTTGCGCTTATGAAGCGAAAACTATTAACCGTGTGCATAGCGAACTAGTCATTTGGTAGGTTCTGCTTATTTAACTAGATAATGTGATGCTCTGCTCTTAATGCGCAATGTAGTATATTATTGTGCAATATAACTCAGATGTACGATTGTTTAGCTTATGTAGTGAAGTGTTTTAGTTTATGATCCGGTAATGGTTACTCTCGGCTTCGAAATGTGCGATTTGATTTTTATGGATTCAGTTCAATTTTTGGATGAACGTATGACTTAGGGTTGAGCTTATGAAGTGAAAAGTGTTGGTAGTAATTTAGTACGTTATGCTTGTTTAGCTACATAATGTGGTGCTCTGATCTTAATGCGCAATGTCAGTAGATTATTGTGCAATATATATAATATAACTCAGATGTATGATTGTTTAGCTTATGTAGGTGAAGTGTTTTAGTTTATGATCCGGTAATTGTTAATCTTGGCTTCAAAATGTGCCATTCGATTTTTATAGATCCAGCTTATTTAATCTGATGATGAAAGTATGAGTTACCATTGAGTTATGAGTTTAATTGTATAAAACATGGGGATACTGAACCAGCACGTTAATAAGATTGGATAGCTTTAAGTAGAAACTTTAACATGTCAACTGGCATGTATTGAGTTTCGTTCAGATTAGTAGACTACACTCTAGTTAATCAGTTTCTATATATGTCCCAAGCTGCACATATAGTTAACCCATCATTTGAAGCATCAATATTATGATTTATAGTTTCATCGCTTCTTCCCTTTTGTCGTCTATATCATTTCTAGATGCACCGAATGTATGACTCGAATGTTGCAATTTTTTTCCACTAGGACACCGAGGGTCGATAAAATATCTATAATAAATATACATATATAGATCTTCATATCATACATGAAACTTCAATATAGTACAACTACTACTTATATGGGTGTTTGTGACTCTATATATGGTTATTAGGTACATCTTAAATAAGCATATAATTAGTTTGAATCTTTGGTAATTTTTCTCTCTTTTTCACTGCTTGTTTGGGTGTTATTTGCAGCCAAAGTGAGCCCACATTACACACTAGAAGAACTGGAATGTAAAGAACTGACAAGGTCCCTGAGAACTATACGTATCAAAGACGTAAGGAAGCATCCCACCTTGGGTTTTAATACATCCGTACTGTGCTGCTTTTGATAATTTGTATGATGCTGTTTTTTTATTTATTCATAGTTGTCATGCATTCTTGGGAAGGAAGATGAAATGCTCGAGAACATTTATTCAAGATCAGGAGCCTCAATTGCTATTATTACAGATCTAAGAGCAGTGCAGTATCATGAAGCAATCATTGAATTTTCTGGCACTGCAGTAGAAATTCAATATGCTATCAATTACGTTTCAGAGGCAATTACAGCGGTATGATAAGTTTGACCTTTTTTTTATATTTATCCCAAATTCCTGTTTTGAAAGATGGTGAAACCGATGTGGTTAAATGTGAGACATTGCAGGGAATCTAGTTATCTACTGCAAATGACTTTTTAATTTGTCTTGTTTGAAATCTATTAGTTAAAAAAGGGTAATGGTTCCTTGGTGCGTTTTAGCAATGGTGGAACTTTTAGTGGCAGGGGCTATAAAGAATCTGAAAATTTGGGATAAGATGAGTAGAACAGGATTTTGGTGCTTTGAAGTGTTGATTATGTAGGACAGTTTACATGATCGTTTATTTTCTGGAATTTAAATGTACCAAGAAAGTTTATAATTTTCACCAAGCTTGCTTATTGTGGTTTTGCTCTTGACAGAGATATCTAGGGAAATTTGTTCCACAGGCTATGATGACAATATATACTGTTCATGAAAAGATGCCATTGTATCTTTATCAGGTATTAAGCCAAAGTATAAAGTTATTATTCTGAATCGGCATATTACTTAAAAGAAGAAAAATATTTATCATAAAGGGTAAAAGGGGGTAAATGAAACATGTGTTGTTCATTGTCCTCTAAATTCATTTTTGCGTCTTTTGGTATTTTACAGGCTATTCACTTGTTTAATATGAAGAGTCTCGTAGAAATTGAGTCAAAGTCTTCTACTTGGTTAAAGGTTAGTTGTTATCACCCATCTTTATATACACAAAAACCAAAGCTGTGAGTTTTGAGTTGTATTCTAACATTATAAATGAATCCAGGTTGAGGCATCTGAGCCTCCAGCAGATGAGAAAACGAGCAGAATAGACATCCAAATTTCTGGTACTTTGGAGAACATCAAGGTTGCTAAGAGTCTGATCAACTCGGTAGTTTCTAGGGTGAGTTTTTAACCTTTTTAGCTGGGAAAATTTAACTAAAAGAAGCTTACTTGTTAATTTTTGATTGATTAATATATAATAGATATTCAATTTCTCTAATCAAAGTAAACTCATCAATGTTATTCTGATCGGATCATTTGGTTGAAGGCAAAGGCACCAAAGATGTTTGAGCTTAGACTGGGAAAATTTCGATGGGAAAGCATAAGAGAAGCTGCACTAAAGAAGTTTGTGTGGGGTTGTGGAGGTTTTGAGGTCAAGACACAAACAGGAGAAGATAAAAGGCCCATTAACAATGCTGAAAGCTCCACTGAGGCGCATAAAGTACCATCAGCTGCTGAGGTGAACAATGAAGTACCAAGTGCTGCGGATCGAGATGCCGGTCCTAGTATGTCTTATACTGCTGGTGGTAGTGGATGTTATGCGCCTGGTGGTGGTGGCGGTGGATATTATGCGCCTGGTGGTGGATATTATGGCGTAAATGGTGGATATTATACGTATGGGGTTAATGGTTTTGGGCCTTATGGTAACCATTGCAGGGGTTGAGTGTATAGTTGAGTGGTGGTAGTTAGTGGACTGCAATTTGAGTGAGATGCTGATACGCGATTGGAAATCATTTCTCTGTTTCAACTTTAAGGTACGATCTGCGTGGTTTTGAACCATTATAAATGTAGACAACTGGGAGAAACTCTATTTTTCTTTATATACAGTGCCTTATAACAACCTTAATCATCTGTGTAGAAGAAAACAGAAAGGGGAAATCATCAATCTGACCCGTATTATAGACCTATTATGATGTATGCATTCTTTTTAAGTTTTTACTAAAACTACACTATAATGTGTCATTTCAAGACAATCTTGAAAAAGTGATGCTGTATATTCTCTGACAGCATCCTTAAAACTAGTTTGATGTGTGATTTTTCCTTCCATAATACCGTGCACACCTTGGCTGGTGTTATCATAGCCCGCTACCTGTATTAACTGATTTTTATTGTAGTTCCTTTCACAATAATATGATTGAAATATCTTTGTGGTCTAGTTTTACTGATAGACATAACACTTGGGTTGTACAAGTCTGAATTGACAGGCTCTCTAGACTTTTATATTTTGGTCTGATTATGCAGAATTTCCGACATTTAATTGCCAAACAAAGATTCATTTGCCAAAAAATCTGGTCCACACTCCACAATAATGCTTCTCTGTCAAAAACCTGCTTTGAGACTTTTGGGCTTTCTAAACTGAATAGATACCTCAGGTTGACTATGTGTTTATGAACCTAGGAGTTGGACTATACAAATCTTTTGATTCGACCGGCCAATGTTTTCCATTTTTTGATCTTGTATTGTGCAAAACTTTCAGCCCAGATAGTCAGATTGGTCTAACGATAAAAATACATTCTTTAGTTGGAACTTTCTAAATGGGAGGATTTCATATGCACTTAAATATTTACTACTACTACCTCCGTCCCATAATTATAGTCTAGTGTTGACTTTTTTGATTTTAATTTTGCAACTTTGACCTTAAATATCTTTGTTTGTGTTATATGGTACTTGATGAAAATTATGCCAATGAAAATACATTTAAATACATTCATATATATTGCATCAAGTATCATATAACACGAATCAAGATATTTAAGGTCAAAGTTGCAAAATTAAGACCGAAAAAGTCAACATTGGACTATGAGTAGTAGTTATTACCCTGTCCATGCATGAGGGTTGTTCTAAAAAAATTATTTTGCCTTATTATTATTTATTATTCGAGCTCAAGTATAAATCACCAACTACATACACGTGAGATGCAGAAGTTAATAAGATGCTCTTAACATAGTTGATCAATAGGTATATACCAGTAGAAGACTGACTGCATCATTTAACTTATAACTCTAAACCCACAACATGTATGCCAACTGTAAGAATCGGAATCACATTGGAAGTATTCACATGAAAAACAATGCATATAAGTTATATTTCCATTTTAATTAACGAGTTTTGTGCAATTTCATCCCCGCATATGCAAGAGGCGGATGCAAATTAAATGCATCAAAGTCCCTGTTCCACAAACTTAGTGACGCGAGTATATTTAGAATACGTGTACTGGATCGACTCTCAACAAAAGTTTGAACTTCAATTAGCAAAAATATTACTGTAATTGCAGACTGCAGAAATGATGCTAAACAGACGGTTGCACAGGTTCAATTAATATTCCAGAATTGTTAAAAGGCATAACCGGTAATACTCTCTGTGATTTTTGTTCTAACGACCATTAAGCAACTATTGACCCATGTCCTTGTTCATCGGTAAGAAACATAATCCAAATTGACCCTTTTATAACTAATGTGTCAAAACTGTGAGCATATAAGACACTATCACCATCAACATGAGATTTAGTTTTAAGGTAACCCATACAGGTCATGTCCACCGGGTCACGTTTCAACCGGGCGGGTCAACCGGGTTTTAAAACATTGCCAAAAACTTTTTGCTCAAATGATATTCTTGTTCTACAGATCATTAAGCAACTACCGAACCATGTAAATCGGAGTCTAAGGAAAAGACAGCAGCATTACTTGTTTGACCCATTGGACCAAGGTTAGATAAAGGACAATCCAGTTAATTACTTGAAACTTTAATCACTAATAAATCAGGTTGCTGCCAAAAAAGTTTCAACTAAAACGGGTAACTTTTAGTACACGTCAAAACCGGTTAAACCAGTTTTATCATCTTGTATACAAATACAGTTAAAAAAAGGAATAAATTCATTTATGATACATACAATTCAAGTGTAGCATGTTACCAGTTACTTCCTCCATCTCAAAATTATTGGCATTTCACAAAAAAAACACAGTTACAAAAGCTATGGTTCTAAAAGGCGTGCTTTGACGGCGCAAAAACGTGAGGCGTGGTTTCGCCGTTACAACATGAACCTTGGCGTGGCGTGGGTTAAGACACCAACAGGCGGGCAAACTGCAAAGACGCGTTTAATCACAAGGCGTGACGTCATTTTTAGTAGATTTTGGAGATTTTTTTGGATTATTTTATAATTGGGATATTTTTTAATTAGGCATAGTAATTTTTTTTAATTTTAACAAAATCACAAATACAAACTTAATATATGACTATACGTCCACTTGTATATGACATATGATAATATTAGTTGATTACATAAATTTAAAAAAAAAATATTGTCGTTCTGTCACGTTTTAAGAACGCAATTGCTTCGCAAAGGCTCATAAGGCTTGAGGCTTGGACGTGCCGTCACGCTACGCTTCACGCTATATGAAACCTTAAGAAAATCACATTTATTACAATGTTTTCTATCTTACATTTTGAGAGAATGGTTGTTTATGTTAGAATGATTAAACCCCCATGAATAGATATTGTATTATTGATGTGTATTTATACTAATACACACAACATTCTAGAAACTCTAAGCCCACAAGTCGGGCTTGGGCCATTTTATTGTCTAACACTCCCCGCAGTACGAGCGGCGAAATCGCGAAAGCTCGAACTTGAAAAGTAAACTAAAAAAGAAAAACAAAACATAATAAAACATATCTAGAAAAGTAAACTAGAAGCCGATCTTTAGAAGCAGCGGATCTTTTAGAAGCAGCGGATCTTTAGAAGCAGCGGATCTTGAGAAGCAGCGGATCTTGAGAAGCAGCGGATCTTGAGAAGCAGCGGATCTTGAGAAACAACGGATCTTGAGAAACAGCGGATCTTGAGAAACAGCGGATCTTGAGAAACAGCGGATCTTGAGAAGCATCGGATCTTGAGAAGTAGTGATCTTGAGAAGCATCGAATCTTTAGAAATAACTATGCAAGTGAAGCAAACACGCAAGATAACAATCTTGATAACGAGTAGATGCAGAACAAACGCAAGACAAAGGTCTTGAAACACAAGTCGTCTTGGGGATACGTACCCAAGATGCGACGGAAAATAAAAAACAACGCAAGACAAAGGTCTTGAAACAGGCGTCGTCTCAGGGATACATACCCAAGATGTGACGGAAAATAAAAAACAACGCAAGACAATGGTCTTGAAACACGCGTCGTCTCGGGGATACGTACCCAAGATGCGATGGAAAATAAAAAACAACGCAAGACAATGGTCTTGAAACACGCGTCGTCTCGGGGATACGTACCCAAGATGCGACGAAAAATAAAAAAACAACGCAAGACAATGGTCTTGAAACACAAGTCGTCATGGGGCTTAATACCCTAGATTCGACATACGCAAGACACAACGGTCTTGAAACACAACGCAAGACAACCGTCTTGAAACACAAGTCGTCGTGGGGCTTAATACCCTAGATTCGACAGTAACACAAGTCGTCTTCGGGAATTGATACCCTAGATTCGACATAAAAAGATTAACAAACAATTATGAAAAGAAAATAACAAAAAACAAAAATAATTTTTTTTTGTAACAATCATGATTGAACTTCTAGCATGAACATAATCCACTTCAAAGCAATACCTCCGTTTCTTTTATCTTCTGTCGTGTCGTCACATTCTCTTTTTTTTAGTACCAAATTAACAACGAAGCTAATTGATAATTCTTTTATTTATTTTTTCCTTAGTGTGCGCTGCTCACCATAACTTCCTTTGTGTTTTGGGGGTACACATGATGAACCGAATCGATTAAAGAGATGAAAAGAACAGTAAAGATAAGTAATCGACGTTCGAGAGGTCGAATAAGCTCTCCCCGTTAACTAAGAAAACAATAAACCATATTCATATTTTTGCATATCAAGATTACAGCCCTCGTCCTCTATATATATATATAATAGAAAGATACCTAATACTTAACTTATTTCTTAAGAAAACACAATAAAAGGAAAGTAGATAAACTAGTTATTTAATAAATATAAGTAATAAACTGCCAGATCGTATCAATACTTCGCCCCGCAAAAACACCTTGTCCTCAAGGTGTTGTTCCAAAATTTTGCCTCGCGTGATTCGGAGATCCCAAGTTCTTCGTTTTATCCCCTTTGTGCGCTTCAAGAGCAAGAAGCAGTGTTGGTCTATGTTTTTGAATTTTCTTGTGCAGACTTATAACTCTTCTTGTAAATCTGACGTTTCAAATCCAGGACCAAGTGAGGTACCTACCTTTCCAGGTTTTCTGGTTCGGACATGTGCCACCACAAACTTATTCCAAAACATCCTTGCGTTGATCTTCCTGTTAGGAATTCGTTGATTTAGTTGGACCCTTGAAGAATCGACTTGTCCCTCCTTATAAATCTCTTCCTTCACTAATTTTATCGATCCTTGAATCTTCTCAATCCGCAATGAGCAATCTTGATGCGCCTATCTTATAGATTCTGATATTTGTGTTAAAGATTCCATCATTTGAGTATGGTGCAACGAGATCGTGGATTGTAACCGTTTCACCATCTCTGTGACCTGAATTAACCCTTCGTCACGCCTCTGATTCCATTGATTCAATTCTTCACGCTTTTGATTCCATTGATGCCATTCTTCACGCCTTTGATTCCATTGATGACATTCTTGACACCTCTGATTCCATTGATGCCATTCTTGACACCTCTGGTTCCATTGATGCCATTCTTGCCACCTCTGTGTTTCCATTCCAGTAACTTTTCCCCTCTGATGAACAGTAACAGATGAACAGTAACCGATGAACAGTAACGGATGAACAGTAATCGATGAATAGTTTTTTTTGTTTTTTTAAACCCTAGAATCGAAACAGCTCTGATACCATGTTAGAATGATTAAACCCCCATGAATAGATATTGTAGTATTGATGTGTATTTATACTAATACACAGAACATTCTAGAAACCCTAAGCCCACATGTCTAACAGTTTATCTTTAACTAATTACTTTAAAATCTTTTTTATATTTTGTAACTATAATTTCATAAGTAATGACACTTTATCAAACTTTTTTTTCATTAGAGCATCTCCAATGCATAAAATCTTAAAAGACATTATGCAATTAATACATTAAGTATGTTAATTATTATCTCATGCAAAAAGTTTTTTTTTTCAAAATCATCTTCAATGCTAAAAAGTTATACAAAAGCTTTTTAAAAGCTTTTCAATTAATGCAAATAGCTTGATGGATTTTTATAAACCACTTTGCATATGCAAAGTTTTCTTCCAAAAAGTTGTTTGTAAACCCTTAACTACAATGCATAAAGTCTTTGAATAGCTTTTTAAATAGTGAAAAATCATTTGTAAACCTCCCCATTGGAGATGCTCTTAGTAGTATTGGACAAATATATTGAGGATTTAAGTTCATTTGGATACCAAATTTTATTTGGATACCAAGGGACTAATCCCCATCCTCTATCTCCATTTTAATCCAATGGTTAAGATTAAACCAAAAACCCATTTTCCTCCCTTTTTTTCAAACATTAATATCTCTTAAACCGTTAATCGTTACGCGAAAAAAATATACCATTACGACGGGCATTTAATTATTTTTCTACAGATATGCTAAATGATATGTTTTCGAAATTTTTTTCTTTTATTTTTTTTCGTTGTCAAAAACTATCATATATGATACTAAATATCATATATGATAGTAACACTAGTATCATATATGATATAACTTATAATATATGATATAAACAAATATCACATATGATGAAACACTATTATCATGTATGATATTTTACGCAAATTTAAAAAAATGAAAATAAAGACAAAAAAAAATTTCTTCAAAAATAGATCATAATGCATATCTGTAGAAAGATAATTAAATGCTCGTCGCGATGGTATAATTTTTTTCGCATAACGATTAACGGTTTTAAAAATATTTAAATTATAAAAATAAGTGAAATAGTTAAATACATTTAATTTTATCCATTAGATTGTGTAAAGATGAATGGTAGAGAAGAGTCATTGGTGTTGTCCAAAATAATTTTTCTCATATATTGAGGCGTACAAAAAAGATAACGTAAAAAAATAAGAATTTGCAAATATACCTAATTAAATAAAGTGAGATTTATTTGCATATTTCCCCAAATTACAAGGTTTTAATGCATATTTACAATGCGGTTTAAACGCAGTTTAAAAAAATATGTAAATATTTTGGTGAGGAAATATGCAAATGACCAAAATAATAATAATAATGATGGGACGGAGAAAGTAAACTGCACAAAGAAGGAATAGATTATGAGCCTCAAAATCATGATCTGGTTCAATAGCATAATTGCACCTTAGACGACGACACCAAAACCCATCATATTTCTTCTACTCACTCTCAGTTAAGACATTAAGGGCGAAAGCTATCATGTGCAAGATAATTTTTTATAAGATCTAAATACGTAATCAACTTTATCTTTTTTAATTTACTTTCAATACTCATTATGATTTGTTAGATAACTAGTTTGATCGGTTACCACTTAAAAAATTACACTAATTGTAATTTGATTTTTAGGAGACTTTCGCCAGTCGTCTTTTTGCTTTTCCACCTAATACTTTTGAGTTTTTTTTTTGCCTTTTAGAATTTTTTTTATAATTTATTTACAACTAGCAGGGTACTCGCGTAATGCGGCGACGGGTACCTTAAAATTAAAATTCATAACGTGTAATGTTTTACGATTATATATGTTTCGTGAAAATAATTTTAAGTTAGAGTAACTTACGCAATAAGAAACTATTTATAGAGGCGCGTGGTCATAAGTTTTCAATTGCCTTGAATTACAAAATATAATTACTTTTCTAAACATATTTTTTCTATAAGTCAGTTGTCATATGCAAACGTAGTAAAAAAAAATATCGCAATCCCAAACACTTTTAATTCACATGCATTTACCAACGGATTATTGACAATTAATTAAATAATAAATCACTAAAACAAAAGATATACTAATAATGTGTTTATAACTTAAAAAAACTAAAAAAAATCAATACACGTTTACAAGTAACAACTATACGTGAGTCCATTGTGCGACCATTTGAAATATATTTTAACAATCCTTAATTTCTCTCATCTCATAACCCTAATACACTTCACCACACATAACACATAGTAACATAACCGCTTCTTTTTTTATACAAAGCCAACAATCTCATCTTTCTTGTTCTTGTTTTTCTTGTCTTGTCAACCCCACGCGAAAAAAATAAACACCCACATAAGCACGATTACATGGTAGGTTCTTAGATTTGGAAAAAGATCTTGAAAATCAAGGTCTGTGGTAGGTTTAGTTTTGTGTATCTTTGAATGAAACCAAGATCTTTAAAATCGAGTCTTTATTTATTTTTGTTCTATGTTCTTGACCCATGATCTCGGCGAAAATGGTGGCAGTGAGGAAGTGGTGAAGGTCGTGGGGTTGTGGTTATAAAGAAGATACAAATCCTCTGAAATCACCTCACAAAACAAACCAAAAACATCGCAAAAAACATAAAAATGTCACCGAAACTACAAAAACATCAACCAAAACACCTGATGAGACTGCTTTTATACATAGTCTCATCGTCCAATTTGGGCTTAAAATGCATTAAATATCATTAAAACTGCCAAATATATGCTCGTGTTTGTTGCTTATGTATTTTAGGTACGGATATTGAGGAAATGACAAAAAGATCACAAGAATCAATCAAAAACGAACACGGGAAACGAAGCCGCACAATGAACCGGGCCCAAGAATGGAAATTCCAAAAATGACCTTGAAGAATTGAAGATTGGCAACATTGGTCCCTCATTTTTGAAGACTTGGCAATTTATACCCTTGCAATACTCTCTATTTGCATTTGGGTCCCTAAGTTATCAAGATGTTACATGATCAGCCCTTGAAGAATGAAGAAATTACAAAAGATGTCCTTGTTTAAAGTTTACAAAGTACTTGTGCCAAATTTGACAAGTTTACCAAAGTTGTTACAAAGGATTTTGGAGTTGATGGCTGGTTTTTACAAGTTGAACAAAACAAAGGAGTTTAGGGGCCATATCTGCCCAGACAACAAACCTCACCCCATCTACTCCCAGCCTTACACGTCACCTCTTTCCACCCATCCACCAATCAAAACGCCCCATCAACCCACGCCACACCCCACTCACAGGTTTATTTAAATAAACCTGGGTCAACCAAAGTCAAACCCCATCTTTCCCTCCCTAACACTTTATTTAAAAATCATTAACCCCCAAAACAGATTAAAACAACCCCTTAATCACCCATAAACCCTAATTTACCCAGTTTCAATCTTCCTTAATCCAAAGGGGTTTTTGCTTAATATTTCCAGATCACTAATTAACTTCTTTGTCACAAAAACCCACACAAAAACCGTAACCAAGACACACCCATGTGTCTTGTGGGACCCTCCCCTGCCCATCACTTTCGTCCCAAACCCCTAAACCCGACCAGATAAACGCCCCACATGTATTCCTTGGTCCCCAATACCAAATGAACGCCCAAGATCAACCCAACAACTCCCTTTCCAACTGGCAACATCACATGTGAGCCTTTTGACCAATTTCAAACGAGAAGACCCAAGGGCAGCTTAGGAATTTCATGAACTAGGGTTTTCTATTCTAGATAGTTCTTTTAGATGCTATATAAGCACCTCTCAACATGTGAGTAGGGCTTTGTTCCAGATTTTTGCTAGTTTTCTTGTAATCCCTTTTTGATATATAAAAGTTGGTGTTTTGTTAAATGTAATTCCTTTTTCTTTATTAAAAGTTGGTATAAAACCTAGCATGATCTGAGTTCCATATTTGTTATTCAAGGATTGAGTTTGTTGTTCAAGAGATATTCAAGAAAGTTTTTCAGAAAATCGTTTTACTGTTTTTAAGTATTGAGTTTGGAAAAGTTTTTCATTAACTTGAAATCAATCCACACAAAGTGAGTGGAGTGGGGTTTGATTTCAGCTTATATTTGAACTTTCATCCAAATTGAAAGGAGTTCAAAATTTATTGATTTGAAGAGTTAAATTTCACTTTTCTGATTTTTTTTATAAGCTCATAAGCTATAAGCTACTTAACTCATAAGTCAGTCTTATAGCTTATTAAGCTTTTGTTCCAAGTCACTATTGCTCTTGTTTTATTTCCTGGCAGGATTACAAGCCATAAATCATTTGCAGAAAAGAAGGTGTGTTGTAGTCCCACCTTGTTCATCTTAACACCCAAAAGGATCAGCACAAGCCCGGGCTTGATGGAGGTGGCTTTTCAGCCATTGTGGGACCTGGATGTGGGTCCCACAAGGTAACTTCCTTGTTCCTTGTTTTTAGTTTCAAGTTTTGTGATTTAAGTGATATTGGTGAAAAGTGCATGAAAGGTGTTTAAGTGTTGGCTTATCTGTTAGTTTATGCTTATTTAGGATTATTGTGCATGTCAGATTAAGTTTTAATCAATTTGGTTTGAGTTTCATTTGATTTGGTTTGAAAAAAGTAATCACTGAAAATTAAAGGGGTGTTTGGATCTGGTATTTAATTGAGTTTGGTGAAAGATTTTTGGGTTATAAAATGGTTAAACACACTCCTTAGGATAGTTATAGGTTATATGTTAGTTTGTTTTTCAGTTTGGTGGAGTTTAAAACAAATTGCATGATAAAAATTTTGGAAAAGTAGCTCAAAACAACAAGGTCCTTTTTCTGACTATTTTCATGAGAATTTGACCATTAAATTTTGCAAGCTGCTAGATATTAGGTTAATCTAGGAATTTAGATTGCTTATATGCTAGTTGGTAGGGTTGTATGCAAGATTTGAGGCTTTGAAAGTCGTTTTTTAGCAAGTAAAAAAGGTCAACTGTTCATCAGACACCATATAAGCTTAATCAGTAACATTTTTGGTCATTTGTGTGTGATTTTGTGAAGAAACTTGTTGTTTTTCTTGTTTATTTGACTTCCCACAACCCAACTGGTTGTGGGAGTGCCCCATTGTCCAAGCAAAACTCAAGCAAGAGCTATCCTAAGCTCAAAAATCCACCAGACCATATTTTTACACTAGCAGTGGGAAAAAAGTTACCCCTGCTAGTGTATCTCTTGGTACTGCTTGACTAGCAGACAAAAGTGGCAAAGTGTCACTATCAGATTTCAAGATTTTTTGTCTTTTGTGGGTAAATTTAAGAGTTAGGGCTTGAAATTAATTTTGTTATTTTTCTAATTTAATTTTTGATTTTTCTATTTAATTAGATTTTCATTTACTGTTCATTTACTATTTTTTACAATTAATAGCTATTTTTAATTAACTTTTTAGTTTCTGTTTTTGTCTTTTAGTGACAAAAATTGTTATTTTTCAGTTTTAACATTTTTCATAGATTAAGAAAAACATTTTAAGATTTTTAGTTCAAAAAGTTTTTACTGTTCACTTTCTAATTATTTTTTAGAATTAATTTAGTTTAATTAGGGTTTTATTTAATATCAGTTTTGTCTTTTAGTGAAAAATTTTATATTTTTCAAACTTTTTCATTTTTCTACTGTTCATTAGAGTAATTTAGGATTTTCAAAATTGTCAAATTTTTTTAGCATTATTTTACTATTTTTTATAATTATTTTAGTTTAAAAATAGTTTTAAGTGTTTTAAAAATAGAAAAATAGTTTTTAAAATTTGGGAAAAATACTTTTTAGTCTTTAGATAATATAAGTAAGTTATTTGTTCAATAAAATAATATTTTGGACATTTTTATTAATTTTATCTAATTTTAGGGCTTTAATTAGCATTTAAAATTGAATATTTAATTAATAAAAGGTTTTAAAATATTTTGTTTTTATTGGATTTTTATTCTTATTTATATTATTTTAGACTTAGTTTTAGCTTTTAATTAATTTTTAGGTTTAAAATTTTTAATTTGTAGCTTTTTACGGTTTTGCGTGAACGCCTTTTTCGTCTTAGTTTAATCCGTCATCGTAACCGTCATTCTCTTCTCACCCCATTTCTATTTTTCTTTTTCTCAGTATAATCTCAAATCAAAATCAATTCATTACACAACGTACTAGCCTCCTTGGGAAACGAACTTGAACTTAATTGGTCATTAGTGCTCAGTTTTCCTAAACCGACACTTAACGCTTACCACTATTTTGCCATCCTTTTCCTAAAGGGTGTACAAAAACTCTACATCAATTTTGGTGCCGCTGCCGGGGAGGCGTGTTGTGTTTTGATTGGAATTGTTGTTTTTATATACTAACCATAATTAGTATTTGTATTAGTAGCACTCTACTAATACGTATTATCGGTTTTCGGTTTTTGTGTGAATACTATTACTATATTGTATACGTAGAACAATAAATTCACAAGTACTCCAAATACGTGAGAAATCACAACCTTGACTTGGGAGGTCATTACCCAATCATTTTATTCGAATCTCAAACCAAACAAAAAGGCAAAAATAGATAAATACTTTCGTGAAGCTCGATTTTGAAAATACAAACTATAAGGTGGGTATAAGGCGGATATTATAAAATATATCCTAAGGAAAAAGGCTCTTAAGTGCTTCGCGCCGCCTCGTTTCCCCGCTTGCTTGTGAGTATTTGATTTTGAGAGTTAATCAAGGGTTTTGCCGCCCAAAGTATTACGTAAGTATCATATATATTTTCTTGGTTTCATTTGATTAAACCCTCTTAAACGTTTTGGTGTTCCACCAACGTTCTAAAGTCATCGAAGGCGTTCACTTCACGTGATCGTTTTCATTCCTTGAGGCTTCTTCAATCGAGAGATTTGATTAAGGAGGAGATTTGTAGATTTGTGTCTACTTAATACATTCACCAAAATCCAAAAAAGGTTAATACAATCAAAAACCACAAAAAAATTGAAAAATACAAAACACCAAAAAGAATCTTCTTTGCTCGTCCCCTCGTTGTACGTGACGTTTATGCTAACTCGTAATCAAGCAAGACGTGCACGTAAACGAAAGAACAAAACTCCCACTCCAAACAATTCTAGTGAGGAGTCTCCTATTGACGAACCCATTGTAAGAGAAGCACCAACCATGGAGAATCGAACTATGATGGAGTTACTTCAAGCACCCACCGAGGGTTATGGAGAGGCTATTGTGATTCCCGCTATCCTTGCGAAGAATTTTGAGGTGAAAACGGGTTTGTTGTCGATGATCCAAAACAACAAAATCCGTGGTGATGAGAAGGACAATCCACACAACCATATCCGCCAATTTAATCGTCTTACCGCCACTTGCAAATTTAAGGATGTCTCGAATGACTCGATTAAGATGATGCTTTTTCCGTATTTCTTAGCGGGGCCCGCTAAAATTTGGTTAGAGAAAGAGCCACCCAATTCTATATTGACGTGGAAGGATCTCGTTTCAAAATTCGTGAACCAATTTTTTCCGCCCTCTAAGACTACGCACTTGAAAAACGAGATTTCAAAATTTTCACAAGAATGTAATGAAAGTTTTTCAATGGCTTGGAATAGGTTTAAGGAGATGTTACATGAATGTCCTCATCATGGTTTTTCTGACTTGCATCAAATTGACACGTTTTACAATGGACTTAATGATCATGAAAGAGATTATTTAAATGCCGCCGCGGGTGGTAATTTTTTGTGTAAAACGGTTGAGGAAGCTTTGGTGATAATTGAGAATAGGTCTAAGGTTTATAGCCCTCGTAACACACCGAGTGTTGCCAAAATGGGCTCGTCATCGTCTCGTAGCATTAATGCCTTACATGATGAAGCAAATGAAGAAAATCGGTTTTTTGATAGATTTGCTAACCTTATGTCCCATTGGAAAGCTCAAGAAGCTTCAAATTCCGCTTCGGTAAAAGCGGTTTCTAAGAGTTGTTTGTCTTGTGGTGGAGCTCATGATCTTTCCGAGTGCATTACTGCGGATGGTAACACTTTGAGTGCTTATGTAGCCACGGGAACTTATAACCAAAACGGTCAAGGTTCCCGCCAAAATCAAGCTCCACCAAATCAAAATGCTAATAACTATCGAAACAATAATCAAGGTGGTAATTATCAAGGCAATCAACGTAATTACAACAAGGGTAATTATCAAAGTGGAAATGGGCAAATTTCAAACCAAAACCAAAACCGTGATTTTCAAACTACCACACAAGGTTTTCAAAATGATCACACCAAAAATCTTCAAGGAGAGTTTTTGAATTATGCAAAAGCAAACGATGCTAAGTTTGATAATATGCAACGTGAAATGGTTAGCTTAAGATCCGAGTTGAAAAACGAGCTTAAAAACGAACTTGCTAATGAACTTAAGACTCATGCTAATAAAATGGAAGGAAATGTTCAACGACTCCAACAAAATCAACAAAAAATGGAGCAAGGTCAACATGAGATTAAGCAAGAGTTGTTAAAGGCGGATGCTAGGCAATCTAAGTTTGAAGATCGAATGGGAAAAATGTTTGAAGCTATCATGTGTAAACCCTCTTCTTCGGGTGGTCTTCCAAGTGATACCATCGTGAACCTGAAAGGAGAATTGAAGGTTATTACTACTCGTAGTGGTAAAACTTTCAAAGAACCCATTTCTCATCCAAGTACTTCTACGGAGAAGGAAAAAGAGAAAGAACCCGAGGTGGTGGTCGAAAAGGAGCAAATTCCAAGCCCACGAAGTACCGCTCAAACCACACCTACGGTTGAACCAATACCAATCATGGAACCCGAGATTCCAAGGCCGATGCCTATGCCCCAACCCACACCACCCTTACCTTACCCTTCAAGATGAGACAAGGAAAAGGCACAAGAACGAAATAATTATCAATTTGAACTTTTTATGAAAATGTTTCGTGACTTGCATTTTAATATAAGTTTTGCCGACGCCTTGGTCATGATGCCTCGATTTGCCGCGAACATCAAAAGTATGTTGAATAACAAAGAGAAATTGCAAAAATCGTCTAGTTGTTCTTCGGTTTTTCTTAGCCGCATACCTCAAAAAGTCGGTGATCCCGGCAAGTTTTTAATCCCATGTGCTATACAAGATATGGAAGAATGATACGCCTTGGCCGATCTTGGTGCTAGTATTAATTTGATGCCTCTTGAGATTTTTAAGGCGCTCAATCTTCCCAATCTCACACCTTCAAGAATGTCAATCGAGATGGCCGATCATTCTACGATTCTAGCTTGTGGAGTAGCCGAACACGTCTTCGTGAAAGTTGGAAAGTTCTACTATCCCGTAGACTTTATTGTTGTTGACATTCCCATCGATCCTAAAGTTCCTCTAATTTTAGGTCGATCATTTTTGGATACCTCGAGGGCACTTATCGATGTGCATGCTAGGAAAATCACTCTTCGTTTCAATGAGGAAGAACTCGTCATAAATGCAACTCAAAACTCCACACTTTCTCATGTGTATTTTATCACGTCTTTGAACAATGTGAGTCCCATCAAAAACATTTGTAAAAAGATTTCAAAAAGAGTTTTAGGAGTTGATGATAAAAACGATTTTTCGTCCCCTCCGCCGGTGGAGGTTAAGAGTGTTAAGCATACGATTCCAATCACGAATGATTCTTCGGATGATGAATATGTTGATCCCGATGGGGGAGTTTTCTTTGTTGACAAAAGTTTTGAGAACTTACCACCACCTTTACCAAAACGGTTTTCAAATGTGAGAATTTTTAGTGTGACTAACATTGCTTTAGAAACACCAAATATTTTTGACATAATTAAGTCGGGTTTTCATAAGGAGAGTTTAAAAGATGAAAAAGAGAAAGATTTTAAATTGAATTTAAAAGATTTTTCTACAATTCTAACTCCGTCATCACCACGTGTTTTGAGTGCTACAAGCTCGTCTTCTCCTTTTGACGATGCTTTGTGTGGACCTAGTGTGGGGGAAGCCCCTTAAGTTCCCTCCCCTTTCTCCACCGAGGACGAGATATTGATCCCGGAATTGCTTATAAAGGGAAATCTCGGTCTTCCACCGATGTAATAAATGGAAAATCTTTCTATTTGATTGGTGTGAGTCTACCTCGAGTAGCTCAATGTTTTTATGAGTTACCCATTGTCCCACCCTTCTATTTCTTCTCATCTATTTTCTTGAAACCCTTTGGGTTTGTGTTGACTCATGATGAAGTGGCGTTGATTTATTTTTCCAATGAAAACGAGAACGCCATCTTCGATCCCAGTATTTTGCACCATCAAAGGACTTAGTCCTTTATACCGGTTGTTTTTGGGCCTTGTTTATCATGTAAGCCCCACTAAAAATTGACCATACCATGATTATCCCTAAATGATCACATTTATGGGGGATTCGAGTCGAGCTTTTGACTCGGTTATCAAAAACAAGGTGCCTCGTGGGGGAGACCCATGCTTATCCATGTACATATTATTGCTTTCTAATTAGTTTAATGTGAGGGGATTTGTGCCCTTCCAACCTTTGTTCCGTGGTTGTTTGTGAATTGTGGTATTTAGATCATGATCTTCACGATTGGAGCCTCTCGTGTTCGTTTTATTGGAGCACTCGATCGTTTGCTTTGAAGACTTTCTCAATATCCATGATATATACTTTGATGTTCTAACCTTAGGTTTATAGCACACTTCATAAACGGCTATTAATTTATTGGTTACACCCTTTCCATGCTAGATTAGGCATTCGACTACGTCTCTAGCATGGGGGTGTTTGCACCCCTAGACTCGAAATATTGAGGACAATGTTTAACTTTAGTATGGGGGGGGGGGGTGAATAGATACTTTCCTTGCCAAACCTTCACGCTTTCCAAAGTTTATCTTTTTGTTATCGTTTTTGTTGCAAAATAAGGCTAAAAATGGCCAAATTTTAAAAATTTTCTCATATTTTATAAGTGTTTGAAGACACGAATGTAGATTTTCCGATGGCGAGAATAAGAGTAATTTTTGACTCGACCGTGCGTGTTGAGCACTTAGCTTTGGTTCCTTAACTATACATTAGGCTAAGTCTCTTAAATGAGGACGAGAAATGATAGAGTTAATTATAAGTTACTATGCTAAACGTAGAGTACTCGTATTCTTTCAAAAACTCATGTGTTCTCGTTGTTTGCTTATTCTCCCTTCGCATGTAAATATTTTTTGCTTAATAAATATTGACTTAGCGGTTTAGTTAGGATTGTTGAGTTTCTAGTCTTTTCTAGTAGCTTCCGTGTAATTAAATTGGGAAGACATTAAGGTATCGCCAGCGTCACGGTTTTGAAGTATTGGCACCCTAATAATCAAAAGCTTCACCCAATAATAAGATTTCAAGTGCTCACCTAAATCTAGCAAACAATTTGAAGCCCCACAAGGCCGAAAAATCTATGCAAAATTGAAAGTGAATCAAGCCTTAATCTTCGAAGCTTTAAAGATCCAAAATTCGCTTTAGCGTGAGGATATACGTCTTTGGCTAATAAAACCACCGATGAGGCGGATAATAAAAGGCAAGGCAAGACCGAAGTCATAATAAAAGCTTCATGGCGAAGTTGAATAAAAGATGGAGGTAAACCAAAGATAATAAGGCCCTTCCGTTAGGAGACGTATAAAAGTCTTGGTAATAAGTCTCATGTTCAAAACCGTTATAAAACCGTGTTTATAGATTCTTCTTGTCAACTTAATTTTTTGACATCGTTGTCTATTAGGAGGGGTTATTGATTTAATGGTCTTAGTTACACCGTTGGGACTCTATTTTTAGACCTAAATCTCTATTATCGCATAAGTCAAACAATGTATCCTCGTGAAACATTCAAGACAAAATAAAATATAAGAGATACAACTTAGGAATAATGGGAGGATAAGTACGTGATTAGGGCATATGAGTAGTGTTAGCATTACTAACTTATAATGACAATGATCTCGTTGCATGCTTGGCATGGAATTGAGGTGAAAACCGAGGACGATGAAATTATTTCTAACGAAGCATTCACGTGTTCTTATTCTATGAACCTAAACGTCCGATTTTGCGATGAAAATCATACATTATGTCTAAAACGCAAGTAGTAATAGTAATAGTGTAGCTAGTTTATCATTCAATAAAAGTGAATAAAATGAATTTTGGAGATGCTATGTTACTTTATTCTAGCATTGCGTGAGGGCACGGTAATGGTTAAGTATGGGGGAGTGATGAGACTGCTTTTATACATAGTCTCATCGTCCAATTTGGGCTTAAAATGCATTAAATATAATTAAAACTACCAAATATATGCTCGTGTTTGTTGCTTGTGTATTTTAGGTACGGATATTGAGGAAATGACAAAAGATCACAAGAATCAATCAAAAACGAACACGGGAAACGAAGCCGCACAATGAACCAGGCCCAAGAATGGAATTTCCAAAAATGACCTTGAAGAATTGAAGATTGGCAACATTGGTCCCTCATTTTTGAAGACTTGGCAATTTATACCCTTGCAATACTCTCTATTTGCATTTGGGTCCCTAAATTATCAAGATGTTACATGAACAACCCTTGAAGAATGAAGAAATTACAAAAGATGTCCTTGTTTAAAGTTTACAAAGTACTTGTGCCAAATTGGACAAGTTTACCAAAGTTGTTACAAAGGATTTTGGAGTTGATGGCTGGTTTTTACAAGTTGAACAAAACAAAGGAGTTTAGGGGCCATATCTGCCCAGACAACAAACCTCACCCCATCCACTCCCAGCCTTACACGTCACCTCTTTCCACCCATCCACCAATCAAAACGCCCCATCAACCCACGTCACACCCCACTCACAGGTTTATTTAAATAAACCTGGGTCACCCAAACTCAAACCTCATCTTTCCCTCCCTAACACTTTATTTAAAAATCATTAACCCCCAAAACAGATTAAAACAACCCCTTAATCACCCATAAACCCTAATTTACCCAGTTTCAATCTTCCTTAATCCAAAGGGGTTTTTGCTTAATATTTCCAGATCACTAATTAACTTCTTTGTCACCAAAACCCACACAAAAACCGTGACCAAGACACACCCATGTGTCTTGTGGGACCCTCCCCTGCCCATCACTTTCGTCCCAAACCCCTAAACCCGACAAGATAAACGCCCCACATGTATTCCTTGGTCCCCAATACCAAATGAACGCCCAAGATCAACCCAGCAACTCCCTTTCCAACTGGCAACATCACATGTGAGCCTTTTGACCAATTTCAAACGAGAAGACCCAATGGCAGCTTAGGAATTTCATGAACTAGGGTTTTCTATTCTAGATAGTTCTTTTAGATGCTATATAAGCACCTCTCAACATGTGAGTAGGGCTTTGTTCCAGATTTTTTCTAGTTTTCTTGTAATCCCTTTTTGATATATAAAAGTTAGTGTTTTGTTAAATGTAATTACTTTTTCTTTATTAAAAGTTGGTATAAAACCTATCATGATCCGAGTTCCATATTTGTTATTCAAGGATTGAGTTTGTTGTTCAAGAGATATTCAAGAAAGTTTTTCAAAAAATCGTTTTACTGTTTTTAAGTATTGAGTTTGGAAAAGTTTTTCATTAACTTGAAATCAATCCACACAAAGTGAAAGTGGAGTGGGGTTTGATTTCAGCTTATATTTGAACTTTCATCCAAATTGAAAGGAGTTCAAAATTTATTGATTTGAAGAGTTAAATTTCACTTTTCTGATTTTTTTTATAAGCTCATAAGCTATAAGCTACTTAACTCATAAGTCAGTCTTATAGCTTATTAAGCTTTTGTTCCAAGTCACTATTGCTCTTGTTTTATTTCCTGGCAGGATTACAAGCCACAAATCATTTGCAGAAAAGAAGGTGTGTTGTAGTCCTACCTTGTTCATCTTAACACCCAAAAGGATCAGCACAAGCCCGGGCTTGTTGGAGGTGGCTTTTCAGCCATTGTAGGACCTGGATGTGGGTCCCACAAGGTAACTTCCTTGTTCCTTGTTTTTAGTTTCAAGTTTTGTGATTTAAGTGATATTGGTGAAAAGTGAATGAAAGGTGTTTAAGTGTTGGCTTATCTGTTAGTTTATGCTTATTTAGGATTATTGTGCATGTCAGATTAAGTTTTAATCAATTTGGTTTGAGTTTCATTTGATTTGGTTTGAAAAAAGTAATCACTGAAAATTAAAGGGGTGTTTGGATCTGGTATTTAATTGAGTTTGGTGAAAGATTTTTGGGTTATAAACTGGTTAAACACACTCCTTAAGATAGTTATAGGTTATATGTTAGTTTGGTTTTTAGTTTGGTGGAGTTTAAAACAAATTGCATGATAAAAAATTTGGAAAAGTAGCTCAAAACAGCAAGGTCCTTTTTCTGACTATTTTCATGAGAATTTGACCATTAGATTTTGCAAGCTGCTAGATATTAGGTTAATCTAGGAATTTAGATTGCTTATATGCTAGTTGGTAGGGTTGTATGCAAGATTTGAGGCTTTGAAAGTCGTTTTTGAGCAAGTAAAAAAGGTCAACTGTTCATCATACACCATATAAGCTTAATCAGTAACATTTTTGGTCATTTGTGTGTGATTTTGTGAAGAAACTTGTTGTTTTTCTTGTTTATTTGACTTCCCACAACCCAACTGGTTGTGGGAGTGCCCCATTGTCCAAGCAAAACTCAAGCAAGAGCTTTCCTAAGCTCAAAAATCCACCAGACCATATTTTTACACTAGCAGTGGGAAAAAAGTTACCCCTGCTAGTGTATCTCTTGGTACTGCTTGACTAGCAGACAAAAGTGGCAAAGTGTCACTATCAGATTTCAAGATTTTTTGTCTTTTGTGGGTAAATTTAAGAGTTAGGGCTTGAAATTAATTTTGTTATTTTTCTAATTTAATTTTTGATTTTTCTGTTTAATTAGATTTTCATTTACTGTTCATTTACTATTTTTTACAATTAATAGCTATTTTTAATTAACTTTTTAGTTTCTGTTTTTGTCTTTTAGTGACAAAAATTGTTATTTTTCAGTTTTAACATTTTTCATAGATAAAGAAAAACATTTTAAGATTTTTAGTTCAAAAAGTTTTTATTGTTCACTTTCTAATTATTTTTTAGAATTAATTTAGTTTAATTAGGGTTTTATTTAATATCAGTTTTGTCTTTTAGTGAAAAATTTTATATTTTTCAAACTTTTTCATTTTTATACTGTTCATTAGAGTAATTTAGGATTTTCAAAATTGTCAAATTATTTTTAGCATTATTTTATTATTTTTTATAATTATTTTAGTTTAAAAATAGTTTTAAGTGTTTTAAAAATAGAAAAAATAGTTTTTAAAATTTGGGAAAAATACTTTTTAGTCTTTAGATAATATAAGTAAGTTATTTGTTCAATAAAATAATATTTTGGACATTTTGATTAATTATATTTAATTTTAGGGCTTTAATTAGCATTTAAAATTGAATATTTAATTAATAAAAGGTTTAAAATATTTTTATTGGATTTTTATTCTTATTTATATTAATTTAGACTTAGTTTTAGCTTTTAATTAATTTTTAGGTTTAAAATTTTTAATTTGTAGCTTTTTACGGTTTTGCGTGAACGCCTTTTTCGTCTTAGTTTAATCCGTCATCGTAACCGTCATTCTCTTCTCACCCCATTTCTATTTTTCTTTTTCTCAATATAATCTCAAATCAAAATCAATTCATTACACAATGCACTAGCCTCCTTGGGAAACGAACTTGAACTTAATTGGTCATTAGTGCTCGGTTTTCCTAAACCGACACTTAACGCTTACCACAATTTTGCCATCCTTTTCCTAAAGGGTGTACAAAAACTCTACATCAACACCCAAACTAAAACACCACTAGTTATCAATATATGCGGCGGCGTTGGTGAGGATCCTAATGATGGTGGTGGCAGCGATTCAGAAATCAGATAATATTGGTGGTTCGAGGAACGTTGATGGCTGAGTCTTTTGTGTGTATTTTTTTTTGGTCTTTTGATAAATCATGAATTTTTTTATACTAAGATTTCGTAACTGATATTTTAATGTATATCAATAAGAAGTTATTTGTAGTTTTATGTTAAATGTATTTATAAAATGGTTACATAATTTCTCATTAAATTATTTAATTTCTCATTAAATTTATTAATGACTTGAACTCATTTAATTTCTCATAAAATGGTTACATAATTTTTCATTAAATTATTTAATTTCTCTTAAATTATTTATTATTAATTCCTATTTTCATTTAAAGTACTTTTTAAATGTGATTTGAAAAAACGTATATGCATTTAAACCTAGACTGATTTTAAAAATGATCATATACAACTTTCGTTTTTTAGCAACGTTTGAGGCTGAAAATTTTAAAACTTTTAAATATAGAAAAAGGGTTAAATCTTTTATAAAGTAGTAAGATCATAAAATATTTAAAAACAAAGTATCAAACTGTTTTTTTAAAGGGATAAAATAACATAAACGTTTTTATACAATAATAAACGTTTTTTTAAATAAAAATAAACAATTATACACGTGAAAGTAAAAAACCATTTTCAAAAAATTTACTTTTCATAATTTTATACAATTTTACGCGTGAAAGTCAAAAATATTTTTCATAATTTTTATGAAATACTTTTCAGAAAAACACTATCATAATATTTTTTTAAAATGAAATTTTTTAAAAATTAAACGTTTTCTAATACATTTATAGAAACGGTTTTTTTTCCATTCAAAAATATAAAATTAATTTTCATACAATTATACACGTGGAAATAGAAAAAAGATATTTCTAAACAATTTTTATTGTAATTTTATGTGTGATAGTAAAAAATATTCTCCAGAATTTTCACGTAATATTTTCCTAAAAATCACTATCAAAATATTTTTCTAAAGGAAAAGGGTAGAAAAATTTAAACGTTTTCTAATACATTTATAACCGTTTTTTTTTTCAAAAATATATATTTTTTAATATTGATACAATTATACGTGGAATTGGAAAAAGCTATTTAAAAAGTTATTTTTCATAATTTTTATTACAATCTTATGTGTGATAGTCAAAAATATTTTTCAAAGAAACACTATCAAAATATTTTTTTTAAGAAAAAATAAATGACCAAAGTTCAAATGCAACTTTTTTGTAATTTTTGAAATTTTAACAAAAATGGTCCCTCAGTGTTTTTTTCATAAGATTTAATCTTAAATAATGAATAGTTAGGATTAGTCTCATTTCTTGCAAGTAAAAATAAAGATGCAAAATAACCCAACTTATAAATATATTAGTTGAAAAAGTCAAAGGTTATCATTGAAAATAACCCAACTCATAAAATGATCATCGTATATTACCTTATTATTACACTCTATATTCTTTAGTTACAAAATTGGCAAAAATAGTCCTTTTAGTTATAAGTTTGGTATATTTACACTTTTAACCCTTAAAGTATATACTTTTAATATTTACATTTCCAACCTTCAAATATGAACCTTAGGGTTTTAAACTTTAAAATACTAGTCCTTATAGTTTTAACTTTGATAAAATGACACCTTTGCCCCAAAATATTTATAGTTTCAAAAATGACAGTTTTAGTCCCTATACTTGTTTAAAATTACATAACAACCTCAAAATTGTACCAAATGATCTAGGAACTTAAAACAAAGTTTATAAACACATTTAAAATCATAATAACATTACTTTTTCAGATCTATAGCCTTTAAGACGGATTTTATCTCATTATTTTATGTAAATTAAAAAACTAAGGTTTTATAACATCTTTAGTTTATAACTTCCATTTTAGCTTATTATATGAACTAAGGCTTATTAGATTAGATTATTAACATCTTTTTAACATTATAAAAAGTCTCAAAACAACATTATAACAATATCAAAGCTTAGTTAACATAGTGATTACCTAAGTAGCTCCAAAATAATTTCTAGGGCTCCTTATGAACACAACTTGCTACCAAAGCTTCAAGAGATTTCATGGCTTCCTTTTAGACCTGGTTTCTGGTCTTATAAGTATATTAGACCTTTGTAGAAGTGTAAAATCAGAATGGGTATGGAGGATTAAGAAAATAGGGTGCAAGTTCTCAAATGGGAGGATTCGTCCCTTTTATAGCCATTTCTATCACTTAGGCTTCAAGTTATGGCTATGGACGTGTAAGGCCTGTAGATAAATGACCAAGGGAAGCTAGGGAAACCTATGGAATCCTCGTAATGAGGCATGTAAGCTAGGACCAAAATATCTTGGACTTGTGGCTTAAAATGGGTCACGACACAAAATGGATTAGAATGAAGATGTGTAGCCTTCAAGTAGGTGATGCACATGCTTGTAGACACTTAAAAATATCTATTTTATCTGATCTTAGGTTTAAATTTGTGAGGGAAAGAGTTAAAACAAGTTTTTGGAGGGAAAAACCAAACCGGGTCTAAAATTAGGGCTTGTAATTTTGTAATTCTTGTAATTAAGGGTTTATGAATGTGATTAGTAATGAATTAGGGTTTAATTAGGGTTTACATATTGTAATTAGTAATTTTATGTCCTTGGTTTGAAGTTTAACATTGATTTGATGTGAAATTGGGAAGAAAACCTAACCGAATTTTTGTTTCTAGTGATCTAGGGTTCAATCCTTGTTAAAGACATTATTGTTGATTTAACTACTGATTTAAACTCAATTTATACATCCTAAATTGTCTCTAGTTTGTTCATGAAGTATCTACACTTGTTTTACTAAGTTATTCCAAGTAAAAATGTCTAAAGTGTAAAAATACCTATTTTGACCTTATTTATAAGTCATGCATTAAAATATCGTACATTATGAATTATGGTACTTTTACCTTATCTTAAGAAGATATTATAACCTAAATGTAATGCTATCGATTTTTGTACACTTGTCCACAAAGACTATGCATTGATTCTAAGTGAAATGGCTAATATAGTAATTTTTAGGTTACTATGCCTAAGTGACTTGTACCTTGGGTTATTTGTGTTTACATCATTGTATGGATTATTCTAGGGCTTGTATATTGTGTTTAAGGTTTCTAAGGAGTCTACACACTTAGTTTAATAAGTTTCATTGGTTAATCATATCCTAGGAGCTAATAGGCTAAATTAGAATCTTATGTTTTGAAAACTTGTACTTAGTGCATTAATTATTTTTACATTAACTTGAAGTGAAATTATAGTCTTAGTATGATAATTAGTTTAGTTTTATAACTGGTTTCAAATGATTAGACTCTAATTCAATATGAAATGGATTTTAAGTGATGATCTAGACTATTATACACATTTACTTGTACTTAGCTTTGTAAGGTTTGTACTTACTATTCTTAGATAAAATTATATTTCCGACTGATATTTTATAACTTGTCTATAATCCGTTTTTACTTATTCATATGTGTTGTACATTCATAGTTCACAAATCTTGAGTTTACAACTTATTTATAGGGTTTCTAAGAGAATTTAGGGCATCATAGTTATATTTAAGATGTTCTCATTCCTAATGTACTTATTAGATTACTTTTAGAACTTAGACTTGATATGTACATTGTGTTTACAACATATAGGAATATGTTGAAGTGACATTTCAGGTTGTGAGAATCCATTCATCATACCAAATAAGACACAAAAAGCAAAAATTTCCAGTCCAATTTTCATACTCATATAATCATAACACATAACACATATGTGAAATTTGAGGATTGTCACACAAGAATTCATCAAGGTATAAGTATGTGGGACAAGAAATCACGAGGAGGAAATTATCACAAGAAGGCAAAGGTCGCATGCTCTCATAATCACATATAAGTCAAGGTCAAAAGAACATGCTTCAAGCTAAAAGCCTAAAGACTCTTACAACATATTCACAAGCGAAAAGAAAAACAAAAGAGAAAAAGAGATTACTACGAGCATAAGAACGAAGATCTAGTATAGTATGCTACGTTTAGGACTTATTAATTAGGAGTGACCTCCCTTAGGGGGAGATTGCTGGAAATACTGTTTTTCGTTAGAAGACTCGGTCACTCCAACAATATAGTTACGAGCTCGTAGTATGTTAAAGTGTAAACAATAATAAGCAAACATTTTCCACTAAGAGACTAGACCGGCGGCCCAAGCCCATCTAATGGGCTTGGGTAAATAAACCTCTCCTTTTCTGTTGGGAATCTAAACTTGTTAGATTCCCTGTTCATTGATTTAAACATAATTAGGCTGATAGATAGTCCCTTGCCTGTGCCTAGGAGGCAGGCAAGTTTCGCAAGACTCACAGAGATCCAAGTCTCTGTGAGCAACCTCAGAGGAGTCCATGTCAGAGACATTGTCAGGGAAGTCGAAGATTACCTGAAGACATACTCCTTGGCTGTGATGGATAACAGCCAAGATGTATTAGGGACTCTGAGGGGTTGAGAGTTAACAGGGGTGGCAATACCCTGATAACTCTCAGCACACTTTGGACATGCCATTTGTGTGTTCGAGAATATGAAGAATAAGGAAACTGTTTTTGACAACTGTTCCTTAAAGCATAATGGAAGACTACCAAGAATAGAAGGACATCATGTGACTGATGTGGGAACTTGTAAAAGCTTGTGTAGTCGACATCAAGTACTGTTTAAGTCAAACTCGTAACACTATAAATAGGATGTGTATCCATGCATTAAGGTTTAACACTTTGAGATATTAAGAACATTAGTGCGTATAACTTAGTGAATCAAACAGCTACGACTGTATTCATAAGTTAAGGTTTATTGTTGTTCAAAGTGTGCACAACACATTGTCATCAAACGGTGTTATCCATAACACTTGTAATTCTTTATTATACAATAATAAGATTACGTTTGAAAAGTAATACCTTGTGTTGATTAAGTTAAGATTAGGGTTTCTTGCATTGATTAGGGACTTTCATTTTCATAGAGAGGTAAGTTTTTGTCATATTTCAAAGATAATAAAACACATACTTTCTCTCTCTTTCTCTCTCTAGAATTACCACTAATTCCTCTTTCTCTCTCTAAGCTCTAGGATAGATTATCAATATTCTACAAAAAAATGAGCAAAGATATAAATCCACGTTCTCTCCATCATGATCAGATTTAGAACATTGTTATGGGTGACAATGTCAATATCATTGGAATATTTTAATCCCAAACGTGTAGTGTCTTAATTACATCGTATGATGTATTTAAGTGTTTCATGGGATTTTATACTCATCTTAGAAACGAGCTCAATTACACACACTACACATGATGTAGGGCCTACTTGTTGTAAATGATTGCAAACTCTATAAATCATGTCTCTATACTTTAAGCTTCAACTAACTCACATTACATCAACAATGTGAGTCAAGTATTCGAGACAATGAAAGTTTGAGAGGGTAAGAGAAAAGAAGTAACCAAGACACATAAGAAAAAGCACGAAAGGTCAATTAGTACGTAGGAAGAAAGCTAAGAAAAACCTAATGGCTACAAATGAAAATGACTCCCAAGGACATACAAAGTTCATCGATGTAAACTATCACTAGTCATATTCAGAAAGAGCCATTTAACCAATTTAGAGAATGAGTATGAGACTATCACTACAGGTTCTCAATTAAGGCTAAGCACAACCATTATTACGAGTTATACACTAACCTAACTTCTCACATGAAAGCAATTCAACCGTTAGGTCAAATTGAATTTCTACTGAAATAGGTTCTCTAGTAGTCATTCTTATGTTAGACAAAATGTAATTCCTATATTTTCCTAATGAAGTGTAGCAAGTATGAAATTTATACAACCACACAATGCATGACCTAATGGGGTTTAAGAATGTGCCATTGCATCTTTTGATAAAAAAAAGTCTAGTTAAGGTTATTTACCTTAATAGATCTTGAGACCAATAACATTAACAAAGTTTACACAATTTGTTAGAAAACTCTTGATTGGTCTTTCGAAAATGACACATTTACCAATTTCATTACAATGTAAATTTCTTTAGTATTTCGGATGGAACATCCAAGTTGTCAAACCGACTACATTGTGTATTTTAAGAAATTATTTAACAAATATGTCCAATTATTTGAACAAGTAGACTCAATATAACATCATCAACACAAGTGTGAGTTATGATCCGATGTATATTCTTAAGAATCCAAATTCATGTCTACACTAAAAACATGTCAATTATATTCGATAATGATATCAATCATAATTTGAATAATGAGTTGATATATATTCGATATCTTTCTTGATCCCCACAAACACTCCTTTAAGAGAAAATAAATGAGATTTTTAAAGAGTGTTTCATGTTTTATAGTGAGACATTTATCTACTTGAACTAAAAACATAATGATTGTGTAAGAAGACTCTTTACAATAGATTTGACAAGCTTACATATCTTTCGAATCTAAAAGTGTTATTAAACTTAACGAGGTATACAAGATGTTTATGTGACATTTGTAAGCATAGAGATGTTGATCCTATATGCAGCGCACAAAAGATTGGACAAAAAAGTAACACTACTACCAATAATAATGATCACCTAAGAATGTCGATAAATAAAAACAACACACAAGAAAACACATATAAACAATTGTCTTAACACATAAAAGCCTTTGTCCTTGTTTTGAGTGTTAGATACAACAAAGTATACATAGCTTGATTTTATTTAAAATAGCTTTCGACTCATTTTAAAATTTAATTAAATTCAACCCTTTGTAAATATATCAATTTTCAAAGACATACCAAAAAGAAATTTTTAACTT
This sequence comes from Glebionis coronaria, assembly GCA_025667525.1. Classification (NCBI taxonomy): domain Eukaryota; kingdom Viridiplantae; phylum Streptophyta; class Magnoliopsida; order Asterales; family Asteraceae; genus Glebionis; species Glebionis coronaria. The sequence continues at coordinate 128,785,969 of CM046881.1, forward strand.
AATAGAAAAGAATAAAACACAAGTTTTACGACAAACCGAGACTCAATACTTCGAACAAAGTATAGAACTTAGAAAACATCCAAATTTTAAAGTTTGAATAAACGTTTGTAAGTATTTTAAAATGAAAGAATACCCAATTACGTTTGAAATGACGGGTGGCATGACTTCTACGGACTAACGGCTGATTTTATATGATTTTTCAAAATTTACAAAAATCAGTTTCGGACTGACTGCGGTTCCTTATATATAAGGAACCTATAGAGACAATTAAAGAACCGCGGACAATGGACAAAAATGGGTTTTGTACAAAATCATTTGCTGACTAGATGAAAGGACTTAGGACTCTAAAAAATCATTTTTGACACATAGAACCCGTGTTTTAGAACTCGTGTTATATGTATACTTCGAAACATGTTTTGAAAAGATTTATCATCAAGGTATTATACAAGGTTTATTTAACATCAAAACTTGTACGAATGAAATAACAAACATATTTTATATCTAATCTCCCTTCATGGAAAATTTGATACATGGACCGTACTCTATTTTTAAAAATCATTTGTTTTAAACAATAAGACTTTTTGAAAACAACGCTTCTACGTAGTTAGAGACCATAGATTGATCCAGGATTTAAAAAACAATATACTTCAAAGATCTTAAGTGACCTAGGCTCTGATACCAAATGTAGAAACCGTAGAGGGGGTGAATATGTTTCTCATTAAGATTTAAAACTTTTTCGTATAATCCACTGACCACGGTTCAATAAATATGACCGCAGTTCTTTATCAATAAAGATCCGCGGGTTCAATTAATGAACCGCCAACACTCGACGAAAACATTACTATCTTTTAAATCTTAACAGTATTTTGTATCAAATTCTCGATCAAGCTTGACTTAGTGTGAGATGTGTTTGTTGTTGATAATGACAATAAAGAACAAGTAAACAAACAAACAAACATATCAAATCAAGAGTGCATCAAACAATAGTCTAAACACTAAGCACACACGTACTAAGCCTTAGCTTTTCTGTAACTAAGATGTTTAGACTAAGGGATGCATACTTGACCATAATCTAAACATGAAGCACACACATACTAAGTCTTTACGTTTCTTCAACTTAGATGTTTAGATTATGAGATGCACACAAAGACACACAATACATATATGAAACTATAAAAGTAAAGACATAAATGTAAAACAGAAAGCTAACCGACACGATGATTTAAGTGGTTTTGTCATGAAGCTCCTCTTCGTCCAATTCCACTCCTCGAGTACCCAACTCGAGAGTTACTTCACTAGTCAACAAGCTTCTTTCAAGGTGAAGAAAACCATACACGTCGCTTACATGATTTACCAACACTAAGCTAAATTTCGAGTCCTAATCTTAGGTAGGACCAATCTACACACGTCGCTTACTTCCCATTTTCCGACACAAGGCTAGATGTCGAGTTCTAAGCTTAGGTAGAACCAATCTACACCCGTCACACCATTGGTTATGTTTTATGGCCTAACATAATAAACCTTTTGTTTTATGGCGTAAACACACAAACCATCTAGATCTAAGTATACACGCCACTTAAATATAGGACCCTAACACTATATCCAAGCATATGCATAACTTGGATCTACACTCCTAATACCTAATCCAAGGATACCCATCACTTGGATCTACTACCCTTACAAACACATCCAAGTGTACCCATCACTTGGATCTACTACACATACATCAAGTCTAAGTGTACACATCATTTAGATTTTCATGGTTTACATTGTATTAAAAATATAATCATGACTTGATCTATAGAAGAAGAGATCTCATCATGTTATGACCCTAACACTTCATGGTGATGAAAGTGTTCTTCTCTTTGCACTTAAGAGGATGAGAGGATTGGGGAAATAATCACATCTTAAACAAGATTAATCAAACAAATAATCAAGGATTAAGAAGTGTGAAAGGTGAGAGAGAATGTGCAAAAAGAGTTAAAGAAAATCTGGAAATGATCCACTATTTATAAAACAAGGGAGCAACGGCTATATTTTCTCGCGGCTCATTAAATACCCATGAGTTTCCTTATGGATAAGGAACCGAGAGTACCTTTAAGGAACCTCAGGCTATAGACTCGCTCTCTTTTGTCCTTTAGTAAGGAGAGTCTATCGAGAGTGCTGTATGGGACGATGGTGCCATGTTTTTCAAATATCTCGGTGTCTTGATCCATTGCCGTCTTTAAAGCTTTGTGAAGTGCTTGTTGTTCTGGCGTTCGGTTGTAGGACCCGACTTGAATCATCTTAGCATGCAACAACTTCTTCAACTCGTAATCTGTGAGTCTTTGAGCTATGAGAAAGTCGGACTACTGAGTGTCGGAAGACTTGATCATCATTTTGCTTGCAGCGATGTCTTTTAGTTCATCCCGCAGAGGAGGAAGTACGGTTTCACTAGATTCTTGAACTTTTTCATCTATTGATTCAATCAGTGTAGCATTAGCTTGAACAAGTTCTTCTTTCTCCTCTTTGCATTTTTTTCTGAGTGCTCGAAGACATTTAATTGATTCTTGCTTCCTTTCAACTATAGCTTCTAGACTTTCTCTCATTGACTCTTCAATTGTTAACGACTTCTTAATTCTTTTCGAAGCTGGTCGATTTCTTTTTCAAAATCCTTCTTGCTTGCTAATTCATCACGAAGACTGGCGAGTTCCTTTTCATAGGCTGGCTTTGAAGATTCAAATTGCTCTGTAACTAGAATAGTCTTATCCTCTTTAGCCTTCAAGCGTTGTTCGATGATTTGCATAAAATCTGGGGTGACGGGTGGAGATACCAGCAATGGTGTTGGATGAGCAGTTGATTTTGTAGGTGTGACATGAGTTGTGATAATGGTTCTGAGTACTGATGTAGTGGCCATAGTTACAGGGACATTTACCATGTTCGGGTTTGTTGAAAGATCAGTGTTAGTAACTTTAGATTCAAGCGAGTCAAGGTTCAAGTACTTACCTACTGGATTTGACAAAGACAAGGATTTGGTAACACTCTTGTCCTTGTGGATGCTCCCTGTAACTGTTGTCTCTGGTTGAATATCATCAACGAACGTATCTTGTTGTTCGTATTGTTGGTCATCTTCGTCCTCCTGAACTGGTTCGTCAACGAAATTATCTGGTTCTCCAAATTCAGCAATGTCAGGCAAGACGACTTTCGTTGTTTGTTTCGATCCACTACCTCCTGTCTCCCGTCTACTTTGTATTAAAGCCTTCTTCAATTGCTTGGATTGTTGTTTCTTAGTCAACGGCTGTTGTTTTTCGTCAATGTCTTCAAGCAAATCTTCATTGAAGAGAAGTGTTTTCTTTCCCTTGGGCTTTTTCTCCCATAAGGACACTGTTTTTGTTCTTTTGCCCTTGTCTTGTGTTGGTGTATCAGCTTCTAAGGAATCAGTTTCCTTCCTTTTGCCTTTGGGTTTTGGTGCTTTAAACTTTGTAGTAGATTCACCCAATGCTACTCTCTTTGAATGATCTTCATTATCTTTTAGAAGAGTCTTATAGGAAGCGCTCTTTTTGATTTTGTCATTCAGCAAATGATCCGGAACAGGAGCAGGAATACCTGAGTAAACAATCTTTTGTCCTTCTTGTCTCATGTGTACTATGAAGAAATCATCATCTTCTGAGTTAACAAAGAATCCTCCACGTCGATCTATAGCTTCATCGGCTTTCATGAAGTAATTGATAATGAGCTTAGTGAAGCGTGGAAACTGAAAGTGGTCAGATTTCTTCTTAGCATTTCTGAAGGCTTGATAATGAAATTCTTCCCATATGAGAGCAGCATAATCCAAATTGAGTCTCTTGTAGATGCCATAGTAAATACGAGCCTGAGAAAGTCTCATAGAGTCATACCCTTTGGATTTACCCGTAAGACATCGGATAATGATACTAAAGATTGCTTTCCAGGGTTGTCCAAGTCTAGAGGTATTAAACTTGGATATATTTGGCAATTCTCCCTCATAACCAAGAGCCACAATCAGATCTAATATTTGTTTTAAATCTGGAATAGGAGCATATGTTTTCCCTTTAGGAGAAGGAAATTCAAAGATTTCACGAAACTGTCTAAGAGAAAATTCCTTCTTCTGACGATTGATGTTGAAGGAAAACTTTGTGTTTGTGACGGCTTTGAGAGAGGATGAGAACTCATGCATGTAAATTTCAGGAACACTTGCTGAAATCCGAAGTGAAGATTTGATTGGTGTGAGATTAAGGATTTCGATAGCGATTTTGAATGCTGCTTATGATGGAATGAAGCCTTCTTGCAATCGTTGATTATTGGTAGTGATTGGTAGACGGTTTTCTTCTGTTACTAGTTCATTGTCAAGTTGAATTTGTTACTCTTGAGTGCAAGCCATGAAATCTGCTTAAGATGAAATATACACATTGATACACAAGAGATATATATCATGTAGTATTAACCTTGAAAGCGTCCTATTTCAATTTCCTTAAAACATAGCAACTAGCACAAAAACCATACAATCATTGCCCAAAAGAATCAATAAGTGAAAGTTCATGAAAATCAGAAACAACAATTCGGAATCCATATCCCACACAATTCGGAATACATCAGATAATGCACCTAAGTCGGAATATGTTATTTCTAACATAGTTCGGAATATGTCATTTCTAACATAGTTCGGAATATGTCATTTCTAACATAGTTTGGAATATGTCATTTCTAACATAATTTAAAATATGTCATTTCTAACATAGTTCGGAATATATTATTTCTGACCTAGTTCGGAATATGGGCATTCGAGACATAGTTTGGAATACAGGCAATCGTGACTTAGTTCAGAATATATGCAATCTTGACTTAGTTCGGAATACAGGCATTAAGGACCTAGTTCGGAATACATGCAATTGATAGGTGTGTAAACACCCATCCTTTTTACCACTTAACTACAATAATAACCGAGCCAAAACGTGTATTTTATGTCGTAAATGTCGGACTTATGCGTGGTTTGTGTTTTTGTTGTGATTTAGGACGAAGTTGCGAAAGGGGAGAAAACACGGGCATTCACAGGCTTTTATCGAAGAAAAAGACAAAAGACGAAGTCAAGAAATCAAGAGTGCAAAAAGAACGGAAGTCCAAGACCAATTCTGAAAATTTATCGAAGAAAAAGTCAAAAGACGGAAGTTTACTAAAAGCCGAAGAACTCGAGTCTAATTTATTGAAGAATTACAAGTTTAAAGAAATCCCGAGACAAAGTCGTTAAAGTCAAAAGATTAAGAAGACAAGGACTTAATCATGCAATTAAGAAAAGAAGAAAGAGGGGAGGAATCTTCCTAAGCACCTCCCTAATCCTCCCATATAAATAGATCATTAGGATGTTCATTTGTTTTTGTTGGCTAATAGTGACAATTAGTTCTTCCATTTTATTTTCCTTGTCATTTAATTACGTATCATTTACCTTAATTGTCTTGCACCTTAAATACCTTTAATTTCAAGTAAGTTTTCTTTTAATTCTTGTCAATCTTTACTTTTTCTTGTTAATCTCCTATCTATCTTTCTTTAATTGATCTTTAATTTTTATGCTTTATTGTTCATGTTTATGTTATTGAGTTTTATTTGATTTGATTAAAGTGGGTTTTGATTATTTTGATCTTTATTGTTAAATTTGTTGATTTGGATTGTTTGTTTACGATTAGTAGATGTTTATTGATTAGTTTGATTTAATCTTGTGGTTGATTTTGATTAGTTTTGATTAGATTCGTATTATTTTGTGCTTCCTTGTTCTTCGTTTTTCTGTTACTGTTCTTCCCAGGTATTCCGAATCAAAGAATTAATTCCGAATCAAGGTTTGTTTTTTGGTTATTCCGGATCAAGCTAAAAGTTCTGAATCAAGGTTTTTGTTAAGGAGGTTCCGAATCAGTGAAGTTCCGAACGAAGGTTTGAAGATTTGTTCTGAATCAAACATTTGTTCCGGATCAAGACAACTTCCTTTGAATCAACAATAGTTCATTCGGAACTTTTCAACATTCCGGATCAGTGGAAGAGGTAATTCATTCGGAATAAGTTCCAAACCAAGAAGAAGTTCCGAACCAAGAACATTCCGGATCAAGGAGTTTTATTCGGAATAATTAATTATTCCGGATCAAAACCTTCATTCGGAAGATTCATTGTTCCGGATCAAGGAGTGTTCATTCGGAACATTTATTGTTCCGAACCAAGAGGGTTGATTCGGAATATATTCCGAATCAAGGCAATATTCCGAGTCAAGACTTTATTCCAGATAAGTGACATATTCCGGATAAAGTGTTTATTCCGGATGAAGGTTTTGTTCAATTATTCTGAATGAGTGTTTTTGGTAAATATTCCGAGTGAAGAAGAAATTATACCGAAAAAGGTGACATTCCGGACGAGTGATTTATTCCGAACGAAGGATTATTCTGGATGAGCTGTTTTCAGGTTATTTTTAGTTTCAATTTTTAACTTTCTGTTTTTAATTTTCAAGCTTTATTTTTCCCGCCTTTTACTTAGTCGCACTTTAAGTTTATTTGCCTTAGATTTATTTTAGCCTTGCCTTAGTTTAAGTTTTAGTTGCGTTTTAAGTTTGCCTTAGATAGATATAAGTTTGCGTTATTTACTTTTAGTGCTATTTAATTTTCGTCACGCTTTTAAATTCTCGCCATTTATTTTAAATTATAGTTAGATTTAAATTAACGTCATTTAGTTTTAAGTTTTGCACTTTTTAATTACTACAACGACACAACTATTTGTTTCACCAAAGAACGACTGAGTCGCATAGTTAATCCATTTTTCAATTCGATTAGACCAATACAACGAACTTAATATTTTTATACGGGCAAAAGCCTTATATCAAATGGCGCCGCTGTCGGCTCTTTTTGTGAAGATTAACGGTTTTCTGTGAGAGACGCGTTGCTTTTTGGGATCCGTTCACTCGTGAACGTTATTTTTCGTGTCAAAAATTTTCAAAAAATCCCAAAAACATTTGAAAAATCATAAAAAGCATTTCTTTTTCAAAAGTTTTGCACCAAAAATATTCCTCTTTATCCACTATTATGTTTAATTCTTTTCTTTACCCCTCTTATTTATAATTCTTCATGGATTCGTCTTGCGTACGGTGTGGGAGACCATGGCATGGTTTTCAAACATGTCAATGGTGTACTTGTGAGCGGTGTGGTTTTAATATCGATGATACACAATTTGGATTTTGTCCATTTTGTAATTCAACAAATTCATACTTCTCCTCTTACAATACTTTCTCACCCTCTCCCGTCTATGACAATCCTTATCCTCAAGATGCACCGGGTTCTTCTCCATACCCGTGGTGCTATATTTGTGGGGGGCCTCATGATGCTTCTTCTTGTGATCCGTCGAAGGTATTTGAGAAAGTTCCGTGCTATCATCCCAGTGTGTATAACTTTGAGCCCCCACGTCACACCGTCAATCATCAACCCTTTTGTGCACTTCCTCCTGAGAAATGGCCACACTTTTTTACAACTTTCATAAAGTTTAAGAAGCTTGCAACAAGATCATGGAGAAATGTCAAGCGGATCAGCAACAAGAGCAAGTATCTAACCTTAATGCTTATACTCCTCCTTTTGTGCCTCCATATTATTATGATAGTGATGACGATGAGAGTCCTATTTCTTGGAACGATGAGAATTCTATTCCTTCTCCCGACTTGTCGGCCCTGCAACCTAAGGATTCACCCATCCTAGGGGATGAGGATCTTAGCACAATTCCTGCAAAGGAATCCGACGAATTCATAAAGTCTAGTGCTGATAACCTTGTCCCAATTCCAAGTGAATCTGAGTTGACATCCGACAGTGACGATGAGTATGATGCACTTTCTTCTGATGATGTTCCTTCCACCAACACTTTGGGAGAGGATTCTTTGGCTTTCTCTAATCCTCTTTTTGATCAAGACGATGATTTTACTTCTAGTGATGACGAGTCACTATCCGATGAAGACGTTCCGAAGGAAACTTTCAAGATTTATTCGAACCCTTTATTTGATTTTGATGACGTTTACATATCTAGTGAGGTGAATCCTCTCTTTGACGAAGGGATTGAGGACATTGATAGCTCTGCTTCTCTTGCTATTAATGAGCATACTTTGTTAGCCATGCCCCCTTCTATAGCAGAGGTGGAGATATTTGACTCTACTGGACAGGTGACACGGATGGAAGGTAATTCTTCTCTTACTTCTCATACTATATTGTCCCCTCATCCTACTGAATGCACGCCCAAGCGGGTGATGTATCAATTTCACTCTCCGGGAAATGAGGATGAGTGCTTTGACCCGGGAGGTGACAATGACCATTCTATGATTGATAACCTTACGGCTTTGCCAATTGGTCAGCATCCATTGTCTTTGGAGGATGACAATGTGATTCTTTTACCCACCCCACCTCCCGTGGATCAATATTTCACATACTTTTCGTATGTTGAAAGGACCTTCCTACCATCCAAGACTTATCCTCGTGCCTCTCCTTTGTTATATTCCTCCGGGAACGAGGACAAGGTTTTTGATCCTGGTATTACAATCGAGGCTTCCCCATGGACCATTTAATTCGAGGACGAGTCAGGCTCGTGACTCGGTTAACAAAAACAAGCGCTTCTCGGGAGGTAACCCGACTATCTATCTATCTTTTTATTTGTTTTTACCATAAGTGTAGGGGGAGACCCGTTGGTGTTTGCTATTTCCTCTCTTCTACTATTCAGGAATGCGAGCGCTCAATGATCCACTCTTGATGATTTTTGACGACACGTGATTCCGTGTTTCCCGTCTTCCCGGTTCTATCCTAAACTCTTTTCAATTCACTATTTTATATTTCTCAATATTAAAATAGGAATCTCGTTAGTTGTCTTTTCCTTAGCAAGATTTAAACAAAGTGCACAATGACCTAAGTGTAGGGGAGTTTACTCCCACATGCTTAAACATTGAGGACAATGTTTATATTAAGTGTAGGGGGGACTTCTATCAAAGTTAAGTGGCCTTTTCCTTGTATTTGTCCTCATTTTAACCGGAAAATCAATTTTTCGACATTTTTCAAAATTTTTGATCTATTTTGGCCTATTAGTTTTTACCTTTGTATAGTTATTTTCTTTCTTTGCTAGAATAAATTTTTAATAAAGTGGTTTTAATTTTCAAACGTTGTGAATCTTTTGACTCAACCCGAGTTTTTATCTAAGTTTACTCTAGCTAGTATCCTTAACGTGTTTAAGTCAAGTTTTGCTAGGCTTTTATATAAGGAGCTATAAAACGCGAAAGTCTTAACTCTCACGGGTTAAGAACAAGAACTTTTCGCAAGTTCCTATAATTGATCCTAGAGAGTCGTTTATCAAGGGAACTTTAAAATGCGATTTCTAAACTTGAAAAAGTCTAAGAGTTTGCAAGATCCTATAGGCGACTCAAAAACCCAAAACTTTGATTTAATAGGCTAAGCATCCATGAGTCTCATTACTTGAGATTTTAAACTGTGGAGAACGAGAGATGATAGAGTCAATTATAAGTTTGGTATTCTTTCGTGAATTTATGTGAGTTAATTATAAGCCTATTCTCCCATCGCTTGTTAATAAATTTTATCCGCAATAAATAAGGTTGTACGATTTGAAAAGTTACTTAGCTTCTAGCCCAAGATCGTTTAAAAGTTGCTCGGTATGGATTAGAGTTCATAGCCAAGGAATAACTTATTGAAGCGGGATGCGAAGATTGGCGAGTCCGAAAAGGCCCTAACAAGGCATGAGGGCTACATCTTGTTGCTAAAGATCCCAAGTGATGTGAAGAATCATTTATCAAAGATCAATATGAAGGATCGAGACACACGACGAAAAGCAAATACTCCCGTAAAGATCATGGAGAAGTCTATCCGAAAAGACCCTAGCAAGGTATGAGGATAAATAGGTCCAAGTCCAAAAAGGAGGCGGATCGTTGTATATCAAAGTCCAAAATAAAGATTGGAGAAAAATGAAGAAGTCGTGGTCCAAATATGAAGAATGTCTCAAAACTTCAAGTGATGAAATTCCTATTATGAAGAGAAGACCATTATTTCATGAACGTCTCTCAAGATTTGAAGTATGAAGTCGCTGCCAAATATCGGTCCGAGAAAGGTCTCAAATCGCGAAGCGAGTTATGCCAAGATATGAACTTTTTGAGGTCCCGAGAAGAAGTTTTAAAAGATTTTGTCCTTTAGCTAACTATTGGTTAAATCGTCCCACTTTATTTTCAGCCTAAATAACTATCGAAATAAGTCAACAATGTATCCTCGTGATCATTCAAGACAACAATAAAATATAAGAGATACACCTAGGAATAAGGGAGTCTAAGTGAATAATTGGCCCACATGAGTTCGTGTTAGTTTGCTAACTTATAATAACAATGATCTCGTTTTTAAGCTTGGTTTGGAGAAAGTGAAAACTTGAGGATGATGATTATTCATGACATTTCCAAAACCTGAAGGTATGATTTTGATTTCTTTACTTCTTTTGTTATTTTCTATCTTTTTAATAAAGGCCATTATGGATTGATTATGATGGAAAATGTAAACGTGCATTGTAACTAATGCATTGCATGAGGACATTGCAATGGTCAAGTGTAGGGGATTTGATAGGTGTGTAAACACCCATCCTTTTTACCACTTAACTATAATAATAACCGAGCCAAAACGTGTATTTTATGTCGTAAATGTCGGAATTATGCTGGTTTGTGTTTTTGTTGTGATTTAGGACGAAATTGTGAAAAGGGGAGAAAACACGGGCATTCACGGGCTTTTATCGAAGAAAAAGACAAAAGACGAAGTCAAGAAATCAAGAGTGCAAAAAGAACGGAAGTCCAAGACCAATTCTGAAAATTTATCGAAGAAAAAGTCAAAAGACGGAAGCTTACTAAAAGCCAAAGAACTCGAGTCTAATTTATTGAAGAATTACAAGACGAGTTTAAAGAAATCCCGAGACAAAGTCGTTAAAGTCAAAAGATTAAGAAGACAAGGACTTAATCATGCAATTAAGAAAAGAAGAAAGAGGGAAGGAAGCTTCCTAAGCACCTCCCTAATCCTCCCCTATAAATAGATCATTAGGATATTCATTTGTTTTTGTTGGCTAATAGTGACAATTAGTTCTTCCATTTTATTTTCCTTGCCATTTAATTACATGTCATTTACCTTAATTGTCTTGCACCTTAAATACCTTTAACTTCAAGTAAGTTTTCTTTTAATTCTTGTCAATCTTTACTTTTTCTTGTTAATCTCCTATCTACCTTTCTTTATTTGATCTTTAATTTTTATGCTTTATTGTTCATGTTTATGTTATTGAGTTTTATTTGATTTGATTAAAGTGGGTTTTGATTATTTTGATCTTTATTGTTAAATTTGTTGATTTGGATTGTTTGTTTATGATTAGTAGATGTTTATTGATTAGTTTGATTTAATCTTGTGGTTGATTTTGATTAGTTTTGATCAGATTCGTATTATTTTGTGCTTCCTTGTTCTTCGTTTTTCTGTTACTGTTCTTCCCAGGTATTCCGAATCAAAGACTTAATTCTGAATCAAGGTTTGTTTTTTGGTTATTCCGGATCAAGCAAAAAGTTCCGAATCAAGGTTTTTGTTAAGGAGGTTCCGAATCAGTGAAGTTCCGAACGAAGGTTTGAAGATTTGTTCAGAATCAAACATTTGTTCTGGATCAACACAACTTCCTTCGAATCAACAATAGTTCATTCGGAACTTTTCCACATTCCGTATCAGTGGAAGAGGTAATTCATTCGAAATAAGTTCCGAACCAAGAAGAAGTTCCGAACCAAGAACATTCCGGATCAAGGAGTTTTATTCGGAATAATTAATTATTCCGGATCAACACCTTCATTCGGAAGATTCATTGTTCCGGATCAAGGAGTGTTCATTCGGAACATTTATTGTTCCGAATCAAGAGGGTTCATTCGGAATATATTTCGAATCAAGGCAATATTCCGAGTCAAGACTTTATTCCGGATAAGTGACATATTCCGGATAAAGTGTTTATTCCGGATGAAGGTTTTGTTCAATTATTCCGAATGAGTGTTTTTGGTAAATATTCCGAGTGAAGAAGAAATTATTCCGAACGAAGGTGACATTCCGGACGAGTGATTTATTCCGAACGAAGGATTATTCCGGATGAGCTGTTTTCAGGTTATTTTAAGTTTCAGTTTTTAACTTTCTGTTTTTAATTTTCAAACTTTACTTTTCCCGCCTTTTTACTTAGTCGCACTTTAAGTTTATTTGCCTTATATTTATTTTAGCCTTGCCTTAGTTTAAGTTTTAGTTGCGTTTTAAGTTTGCCTTAGATAGATCTAAGTTTGCGTTATTTACTTTTAGTGCTATTTAATTTTCGTCATGCTTTTAAATTCTCGCCATTTATTTTAAATTAGAGTTAGATTTAAATTAACGTCATTTTCATTTACATCTTGCACCTTCATTTTAAAACAACCAAAAATATTTGTTTCACCAAAAACAATTGAGTCGCATTTTGAACCGGAAATCAATTCGTTAAGATACCGAGAAACAAATTTTTCAACTAGCAAAAACCTTACATTAGCAATCTTGACTTAGTTCGGAATTCAGGCATTAAGAACCTAGTTCAGAATACATGCAATCTTGACTTAGTTCGGAATACAGTCATTAAGGACCTAGTTCGGAATACATGTAATCTGGACTTAGTTCGGATTACAGGCATTAAGGACCTAGTTCGGAATACATGCAATCTTGACTTAGTTCGGAATTCAGGCATTAAGAACCTAGTTCGAAATACATGTTTTCAACATAGTTCGGAATATTGCTATACTCAACCTAGTTCAGAATATGTCAATACCCAACTTAGTTCGGAATATGTCGATACCCATCCTAAGTCTGAAATCAATTCTGCTTTTAACTGTTTTAACATCACACACAAGAATTTTGGGCAGAAAAACAAAACAACGCAATAACCTATGATTATTCGTAACAAAAACCCCTTTTTTAATCAATCTTAATCAATCCAATTAAATCTACCAACCCTAATCGCACCTGTTGGAATCGTTTTAATTAAGCAAAGAGATGATAATTAAATTTACCTTAGTTGTTTTTGAATAAAAACGAATCACAACAAGATCTTGTTGAAGGAAAATCAGTGGCGGCAAAGTTGGAGGTTTGTTTGTTTGAGTGCTCAGTGAAACGAAAGAGAAAGAAAGGGGCGGGGTCAAACTTTTGACCTAATATAAAGTTTTTCAACTTATACAATTTGGCCCTTCTTGTTCCTTTTGATTTTCATTTAAGTTTAAAGCCTATTTAAGTTCAACTTTTATTAAGGGAATACTTAACGTTCGTTATAACTTCAATATACTTATAAACTATTGAGCACACACAACCAATAAACGCACTTAAATGATTTGCCTAAAAAACATAAATTTCTAAGTCCAATCACAAGTATGATAAACAGTCTACAGCAAATCCAAATACCACATACTTGACAAACACATGATGAACAACATTTAACCGTTTATTTTCTGAGAAAGATTCTGGAAGACGATATATTGATGATAAAAATGATTTAATATATTCTCCCCCTTAAACATTGACCCGTTTTCTATTTAAAGAGCTGTAGTCTTTGTTTAAGAATTCGAATACCCATGAAAGCTTTTTCTGTTTAATGATTTAAAAGAACGATTCTTGGTGGCAATAAGATTTCTCTTATTTTAACAAAATAAGTGCACTGAAACGTACACAAATTTGTGTTAGACCAAGTTATAAAGTAAACTTGATCCCTTGTATGGTTATAAAGTAAACCATACCCGAGAAAATTAATTTCCGTTGTGAGCCAACGCTTTCGTAAGAAATACGTGACTTTAATGCGAAAAGCGGGTTGTAGTCTGAAATAACTACAAGCCATATGGGCATGTTTTAAAAATATGTACAACTTTTATACGGACTCTATTTATTGCGCCGTGTCAATTTTAATCCACATTTCTAAGGCCGTAAATATTACCGTACTAAAAGACATGCCCGTGTTAAAATGAAAAATATTTTTGGATTTTCTTGATTTTATATTTTTTATGGTTTTTGTATGTTTTATATTTTTGTATTTTTCTTTTGGTGGTTTAAATGTATACGATAATATACAAGATCACGATCAAATGATACTTTAGAATAGTTTACCACCACTATTCTACAGATTCTTCTGCCAACTCCTTAAGTGTCGCTGGTGAGAATGATTTCATGCCTAGCTTTTCGATCAAAAACTCGATACGTCCTCGATCTAAGGCCTTTGTGAATATATCTGCCAGCTGATACTCAGTGTTGACAAAATACAGTTCGATCACTCCATTCTCCACTTGCTCTTTGACGAAGTGGTAGCGAATGTCAATGTGCTTCGCTCGGGAATGTTGAACGTAGTTGCAGCAAAGGTCTATTGCACTTTTGTTATCACAGTACATCGGGATTTTGTTGAATCCAAGACCGTAGTCAGTTAATTGTGATCTAATCCAAAGAACTTGAGCACAACAACCGGACATAGCAATGTATTCAGCCTCTGTACTTGACATCGCAACGATTTTTTGCCTTTTAGATGCCCAACTGACCAGTCTATCTCCAAGAAGTTGCACACTGCCAGAAGTGCTACGTCTAGTGTCTTGACACCCAGCATAATCCGCATCTGCATATGATATTAGTGCAATAGAGGAATCCTTCGGATACCACAGACCATGATTAAGTGTTCCTTTAAGATACCGAAAGATCCTTTTCACAACATGTAAATGCTTTTCGGTAGGCCGAGCCTGATACCGGGCACACATGCATATAGCAAATTGCAAATCAGGCCTGCTAGCAGTCAGATAGAGAAGGGTGTCGATCATTCCACGGTAAAGTTTAGGATCAACAGCTATCCTTTCCTTATACCCATCTAACTTGGATCTCCCCACCATTGGAGTATCCACGGGGTCACAATTTTCAAAATGATACTTCTTTAATGATTCAAGAGAAAATTTGGATTGATTAATGAAGATGCCTCTGGGATTTTGAGAAATTTGTAACCCTAAGAAAATGAAAATTTTCCCATCATCGACATCTTAAAACGTGTGGACATAATTTTCTCAAAATGGTCAGACAGTCTTTGAGTAGTGGCAGCAAATATTATATCGTCAACATAAATTTGTACCAGTATCATGTCGTTGTCCTCCTTGAGAAAAAATAATGTTGGGTCCACTTTGCCTTTAGAGAAGCCTTTCGAGATGAGATACGATGATGGGAGATCGTACCACGCGCGTGGAGCTTGTTTTAAACCGTAAAGAGCCTTCTTGAGCTTGTACACGTGATTAGGATACTCCGAGTTGACGAATCCATTCGGCTGGCTTACGTAGACATCTTCCCTTAATTCACCATTAAGAAATGCTGTCTTAACATCCATTTGGTAGATGATCATGTTCATGTGAGCAGCATAAGCAAGGAATAGTCTAATCACCTCCAATCGTGCCATAGGAGCAAAGGATTCTTCAAATTCAATACCCAAATCTTGTTTGTAACCTCTAGCAACCAATCTAGCTTTGTTCTTTAGCACTCCACCTAACTCATCGAGTTTAACCTTATATACCCACAATAATGTAAGGATTTCAACGTTGTTGGGTAAAGGAACTAATTCCTACACTTCAAGGCGTTGAAATTCATTAAGTTCCTCTTGCATGGCTTCAATCCAAGATGATTTAGTCATGGCTTGTTGTCAATTTTTAGATTTAGTATCAGAAAGAAATGCATTAAAGTAGAAATATAATGCATGTTCTTGGAGTTGGTGGCGTGTTAAGACTGGTCGATTGATTTCACCAATAATATTGCGGATTGGGTGATCCTTTGTCCATTTTGTGTTGTGAGTTTCAATCCGTGGTGGTTGGGAGTGAACGATTGCAGGAGCTTCCTCTGAGGTAGACGCACCGTTAGGGTTTTCGGGTATTTGTGAACCAAAGAATGGAAGCTCTTGTAAGTGAGCAATTTCCAAATCGTGATCATAGTAATACTCTTCAACATCATTAGGAACGAGTGGGGGTGATGATTCAAGTGTGGTTTTTGAATTGGTGGGGGATAGGACATCTGGTTCAATAGTGACAGTAGATGCCTCGGACTGATTTCCATTCTCTTGAGCAACAACTTCGGGAATCGGAGCTACTGCTACAGGTGCTGGAGAATCATCACTAGGTGGATCAAAGAATTCATCAAACATAGGTTTAAATAACTCATCCCACTCGGGCCTTGTAGGTGGTGTAAATGATGGAGAAGTAGGATTGTTGGGAGTTAATCTGGAACTAATTATACCGGTTCCCATCTCATGAAGTGCGGGTTCAGAGCAGTGTTGCTCAGAAGCCATTGCTGTCAGCTCATCAAAATCAGCATCAAGGTTTCTACTATCTTGCCAAGACGATGGTAATAAATTCGGTAAGCTTTCTTTACGGGTGAGTAACCAATGAAAATTCCAATATCAGCTTTCGGTTGAAGTTTGCCCAAATTCTCACTATTAGTATTTGGATAACAGAGTGCACCAAACACATGAAGAAATGAAATATCAGGTTTACGTCCATGAAGTAGCTCATCCGGTGTTTTTCCATGGCGCTTACGAATGATGGAGAGGTTTTGGGTATAAGATGCGGTTGCCACTACTTCAGCCCATAAGAATAAAGGAGCATTCGCATAAATCGACATAGTTCTAGCAGCGTCCATAAGTGTACGGTTACGTCTTTCCACGACACCGTTTTGTTGTGGAGTGCGAGCAACAGAAGTTTCATGTGAAATACCAACCTCTTCATAATAGTCACGTAGAGTTTGATTAACGAACTCAGTTCCATTATCAGTGCGAATGCGTACTTGGATCATCTTTAAGAAAGTAATAATATAATCTGGTGCTTGATCCTTGGTTGCTAAAAACTTTACCCATGTAAACCTTGAGAAATCATCCACCATGACGAGGATGTATTTTCTACCACGCACACTAGCCGTACGCATTGGCCCGCAAAGATCCATGTGCAAAAGATATAGTGGTTCTTGGTTGGTGTCTTCAGCTTTAGGTTTGTATGATTTCTTGGTGCTTTTCCCCAAAGAACACGCGGAACATAAATGATCCTTGTCGAACTTAAGTTTTGGAAGACCACAAACAAGTTCGTTTTTAGCCAAATGGTTAATAGCGTCGAAGTTAAGATGAGATAACCGGCGATGCCACAACCATGACTTGGTCTTAGATGCTTTGGAGAGAAGGCATACATGAGAGGCGGCCATCATGTTTTGAATGGAAAGTGTGTAGAGATTATCCCCTCGAGAACCTTTTAACAAATCATTTCCTACAAGATCGCGAATAAAGCAAGTATGTTGTCGAAAAGCCACCTCAAGGTTTGAATCGCAAAATTGTCCCACTGAAAATAAATTATGACCAAGTCCCTCCACCTAATATACCCTTGAAATCGTAACATTCCCATTTTGATATTCACCGTAACCCATGATCTTCGCAATATGGTCGTTGCCAAATTTCACCATTCCTAGAAACTTGCTGACGAAATTTCTGAGCATCGAGCGGTCTCCGGTCATATGCTTTGAGTATCCAGAGTCCAAGTACCAGAGGATGATTTGGACCACCTGAAAATATCACCAGACAAAGACGATGTATCGGAATCTAGTAGTTCCTCTGTGTTAGCAGGTACAGATATATTTATCTTAGATTTGCTAACCGAAGAATTCTTAGGCTTCTAGATTTTCTTCCTAGATGTTGGTTTAGATTCTAGTTGTCTAAAGACCTTAGGTACTTCTTCACTGGTAGGCACAATAGTGGATGCAGACCTAGTTAAAGGGCGCTTTTTCCATTTCTTAGTGCTAGTGTTCCTATTTAAAGGACGCTGAGACCTAACTTCCGTGGATGTGATCCTAGTTAAAGGGCACTTTGTTCCATTAGCAGTGAAGGTCCTACCAGTGGGTTTCCATTACCAACCAACTTGGGTGATTTTCTTCCCCGTTGGAATCCATTCAAGATTGTTCCTAATGGCATACATTTCATTCACGTGGTCAACAAGGCATAAATCATGATGCTGAGAAAACATGCATTCATTGCAATTCCAACATCGCAAATTCGAATTCACATTTTGCTTAGGCTTCTGCACAGAGGCATATCCTTTTGTCTTAGATACATGGTTCTTTTTATTTGAAATTGAAATAACATTTCTAGGGTGAACTTCTACTTTCTTCTTGGCAGTCCTACTAGTGGAAGGCTTGATCCTATCTTTCTTGTCTTGAGATCCTTTAGCCTTAGTAGACATAATTACTCCTGTAGAAGCCAAGGGAACATTAGTGACAGATTTTGATTTGGCCTTGATGGGTGTGTTTAATATAGGCTTAGATCCTGGGTTCTTATTGAATAGAGTCATGGCAATGGTGGTGGTTTGTTGTTTAAGTGGTGTAGAACCCGATTGTCCTATGTACTTTAAGTGCTCTAAGCATTGTTGTACCCTCTCAATGTAAGCCTGAGCATGGTAATAATCACTATTCCTAGGATCAAGTTCATAAAGATCATCTGCTACTTCCCTAGCAAGATCCGCGTACTTAACTGCATGCTCCAGATATAACTTATATGATAGTGGATTGTTCTTATTGTACGGGTTCTTAGTGATCACCACTTTGTTGGTTTTTTGAGCACTAGAGGTCGGGGCAGAGATTGTAGCTGGATTATCAACAACTTCTTGTCCTTTGAGTTGAAGTGTCTCCTTTAATTCAGCCAAAACCATGTTTTTGTCTATGAGTTGAATATTTAAGTCAGAGATTTCCTCACACTTATGGTTCAGTTGGTCAACGAGTGACTTTTGCTCTGCCGCATTAATAGCGAAGCGTTCTTCTAACGAACCATAAATTTGTGAAAACCCTGCTTTACTTTATCAAACTCCCCTAGCATAGAAGTAATTCTATCTTCTAGGGCATGATTTTTAATCTCCGCAGCCTCTAGTTCCAATTTCTCTGCTACTGATTCTCTCTTAAGTCTCATAATTTCTTCCTCTAATGCCTGAACCACCTGAATCATCTTGTCACTTATCTCAACGGAGTTTTCACAATCATTGGTTTTTGAAAGAGTTTCAGTTTTAGATTGATTTTCAATTTCAAGAGATATACAATGTTGTTGAAGCTCATCAAAATGTTTTGAAAGTGAGTTATAAGAATCTTGAAGCTTTAAAAGTTCAGCGTTAGATTCATGACAAGAATGATTATATACATTATTCACAGGTTCAAAAATATTCACAGATATATCATGCACATCATCACATTTATTCATAGCAGATGTCATCACAAAAGCAAATTCAATAGTCACAACTTGCATCACTTCGAGAGACACTATATGTTCTAAGAATTGGTCATATTCGGACAAAATCTTTTCTTTCTCAGTTAAACATTGTTCATAAGCATCATCTATTTCATAGAAAACTTTTCGAACTTCACCCATTTCGAAACTAAGATTTTCCGCGAGATCGAAAATCCATCTTTAATATTGTTTACAAACGGAACGATCTCTTTCTCAAACACCGTTTTCATGTGTTCGAAAGCCCATTCTCCAGCGGTTTGAGCCGTTGAAGTCGTACATTCCTGGATGACCTTGTCAAATCCGGTTAGGTATCGCTCAATCTCTTCCAAGCTTAGCAATACCGTACTTACAGGTGGAAGATTCTTAGGAATTTCCTTAGGTTCGTCCAAATTAACAAGTGTAGGAAGTATACTAAGGCTTTCTCTAGTAGGCATGTAAGATGGTGTATGGATAAATTCTTTTTTCATATTGAAGCGAATTCTAAGATCTATTTTTGCATACGTTGCATTAAGTTGTGCATAATCATACTCATGATATGTAAAAAGTACTTTTGACCGATTCTCTTCATGTAGTGACATACTCTCAGATTCATTTGAAAACACAATCGGATCTAAGACCAATCCTAACTTTGTTGCATCATAAAGTCGTGGGTTGTGGCTAAATGCTTGCTTTGCATACCCCGGGTTAGGTGGTAGGTCTATTAGACGCGATACATTGAATCCTTGAAATGAAGAATGAAACAAGTGTACTAAATGTGAAGCAGAGTATTGTTTTAAAAGCAAAATTTCAGTCTTTTTAACTTTCTCAGACGCCTTAATTTCCGTTTCAACCCTTTTAGACTCGAGAATTTCGAAATCCGTTTGTAGTTTTTAAAAATTATTAACGACTGTGTTAATGCAATAATGACTAAAAACGTTACTTGCATTTTTCGGTCTCGCTTAGTTTTGATTACGACAATATGTAAAAACAAGCATTTACGAAAACAACGAAAAACGAATTCTTGAGTTCAAGTATTTTTCATTTTACCCATTTTCACTTAAGGTATGGATAAACAAGTACTAACCTTAATCAAGTGATCAAGTGATTTAATTTTTTCTTAAAACTCACTTTTTATTAAAAGTGACAAGTTTTTATTAAACTTTATTTTTAAGAAAATGTTTTATTAAATTAATTATTTGAAATTTGAAAATGGCATATTCTTATTCTGTTAAGAATATCCTTTCAGGATATTTTATACCCAGATAAGACCTCCACCACTAAAGGACAAAAAGGAGCGGAGTCTAGTCCGGTGGTACCTTAGCGCCTAGGCGGTACCTTATCGATAAGGTACCGCGGGCTGTGATAAGGTACCGCGGGCAGAACTAGCCGTTGGCTCCTTTGTCCTTTAAATAGTTGGCCATTCTCAGCTTTTCACCTCACCTCTTTTGCACATTCATTTCCAGATTCAAACCCCTTCTTTAATCACTCAAATCTTTGATCATTTGTTTGATTATTACTTGTTTAAGAAGTGAATCTTGTTCTTCCATCTCTTCCTCTCCAAGTGCAAAGAGAAGAACACTATCCTAGTGAAGTGTTGAGTCCACCACCAAAGATCTATTGAAGATCAATTTTTATATACTTGTAGTTGTGTCATAGTTGTGAAGATCCAAGTAGCTGTGTCTACTTGGAAGTTGTGTATGTACTAAGTATAGTTGTGTAGATTGGTCCTAGCTACGATTAGGGCTCGACTTTTAGCTTAGAGTCGGAAATTGGTTAAGCGACGTGTACGGTTTTCTCCACCATAAGAAGCTTGTTGTGTAGTGAACTCTCGAGTAAGGAGTACTCGAGGAGTGGAGTAGGAACGAGGAGTGAGCTTCGTTGCCGAACCACTATAAATTCTTAGTGTTCGGTTTGATCTTTCTTTACCCTTAACTCTTTACATTCCTTATTACTTTTTGTATATACATGTGTTAATATTAGATTAGCTACACTATCATTCTTTATTCTTTGTGGATATATTTTTGTTAGTATTAGTTTAGTTAGACTATCATTGTTCATATTTGTGCATAAGAAGATTTCACATATTTCCTCAAGCCTAAGTTTTTTTGAAAAATGATTTTTGGAAACCATATTTTAACAAGTAAATTTAAGAAACTATTCAACCCCCCCTTCTAGTTTCTACAATTGGTATTAGAGCGGGTTGCTCAAGAATTTTTAAAGTATATTGTATTTTAAAACTTGAATCGATCTATGGATTCCAACAAGTACCTAGAAGGGCAATCTATTCAAATACCGCCACTTTTTGAAACCGATAGTTTTATTTATTGGAAAAATAGATTTGAAACTTATGTGAAATCAAAAGATTTAGATCTTTGGCATGTTATTACCAATGGTGATTTTTTACCCTTTCAATTTAATGAAGTTTCTAAAACAAAAGAATTAGTCACTTTTGACAAAGCTAATGATGATACCAAAAAGAAACTTTCAAAAAATAATGAGGCTAAGATGGTGATTTATAATGCTTTGCCTAAGAAAGAGTATGAAAGAATTTTTATGTGTGAAACCGCTAAAGATATTTGGAACACTCTTTTAGTAACCCACCAAGGTAATAGCCAAGTCAAAGAAAGTAAAATCGATCTTCTTGTCCAACAATATGAACAATTTGTCATCTTAGAAGATGAAACTATTGATAGTGCATTCGCTAGGTTTAACACCATTATTACTAGTCTAAAAGAACTTGATG
Source organism: Glebionis coronaria (assembly GCA_025667525.1). Lineage (NCBI taxonomy): Eukaryota > Viridiplantae > Streptophyta > Magnoliopsida > Asterales > Asteraceae > Glebionis > Glebionis coronaria. The sequence goes on from CM046881.1 coordinate 128,808,002, forward strand.
AAGGTTTTTCTAGCAAGAACAATGTTAGGAAGTTTCTAAGGGCCTTACATCCAAAGTGGAGAGCAAAAGTCACGGCTATTGAAGAGTCGAAAGATCTCTCAACTTTATCACTCGATGAACTCATAGGAAACTTGAAGGTTCATGAGATGATAATTTTGAAGGACTCGGAATTAGTAAAACCCAAGAGTGAAAGGAAATCTCTTGCACTTAAGGCCAAGAAGGCACAAAGTGACCATGATAGTTCCTCGGAAAGTGATGACGAGGAGTATGCATTGGCGGTGAGAGATTTCAAGAAGTTCTTCAAGAGACGAGGTCAACACGTTAGGCAACCAAACTATGACAAGAAACCATTGTCAAAGAGTCGGCTTGTCAAGAACGAAAAGGTGATAGGAGTTGCTTTAGATGTGGTGATCCAAATCACTTCATTGGTGATTGTCCAAAGCCCGCTCGTGATAAGAACCACACGGCATTCGTTAGTGGCGCTTGGAGCGATAGCGGTGAAGATGATGATGACAACCCCAAAGAGGAGAAATGTCTTATGGCTCACACTTCTAAAGAGGTACATTCCGAAACCGAATATTATAGCTATGATAGTTCCACTTTAGATGATATTGAATTTGAAGGCAAATATGATAGCTTACACAAGCTTAGTCTTAAATTCATAGAAAAGAATAAAACCTTAAAATCAACCAAAACTAAGCTTGAAAATGAGATCAATGAACTTAGGGAGAAATTGACTAAACTTGAGAAAAACAAAGAGGTTGATTTAGGTTGCTTAAGTTGTGAGAAACTTATATTAGAGAATGATGATCTCAAGAGCACCTCCATTAAATTGGAAAAGTTCATGAAAGGTACTAGTGCTCTTGATGATATGTTAAACAAACAAGTTCATTCTAAGGAAAAACTTGGTCTAGGTTTTAACTCAAATGAAGCCTCAACTAGTGAACCAAAACAAGTCAGGTTTTCACAAAAAACACCTTCTGGACGCGGTTCCATATTGTATGGTGCGGTTCCTTATCACTATAGAACCGCGGCCATAGATAAGGTACCGCGGCCAGAAGTTGAATTTTGTGAAAATTCTGAACTTTCTAAAAAATCTAAGTTAAATGAAAAACTAAAGCATCTTACTGTTAATAAGGTTCAATTACCCATACTTGACGACAATGCTATTAGTAAGTTCTATAAGCCGTTAAGTAAACCTCTCATGGGAAATAGAAGTTTATCTAGATTATCTTCTACTCCACCTAGAGTATGGAATGAGTCTAAGCCTAGAAGTAGAATGACAACGCCTACAAGAGATAATCAAAACAACTCTCGAACTAGAAGTAAAACTCCAACACCTAGAAAGAATAATAATAACTCTAAACCTAGATCAAACACACCTAGGAGAAGTAATAAGCAACAAAATGGTTACATGAATTACTACCCTCCTCCATTTTTTTCTTCATGGGGAATTCCCACTTCATTCATTCATCCCAATTAAGTGCAAGGGATGTTTGGAACTAAAAATTTTGGACCCATGAGATATTGGGGACCAAATGTTTGATCTTGTGTGTTGTTACCTAGATATGCTTGGGAATTGATTTGGAGCCCGATGAGTGGATTAAGGATAGTGGATGTTCTAAACACATGACGGGTAATCGAAGTTTGTTATCGCATTACAAAGCATATGATGGAGGTAACGTCACATTCGCTAGTAGTCTACGTGGTAATATCATTGGCAAAGGTACGGTTTCTCTTGACTCCATGACCATTGAAAATGTTGAGCACGTAGATAACTTAGGTTTTAACCTTTTAAGTATAGGTCAAATTTGTGATAATAAGTGTAAGGTCATCTTTTCGGAACATGACAGTGAAATCGTAAAAGATGGAAAAGTCATTGGAAAAGGTGTTAGAAAGCATGGGCTTTATGTCATGAAGGTTAATAAGAAGTCAAAAGACAACATATTTCTTGCGACTATAGATGATAGTTATACTCTTTGGCATAGGAGATTAGGTCACGCTAATATGCGTTTAATTCAATCTTTAGTCTCTAAGGAGTTGGTAAGACACCTCCCCAAGATTAAGTTTGATAGTCACTTTTGTGATGCTTGCAAAGTTGGAAATCAAGTTCACTCAAGTCACAAAGCCAAGAATTTGGTTTCGACCTCTCGGTGCTTAGAGCTCCTACATATGGATCTCTTTGGACCTTCCGCCATACGGAGTTATGGAGGTAACCTTTATACCTTAGTTATAGTTGACGACTATTCTAGATTCACTTGGACTAGATTTTTGGCATCTAAGAATGAAGCTTTCGATCACTTCGAAATCTTTAGTCGGAGAATTCAAAATCAACTAGGATGTTCAATTGTTTCTATTAGGACGGATCATGGTAGGGAATTTGATAATGAAGTGAAATTTGGTGCCTTTTGTGAAGCTCATGGTATTACCCATAACTTCTCGGCTCCTCGTACTCCACAATCAAATGGGGTAGTTGAAAGAGAGAATAGGACTCTCCAAGAGATGAGTAGGACGATGTTAAACGAGCAATCTTTGCCTCAAAAGTTTTGGCGCAATGTCGTAGATACATCGATTTATATTCTCAACCGAATTCTTATTCGACCTTTCCTAGGAAAGACCCCCTATGAGATTCTTAAAGGTAAGAAACCCTCATTAGAATACTTTAGGGTGTTTGGAAGCAAGTGCTTTATCCTCAACACCAAAGACTACCTTACCAAGTTTGACCCAAAGTCTTATGAAGGTATCCTTTTAGGTTATTCCCAAATTAGTAAGGCCTACATAGTCCTAAATAGAACCTCAGGGGTTATTGAAGAATCACTCAACGTAACCTTTGATGAAACCCCTCCTTCACCCAAGACACCACCATTGGTTGATGATGACTTGGATGAATTAGAAGTAGTTAAAGCCAAAGAGGTTAGAAAAATAGGAGTTGAAGACCTTAGTGTTGAAAAGGAAGTAAACATTAAGGAATCTAGGGATCACACTCTCAATAATGTCATTGGTGACTTAAATCAAAGGACCCTAAGATCTCAAGTCCAAAACCAAAGCAACTTCTTTTGTTTTGTCTCCTTGATTGAACCTAAGAATGTTAAAGAAGCTTTGACGGATGAGAGTTGGGTCATTGCGATGCAAGAAGAACTGAATCAATTCGTTGCCAATGATGTTTGGGAACTTGTTCCTCCACCTAGAAGTTCTACCATTATAGGAACCAAATGGGTATTTAGGAATAAGCTAGATGAGAATGGTGTTGTGTCTCGTAACAAGGCTAGACTTGTAGCTCAAGGCTATAATCAACAAGAAGGGATTGATTATGACGAGACATATGCACCGGTAGCTAGATTAGAATCTATTAGAATCCTTTTAGCCTACGCTTGTGCCTTAGATATTAAGCTTCAACAAATGGATGTAAAGAGTGCATTTCTTAACGGTTTGATCAATGAGGAGGTATATGTGGCTCAACCTCCCGGCTTCATTGATTTTGAGAAACCGGACCATGTTTACAAGCTTAAGAAAGCACTTTATGGACTCAAACAAGCACCCAAAGCTTGGTATGATAGACTTAAAGCGTTTCTTGTTAAACATGAGTATACCATGGGAATGGTAGACAATACACTCTTTACAAAGAAGAAAGGTCCTCACCTCATAATCGTACAAATATATGTTGATGACATTATATTTGGCTCAACTTGTCAAGAATTGTGTGATGACTTTGCCAAAATCATGCATGATGAGTTTGAAATGAGTATGATGGGAGAACTTAACTTCTTTTTAGGACTCCAAATTAAACAAATGGACGATGGTATTTTCTTTAGTCAATCTAAGTACGCTAAAGAAATGCTAAAGAATTTGGCTTAGAAGAATCTAGACCAATGAAGACCCCTATGGCCTCGGATACTAAACTCACCGTAGATGATGATTGTGAGTCGGTAGACAACACAAATATAGAGGTATGATTGGTAGTTTGTTGTACCTAACGGCAAGTCGACCGGATATCATGTTTAGTGTTTGCCTTTGTGCTCGCTTCCAAGAGGCTCCCAAAACCTCTCATCTTGAAGCGGTTAAGCGTATCTTCCGATACATTAAAGGCACTATACATTTAGGATTATGGTATCCTAAAGGGACTGGCGTAGAAACCATTGTCTACGCGGACTCGGATCATGCGGGAGACTATGTGGACCGGAAAAGCACTAGTGGAGTTTGTACCTTCATTGGTTGTTGTTTAACTTCTTGGTTCTCCAAGAAACAAATCGCTCTTGCGATATCCACCACGGAAGCCGAGTATGTGAGTGCCGGTAAAGCATGCCAACAAGCTCTATGGATGAAGCAAGCGCTTGTTGATTACGGGATTTCTCTTGATGATGTTCCCATCATGTGCGATAATAAAGGCGCTATAGACCTAAGCAAGAATCCCGTGCAACATTCGCGAACCAAACACATAGAAATTAGACACCATTTCCTTAGGGATAATGTTCGAAAGGGGAACATTACTATTGAAAAGGTGCCCTCTGAGGAAAACTTAGCTGATATCTTCACTAAGCCACTTAAGAGGGAACCTTTCAATTACTTGCGTCTAGGTCTAGGATTAATGGAACATCTTCCTTAAATTCCTTTCTTATTGTGTGTTTTCTATTACCACTTTGAGTTCTTGAGTCTTCTAAAATTCTTTTGAAAAATCTTCTCATCTCCTTTTCAAAACTCTTAAAGTCTCTTTCGAAAATGGTTGAGAAATTCGTTTGACATTGTTAATTCAATCTAAAAACGATTTTTCATAGATTCTCGCTATTAATATAGAGCTTACATAATTCATATGTATGATTCTCTCAAACATAGCAAGAACAAGATTGAATCATGGAGGATCATTGTATCATGACTTAAGGTCTTGTCTTACACACCTCCTACATTGATTTTTTAATCCATGTATTTTGGTCAAATCTCTATTTGGTAAGTTTGCATATGTTTTCTTTGTCTATCTTTGCTTTTAAGCATATCCCTATGATAAGTTAGACTAGAAAAATAAGATTTGCTGAAAATCTTCCTCCAAACACCAAACCCTGCTTCTGCAGGCGGTTCCTTATGTGAACCGCGGTACCTTATTGATAAGGTACCGCCACCCTAGATAAGGAACCGCCTACAGTGGCCTTCCTTTTTCGGGTTTTTCTCTGAAACTCCAGATTTACTCCAACATTTTTGAGAATCTTTGTTTCAAACCCTTTGACCACCCCAAAAATACCCTAAGCCTTCCTTATTTAAACCATAAGCATTTTGCATTACTTCACATCCAAAATGTCTTATTCTCCCAATGAAAGCCTTGAATCTCCTCCATTTTCTCCAATTGCTTTCAATCCAAACCCACCCAAGAACACTCTTAATCACATTTCTCCTACCAAGAATGTTGATTGTGGAACTTCTTTTCTTCCACCACCACCCTTTAGTGTTCTTCCTCCTTCTCATGATAATGTCATGCACCATGGAACATATTGTCATTGTTGTCAATATCAACATCTTGCTATGGCACACATCTATGAGGAGTTGAGCTACATCAAGAGTCTCTTAATCAAGCCTCCCCTTCACTTTGATTATGAGATCTCCAACAAGCCACCACCACCACCCTCCGCTATTACCTTGTCTTTCATATAAGCATTGATTGCTTATCCACAAGACACCACATTCAAGCAAATCTTAGAATTCTAGAATAACTAGGATTAGATTTATGCTTTTGGCTTATTTCTTTCTTTTTCCATACTTCTTTGTATGATGTTCTTTTAGTAACCTATCTTGGATCTTTGTCTTTGTGTTTTCTTCTCTTTTAGTTTATTTTTTTTGTGACCTATTGCTATATATTGTTGGTTGTTTCTTTTGTTCAACTAACCCTTCTATGTAGCTTGTCACCATATTTCGATTCCTCAGTGCCCCAAGCTAGGGGGAGTAAGCACCAAGGGGGAGTCTTTGCAAAGTCCGTTTCTTCAACACCGGATTACGCAACCTTTTTGCTTCGACAAAGGGGGAGAAATGAATAAACTCGTCTTCGAAAATCTTGTTTTTGTGTGATTGAGTTTATGTATTGTCGGAATCAAAAAGGGGGAGATTGTTAATGCAATAATGACTAAAACGTTACTTGCATTTTTCGGTCTCGCTTAGTTTTGATTACGACAATATGTAAAAACAAGCATTTACGAAAACAACAAAAAACGAATTCTTGAGTTCAAGTATTTTTCATTTTACCCATTTTCACTTAAGGTATGGATAAACACGTACTAACCTTAATCAAGTGATCAAGTGATTTAATCTTTTCTTAAAACTCACTTTTTATTAAAAGTGACAATTTTTTATTAAACTTTATTTTTAAGAAAATGTTTTATTAAATTAATTATTTGAAATTTGAAAATGGCATATTCTTATTCTGTTAAGAATATCCTTTCAGGATATTTTTATACCCAGATAAGACCTCCACCACTAAAGGACAAAAAGGAGCGGAGTCTAGTCCGGCGGTACCTTAGCGCCTAGGCGGTACCTTATCGATAAGGTACCGCGGGCTGTGATAAGATACCGCGGGCAGAACTAGCCGTTGGCTCCTTTGTCCTTTAAATAGTTGGCCATTCTCAGCTTTTCACCTCACCTCTTTTGCACATTCATTTCCAGATTCAAACCCCTTCTTTAATCACTCAAATCTTTGATCATTTGTTTGATTATTACTTGTTTAAGAAGTGAATCTTGTTCTTCCATCTCTTCCTCTCCAAGTGCAAAGAGAAGAACACTATCCTAGTGAAGTGTTGAGTCCACCACCAAAGATCTATTGAAGATCAATTTTTATATACTTGTAGTTGTGTCATAGTTGTGAAGATCCAAGTAGTTGTGTCTATTTGGAAGTTGTGTATGTACTAAGTATAGTTGTGTAGATTGGTCCTAGCTACGATTAGGGCTCGACTTTTAGCTTAGAGTCGGAAATTGGTTAAGCGACGTGTACGGTTTTCTCCACCATAAGAAGCTTGTTGTGTAGTGAACTCTCGAGTAAGGAGTACTCGAGGAGTGGAGTAGGAACGAGGAGTGAGCTTCGTTGCCGAACCACTATAAATCCTTGGCGTTCGGTTTGATCTTTCTTTAACCTTAACTCTTTACATTCCTTATTACTTTTTGCATATACATGTGTTAATATTAGATTAGCTACACTATCATTCTTTATTCTTTGTGGATATATTTTTGTTAGTATTAGTTTAGCTAGACTATCATTGTTCATATTTGTGCATAAGAAGATTTCACATATTTCCTCAAGCCTAAGTTTTTTTGAAAAAGGATTTTTGGAAACCATATTTTAACAAGTAAATTTAAGAAACTATTCAACCCCCCCTTCTAGTTTCTACAGACTGACTCTTTTTCTTTAAGTTCTTTCGAAAGATTTGCTCTTAAACTCTCAATTTCTAGCAGATTATCCATTTGGACTTTCCTAAACCTATCAAATTCAGGATTGGTTAAGGTAGTGGTCACTGGAGTTAATTCCAAGGTTTTAACCTTTTCCTTATACAAAGCAAGCTCGACAGATAATGTCTGATTAACACTAAGGGTATCAAGGATCGCATTATTCATTTGGCCAAGCATATATGCTCACACCATAACCAAATCTTGTTGAGCAAACGAATTTGTAGTCGTAATAGCTCCCGGTTGTGGTTCACTCAAATTCTGGAGACTTGCATTGATATTGCTATCATTGTTTGTCTCCTCGTTTGAGTTACTAACCACCGGAGGTTGTTCCGGATACTCAGACATTTGCTTAACTTGATAAGGTACAATACTAGTATCCGTCGCAGTATTTGGTACCTCCGAAATTGTGTCAGCTCCATAAAGTGAAAGATTTGCCATGAGAGCTGCCTTGGAGGTATTGAGATCATCATAGTCAGAATCGTATGTATCCAGATCATCACATTGATATGCGGCATTGTTTGTGATGGTTGTTGTGAGACCGTCAGTGTCTGCAACTCCTGGATCTGCGAGGAATGCTAACTCTTCTTCATCGAGCTCACGTCCTTGGGCTTGAGCATTCACCAAGTAGATCTTCTCCTGAAACCATGTGCTATCCCTTTTCCTCTTGGGTTCCTTACACTCTCGAGCCATGTGCTCATCCCTTTTGCAATTATAACATATGATCATCTTCATTTTTCCAGTGTTATTACCCCTTGTAGCAACAGTGTTAGATGGATGAGCACCAGCATTAGATGAACTTGGTCTCCCCTTTGCACCGTTCATCCGCCGTCTTGAATTGTAGCTTGTTGTCTAGAGTTAGAAGATTTCCTCAACTGATTGTTCGTTGGAGATGGTCCTCTGTAACCTCGTTTGTTCAATGTTTGAGTGAGGTAAGCAGACATTTGAGCAAGTATATCAGTAGGATTATCCCCTTGTCTAAACTCAGGGACAGGAATATCATCATCACAATGGAATGCTGGTGCTGATTGAGCTACAAACTGATTTGAAGGAACACTAACATGTTGTGAGTAATGGGGTTGAGGAGCCTCATGTTGTTGATAGGTGATGACAGGGTTTGTTGGAGGTTGACAAGGTGAATACTGTTGTGAAGCATAAGGTAACTGAAGTGAGTTTACTTGTGATGATGTTGCTGGTTGCTTGTATTGTTGCAGATAGAATGTAGGCGGTTGTGGCAAGATCGAATACTGTGGGAAGCTTGGAGTTTGATACAATGGTTGATAGGAAGATTGTTTTCCCAAAGCAAATGGAGAGTTGTGATATGACAATGTTGGTTGATTTGCCATTAATGCCAATGGTTCTTGATAAGATCCCCGAGAGATGCGTTTTTGGATCACGTGCTTCTCGTGTTGCTGCAAGAAAGCATATAGTTGATCTAAATTTGACTTGTGCAAATCTCGAATCATCTTGACATCGGTGACATATTGACTCCACTCTTGGGGTAACGTGTTCAGGAACTTGGTGTTTAGTTGAAGTTGAGCAATCCTTAGATTATAAACGTTCATATCATTCATCAAAGTAGTGAAACGCCAATAGTAATCGTGAAGAGTTTCCCCTGGAATGTATGTAAACCTATCAAACAAGTCATACAATTGACACTCTCGTTCTTGCCTAGTTAGAGAAGTCCCTTGTAACAAAACAGTTAATCGATCCCAAAGATCCTTTGCCATTGTGTGTTCACTTACCATTCTATAGATATCGGGTGTAAGAGCTTGAAGTATGTTTGAACGGCCCTTTCATCTGCATCGGAAATGAGTTTGTTAGCATCCGGTAACTCATGATACAACCTTGTCCGCGTCACATTATTGACAGTAACTTCTCCCCAATCTAGTGGACCTTTTTCAATGGATTGAAGCATAAGTCTACCATTGGGTTTACCCATGATGTAAGTTTTCATGCGACCTTACCATGCTTCAAATAAATCTTTGATGAGCAACGGTGGGCGAGTGTTGGTACCCGGGATAATGGAAATATCGGTAAGCGATGTCATTGTTGGCATATATGAATTTGAATTCATTTTATGATCCCTTGAGTAAAGATTATCAAAAAAATGATCGAGCAATGAAATAAGGTTATGTTTTTTTGTATTGTTGAATGAAAGATGTTGTTATCTTTTTGTTGTGTGTGTTTTTGAAAATTACCACATTAATGCACAGTAGAAAAATCCTCTAAGTTATGCAACTTTTTATCCCAAAAAGCAAATTCTATCGGAATGTCTCAAGTATCGGAATGTCCACTGTCGCAATATAAGATCTGTCGGAATACCCCTTCTATCGCAATGAGTACACTGTCGGAATCTAAGGTCTGTCGGAATACCCCTTATATCGCAATGAGTCCAATGTCTGAATATGAGATCTGTCGCAATGCTACTAGCATCAGAATGAGACAAGTATCGCAATGCTACAAGTATCGGAATGAGACACCTATCAGAATATGAGGACTATCGCAATATGGCCAATGAAATTTTGACAGAGTGACATTTCAATAAGCCTTAAAGCCTTCGCAATCCACGATCGCAATGAGCGATCGTAATATACGTCAGAATAAGGGTATCGCAATACCTGTGATCGCAAAGTAAAACCCTAGGTTTATTGCGATCGAGTCGTACTTACCTGTGCTATTTCGATGAAGTCAGTTGCAATGGAAAGATGAATTTCGCAAAGTTGAAGCAAAGAAATTCCTAACTTTGAGCCAAAAGATTTGTGTTTTAACCAAAACCAAGATACCCAAATCACTAATACAACTATGAAGAAGGTATACGACTATGAAAAACACTAAAAACACGAAAAAAATTTGAAGCTTTGGTAAAAAAGATCAAAAACCCACGAAATGCTTAAATAAGCATGAACAACACAAAGACCAACCTATATTTCATCCCATAGCTCTTGATACCAATTGTAGAATCGTGATAATCTTTGTATTTCAAGAGGGTTGATGTTTTTCTAGAGAGAGAAACTAGAGAGAGAAACTAGAGAGAGAAGTGAGAGAAAACTATGTGTATTTTCTTGAGAAAATAAAACAACCAACAACCCTTTCCTTCCTTGGAAAGGGCTTATATACCCAAGTACTTAATGGACATGGGCCTCCAACCCATGACAAGCCCATGGGCCGGGTTAAACATTAATATAACGTAACATTTAACTACGAGCTACTAAACGTATTACAATATTGTTGGAGTGACCGATACTTCTAGTATACGTTAAAAATGTATTTCCAACAGGTTTCCCTCCAAATACCAAAAACATATCTTTCGTACTCCTAAAATACTTTAGAATATGTTTAACAGCAGTCTAGTGGAGCTTCCCTGGATTCTGTTGGTATCTACTGACCAAGTTCTGAGCAAACGCCACATCAGGCCTTGTGCATCTAACAACATACATAATAGATCCTACAACCGAAGCGTAAGGCACCTTCTGCATGTATGCCTCCTCTTCAGGAGTTGATGCATCCATCTCATGACTCAGATTATGCTTTACTTCCATAGGTTGAAAACCTTTCTTGGAAGTTGGAATTATGCATGTTATACTTCTTCAATATCTTATCTATATAAGCATCTTGACTTAGACCAATTAGCAGTATTTTCCTATCCTGGTAGATCTTTATTCCCATAATGTATGCAGCTTCTCCTAAATTCTTCACAGAAAAACATTCACCAAGATAATCCTTAACAGCTTTAAGTCTTGGTATGTTACTTCCCATGATTAATATGTCATCAACATATAGAACTAGGAATACTACGTCACTCCCACTAGCTTTGCGATATACACATGGCTCATCACGATTTTGAATAAATACAAACTTTTTGATTTCTTCATCAAATCATTTATTCCATTGACGTGGTGCTTGCTTTAATCCATAAATGGATCTTTGAAGTTTGCACACGTGTCCGGGATTCTCAGGATCAACATACCCTTCTGGTTGCTGCATATAGATGTCTTCATCTAAGCGACCGTTCAAGAAGGAAGTTTTAACATCCATTTGCCATATCTCATAGTCATAGTATGCTACCATAGCTATGAGAATCCTAATAGCTCTTTAGTCTGCTACAGGAGAAAATGTCTCCTCGTAGTCTACACCAAAAGTTTGAGTAAAACCTTTAGCTACTAAACGAGCTTAATAGGATTGTACTTTTCCGCCCATGTCGGTTTTCTTCTTGTATATCCACTTATGTCTCACTACTTTAGCATTTGGTGGTGGATCTACAAGAATTCAAACATCATTAACTTTCATAGATTTCATTTCCTCATCCATAGCAACCATCCACTTATCCTTTTCAGGATCAAGTATGGCGGATTTATAATTAGCAGGTTCACCAAGATCCCCTAATTCATCATCATCCTCTATGTTAAGACATATATTGCTATTTGCGTTTTTAATTCTTGCGGATCTACGCAGAGGAATTAATTCTGGTGGAACCACAAGACTTTCTGGTTCTACAGGAATTACATCGCTAGTATTTTCAGAAGGTAATGTATCTATATGACTCTCTTCAAGATCATAATTTCTCCCACTGAATTCTTGATTTACAAGATCACTTTAAAGGAAGTCTCCATACCTAGCAACAATCACTTTGTTTTCAGGTGGACAATAAAAGTAGTAACCCAAGGTTTCCTTTGGGTATCCTACAAAGATAAATTTCACAGATCGTTGTTGGAGTTTGTCACCCGAGTCACGTTTCACATACGCCTCGCAACCCCAGACCTTTAAATAAGAATAATATGGCTTCTTGCCATGCCATAGTTCATATGGTGTCTTATTGACCTTCTTTATGGGAACCATATTTATAATTCGAACATCAGACTCTAAATCATAATCCCAAAAGGATAAAGGTAAAGTTGTAAGATTAAACATAGATCTCACCATATCCAATAATGTACGATTTCTCCTATAGGATACACCATTTTGTTGTGGAGTATAGGGAGAAGTAAGATGCTGAACAATTCCATTCTCACTTAGATAATCTATAAACTCTTGACTTAAATATTCACCACCTCTATCAGAACGAAGAGCTTTAATCTTCTTTCCTAGTTGCAGTTCTACTTCTGCTTTAAACACTTTGAATGTTTCAAATACCTCATGTTTATGCTTAAGTAAATAAACATAACCATAACGGCTATACTCATCCGTAAATGTTAAGAAGTAGCTAGCACCTTTCCTTGACACATGTCTAAGTGGTCCACACACATCAATATGTATTAATCCAAGTAGATCAGTAGCTCTTTCAATATTGCTATTAAAAGGTTTCTTGGTCATCTTCCCAAAGATACAAGACTCACATTTATCGAATGATTCATCATTGATATTTTCCAAAAGACCTTCACGTTGAAGCTTTTGTGTACGAGTCTTCCCGATATGGGCAAGTCTACAATGCCAAAGATAAGAAGAGTTCCTGTCAGACTTTCTCTTTTTATTCATGTTAAAGACATATTTATTATTCTTGGATTCATTATCATGCATGTCTATTTCAAACACACCATTCATAGAAATTGCATAAAAATAGAAAATACCATCTTTCCAAACAAAAATTCCATTATTATCAATCGTGTGAACGATTCCATTATTCAACAAACAAGAAAAGGAAATAACACCCCTAACAATTGTAGGTGCATAATGACAATCATTTAAAATCAGTACTAAACCCAAAGGTAAAACTAAATTAAATATTCCTATAGCTTCAACTGCTGCGTGTGCGCCATTGCCCACTTGTAGAAATTTTTTCCCATAGGAAAGCTTCCTTTCCAGATTAAATCCTTGTAGTGTATTACAAATGTTAATACCGCATCCCGTATCATATACCCAGGAATTTAATTTGTATGTTAAATTGAATAGTTCAGTCATAAAAAAAGTACCTGAAGCTGCAGCGCTCTGCTCAGACTTCTTCCTTATTTCTCGCAACTCTTCGAGGTAGAGAGGGAAATTCCTCTTCCAGTGACCACTTGCCTTGCAATTGTGACAAGTCTCATCCTTTTGAGATCTATTCTTCTTGACAAAGTTCTGCTTAGGTTTTTAATAAGTCGCAACTTGTTTGCCCTTATAACCCTTGCCTTTGCCTTTCTTCTTGTTCGCTTGCGGTTTTGGCTTACTCACTCTACCCTTTTGTATGGTTAGTACAGGAGGCGTAGAAGTAGATGCCTTATCTTTCAACCCCTTTTCATAGTCAATGATCATTGCATGCAAATCATTAAATGTCTTCCCCGTGCAATGCATATTATAATTTCGAACAAAATCATTGAAGTCCTTGTTAAGGGACTTATTGATCAAGTTGATAGCCATATTATGATCATAGGGTTGTCCTATTGCAATGAGCTGTTCCATATAACCTCTCATCTCCAAGTAATGGGCACTTACAGACTTTCCTAGAGCTTGCTTGCAGCTATGCAAAGCATCTACTAAGTCGTAGATCTCCATAGCTTGCGTTTTCTTGAACATAGCCTTGAGCTCATCAAGCATTCGCTTAGGTGAAAATAGCTCATACTTCTGTTGAAGTGAAGGAGCCATTTTACCTAGCATTAAGAAAACCACCTCATAGTGCTTCTTAAGATTAGCAGTGTGTTCAAGACTTTGCGCATCAGATGCTCCTTTAGCAAGATTCTCTGGATAGGGAGTAGTCAAGATATCAATAGTACGCGCTGCTCTCAAGACAATTCTTAGTGAGCGGTACCAATCATTGAAGTTTGGGCCAGTAAGTTCAGGACATTTAAAGAATGCTTTGAACGCAGAACTTATAGTGTTATTGGTGGGTTGAGCCATTTCTACAGAAATAAGTTCAAATATTAGTATTTTCGATAACAAAATACTTTCAAGAAAATAAAATTACCCTGGTATAAAAACATATTATTTTCCTTGAATTCTAGAACTATATTGACATAGATCCATTACATCAGTTGATCTGCTAGTAATGAATGTACTCAATGTAGTGACTTGTCGAACAATTCAATTGACAAACAATTTTCAATTTCTAGATTTTTAAGGGATTTACATTGCCAAAAAAACGTTTTGCATTGTAAACATGTTTCATCCCTTCTGAATGCCTTAAGTTTCCAGATCTCACTGAGTAACTTAATTAAGTCGTCTAATCTGAGTAACGTAAAACCATCATACGGATTCTCATTTGATGAAAATTTTCTCTCCATCACAAAATCACCCAAAAATCTCATTTGATGACGTAGTAATTTCAAGTATTCGTCAATTAGGAGCATTCGACTTAAATTTTAATGGTATAAATTTTCGATGTCAAAATCAATATATGGAGAAGCATGCATACAACTCTATAGCATAAGTTTAATAAAACATTTAGTAAACTTCTTCACGAGACTAAATTTCTACATAATATGTTGAGGTATTGGTTAAACCAATTAAGGAATTTACCCACAACTATTCACAACGTAATTTTGCTAGAACTCGGCTACGCACAAAGTAATACCCTTATTCATTGTGTTTCGGATGTGAATTTGTGGTAAATCACCCTTAAGGTATAATTCAATTAATAATCGTAGGTAATTTCAATTTGACGCACAGGCGAGCCGGGAATTTGGTCAGCGTCTAATGGCATAACACCTTCTTCCTTAACTGGGTACATGACCAGCGGTGCGTTAAGCCCACTTTATAGTTTGTCAAAAGGAGTAGGCCGTTAGATTATTATTGCAATTCACCAGTCAACGTAATCTTAAGTAATTTATATCTCTGACAAATCATTATTTTAATATGATTTAGTCCATATTATTTCTTTAAAAAAATCTTTTGTTTACAACAATTCAACAATTTTTAATATAAACAAGTAAAAAAACTAAATCATAAACACATAATAACAATTTATATGTGCAATAAATAAATCAAATAGCCACATGCATACGATTTTTTAATAATCATCAAATTTAGGTTTTTATATTCATATAAAAGCGTTCCCTAATTCAAGATTTATTGAATCAAATAATCATGTAGCACATAAAATCATAAAAACATATAATTTTATGATCCATGAAAACATGCACGTTTATCATGGATTCTCTCACAAATCTTAACAATTAAATCTCTACGGATCGTAACCATACATGACATAACAATTAATCATGCAATTTAATCTAAAATTATCCCATATGTAATTTAGGGTTTCAAAACAATTCTTTTTTTTAATTAAAAATTCGGCCAAAACCTAATTTTTAAAAAACAAAACCCTAACTTTAAGAAAACCTAAAAAAACATGTAGTTTTAACTCAAAAAAATTATTAGTTAAAAACTTTAGATTTTCGAAAATTATAACATGTTAAAACGGCTCTCGATGCCACTGAAGGTTTATTGTTCATAACAATTATACAAAATCCTAAACGAGATCAAAGCACACATAGCGGAAGCGATTTAACAAGATCATAATAATAACATAATTATAAATAATCGAATTAGGGTTACATACCTTTACGCTAAAGCAAATCCGCAAGACAAAGAACGAATCACCAATTCGGGTTTATACCGTATATCACCAAGATATAATTTAAAGTAAGACTATATTACGATCTTGTACACACGTAATACAACGAGCTAACTGTGATTCTAGCACGTGTAAACCGAGCTATAACGATAGTATAAAATCTACCCAACAACCCTAGAGAGGGGCTAGGACTAGATTTAAACTAAAACCGAGCACCAGGAAAAACCACACCAAACCCCTTTGTGGGTTGGTGTTGCGATCGACCTAAGAAAGAGAGAGAGGAGAGATTTAAGTGTTGTTGAATTATGAGGGGTGAGGGGATTTATTTATAGGCCTAGAAGTCTTATAGCCCAAACAAATAAAAGGCAAGTTTTTGCCTTCCCCTTGTGTGCCCTAACCGACCATCGAACACCCCTTCATGGGGTGTTCCGGAACCTTCCGTCCTTCTTTCTTTTTAATACTCTTTCTATATATTATTTAACACTCGTTAATACTTAACTCTTAGTTAATTAACGATTGTTAAAATTATATAGTTATATAGCTCGATTTAATTTAATAAATATAATAAATATATTTATTAAATAAATTAACTCTTTACATGTTGAGTGCAATCCCGTAATCTCGAGTTAGATCCTATCACACAACTATTAAATATAAGTCCATAAACTTTCAAAGAGATTCATATAGATACATTACCTTCTGAAAATACTAGCGAAATAATTCTTGTAGAACCAGAAATTCTGTGAGTTCCACTAGAAATAATTCCTCTACATAGGTCTGAAAGGATAAAAAAATGCACCTAGCAAGCTATGTCTTAACATAGAGGATGATGATGATATAGTAGGGGATCTTGGTGAACCTGCTAATTATAAGTCCGCCATGCTTGATCCTGAAAAAGATAAGTGGATGGTTGTTATGAATGAGGAAATGAAATCCATGAAAGTAAATGATGTTTGGATTCTTGTAGATGTACCACCAAATGCTAAAGTAGTGAAACATAAGGGGATATACAAGAAGAAAACTAACATGGATGGCAAAATACAATCCTATAAAGCTCTTTTAGTAGCTAAAGGTTTTACTCAAACTTTTGGCGTAGACTAGGAGGAGACCTTTTCTCTTGTAGCAGACTTAAGAGCTATTAGGATTCTCAGGGACGGACCCACATGGGAGCTGGGTGTGGCACGGGCCACATCCTTTTTTGAGCCACGAAGTGTATTTCGTAACAAAAAAGTGTCGATTTTTGTTTGTGCAACCCCTAAAAATAACTTTTGCTACTTTATTTCTTTATGGTTAGTACGTCCAATGAAGAAAACTTGTGCAAAACTCTTTCGGAATAAAATGTGCAACACCCATTTCAAAATCCAAGATCCGCCCCTGAGGATTCTCATAGCTATAGCAGCATACTATGAATATGAGATATGGCAAATGGATGTTAAAATTGCCTTCTTGAACAGTAGCTTAGATGAAGATATCTATATGCAACAACCGGAAGGGTATGTTGATCCTAAGTATCCAAAACGCGTGTGTAAACTTCAAAAACCTATTTATGGTTTGAAGCAAGCATCACGTCAATGGAATAAATGATTTGATGAAAAAAATCAAGAAGTTTGGATTTATTCAAAATCGTGATGAGCCATGTGTATATCGCAAAGATAGTGGGAGTGATGTAGTATTCCTAAGTTTATATGTTGATGACATATTAATCATGGGAAGTAACATTCCAAGACTTAAATATATTAAGGATTATCTTGGTAAGTGTTTTTCCATGAAGGATTTAGGAGAAGCTACATACATTCTGGGAATTAAAATCTATCGAGATAGGAGTAGACAGTTAATTGGTCTTAGTCAAGATGCTTATATTGACAAAATATTGAAGAAGTATAATATGCATAATTCCAAGAAAGGTTTTCAACCTATGGAAGTTAAGCATAATCTAAGTCATGAGATGGATACATCTACACCTGAAGAGGTGGCTTACATGCGAAAGGTGCCTTATGCTTTGGCTGTAGGATCTATTATGTATGATGTAAAAAGCACAAGGCTTGATGTGGCTATTGCTCAGAACTTGGTCAGTCGTTACCAACAAAATCCGGGGAAGCTCCACTGGGTTGCTGTTAAAACATATTCTGAAGTATTTGAGGATTACGAAAGAAAGGTTTTGGTATTCAGAGGGAAGCCATATACATAACTAAATGTGGTTTGGATTAGGAAGTTTATTGTAGATCTTGAAGTGATGCCTTCAATTAAAGAACCTATTGATATGTATTGTGACAATTCTGTTGCAATCATATTCGCCAATGATTTTGGAGTCATGAAGGGCGCCAAACACTTTAAACGTAGATATCACTACGTCCGAGAACAAGTTGAAGCTCGTGAAATAAAATTATTAAAAATTCACACATATGATAACGTAGCTGATCAACTAAGGCTTTGCCTAGAGGAAAATTGAACATGCCAAAAGCATTGGGCTTAAATTGGCTTGCGATTTCATGCAATAATCTGTCATTAGTATTTGGATAAAGGATGTTAAGACATTATTATTTAATGAAATAAAGTTTGAGTTACGTTTATTCTTGTTATTTAATTTTGCATCCTATTTTACATGTTTTAAACCATGAATATTATTGTATTCTAAATGTATGTTGTCGATTAATAATATGAGATTATTATTAAATTAAGACAAATCGAAATTACGATAGAGTATACTTGAACGTATATTGATCGATTTTGGATAATATTCGATGAATCGAATATTGGACTTATCCCAACTATATGATTATACTTTATGGATCGTTGTTGTTAAATATATCATAAATAGTTATCCTCAGACCTGAGATACCAGGAAACTTTCATGAATCTAGTGCATTTATGTGAAATAATCTAACGTTAAACGTAACTGGTAGCTATAAGGATTATTTTCAGAAGTGTTGCAAAATTCATAGGTTTTGCTTGTAGTCAATATAGAATTTATTTCCTCCAATTTATTTTGGAGTTTAATACAACTGGGCCCCTCGTGGGATTAGTAAGATGTTTGTGTGGGTGCACCCAAATGTGTTTTGGTAATCTTGCCGAAAATGTGAACGAGAAACATAATGGTTAATGAAAGGAATGACTAAGATCCATATCCTTATTCACGTTGTATTAGAAATGAAAGGATAATAATAATGATGAATCATTAAAAGGTTTTATCTAGGAGACTTACTCGAGTCGTACTAGAGGCATCAGCGTGTAACTAGAGGCTAACCGATGTGATCACACTATTTGAAATATGTCCAAGTGGGAGCTGAAAGTTTATAGACTTATATTTAAATAGTCGCGTGTTAGGATCGAACTCGAGATTACGGAATTGCACACAATACATATAGAGTTAATTTATTTAATAAATATATTTATATATTTATTAAATTAAATCGAGCTATAACTTTAACGTTCTTTTAATATTTAAGAGTTAAGGTTTAACAAGCGTTGTGAAATAAAAGAGAAGAGGAAAAGAAGTGTTAACCATAAGATTCAAAGCTAAAAAGGAGGTGATCCAGAGGTCGGGGAGGATAAAAGTGATGTTTAGACATTTTTAGAGAGAGAAAGTAAAGCTTGAATGTAGTGTGTGTGTATTTAGAGAGAGAAAGGGAAATACACAAGTAAGAAGAATCCTCACCCCTCCATGGAAGTATGGAGGGGTATATATAGGCTAAACAAGAGGTCACTTTGACAACATGTCAATAGTAGTCCCTCCATGTTTTGCCCATATGAAACTAAGGTAATTCCGTAAATGGCGCTCACATTTTAGGGCTAACAATCTTCCCCCAATGTGGAGACATACGGAATTACTTACAATGTTCCTAACAAGTAAAAATACAACAAAATAAAGTCTTCCAAGGCGCTTCCAATGCTGAGGATGTCTTTTAAGTCTTCTTGTCTTCATAACTTGTACCTCAGCTTGAATCCTCTTTGTCTTCGCTTGTTGTGGAACAATTGTAATATGCATGATTTGGATTAACTTCCCCCCAATTCATGCAGCATGTATTTAAAAAACTTTCTTCATAGACTTCTTTTTGACGAAGTTTCTGAATCAGCTTCCCCCCAAACCAATATCTGTATCTTAAGCAGACTCTGACACTTTGATGTAGTTTGAACAATCTTCTAGCTCATCGGTTTAAGTGCACAGCGGAAATTTGTAGAAGAACCACGCCAAATAATACTGCTTCTATACTGTTTCATGTCGTTTAGGTTTTGGTGATAATCCGTTTGGGGTAACATGCATGAAATCAGCAACAATTCTTCTCACGCCTGCAGAATACTTCATAAAAATCATATAAAGTAAGTAGATACCATTCCATGTACACTACTTCCCCCTGGAAGTTGATCCGATTACTTCAAAGTACACGATCTTCCCCCATGATGATTTCGAACTCTCGAAAGCATCATTATCGTGGACGTCCATATACTCGAGAAGTTCTTAGTCTTAAGCAAATGTCTTGAAAAGTTTTGAAAGTCATTGAGAAACTTTGAAAATTTTGCTTAGACTATGAAGTACCATTGTCGTTGTGTAGCTCATAAATATCCCGTGAGAATTGATTGCTGATTCCATCTCTCTCTGTCTAACTTACCAACCTCGAATTCATTCGGCTATTTGTTGTGACCACATGTGAAGTAAACCCGATATTCCAAACTTGAAACTGAAGTACAATCCCCCAAATTTGTTACTTAAGCTAGCACTTGTGTCGATTGAAGAATGGTGCAGAAACAAGTTTCTTATACCTCTTGAAGTTATCCACACGAGCAACTGCGTGTGACACTGAGAACTGCAACAAAGCTCCCAAAAATGATAGTAATCCATGTCGTCGACCATCCACCCCTTGACAGTGGAAACTAGATAATTCAAGTCTCAATCATAAATTTTATCGCCCAAGCAAGTCATCAATCGATAGACTGGGTTTGAAGAAAAGGGGTAGAAAAATAGAAGGAAGGCTCGATAATGAAATAAGTAGACGCCTTCATGAAATCCCACTTCAACTTCAAATAAAGAATACCAAATCCACTTCGTGATCACTTGTCTTTGTAGAATCAAAACTAGCCTTGTCGTTAAAGTGAATCTTATATCGGATCGTTTTAGCGTTAAGTGTTTTGTTTGCTTTGGTGTTGTGTTGTGAATGTCGTTAACTAGAACAAATTCTGAAAATAATTGTCATTAAGGGACAAAATTTGTCCAGATAACTTGTAATTGAAGCCCAACGTCAGTCATATGCCCAACTGATGCGCGGATCGACCTAAAATTTTTCCGAAAATATTAGGTTTAAAACCTAAAATTTTCTGTATCGTTGAAGCACTTTCGATCGAAACATAACAATATCCGGCATCAATAATAGTATCATCATGGCCCAAATAGTGCTATAGTCGGATATTGGTACCAATTATCCATAATACTTATAACTAAGTCCATTAACCAACCATGCTCGGCCCAACATCCTTGCAGTATCATAACTTTATCGTAAGCCCCGATAAAAAATGAAACAACAAAGTGCAATTATATTGTATCCGACTGAGGCCCAAAATCAATAGCGAATGATATACATAAGGAAACAAGCACTGCTGACTCAGCCTTGATTTGTCCAAATACCTGATCCAATTAAAACACACGGTATAAGTCCCATATTACCCTAATCTTTAGGAAACCTAATCACATTTCTTAAGATTATCCGCCTCTCTTTCTTATCCCTTGATATCTCCGTCCCAAAAACCTCTCACCAACAAATCTGCTCCAAATCTGATTAATTCCACCAAACTCAATCAACTGAATCTCATATAATATTCATCAATTTTAAACAGTTAGATAGATAATTCGATCTATGGTAACAACCCACGAATCATCATCTATCATACGAATCTCAACATCTAGAAACCAACTTCGTAGCCCTTTTAATCATTCCTTTCGGATGATACTCAAACAGTTGAAGACCTTTGTTTAATTATATCGTCGTTCAAAGGCTCAAGAGAGTAGAGTTCGTCTAAGATCTGTGATGGGTCTCAGGTAGGTTGTTGATTCGTTTTTCGTGTTGTTGATTAAGATCAGTGATGGTTTTGTGTGTCATCAATCGAAACAAGGAAGAATCTAGACATACTTGTTCATGATTTTACCTTTTTGATTTCGTATATCAATTGATCTGTGATGATAATCTCGTGATGGTTCTATATAGATCTCGACATGCATGTGTCTAAACACGAGCAGAATCTGAGATCAGATTTCTTGCATTTGTTCGAGTCTAAGATGATGTAGGATATGATGGGTATAGATAGATTGAGTTGTTTTTGTGTGACGGTAGGTTAGGATTAGAGTCGGGCTTGTTGGTTTTTAAGGTCTCGGTCATTTTTTAAACTTGTCTCAAATTTTTTCTTTTAAAGAAGCCATCGAAGTCAGTTTTGAGAACAAGCCATCGCAACATGAGTAAAAAAATCCATCACAGTCTAGTCCTTTCATCGCAATGAGTAAAAAATGGTCCATCGCAGTCTAACATTTTAAACCATCGCAGTCTAAAAAAAATTAATGCAATCGCAGTCTATTTTTTTTTTAAACCCATCGCAACATGTCTTCGTAATCACCCATCGCAGTGGCCATCGCAATATACGATCGCAACATTGCCATCGTAATGCGAGCCATCGCAATGAATCATCGTATTCCTCCATCGCACTCAATGCGATCAAAATGGCCATCGTAGTCTCCCATCGTAACTCACCATCGTGAAAGGTTTTTGACCATCTTTTGTAACCCCGAAAAAAATGGATCAGATCCATATTTGTCCTTTTTCCCCAAAAAAATGATCTTAGCATATTTTGAAGGGACAAAAACAAAAATAAACAGGTACCAAAAAGCTTTATGATAAGACTACCAAACACAGATGTAGACAATAAATTTGATATGAGGAGACTTTAGGACGGTTTGAATGAAAGATATGGACATTTTTTGGACAATGGATTAGCAACTTTGAGACCAATCTGGACAAGATGAAAGAGAAAGGTGATGCATGCATTTTAGTGGGATATGCAACTCAGTGTAAGGGATACAGAGTGTACAACAAGAGAACAAAATTGATAGTCGAGACTATTCATATCAGATTTGATGAATTGCAAGAAATGGCACTTGAACAAAGCAGTTTAAGTCCCGATCCACAACGACACACGACTTCCGTTCACAACCGCACGGAACTCGGAACTCAAGACCACAGCAATGAACCGTCAAGTTCAAAGCTGGTTCCTGAACATGTTCCTAGAGCAGATATGACAGTGGACACGACACTTGAAGAGTTGGAAATGTTATATGGACCAATGTATGATGAATATTTCACGGGGGAGAAACAAGTTGCATTGAAGTCTTCCGCTGTCACTCATGATAAGAATGATGATACCGTTCATCATCAACAAAAGGATACAACTTCATCTACTTCAACACGGGTTGTTGCAGATTTACCTCCTCAGAATATCACTTCAACAATCGATCCTACAACATCCACAACTACTGTCATTGCTCTAGAGAACACAAATCAAGCAGACGGTGCATTATCTGACGATGACGATTTTCACAACCCATTCGGTACACCGGTACACGAAACTGGAGAGTCTTCTACTCGCCATGTTGATCCGTCAAATATGCATACGTTCTATCAACGACATCCTTCAACACATCATTGGACCCGAGATCATCCTTTGGTTCACGTAATTGGAAACCCTTCACAGCCCGTTTGTACAAGACGACAACTAGCCACCGATGGCGATGTTTGTATGTTCGCACTCGCCGTGAGTACTGCTGAACCGAAAAACATCAAAGAAGCCATGGCTGATCATGCTTGGATTGAATCGATGACGGATGAACTTCAACAATTTGAAAGACTTAAAGTCTGGGAACTTGTTGACAAACCATACGATGTGACTCCATTAAATCTTCGTTGGATCTGGAAAAACAAGCTGGATGAAGAGAATACGATCATCAAGAACAAAGCTAGGCTAGTGGCTAAGGGGTATGGCCAGAAAGAGGGAATTGATTTTGATGAATCATTTGCACCAGTTGCTCGCATGGAAGCGGTCAGGATTTTCCTTGCTTATGCTGCACATAAGGGATTCACTGTCTATCAAATGGACGTAAAGACGGCTTTTCTTAATGGTCCTTTGAAAGAAGAAGTCTATGTCACGCAGCCGGAAGGATTTGTCAATCCTCATTATCCTGACAAGGTGTATCGTCTCCACAAGGCACTATATGGACTCAAGCAAGCTCCAAGGGCGTGGTACGACGAGCTCTCGAAATTTATGGTATCCAAAGGTTTCTCAAAAGGTTCCATTGATCTAACTTTGTTCACTTATAAATATGGGGATGACTGCTTGTGCAAATTTATGTTGATGACATTATTTTCGGGTCTACAAACCCAAAACTTTCAAAATGGTTTGAAAAAGTAATGCACAGCAAATTTGAAATGTCAATGATGGGCGAACTAAAATTCTTTCTAGGAATTCAAGTTCACCAATCCCCAAGTGGTATCTTTATAAACCAAGCTAAGTATTGTCAAGAGATAATCAAAAAGCATGGTATGACTTCATGTGACCCCGTTGGGACACCATTATCAACCACATCGCTAGATGCTGACTTGGAGGGAAATGCCATCGATCACATGAGATATCGTTCCATGATCGGGTTCCTCATGTACTTGACAGCAAGCAGACCTGATATTTCACATGCTACGTGTTATTGTGCACGTTATCAAGCACGACCACTGAAAAGCACCTCAAGGAGGTTAAACGGATCTTTCGGTACCTCAAGAATACCATTCATTTGGGACTCTGGTATCCGAGGGAAACCGGTTTCTTTCTAACGGCCTATTCAGATTCTGATCATGCAGGGTGTCTTGATACACGAAAAAGTACTTCTGGTGGTGCACAACTTCTAGGTCAAGATAAGCTTGTTGGATGGTCTTCCAAGAAGCAGGATTGCACGTCACTCTCATCAGCAGAAGCGGAGTATGTGTCTCTATCTGCGTGTTGTGGTCAAGTTCTATGGATGAGAACACAACTCACGGATTATGGATTCCACTTTGATAAAGTACCTATGTACTGTGACTCAAAGTCGGCCATAGCCATCTCCTGCAATCCAGTACAGCATTCCCGCACGAAGCACATCGATGTCCGATACCACTTCATAAAGGAACAAGTTGAAAGAGGTATCGTTGAATTATACTTTGTTGGAACGGATTACCAATTAGCCGACTTGTTTACGAAAGCTCTGTCGAAAGATAGGTTTGAGTACCTCGTTAGGCAAATTGGTATGAGATGTTTGACTCCAGCAGACCTGGAGATTCTGGCAAAGGTGCCTGCTTGATTTATATATCAAACATCAACTTGTAAATATCTTTGAAAAAAGCAAAATACAAAAATATAAAACGCATAAAAGCAAAACACAAAATTAAAAATCTTTCAAAATCCAAAAATATTCTTCTCGACATGTCTTTCAGTATCGATAATATGGACGTGCCTAGAAATGTCGCTCAATAACGACACGGGTGTGTACATAAAGCTCGAATGAAAGTTGTAAATATTTTTTAAAACATGTCATTTCTTCTTTTAATAAAGGAAATTGTCTATTTTGGACAAATATTTCCAAACAACGGGTAGAGCAATCTATCACGGGTTGAGCTTGTCACAAAACATTCAACGTTTTAAGCTCAACACAATGGCTTGTAATCACTTTCAGATTGCAACCCGGTTCTATATTCTCGGGGGAGTGTACGATTTAGTACACTTACCCTCAGCAAAAGAAGAGAAATCTTCTTACACTTGAGTGGATTCGTCAAGACATTCAAAGTCTATGAACTCAAGTTTATGCTTTAGAAAAACCTTACGACAAAAAGAATTGATTTTTCAAAAAGCGTTGAACACAATTTTTTCAAGAATTTTTCAATGATATTCAAAATCTTTCAAAAATTGTGTGTTCAACAACTCCCATCCTCAAAAAGCGAAATGTGGATCATATCCTCACAATGACAATTCAATTGGATCAATTTTTGCGGGGGAGCATTTTAACTTCATGCAAAAGATTAACACATCTTTCTCCCAGAGATTTCAAGACTATTTTTCAAAATATATTTTAATCAAATTTGGTATCTCTAATATCAAAAGATTTTATATATTAGAGATAGGGGGAGAAAATGTGATTAAAATGTGATCTAATATAAGACTCAAGCACTTTAACTCTCACCTACATGTGCGAAACACTTTCGATTATCGATGCACATGTGAAGGGGGAACATTTCCAAAACGACAAAACTAGCAAGGTGTTAAATGTTTTTCAAACACTTTGTTAGAATTTAAAGTGGTTTTCATGGTTACGATCAAATACCCACAACATCTTTAATTCACGACGTTATTGGTGTCAAAAGGGTGGTTAGGTTTAAGTCCTATGATCCAACCAGAACCGGAGGGATCTTCCCAGGGACAATCCAATAGATTATTAGAAGTCCTTAGGAAAGATGGAGTAGAATATGAACGTAGCAGAATGCCGACTAAGTACTGATGCTAGCACTGGAACAATCAGAACAAGGTGCTAGTAATGATGTCTTGGTAAGCATTGAAGGGGTTAAAGAATGAAAAAGAAATGTAAGGATAAAGGGTCTAAAGAAAGAAGCCTTCCATACAACTTAGGCAGAAACCGGGTCAACTCATCATGAAGACAATCTCATCATGGACCTAGTGATGTATGCACAACCCTTTCCTAGCTACTCAGGCTTCTCTCAAAAGAAGTTTGTTTTATTGTCACGGAGAACAACATGACTTCTATTGACTTTCTCACTCCGAGATAGTTGATATTGAATAGGTGGCATCTGCTCCAGCCTCCGACCACTAAAAACGCACAAATAGAGTCTAGAGCCAAGAGATCAATCAAATCTCGTTAGGACACACGGATGAAGATCAAGAGAGTCATACGCTATATCCTTTTGATATTGCTAGAACACTCAGAGTGATACTACCTAGTATTCACAATGATGAGTGGAAATCCTTCCAGTGTTAACATCAAACAGCACCGCGGTAGGTCATATGCAAGATTCTTTATGAATTGAACATATGTAAAACTGAAAAGCAACAGTGGTTTGATTCTGAATTGATTCAAACTCGTTTCAGGTTTCTACGCAATATATTTATGGTCTTGCCAGAACATTCAGAGTGATATTCATTAATATTCACAGTGACGAATGGAAATCCTTCTAGCGTCAACATCAAACAGTGCTACGGTAGGTAACTTGCGAGATTCTTATGAATCAAGCTTGTGTCAACTGGAAAGCAACAATGGTAAGATTCTTAATGAATCAAACTTGTTCCAGGAATTTGAATTTACGACTTTAATCAAGCGGATATTTATCCAATTGATTCACTCTTTATGTTCGCAGTCTTGCTTTGAGACGGTCGAGTAAAGAGAACGGCTAGTACAGCCGCGAAACCCTGTCAAGGAGATTCTTAATTGAATCTACCTGATCACAGGTACGGTATTTAATATCGTATAACGGTCTTCACCGACCGGAGGTAAAACGCTACCGATTTAGGACGAATGTCAAAGCCATTCAGTCCGTGTCTATGTTTTGTCTCAAGAAGGTGGCGTCACGGTGTACTCAGCAAAGTCAATGATTCAGAAACCACATACTCATGCCTAAAGACATATTCAACAATTAATAGTGTGAGCATGTGGATGAAGACACAAGATCGCAAGATGGCAAAGACAAGTCAAGGATGATTTGAAGATCTCGAGCTTAAAGACAAAGTCGAAAGACAACAACAAAGGCTCAAAGATCACAGCATGAAGGAACAAGACTACCATTACACGTTCAAGGCTCATTTATGAGGAGATTAGTAATCTCTACAAATTTCCTAAATGACCAAGGTTTATGACCTCTCATTGGGGGAGATTGTTAGCCTCAAAATATTGAGTCAAACAAGAATGCTCGGTCATATGTTTATTATGTATCGTATTTTAGAACGTTGTAATAGGTAGTATATTAGTCGTGTTATACGGGCTTAACTTTAGGCTAAAGTTCATTGATAAGTAACTAAAGCCCAAAAGGAAAGCCCGGCCCAAACCATATAGTCCATAAAGAAGCCCGCATGTGGGTGGACTATATATACCCTTCCTAGCATGTTAGGAAGGGTGTTGGTTCATTTGTATTCTCACTTCTCAATCTAACATTCACCTAGTTCCAACCATTTCTCTCTACTTTCTCTCACTACTTTCTCTCTCTAAAACTCATCTCATATCTACCTTTCTTTCATAAATTAGTGTGCTAGAATCATCATATATTAGGGACAACAAGAAGGTTCCGTAATACCGCTTTGGGGTGTTGCCGCCCGCCGGCTAGACAAAGGGGAAGGGAGAAGAAAACTTGCCTTATATTCGTTTCCTTGGGCTACAAGTTTATTAGGCCTATATAAGGACCCCTAAGCCTTCATTATTTTTCACACCATAATCTTTCTCTCTCTCTCTCTTTGGTCGATCAAATCAAACGCACCCTAAGGGATTTGTTTGGTTTTTTTGGTTTAGCTATAAGAAAGTCCTAGCCATTCTCTAGGGTTGTTGGGTTGATTTTCCACTAGACGTTGAAGCTCGGTTTACACGTACTAGTATTACGGTTAACTCGTTCTAATCTTGGCGTGTGTACAAGAACATAATATAGTCTTACTTTAGACTATATCTTAGTGATTCGATATAAACCCTAATTTGGTGAATTTGTTCTTGTTCATTGGAATTGCTTTGCAAAAGGTATGTAACCCTAATTCGAATAATTATAATTGTGTTATTATTATCTTGTTAAATCCCTTCCGATATATGTGCTTTGATCTTTGTTAGGATTTTAGTAATTGTTATGAATTATATAAACCTTCAACTACAACTGCTACAACTAACTATTAATGCTCCTACTAATTGTTAGCGCTAACTGTTAGTGTAACCAAACACACCCAAAAGCTAATAGCTGGACTATCCAAACGAAGCTAATTATTTTGAAGGAGATTATTTTTGTAGGGTGTGTTTGGTAAGAGCATTTTTAAGGCATTTAACGTTAAGCATTTAGCATAAATATTTCAACGCTTGTTTGGCAAAAAGCATTTAGCTTAAATGCTCTTTTTTCATACGCTTTTCCTATTAGTTTTGATTTAAGGCAACAATAAAAGTATAGGGACTAAAATGTAAACAATCGATTTAAGGCAACAATAAAAGCTCCCGCCATCCCATCATTTCATTTTTGATCAGAATTCCCAAAATTCAAAATGTCTCGTAAAAACGACGATTGTAGTGGAAGTGCTCCTGGTGAAGAAGATGAATGTAATGCGCGTCTTCGCCGTAGGCGAGATAAATTAAAGGAAACATTGAAGCGTGTTATGGCTAAACCTTATCTGAAAACGATTGGTGGTATGAATTGATCGAAACCCTAGCTATTTATATCTATTGTTTTAATAAATGATTCAATTGAAACCTTAACTGAACGAATTGTGTGTTTTTTAACTTTAATAAACTTTTGCTATATTATTGTTCTGTTGACTCAGATCTGCTTCACTGTTAGCTTATGTAGGTCAAGTGTTTAGTTTATTGTTACTCTCCGTTTTGAAATGTGCGATTTCATTTTTTGGGATTCAGTTCCATTTTAGGATGAACGTATGACTTAGGGCTGAGCTTATGAAGCGAAAAGGTTAACCGTGTGCGTAGTGAACTAGTCGTTTTGTAGGTTCTGCTTATTTAGCTAGGGGCTGTTTATTTTAGCTTATACTAACGTAAGCCTATTTCGGCTTATATAACATAAGCCCCAATTTTATGGCTTATTTGGAGACTTATGGGTTTATATAAGTTTATTATATCATAATAAACTTATATAAGCCCATAAGTCTCCTAATAAGCTTAAAAAATTGGGGTTTATGAAATGTAAGCCGAAATATGGCTTATTTTCGGCTTGATTCAGTTCAGTACGTTTTAGGATGAATGTATGACTTAGGTTTGAGCTTATGAAGCGAAAAGTGTTAACCGTGTGCATAGTGAACTAGTCGTTTAGTAGGTTCTGCTTATTTAGCTACATAAGATGCTCCGATCTTAATGTGCAACATTAGTAATTATTGTTCAATATAACTCAGATGTATGACTGTTTAGCTTATGTAAGTGAAGTGTCTAGTTTATGATCAGGTAATTGGTACTCTTGGCCTCGAAATGTGTGATTTGATTTCTATAGATTCAGTTCAGTACATTTTAGGATGAACGTATGACTTAAGGTTGAGCTTATGAAGCGGAAAGTGCTAACCATGTGCGTAGTGAACTAGTCGTCTACTATGTTCTGCTTATTTAGCTGCATAATGCGATGCTCGGATATTAATGTGCAATAGAACTCAGATGTATGATTGCTTAGCTTATGTAAGTGAAGTGTCTAGTTTATGATCCGGTATTTGTCATTCTCGGCTTCTAAATGTGTGATTTGATTTCTATAGATCCAGTTCAGTATGTTTTTGGATGAATGTATGACTTTGGGTTGCGCTTATGAAGCGAAAACTATTAACCGTGTGCATAGCGAACTAGTCATTTGGTAGGTTCTGCTTATTTAACTAGATAATGTGATGCTCTGCTCTTAATGCGCAATGTAGTATATTATTGTGCAATATAACTCACATGTACGATTGTTTAGCTTATGTAGTGAAGTGTTTTAGTTTATGATCCGGTAATGGTTACTCTCGGCTTCGAAATGTGCGATTTGATTTTTATGGATTCAGTTCAATTTTTGGATGAACGTATGACTTAGGGTTGAGCTTATGAAGTGAAAAGTGTTGGTAGTAATTTAGTACGTTATGCTTGTTTAGCTACATAATGTGGTGCTCTGATCTTAATGCGCAATGTCAGTAGATTATTGTGCAATATATATAATATAACTCAGATGTATGATTGTTTAGCTTATGTAGGTGAAGTGTTTTAGTTTATGATCCGGTAATTGTTAATCTTGGCTTCAAAATGTGCCATTTGATTTTTATAGATCCAGCTTATTTAATCTGATGATGAAAGTATGAGTTACCATTGAGTTATGAGTTTAATAGTATAAAACATGGGGATACTGAACCAGCACGTTAATAAGATTGGATAGCTTTAAGTAGAAACTTTAACATGTCAACTGGCATGTATTGAGTTTCGTTCAGATTAGTAGATTACACTCTAGTTAATCAGTTTCTATATATGTCCCAAGCTGCACATATAGTTAACCCATCATTTGAAGCATCAATATTATGATTTATAGTTTCATCGCTTCTTCCCTTTTGTCGTCTATATCATTTCTAGATGCACCGAATGTATGACTCGAATGTTGCAATTTTTTTCCACTAGGACACCGAGGGTCGATAAAATATCTATAATAAATATACATATATAGATCTTCATATCATACATGAAACTTCAATATAGTACAACTACTACTTATATGGGTGTTTGTGACTCTATATATGGTTATTAGGTACATCTTAAATAAGCATATAATTAGTTTGAATCTTTGGTAATTTTTCTCTCTTTTTCACTGCTTGTTTGGGTGTTATTTGCAGCCAAAGTGAGCCCACATTACACACTAGAAGAACTGGAATGTAAAGGACTGACAAGGTCCCTGAGAACTATACTTATCAAAGACGTAAGGAAGCATCCCACCTTGGGTTTTAATACATCCGTACTGTGCTGCTTTTGATAATTTGTATGATGCTGCTTTTTTATTTATTCATAGTTGTCATGCATTCTTGGGAAGGAAGATGAAATGCTCGAGAACATTTATTCAAGATCAGGAGCCTCAATTGCTATTATTACAGATCTAAGAGCAGTGCAGTATCATGAAGCAATCATTGAATTTTCTGGCACTGCAGTAGAAATTCAATATGCTATCAATTACGTTTCAGAGGCAATTACAGCGGTATGATAAGTTTGACCTTTTTTTTTATATTTATCCCAAATTCCTGTTTTGAAAGATGGTGAAACCGATGTGGTTAAATGTGAGACATTGCAGGGAATCTAGTTATCTACTGCAAATGACTTTTTAATTTGTCTTGTTTGAAATCTATTAGTTAAAAAAGGGTAATGGTTCCTTGGTGCGTTTTAGCAATGGTGGAACTTTTAGTGGCAGGGGCTATAAAGAATCTGAAAATTTGGGATAAGATGAGTAGAACAGGATTTTGGTGCTTTGAAGTGTTGATTATGTAGGACAGTTTACATGATCGTTTATTTTCTGGAATTTAAATGTACCAAGAAAGTTTATAATTTTCACCAAGCTTGCTTATTGTGGTTTTGCTCTTGACAGAGATATCTAGGGAAATTTGTTCCACAGGCTATGATGGCATTATATACTGTTCATGAAAAGATGCCATTGTATCTTTATCAGGTATTAAGCCAAAGTATAAAGTTATTATTCTGAATCGGCATATTACTTAAAAGAAGAAAAATATTTATCATAAAGGGTAAAAGGTGGTAAATGAAACATGTGTTGTTCATTGTCCTCTAAATTCATTTTTGCGTCTTTTGGTATTTTACAGGCTATTCACTTGTTTAATATGAAGAGTCTCGTAGAAATTGAGTCAAAGTCTTCTACTTGGTTAAAGGTTAGTTGTTATCACCCATCTTTATATACACAAAAACCAAAGCTGTGAGTTTTGAGTTGTATTCTAACATTATAAATGAATCCAGGTTGAGGCATCTGAGCCTCCAGCAGATGAGAAAACGAGCAGAATAGACATCCAAATTTCTGGTACTTTGGAGAACATCAAGGTTGCTAAGCGTCTGATCAACTCGGTAGTTTCTAGGGTGAGTTTTTAACCTTTTTAGCTGGGAAAATTTAACTAAAAGAAGCTTACTTGTTAATTTTTGATTGATTAATATATAATAGATATTCAATTTCTCTAATCAAAGTAAACTCATCAATGTTATTCTGATCGGATCATTTGGTTGAAGGCAAAGGCACCAAAGATGTTTGAGCTTAGACTGGGAAAATTTCGATGGGAAAGCATAAGAGAAGCTGCACTAAAGAAGTTTGTGTGGGGTTGTGGAGGTTTTGAGGTCAAGACACAAACAGGAGAAGATAAAAGGCCCATTAACAATGCTGAAAGCTCCACTGAGGCGCATAAAGTACCATCAGCTGCTGAGGTGAACAATGAAGTACCAAGTGCTGCGGATCGAGATGCCGGTCCTAGTATGTCTTATACTGCTGGTGGTAGTGGATGTTATGCGCCTGGTGGTGGTGGCGGTGGATATTATGCGCCTGGTGGTGGATATTATGGCGTAAATGGTGGATATTATACGTATGGGGTTAATGGTTTTGGGCCTTATGGTAACCATCGCAGGGGTTGAGTGTATAGTTGAGTGGTGGTAGTTAGTGGACTGCAATTTGAGTGAGATGCTGATACGCGATTGGAAATCATTTCTCTGTTTCAACTTTAAGGTACGATCTGCGTGGTTTTGAACCATTATAAATGTAGACAACTGGGAGAAACTCTATTTTTCTTTATATACAGTGCCTTATAACAACCTTAATCATCTGTGTAGAAGAAAACAGAAAGGGGAAATCATCAATCTGACCCGTTCGCTATTATAGACCTATTATGATGTATGCATTCTTTTTAAGTTTTTACTAAAACTACACTATAATGTGCAAAATATAGTGTCATTTCAAGACAATCTTGAAAAAGTGATGCTGTATATTCTCTGACAGCATCCTTAAAACTAGTTTGATGTGTGATTTTTCCTTCCATAATACCGTGCACACCTTGGCTGGTGTTATCATAGCCCGCTACCTGTATTAACTGATTTTTATTGTAGTTCCTTTCACAATAATATGATTGAAATATCTCTGTGGTCTAGTTTTACTGATAGACATAACACTTGGGTTGTACAAGTCTGAATTGACAGGCTCTCTAGACTTTTATATTTTGGTCTGATTATGCAGAATTTCCGACATTTAATTGCCAAACAAAGATTCATTTGCCAAAAAATCTGGTCCACACTCCACAATAATGCTTCTCTGTCAAAAACCTGCTTTGAGACTTTTGGGCTTTCTAAACTGAATAGATACCTCAGGTTGACTATGTGTTTATGAACCTAGGAGTTGGACTATACAAATCTTTTGATTCGACCGGCCAATGTTTTCCATTTTTTGATCTTGTATTGTGCAAAACTTTCAGCCCAGATAGTCAGATTGGTCTAACGATAAAAATACATTCTTTAGTTGGAACTTTCTAAATGGGAGGATTTCATATGCACTTAAATATTTACTACTACTACCTCCGTCCCATAATTATAATCTAGTGTTGACTTTTTCGATTTTAATTTTGCAACTTTGACCTTAAATATCTTTGTTTGTGTTATATGGTACTTGATGAAAATTATGCCAATGAAAATACATTTAAAAACCAATACATTCATATATATTGCATCAAGTATCATATAACACGAATCAAGATATTTAAGGTCAAAGTTGCAAAATCAAGACCGAAAAAGTCAACATTGGACTATGAGTAGTAGTTATTACCCTGTCCATGCATGAGGGTTGTTCTAAAAAATTATTTTGCCTTATTATTATTTATTATTCGAGCTCAAGTATAAATCACCAAGTACCAACTACATACACGTGAGATGCAGAAGTTAATAAGATGCTCTTAACATAGTTGATCAATAGGTATATACCAGTAGAAGACTGACTGCATCATTTAACTTATAACTCTAAACCCACAACATGTATGCCAACTGTAAGAATCGGAATCACATTGGAAGTATTCACATGAAAAACAATAAATATCATTTGTGTAAGTCTAGTTTGTAGGCATGCTGCAGTTGCAGAAGCTCTTCCAAGTCCAGCTGTCCAATGCATATAAGTTATATTTCCATTTTAATTAACGAGTTTTGTGCAATTTCATCCCCGCATATGCAAGAGGCGGATGCAAATTAAATGCATCAAAGTCCCTGTTCCACAAACTTAGTGACGCGAGTATATTTAGAATACGTGTACTGGATCGACTCTCAACAAAAGTTTGAACTTCAATTAGCAAAAATATTACTGTAATTGCAGACTGCAGAAATGATGCTAAACAGACGGTTGCACAGGTTCAATTAATATTCCAGAATTGTTAAAAGGCATAACCGGT
Organism: Glebionis coronaria; assembly: GCA_025667525.1. Taxonomy (NCBI): domain Eukaryota; kingdom Viridiplantae; phylum Streptophyta; class Magnoliopsida; order Asterales; family Asteraceae; genus Glebionis; species Glebionis coronaria. The sequence continues at coordinate 128,843,055 of CM046881.1, forward strand.
AATACTCTCTGTGATTTTTGTTCTAACGACCATTAAGCAACTATTGACCCATGTCCTTGTTCATCGGTAAGAAACATAATCCAAATTGACCCTTTTATAACTAATGTGTCAAAACTGTGAGCATATAAGACACTATCACCATCAACATGAGATTTAGTTTTAAGGTAACCCATACAGGTCATGTCCACCGGGTCACGTTTCAACCGGGCGGGTCAACCGGGTTTTAAAACATTGCCAAAAACTTTTTGCTCAAATGATATTCTTGTTCTACAGATCATTAAGCAACTACCGAACCATGTAAATCGGAGTCTAAGGAAAAGACAGCAGCATTACTTGTTTGACCCATTGGACCAAGGTTAGATAAAGGACAATCCAGTTAATTACTTGAAACTTTAATCACTAATAAATCAGGTTGCTGCCAAAAAAGTTTCAACTAAAACGGGTAACTTTTAGTACACGTCAAAACCGGTTAAACCAGTTTTATCATCTTGTATACAAATACAGTTAAAAAAAGGAATAAATTCATTTATGATACATACAATTCAAGTGTAGCATGTTACCAGTTACTTCCTCCATCTCAAAATTATTGGCATTTCACAAAAAAAACACAGTTACAAACGCTATGGTTCTAAAAGGCGTGCTTTGACGGCGCAAAAACGTGAGGCGTGGTTTCGCCGTTACAACATGAACCTTGGCGTGGCGTGGGTTAAGACACCAACAGGCGGGCAAACTGCAAAGACGCGTTTAATCACAAGGCGTGACGTCATTTTTAAGTAGATTTTGGAGATTTTTTTGGATTATTTTATAATTGGGATATTTTTTAATTAGGCATAGTAATTTTTTTTAATTTTAACAAAATTACAAATACAAACTTAATATATGACTATACGTCCACTTGTATATGACATATGATAATATTAGTTGATTACATAAATTTATAAAAAAAATATTGTCGTTCTGTCACGTTTTAAGAACGCAATTGCTTCACAAAGGCTCATAAGGCTTGAGGCTTGGACGTGCCGCCACGCTACGCTTCACGCTATATGAAACCTTAAGAAAATCACATTTATTACAATATTTTCTCTCTTACCTTTTGATAGAATGGTTGTTTATGTTAGAATGATTAAACCCCCATGAATAGATATTGTATTATTGATGTGTATTTATACTAATACACACAACATTCTAGAAACTCTAAGCCCACAAGTCGGGCTTGGGCCATTTTATTGTCTAACACTCATCGCAGTACGAGCGGCGAAATCGCGAAAGCTCGAACTGGAAAAGTAAACTAAAAAAGAAAAACAAAACATAATAAAACATATCTAGAAAAGTAAACTAGAAGCCGATCTTTAGAAGCAGCGGATCTTTTAGAAGCAACGGATCTTTAGAAGCAGCGGATCTTGAGAAGCAGCGGATCTTGAGAAACAACGGATCTTGAGAAACAGCGGATCTTGAGAAACAGCGGATCTTGAGAAGTAGTGATCTTGAGAAGCATCGAATCTTTAGAAACAACTATGCAAGTGAAGCAAACACGCAAGATAACAATCTTGATAACGAGTAGATACAGAACAAACGCAAGACAACGGTCTTGAAACACAAGTCGTCTTGGGGATACGTACCCAAGATGCGACGGAAAATAAAAAACAACGCAAGACAAAGGTCTTGAAACAGGCGTCGTATCGGGGATACATACCCAAGATGTGACGGAAAATAAAAAACAACGCAAGACAATGGTCTTGAAACACGCGTCGTCTCGGGGATACGTACCCAATATGCGACGGAAAATAAAAAACAACGCAAGACAATGGTCTTGAAACACGCGTCGTCTCGGGGATACGTACCCAAGATGCGACGAAAAATAAAAAACAACGCAAGACAATGGTCTTGAAACAGAAGTCGTCATGGGGCTTAATACCCTAGATTCGACATACCCAAGACACAACGGTCTTGAAACACAACGCAAGACAACCGTCTTGAAACACAAGTCGTCGTGGGGCTTAATACCCTAGATTCGACAGTAACACAAGTCGTCTTCGGGAATTGATACCCTAGATTCGACATAAAAAAAATTAACAAACAATTATGAAAAGAAAATAACAAAAAACAAAAATAATTTTTTTTTTGTAACAATCATGATTGAACTTCTAGCATGAACATAAACCACTTCAAAGCAATACCTCCGTTTCTTTTATCTTCTGTCGTGTCGTCACATTCTCTTTTTTTTTAGTACCAAATTAACAACGAAGCTAATTGATAATTCTTTTATTTATTTTTTCCTTAGTGTGCGCTGCTCACCATAACTTCCTTTGTGTTTTGGGGGTACACATGATGAACCGGATCGATTAAAGAGATGAAAAGAACAGTAAAGATAAGTAATCGACGTTCGAGAGGTCGAATAAGCTCTTCCCGTTAACTAAGAAAACAATAAACAAAAAAAAACCATATTCATATTTCTGCATATCAAGATTACAGCCCTCGTCCTCTATATATATATATATAATAGAAAGATACCTAATACTTAACTTATTTCTTAAGAAAACACAATAAAAGGAAAGTAGATAAACTAGTTATTTAATAAATATAAGTAATAAACTGCCAGATCGTATCAATACTTCGCCCCGCAAAAACACCTTGTCCTCAAGGTGTTGTTCCAAAATTTTGCCTCGCGTGATTCTGAGATCCCAAGTTCTTCGTTTTATCCCCTTTGTGCGCTTCAAGAGCAAGAAGCAATGTTGGTCTATGTTTTTGAATTTTCTTGTGCAGACTTGTAACTCTTCTTGTGAATCTGACGTTTCAAATCCAGGACCAAGTGAGGTACCTACCTTTCCAGGTTTTCTGGTTCGGACATGTGCCACCACAAACTTATTCCAAAACATCCGTGCGTTGATCTTCCTGTTAGGAATTCGTTGATTTAGTTGGACCCTTGAAGAATCGACTTGTCCCTCCTTATAAATCTCTTCCTTCACTGATTTTATAGATCCTTGAATCTTCTCAATCCACAATGAGCAATCTTGATGCGCCTATCTTATAGATTCTGATATTTGTGTTAAAGATTCCATCATTTGAGTATGGTGCAACGAGATCGTGGATTGTAACCGTTCCACCATCTCTGTGACCTGAATTAGCCCTTCGTCACGCCTCTGATTCCATTGATTCCATTCTTTACGCTTTTGATTCCATTGATGCCATTCTTCACGCCTTTGATTCCATTGATGCCATTCTTGACACCTCTGATTCCATTGATGCCATTCTTGACACCTCTGGTTCCATTGATGCCATTCTTGCCACCTCTGTGTTTCCATTCCAGTAACTTTTCCCCTCTGATGAACAGTAACAGATGAACAGTAACGGATGAACAGTAACTGATGAACAGTTTTTTTGTTTTTTTAAACCCTAGAATCGAAACAGCTCTGATACCATGTTAGAATGATTAAACCCCCATGAATAGATATTGTAGTATTGATGTGTATTTATACTAATACACAGAACATTCTAGAAACCCTAAGCCCACAAGTCGGGCTTGGGCCATATTATTGTCTAACAGTTTATCTTTAACTAATTACTTTAAAATCTTTTTTATATTTTGTAACTATAATTTCATAAGGAATGACACTTTATCAAACTTTTTTTTCATTAGAGCATCTCCAATGCATAAAATCTTAAAAGACATTATGCAATTAATACATTAAGTATGTTAATTATTATCTCATACAAATTTTTTTTTTCAAAATCATCTTCAATGCTAAAAAGTTATACAAAAGCTTTTTAAAAGCTTTTCAATTAATGCAAATAGCTTGATGGATTTTTATAAACCACTTTGCATATGCAAAGTTTTCTTCCAAAAAGTTGTTTGTAAACCCTTAACTACAATGCATAAAGTCTTTGAATAGCTTTTTAAATAGTGAAAAATCATTTGTAAACCTCCCCATTGGAGATGCTCTTAGTAGTATTGGACAAATATATTGAGGATTTAAGTTCACTTGGATACCAAATTTTATTTGGATACCAAATTTTATTTGGATACCAAGGGACTAATCCCCATCCTCTATCTCCATTTTAATCCAATGGTTAAGATTAAACCAAAAACCCATTTTCCTCCCTTTTTTTCAAATATTAATATCTCTTAAACCGTTAATCGTTACGCGAAAAAAATATACCATTACGACGGGCATTTAATTATTTTTCTACAGATATGCTAAATGATATGTTTTCGAAATTTTTTTCTTTTATTTTTTTTCGTTGTCGAAAACTATCATATATGATACTAAATATCATATATGATAGTAACACTAGTATCATATATGATATAACTTATAATATATGATATAAACAAATATCACATATGATGAAACACTATTATCATGTATGATATTTTACGCAAATTAAAAAAAACAAAAATAAAGACAATATTTTTTTTTTCAAAAATATATCATAATGCATATCTGTAGAAAGATAATTAAATGCTCGTCGCGATGGTATATTTTTTTCGCATAACGATTAACAGTTTTAAAAATATTTAAATTATAAAAATAAGTGAAATAGTTAAATACATTTAATTTTATCCATTAGATTGTGTAAAGATGAATGGTAGAGAAGAGTCATTGGTGTTATCCAAAATAATTTTTCTCATATATTGAGGCGTACAAAAAAGATAACGTAAAAAAATAAGAATTTGCAAATATACCTAATTAACTAAAGTGAGATTTATTTGCATATTTCCCCAAATTACAAGGTTTTAATGCATATTTACAATGCGGTTTAAACGCAGTTTAAAGAAATATGTAAATATTTTGGTGAGGAAATATGCAAATGACCAAAATAATAATAATAATAATGGGACGGAGAAAGTAAACTGCACAAAGCAGGAATAGATTATGAGCCTCAAAATCATGATCTGGTTCAATAGCATAATTGCACCTTAGACGACGACACCAAAACCCATCACACTTCTTCTACTCACTCTCAGTTAAAACATTAAGGGCGAAAGCTATCATGTGCAAGATAATTTTTTATAAGATCGAAATACGTAATCAACTTTATCTTTTTTAATTTACTTTCAATACTTATTATGATTTGTTAGATAACTAGTTTGATCGGTTACCACTTAAAAAATTACACTAATTGTAATTTGATTTTTAGGAGACTTTCGCCAGTCGTCTTTTTGCTTTTCCACCTAATACTTTTGAGTTTTTTTTTGCCTTTTAGAATTTTTTTTATAATTTATTTACAACTAGCAGGGTACTCGCGTAATGCGGCGACGGGTACCTTAAAATTAAAATTCATAACGTGTAATGTTTTACGATTATATATGTTTCGTGAAAATAATTTTAAGTTAGAGTAACTTACGCAATAAGAAACTATTTATAGAGGCGCGTGGTCATAAGTTTTCAATTGCCTTGAATTACAAAATATAATTACTTTTCTAAACATATTTTTTCTATAAGTCAGTTGTCACATGCAAACGTAGTAAAAAAATATCGCAATCTCAAACACTTTTAATTCACATGCATTTACCAACGGATTATTAACAATTAATTAAATAATAAATCACTAAAACAAAAGATATACTAATAATGTGTTTATAACTTAAAAAAAACTAAAAAAATCAATACACGTTTACAAGTAACAACTATACGTGAGTCCATTGTGCGACCATTTGAAATATATTTTAACAATCCTTAATTTCTCTCATCTCATAACCCTAATACATTTCACCACACATAACACATAGTAACATAACCGCTTCTTTTTTGATACAAAGCCAACAATCTCATCTTTCTTGTTCTTGTTTTTCTTGTCTTGTCAACCCCACGCGAAAACAAAAAACACCCACATAAGCACGATTACATGGTAGGTTCTTAGATTTGGAAAAAGATCTTGAAAATCAAGGTCTGGGGTAGGTTTAGTTTTGTGTATCTTTGAATGAAACCAAGATCTTTAAAATCGAGTCTTTATTTATTTTTGTTCTATGTTCTTGACCCATGGTCTCGGCAAAAATGGTGGCAGTGAGGAAGTGGTGAAGGTCGTGGGGTTGTGGTTATAAAGAAGATACAAATCCTCTGAAATCACCTCACAAAACAAACCAAAAACATCGCAAAAAACATAAAAATGTCACCGAAACTACAATTACATCAACAAAAACACCCAAACTAAAACACCATTAGTTATCAATATATGCGGCGGTGTTGGTGAGGATCCTAATGATGGTGGTGGCAGCGATTCAAAAATCAGATAATATTGGTGGTTCGAGGAACGTTGATGGCTGAGTCTTTTGTGTGTATTTTTTTGGTCTTTTGATAAATCATGAATTTTTTTTATACTTAGATTTCGTAACTGATATTTTAATGTATATCAATAAGAAGTTATTTGTAGTTTTATGTTAAATGTATTTATAAAATGGTTACATAATTTCTCATTAAATTATTTAATTTCTCGTTAAATTTATTAATGACTTGAACTCATTTAATTTCTCATAACATGGTTACATAATTTTTCATTAAATTATTTAATTTCTCTTAAATTATTTATAATTAATTCCTATTTCCATTTAAAGTACTTTTTAAATGTGATTTGAAAAAACGTATATGCATTTAAACCTAGACTGATTTTAAAATGATCATATATAACTTTCTTTTTTTAGCAACGTTTGAGGCTGAAAATTTTAAAACTTTTAAATATAGAAAAAGGGTTAAATCTTTTATAAAGTAGTAAGATCATAAAATATTTAAAAACAAAGTATCAAACTGTTTTTTTAAAGGGAAAAAATAACATAAACGTTTTTATACAATAATAAACGTTTTTTTAAATAAAAATAAACAATTATACACGTGAAAGTAAAAAACCATTTTCAAAAAATTTACTTTTCATAATTTTATACAATTTTACGCGTGAAAGTCAAAAATATTTTTCATAATTTTTATAAAATACTTTTCAGAAAAACACTATCAGAATATTTTTTTAAAAGGAAATTTTTAAAAATTAAACATTTTCTAATACATTTATAGAAACGGTTTTTTTCCATTCAAAAATATAAAATTAGTTTTCATACAATTATACACGTGGAAACAGAAAAAAGCTATTTCTAAACAATATTTTTCATAATTTTTATTATAATTTTATGTGTGATAGTAAAAAATATTCTCCAGAATTTTCACGTAATATTTTCCTAAAAAGCACTATCAAAATATTTTTCTAAAGGAAAAGGGTAGAAAAATTTAAACGTTTTCTAATACATTTATAACCGTTTTTTTTTCAAAATATATATTTTTTAATATTGATACAATTATACGTGGAATTGGAAAAAGCTATTTAAAAAGTTATTTTTCATAATTTTTATTACAATCTTATGTGTGATAGTCAAAAATATTTTTCAAAGAAACACTATCAAAATATTTTTTAAAGAAAAAATAAATGACCAAAGTTCAAATGCAACTTTTTTGTAATTTTTGATATTTTGACAAAAATGGTCCCTCGGTTTTTTTTTCATAAGATTTAATCTTAAATAATGAATAGTTAGGATTAGCCTCATTTCTTGCAAGTAAAAATAAAGATGCAAAATAACCCAACTTATAAATATATTAGTTGAAAAAGTCAAAGGTTATCATTGAAAATAACCCAACTCATAAAAAGATCATCGTATATTACCTTATTATTACGCTTTATATTCTTTAGTTACAAAATTGGCAAAAATAGTCCTTTTAGTTATAAGTTTGGTATATTTACACTTTTAACCCTTAAAGTATATACTTAAAATATTTACATTTCCAACCTTCAAATATGAACCTTAGGGTTTTAAACTTTAAAATACTAGTCCTTATAGTTTTAACTTTGATAAAATGACACCTTTGCCCCAAAATATTTATAGTTTCAAAAATGACAGTTTTAGTCCGTATACTTGTTTAAAATTACATAACAACCTCAAAATTGTACCAAATGATCTAGGAACTTAAAACAAAGTTTATGAACACATTTAAAATCATAATAACATTACTTTTTCAGATCTATAGCCTTTAAGACGGATTTTATCTCATTATCTTATGTAAATTAAAAAACTAAGGTTTTATAACATCTTTAGTTTATAACTTCCATTTTAGCTTATTATATGAACTAAGGCTTATTAGATTAGATTATTAACATCTTTTTAACATTATAAAAAGTCTCAAAACAACATTATAACAATATCAAAGCTTAGTTAACATAGTGATTACCTAAGTAGCTCCAAAATAATTTTTAGGGCTCCTTATGAACACAACTTGCTACCAAAGCTTCAAGAGATGGGTATGGAGGATTAAGAAAATAGGGTCCAAGTTCTCAAATGGGAGGATTCGTCCCTTTTATAGCCATTTCTATCACTTAGGCTTCAAGTTATGGCTATGGACGTGTAAGGCCTGTAGATAAATTACCAAGGGAAGCTAGGGAAACCTAAGGAATCCTCGTAATGAGTCATGTAAGCTAGGACCAAAATATCTTGGACTTGTGGCTTAAAATGGGTCACGACACAAAATGGATTAGAATGAAGATGTGTAGCCTTCAAGTAGGTGATGCACATGCTTGTAGACACTTAAAAATATCTATTTGATCTGATCTTAGGTTTAAATTTGTGAGGGAAAGAGTTAAAACAATTTTTTGGAGGGAAAAACCAAACCGGGTCTAAAATTAGGGCTTGTAATTTTGTAACTTTGTAATTCTTGTAATTAAGGGTTTATGAATGTGATTAGTAATAAATTAGGGTTTAATTAGGGTTTACATGTTGTAATTAGTAAGTTTATGTCCTTGGTTTGAAGTTTAACATTGATTTGATGTGAAATTGGGAAGAAAACCTAACCGAATTACTGTTTCTAGTGATCTAAGGTTCAATCCTTGTTAAAGACATTATTGTTGATTTAACTACTGATTTAAACTTAATTTATACATCCTAAATTGTCTCTAATTTGTTCATGAAGTATCTACACTTGTTTTACTAAGTTATTCTAAGTAAAAATGTCTAAAGTGTAAAAATACCTATTTTGACCTTATTTATAAGTCATGCATTAAAATATCGTACATTATGAATTATGGTACTTTTACCTTATCTTAAGAGGATATTATAACCTAAATGTAATGCTATTGATTCTTGTACACTTGTCCACAAAGACTATACATTGATTCTAAGTGAAATGGCTAATATAGTAATTTTTAGGTTACTATGCCTAAGTGACTTGTACCTTGGGTTATTTGTGTTTACATCATTTTATGGATTATTCTAGGGCTTGTATATTGTGTTTAAGGTTTCTAAGGAGTCTACACACTTATTTTAATAAGTTTCATTGGTTAATCATATCCTAGGAGCTAATAGGCTAAATTAGAATCTTATGTTTGGAAAACTTGTACTTAGTGCATTAATTATTTTTACATTAACTTGAAGTGAAATTATAGTCTTAGTATGATAATTAGTTTAGTTTTATAACTGGTTTCAAATGATTAGACTCTAATTCAATATGAAATGGATTTTAAGTGATGATCTAGACTATTATGCACATTTACTTGTACTTAGCTTTGTAAGGTTTGTACTTACTATTCTTAGATAAAATTATATTTCCGACTGATATTTTATAACTTGTCTATAATCCTTTTTTACTTATTCATATGTGTTGTACATTCATAGTTCACAAATCTTGAGTTTACAACTTATTTATAGGGGTTCTAAGAGAATTTAGGGCATCATAGTTATATTTAAGATGTTCTCATTCCTAATGTACTTATTAGATTACTTTTAGAACTTAGACTTGATATGTACATTGTGTTTACAACATATATGAATATGTAGAAGTGACAGTTCAGGTTGTGAGAATCCATTCATCATACCAAATAAGACACAAAAAGCAAAAAATTCCAGTCCAATTTTCATACTCATATAATCATAACACATAACACATATGTGAAATTTGAGGATTGTCACACAAGAATTCATCAAGGTATAAGTATGTGGGACAAGAAGTCACGAGGAGGAAATTATCACAAGAAGGCAAAGGTCGCATGCTCTCATAATCACATATAAGTCAAGGTCAAAAGAACATGCTTCAAGCCAAAAGCCTAAAGACTCTTACAACATATTCACAAGCGAAAAGAAAAAGAAAAGATAAAAAGAGATTACTACGAGCATAAGAACGAAGATCTAGTATAGTATGCTACGTTTAGGACTTATTAATTTGGAGTGACCTCCCTTAGGGGGAGATTGCTGGAAATACGGTTTTTCGTTAGAAGACTCGGTCACTCCAACAATATAGTTACGAGCTCGTAGTATGTAAAAGTGTAAATAATAATAAGCAAACCTTTTCCACTAAGAGACTAGACCGGCGGCCCAAGCCCATCTAATGGGCTTGGGTAAATAAACCTCTCCTTTTCATAGAGAGGTAAGTTTTTGTCATATTTCAAAGATAATAAAACACATACTTTCTCTCCCTTTCTCTCTCTAAGCTCTAGGATAGATTATCAATATTCTACAAAAAAATGAGCAAAGATATAAATCCACGTTCTCTCCATCATGATCAGATTTAGAACATTTTTATGGGTGACAATGTCAATATCATTGGAATATTTTAATCCCAAACGTGTAGTGTCTTAATTACATCGTATGATGTATTTAAGTGTTTCATGGGATTTTATACTCATCTTAGAAACGAGCTCAATTACACACACTACACATGATGTAGGGCCTACTTGTTGTAAATGATTGCAAACTCTATAAATCATGTCTCTATACTTTAAGCTTCAACTAACTCACATTACATCAACAATGTGAGTCAAGTATTCGAGACAATGAAAGTTTGAGAGGGTAAGAGAAAAGAAGTAACCAAGACACATAAGAAAAAGCACGAAAGGTCAATTAGTACGTAGGAAGAAAGCTAAGAAAAACCTAATGGCTACAAATGAAAATGACTCCCAAGGACATACAAAGTTCATCGATGTAAACTATCACTAGTCATATTCAGGAAGAGCCATTTAACCAATTTGGAGAATGAGTATGAGACTATCACTACAGGTTCTCAATTAAGGCTAAGCACAACCATTATTACGAGTTATACACTAACCCAACTTCTCACATGAAAGCAATTCAACCGTTAGGTCAAATTGAATTTCTACTGAAATAGGTTCTCTAGTAGTCATTCTTATGTTAGACAAAATGTAATTCCTACATTTTCCTAATGAAGTGTAGCAAGTATGAAATTTATACAACCACACAATGCATGACCTAATGGGGTTTAAGAATGTGCCATTGCATCTTTTGATAAAAAGAGTCTAGTTAAGGTTATTTACCTTAATAGATCTTGAGACCAATAACATTAACAAAGTTTACACAATTTGTTAGAAAACTCTTGATTTGTCTTTCGAAAATGACACATTTACCAATTTCATTACAATGTAAATTTCTTTAGTATTTCAGATGGAACATCCAAGTTGTCAAACCGACTAATTTGTGTATTTTAAGAAATTATTTAACAAATATGTCTAATTATTTGAACAAGTAGACTCAATATAACATCATCAACAGGAGTGTGAGTTATGATCCGATGTATATTCTTAAGAATCCAAATTCATGTCTACACTAAAAACATGTCAATTATATTTGATAATGATATCAATCATAATTTGAATAATGAGTTGATATATATTCGATATCTTTCTTGATCCCCACGAACACTCCTTTAAGAGAAAATAAATGAGATTTTTAAAGAGTGTTTCATGTTTTATAGTGAGACATTTATCTACTTGAACTAAAAACATAATGATTGTGTAAGAAGACTCTTTACAATAGATTTGACAAGCTTACATATCTTCCGAATCTAAAAGTGTTATTAAACTTAACAAGGTATACAAGATGTTTATGTGACATTTGTAAACATAGAGATGTTGATCCTATATGCAGCGCACAAAGATTGGACAAAAAAGTAACACTACTACCAATAATAATGATCACCTAAGAATGTCGATAAATAAAAACAACACACAAGAAAACACATATAAACAATTGTCTTAACACATAAAAGCCTTTGTCCTTGTTTTGAGTGTTAGATACAACAAAGTATACATAGCTTGATTTTATTTAAAATAGCTTTCGACTCATTTTAAAATTTAATTAAATTCAACCCTTTGTAAATATATCAATTTTCAAAGACATACCAAAAAGACATTTTTAACTTAATAGAAAAGAATAAAACACAAGTTTTACGACAAACCGAGACTCAATACTTCGAACAAAGTATAGAACTTAGAAAACATCCAAATTTTAAAGTTTGAATAAACGTTTGTAAGTATTTTAAAATGAAAGAATACCCAATTACGTTTGAAATGACGGGTGGCATGACTTCTACGGACTAACGGCTGATTTTATATGATTTTTCAAAATTTACAAAAATCAGTGTCGGACTGACTGCGGTTCCTTATATATAAAGAAACCTATAGAGACAATTAAAGAACCTTGGACAATGGACAAAAATGGGTTTTGTACAAAATCATTTGCTGACTAGATGAAAGGACTTAGGACTCTAAAAAATCATTTTTGACACATAGAACCCGTGTTTTAGAACTCGTGTTATATGTATACTTCGAAACATGTTTTGAAAAGATTTATCATCAAGGTATTATACAAGGTTTATTTAACATCAAAACTTGTACGAATAAAATAACAAACACATTTTATATCTAATCTCCCTTCATGGAAAATTTGATACATGGATCGTACTCTATTTTTAAAAATCATTTGTTTTAAACAATAAGACTTTTTGAAAACAACGCTTCTACGTAGTTAGAGACCATAGATTGATCCAGGATTTAAAGAACAATATACTTCAAAGATCTTAAGTGACCTAGGCTCTGATACCAACTGTAGAAACCGTAGAGGGGGTGAATATGTTTCTCATTAAGATTTAAAACTTTTTCGTATAATCCACTGACCACGGTTCAATAAATATGACCGCGGTTCTTTATCAATAAAGAGCCGCGGGTTCAATTAATGAACGGCCAACACTCGACGAAAACATTACTATCTTTTAAATCTTAACAATATTTTGTATCAAATTCTCGATCAAGCTTGACTTAGTGTGAGATGTGTTTGTTGTTGATAATGACAATAAAGAACAAGTAAACAAACAAACAAACAAACATATCAAATCAAGAGTGCATCAAACAATAGTCTAAACACTAAGCACACACGTACTAAGCCTTAGCTTTTCTGTAACTAAGATGTTTAGACTAATGGATGCATACTTGACCATAATCTAAACATGAAGCACACACATACTAAGTCTTTACTTTTCTTCAACTTAGATGTTTAGATTATGAGATGCACACAAAGACACACAATACATATATGAAACTATAAAAGTAAAGACATAAATGTAAAACAGAAAGCTAACCGACACGATGATTTAAGTGGTTTTGTCATGAAGCTCCTCTTCGTCCAATTCCACTCCTCGAGTACCCAACTCGAGAGTTACTTCACTAGTCAACAAGCTTCTTTCAAGGTGAAGAAAACCATACACGTCGCTTACATGATTTACCAACACTAAGCTAAATGTCGAGTCCTAATCTTAGGTAGGACCAATCTACACACGCCGCTTACTTCCCATTTTCCGACACAAGGCTAGATGTCGAGTTCTAAGCTTAGGTAGAACCAATCTACACCCGTCACACCATTGGTTATGTTTTATGGCCTAACATAATAAACCTTTTGTTTTATGGCCTAAACACACAAACCATCTAGATCTAAGTATACACGCCACTTAAATATAGGACCCTAACACTATATCCAAGTATATGCATAACTTGGATCTATACTCCTAATACCTAATCCAAGGATACCCATCACTTGGATCTACTACCCTTACAAACACATCCAAGTGTACCCATCATTTGGATCTACTACACATACATCAAGTCCAAGAGTACACATCATTTAGATTTTCATGGTTTACATTGTATTAAAAATATAATCATGACTTGATCTATAGAAGAAGAGATCTCATCATGTTATGACCCTAACACTTCATGGTGATGAAAGTGTTCTTCTCTTTGCACTTAAGAGGATGAGAGGATTGGGGAAAGAATCACATCTTAAACAAGATTAATCAACAAATAATCAAGGATTAAGAAGTGTGAAAGGTGAGAGAGAATGTGCAAAAAGAGTTAAAGAAAATCTGGAAATGATCCACTATTTATAAAACAAGGGAGCAACGGCTACATTTTCTCGCGGCTCATTAAATAATCATGCGTTTCCTTATGGATAAGGAACCGAGAATACCTTTAAGGAACCTCAGGCTATAGACTCGCTCTCTTTTGTCCTTTAGTGAGGAGAGTCTATCTGGTGAAGAATTTACCCAAAGAGAATATCTTTTATTCATTTTGAATATCCTCAATTCAAATTTCCATTTTCTTTTAAATAAAACATTTTCTTAAAAATAAATTTATTTCAAAAATACTTTGTCACTTTAAATAAAAGTGAGTCTTAAGAAAATATTTAATACTTGATCATTTAGTAAGGTTAATCACTTGTTTATTCAGACCTTGAGTGATTCATGACGAATGCGATCTTGTAGGTGTCGAGAGAAGTATACATATGGATGCTTAAGTGCTTACGAGTACCTTACACATTTTACATAATGAATTGCGAGTTATACGTTTGTCATCAACAAAACATAGAGATATTATATCGATTAAATATAGTAATGTTTACACTAACACACCTCATTACTTAAAAATACAATTATATATGCACATTGTACAACAATTAAAAGCCTATATCTATAAAATTTTACATATGTTGTCTACCTAAAATGATGGTGTGTCATGTAAATGATTTTGAAAATCGAATCGGACCAACGGGTTTAACTGGGAACCGGAGTCACAATCAGTTCGGCTAGCAAAAAAGCTATCAAAATACGAACCGGAGGGACCTCGTTGAAACCAATAAAAACAACCATATTACATAAATATGTACTATCTTTTAACAACACATAAATATGTACTACTGATAAAAGAGATTTCACTCTCTCTCCAATATTTAAAGTAGTACATCTTACAAGCTTTTGGTACAAAATTTTATAACTCAATAATTTCATAGATTTATATATGTATTAGTTGGGAAGCAATACATATTAATTTACAAAGTGAATACAAATTAATATGCAACATGTATAGATGATTATTGCTATAAACTATAATTTTTTACATACACTTCTTTCAATTGTTCATTGATGTAAAATTAATATTAAATCTTTGCCAGATTTTGAACCATTCATTTTTTATAATTTGCACATTCCAAAATATATCTCGTTTATGTATGTATTTTAGTACAAATTCAGTGACATATTAATCATTTTGCTAATTTATTCGATTAAATTGTACATATTAAAATATGAAGATTTTAAGGTTATTATAATATATTGAAACGTGTAAACATATAAACTACGAAGATTTTCTATATCTACATGTTATATAATGTTACGACGAATGTGACACATATTGGCAAATACCTTTCACGATCTGTTAATGCAAAGAAATGCCTAAAAACATTGTTAGTATTAATTAATCTTTATTAGTTTTGATCGCGACAAATTACAAAGACATTTATTGTCAAACACAATCATAAAACGAATTATCTAACAAACACTATCATCAAGGTAATAATCATTACACTAACATATCTTAATCATGCTTAGTGATCATAAAAGTAATTAGCATTAAAACTCACTTTTGTCAAATGTAACAAAAGATTTTTAATAAACTTTATTTTTAAAAAAATGTTTTATTAAAATGAAAATGTAAATTTGAATATGGCATATTCCAAATGCCATAAGAATATCCTTTGAAGGTTTAAACAACCTCAGATATTTCAAATTCACTAAAAGACAAAAAGGAGCGGACTCTACGTCGGCGGTTCCTTAGCACCTACGGCGGTTCCTTAACGATAAGGAACCGCGGGCTCCAATAAGGAACCGCGGGCAGATATAGCCGTTGGATGTTTGTCTTATAAATAGTGGATCAAATCTGCATTCTCATTAACCCTTTTTGGACATCTCTTTCAGCCTTCTTTCTCCTATCTAATCCTAGTCATTTGTAAATGATCACTTAATGTGTTAAGTATGTTTACTCATGATTATCCTCTTGATCTCCTTCTTTACCTTGTCCAAAGAGAAGATCACTCACACACTTGTGATGTGATTAAAGATGAAGCATTGATGAAGATCACCCTTTCCTAAAGATCTAGTCATGTTCATCATTTGTTTATCTGTGTCTTGTGTAGATCGAATGTATTTGTGAATACTTGGACTAGTTGTGTTCATCCAAGCTGTTAATGCAAGTGATGCCTAAAAACATTATTAGTGTTAACTAATCTTTCTTAGTTTTGATCACAACAAACCATACAACACATTTAGTGTAAAACACAAAATGAATTATTTAACTAACACTATCATCAAGGTAATAATCATATCACTAACCTTTCTTAAATCATACTTAGTGATCATCAAAATGATTATCCTTAAAACTCACTTTTGTTAATAAGACAAAAGACTTTTTAATAAACTTTCTTTTTTAGAAAATGTTTTATTAAAATGGAAAATGAAAATTTGAAAATGGCATATTCCAAATGCTGTTAGAATATCCTTTGAAGGGTTCAAATACCTCAGATATTCCCACCCCACTAAAAGACAAAAAATGGAGCAGAGTCTAGTGGCGATACCTTAAGTACCTACGCGGTACCTTAGCGATATGGTACCGCGGGGTGAGATAAGGTACCGCACACAGTAGCCGTTATAGATCCGTTGTAACTTTGTCTCCTTTAAATAGTGGGTCAAATCTCATTTTCTAGCAAGCCTCTTGGACGTTTTTCTCAGCCCTCTTTCTATTTTCTACAATTGGTATCAGAGCGATGGTCACTCAAGATCTTTGAAGTTATTGTACTTTGAAACTTGGATCGATCCATTGTCTCCTCAAATTAGAAGGTCTAGTTGTACTAAAGTTTCTCTTTGGTCAAAACTACGCTTTCTTTGAAAATAGGTCTTTTAATTGATAATATTGCATCCCACTTAAGATTAGTAGCCTTTATGCATTTTAGATATACTCTTGAAATGTATCTACTAGTTTGCATCTTGCTTTGTGTAGGTACTCATGAAGATCAATCAATTAATTGGTTATGGATTGAGTTACTTGCACTTTTAGAAGAATCATCTTCATTGATCTTTAACATCTTTGAATGATGATACCAAGATGATTGGGAATGATACTAGTCCTTGAAGACTTAGTACTCATCATAGTCATTGATTGGGCATAGCACTTATTCCTTCATGGATTGCTCTTTGTGGCCAAGGTACGCTTTCGTTCTTCCACACGCCCTTTGATCATTCTTTTGATCATTACTTGACTATGTGCTTGTTCTCGGCATCCTTGCCTTGACATTTATTTGTGGTTTGGGTTTCTCTTCTTTTATCCTCTCAAACCTTCATTGCTTGGATACTTGACTCACTATCGTGATGTAGAGTGAGTTAGTAGAAGCTTAAAGTATCAAGCATGATTTCCATGGTTTGCACCCATACGGTTAGTAGGCCCTTTGTGGGAGAGAAAGTGAATTAATACCTTGCTCATATTTTAGTTTAGACTAAGACTATTATTGAAAGTGATCTTAGTCTATACTTGAATAATTGCTTTGTGCTTATTCATTACCAAAGCCGTTTATCGTTTCGCCGGAAAGGCACGTCTTAAACCACTATATATGACACAAGCTCTTCGTTACAACTATTTGAAGATTGTCATTAATCCCTTGATCATTGATCCTAGTCTTGATTCACTTCTCTTGACTTCTCTCCACTTAGTCGTTTTGCTACGAGTAGTCGTTTATCCGTTTCGGTTCTTTTCGATCTTGATTTAACTCGTAATCCTTCATTAAGGCATATTGCTTAGTGTTATGATGATCCAATGATATTTTAAAAGGCTTATGATTTAATTTTAAGTATTTTAGAAAAACTGGATTTTCAAAATTTGGCGTTTTTCAGAGATAAAAACCTGCCTCTGTAGGCGGTTCCTTATCTCCGCGGCTCAAACCCGCGGTTCCTTATTGATAAGGTACCGCGGGCAGTAACTTTTGTCAGAGCGCCAGTTTGAGTTTTTTATTCTTTTTCAAACCAAACTCTCTCTCTCCAAAAACACACAGCCGACGGGTTTTACCTTTTCCACCATTGTTCAAGCTTCCAAAACCTTCAATCACTCAAATTAATTGATTCCAAGTTGTGGGTTTCACTCATCCTTCATCTAACATCAATTAATTGTAAGTATTTTCTTTCAATTTCATCTATTTTGTTCTAGGGTTCATCCTTTCATAATTGGGGATTTCTAAAATTGAAATTGAATTAAAACCTTAATAGGAATGTGGGTTGACATGGTAATCTTACTATGATTCCTTAGGTTGATATTCATTAAGATTTCACTAAAACCCACTTGTAGAACAAATCCGAATTTAGGCTAAATGATCTTGGTTGAATGATGGATTTGAGATGAACCCATGAACAAGTAGGTAATGACATTGTTAATGCTTACCTAAAAACCTTGTTTTGAAAAACCATTGTTCTAATCCATTGTTGATCTAACATATAGATCATGTGTTCTTGGTTAATAATGGAATAGACATATTGTGAACATGAAAATGATATGGATTCAATCCTATGTTTGTCAATAAATTGATATAACACATTTTCATTTTTCGTTTTCCTTTTTATTTTTCATATGAGTGATTGGAGAAATATTGTCTTGTGTTTGTATTTAGGTACTTAATCATGCCTTCTCAATATCAAAAAGATCATCAATTCACTAGAGATTATATGCCCGACATCTCCCAAACCTATGCTTCCCCCCAACTTCAAAACGCGTTTCCATCCCTTTCCACTCGTTGTTTCCATGAGGGTAGAGTCGTTGACAAGGAAATAACGGGTTATGTCTATATCCAATCTATGTTTGAGCTTTCGGGGTTTGATTGCTTGCTCAACATAGAAGAAGATATTTACCCCTTATTCCTTCTTGAATTCTTTAGCACCTACTCCATGCTTGAATACAATGGAGAAATCTCCATTCGTTTCGTATTGAATGATCAATTAATTCAATACTCTCTTGAAAACTTTGGTCAAATTCTCGGTGTGCCATATGAAGGCACTTGTCGTTTTACGGATAAATGGAGACTTGATTCTCTCTCAGAATCCTTCGATAAACCTCCAAATGACCTCACCGAAATTGATCTAAGGTTCATCCTTGAAATCATCTCGAAAGAGCGTGATGGTAACGTTGTGAGAAGCCTTCATTCAAATGTACGAAATGTGAATCGATATGAAGTGCTCTCTAGCGACCTTAAGGATTTTATGGTTCAATGGGCCAATATCCTTAGGGAGAATGTCTTTTGTCTTGGTGGAAACCGAGATCATATCCCGGCGTGTATGGTGCATATGTTGAGTTGCATCTTTACATCCACCAAGTACAACTTGGCATTCTATATCGCTCAACGAATCAATTATGCCCTTTCGAAGCCCAAGACAAACCTTCCCTATGCTATGCTTCTAACTCGCCTTTTCAAAAGGATTGCTCATGATTTTCCCCACCTTGATCTTTCTCGCTTCTACCCGGTTCATCGGGTTATGTTGCCTATTCAAGAGGCATATGCAAGAAAGACAAGAAGTGATCGAGGATCGAGAAAATCTGTTCATCAAGAGATGGATGATGAGGACATGGACATGCCAACAAGTGATGGTGATGGCATAGGTACTAGTTCTCATTTCCACTCTTCGAGTAATTCCCATCCATCCTCAAACCCATTCGAGGATGAATTTGAAGACTTAGCTCCTCCTCCTCATCATTCTAGTGAAGTACCGGAAGATCTCAATATAGAGCATCTTTACCGTGAAAACCTTAGAACTCGAGGGGAATTGCACGAACACCGGGTTGAATCAAGAAAAGGTTTCAAGTTCTTGGGGAATATGATCAAGGGATTGGGGAAGAAGAGATGGTGAAAGCTTTGAAGCTTTTCAAAGAATACATGTTGGTAAACATGTATTGTTGAACATTTTATCTTGGTTGTGTATTAACTTATGATTGCATGTTTGAATTATCATTTATCTTGATCCTTAATGTTAATTATGCAATCATGTTTGTGTTTTACATAGCTTTGTGCATGCCTTATGATAGTTAGCTTATTAGATTATGATCTGTAGTTAACTTTGGCTTGTGAAACTTTTGGGAAAAATCAGGGTTTATCAAAAACTGGGAAGGGAAGTTTTTGACAACCTTCTGGTCGCGGTTCCATATCGACCCGTGGTTCCTTATCAATAAGGTACCGCCGGTCCTAGATAAGGAACCGCCGCTCACTGCACAACAACATCTTTGCTTTACACTGTTTTCTTAATTTTGTGTAAACCTTGCATGATTTTCAGTAATAAACTGCACATTTCCTAAACTAGGTTACCTAAATTCATTATTCACCTAAAATGATTTTAACCCATTACTAGTTTGGATCATCCCCTCACCCATTTAAACCCACCTTGTTTGCCATGTTCTTCACACATCAAACTTACTTCCCTAAACCTTAAACCACCCTAATCAACCATGGTGTGTACCAAAACCTCAAACACTTCCAAGACCTCCACCCCAAGGAAAACACTCAAAATAAGGGTTAAGGTAGCTAAGCCTAACTCCTCACCTTTCCACACACCTAAGAATGAGAATGCTCCTATCCTCATTTCTTCATCACCTTCCCCACCTCTTGCACCATGTAATACTTCATCCACCCATGGTACTAACCACTCCATTGGTTCTACCTCCTCTTCATTCAACTCAAGAATGAATGACCTTTCTTCACCCTTCACTCCAAGTGCACCCTTGGAAGTGACCACACAACCTCAACCAATCCAAAGCATTCCTTTTGTGAATGACTTTGATGACATTTTGGTGACTTCACCATTTACCCCTCACAACTCACCCATTTCACCAACCTTGGAGAATTTACCTCCACACTCACCCATTTCCCCTTTGGGAAACTTGCCTCCACTTTCACCCACATCACCCTTGGAGAACTTGTCTCCTCCACCTCCACCCAACTCAAACATCCCAATTTTAGGTGTCCCACTTTCCCTCCTTTTGGGTGATCCTTACTATGGGTTTCAATAAACTCATGGTCCTAGATGTCCATGTTGTCTCTATAACTACTACATCATCCATAACCTAAGGATGGATATGTATGGACTACATAGGGGTTTGCAAGACTTCTTGCTTGCCTTGTTCTCCATGCCTCCTCCTAGGAGATGAATGATGGAGTTTTCTTAATAAGAGTTTTCAACAAAACCAAGCCTAAGAAAACTACTTATCTAGATTTAATATTAAGCTAGCTATGTATTAGTTAGTCTTTATTTGTCTTTGTACTTGCCTCATTAATGAATGTTTCTTGTTGTTGACTTATGGATTTAGCTTTGTGTGATTCTATCCTTTTGTGCACACTAATCAACTTTAATTTGAAATTAAAATTGAACCTAAATCTATCACAACCCCTAAACTTGACTAAAATTGGTTCAAAATGATATCTAAATTATTTTTTCACCCTTTGTCAAGACATTCTTTGTGAATGTGTTGCTTTATGCAACCCTAGCATATTTTGGTTCTAATAGAGGTAAAATTCCAAGATTTGCAACTTTTTGAAAAAGTCTTAGTTTTTCCCAAAACCCAGGAAAAACATGGTTTAAAGTCCACTGGACGCGGTTCCTTAAAGACCCGCGGTTCCTTAGTGATATGGAACCGCCGGCACCTATAAGGTACCGCGGCCAGAAAGTGGCTTTTGACGATTTTTTGGTCAAAACTTTTAAAACCCTATTCCCAGTCAAGATTCCTTGTTTACTCAAATTGACTAAACATTCCTTGACACTACACATTTTGTATTCAAATTCTTACCTTGATTACATTTTACTTATACCCTAACCTTGAGATATCATTCTCACACTCTCAGAATGCCTAACTCCTACATTCCTAACCTTGACATTTCTTTGTCACAACCCCTCTCACCCAAAGCTTCCTCATCCAAGCTTTCAAAGAAACCGAAAATCTCGGTTCGACCCGTTTGGGTTAAGAATAATGAACCATCTTCGTCCAAACCACCCAAAAACCCTACCTTCTCTCCAATCAAGTATTAGAATGAGACTTACACCATAAACCCCATCACTGGAGCAAAAAAAATGTTCCACCACCACCACAATCCTTCAATACCCCTCAACTCAATGACCTTTCAACCTTCCCAAACCTCACAAGGCATTGTGAAAACACTCCCAAACCCTTTACCCCACCACCACCAAACCCTAAGTTTGATGCCATACCCCCATCAAACGATTTTGTGTTGCATCATGGATCCTCGTGTGATGTTGCCGATTTCAACAAATTGAACTTGCTCATGTGTATGAGAAGTTAAATTTTCTTGAATTCCTCCTCACTCGACCTCCTATTCAAGTTTTCGTTCCGGTGGACAAAACTTCGAATGATGCATCGTCGTCTTTTTAGTTTTATTTTATTATTAGCAATCTTGGAAAATATCACTATTAGACTAGCTTATGCTTAGTGGTTTATTTTCTATATTTATTGCTTTTAGATACTCATACTATGTGTATGACTATCTTCTTTGTTGTATTTTTTTTTCTTTATGTAACCTTTGTGTTATTTGTGTGCAATTTCATTAGTTCTATTTTGAGTTGATCTTGGTTAATTTTTTTTACAATTGCTTATGGGTGATTCCATCAATTCTAAAGCTTTAACCCATTGACAAGCTTATCATCTTCATTGGATTGAAGTTTGATTTTGTCAATTACCTCTTTGGACATACTTAGCAAAATACTTGCTTCTAATTTGAGATTTCTTCTCTTTCTCCCTCTCAAGTTACTTAGTAGGTAGTGATCATATATACATTGGTGTTTCTTTCCTTTCTACTAACCTTTGTGTAGCATGTCACCTTAGCTCACAAACTTGGTGCCCCAAGCAAGGGGGAGCAACCACCAAGGGGGAGCTACTAGCAAAGTTCGATGTTCTTTAAAGACTTATGCTAACCTTTTTGCTACGACAAAGGGGGAGAAATGATAGTGATAAACTAGTTAATAATTCCATTGTTTGTGTTTCTACGTAAATGAGTTTATCGTTTGTCGTAATAAAAAAGGGGGAGATTGTTAATGCAAGTGATGCCTAAAAACATTATTAGTGTTAACTAATCTTTCTTAGTTTTGATCACAACAAACCATACAACACATTTAGTGTAAAACATAAAATGATCTATTTAACTAACACTATCATCAAGGTAATAATCATATCACTAACCTTTCTTAAATCATACTTAGTGATCATCAAAATGATTATCCTTAAAACTCACTTTTGTTAATAAGACAAAAGACTTTTTAATAAACTTTCTTTTTTAGAAAATGTTTTATTAAAATAGAAAATGAAAATTTGAAAATGGCATATTCCAAATGCTGTTAGAATATCCTTTGAAGGGTTCAAATACCTCAGTTATTCCCACCCCACTAAAAGACAAAAAACAGAGCGGAGTCTAGTGGCGGTACCTTAAGTACCTACGTGGTACCTTAGCGATATGGTACCGCGGGGTGAGATAAGGTACCGCGCACAGTAGCCGTTATAGATCCGTTGTAACTTTGTCTCCTTTAAATAGTGGGTCAAATCTCATTTTCCAGCAAGCCTCTTGGACGTTTTTCTCAGCCCTCTTTCTATTTTCTATAGCATAATCATTTGTAAATGATCACTTAAATTGTTAAGGATGTTTACATATGATTATCCTCTTGATCCTCTCCTTTACCATGTCCAATGAGAAGATCACTCACTCACTAGTGTTGTGATAAAGATGAATCTATGAGCTAGTCATATTCACCATGATACCCTTTTTTGTTTTAGGTCAATCCAATGTATTTATGAATACTTGGACTAGTTGTGTTCATCCAAGTTATTTGTGGATACTTAGATTTGTTGTGTACATCCATTGCATATGTGTTTGCTTGGATTTGTGTTGTGTAAATCCAAGCTACATGTGTGTACTTGGATAAGTCTAGTTGAGTTGTAATAGATTTGATTAGGAGTTCTCACTAAACTATAAAGTGATGTGGTTGTGTCTTGTGAGTTCTCACTAAACTTTAAAGTGATTACTAGTTGTGTTGTGTGAAGTTCTCACTTAGCTTCAAAGTGAAGAGTCGTGAAGATTGGTTCTAGCTTTCGATTAGAACTCGACATCTAGCCTTGTGTCGTAAAATGCTGAAGTAGGCAACGTCGTGAAGATTGGTTCTACCTTAAGATTAGAACCCGACATCTAGCCTTGTGTCGTTAAATTGTGAAGTAGGCAACGTCGTGTAGATTGGTCCTAGCTAAAGATTAGGTCTCGACATTTAGCTTAGTGTCGGAAAATAATGTAAGCAACGATGTAAGGTTTTCTCCGCCGAGAAGGGAGCTTGTGGATATAGTGGAAATCTCGAGTAGGTGTACTCGAGGAGTGGAGTAGAAACGAGGATAGAGCCTCGTTGTCGAACCACTATAAATCTTGGTGTCTTCCCGCTAGGTTGTCTCCTTCCTTACTCTTTACTTATTTCATTATCATTATACTTTCTTATTATCTATGCTAGTGCATTTCAATTGAACCTAATCATTATGCAACTTAGCCTGAAGTAAAAGATAGTTTAGATACAAACCAAATTGAAAGTAATTTTAATTTGGTCACCATTCGAAGAGAAACTATTCAACCCCCCCTTCTAGTTTCTACACAAGCTATATGTGAATACTTGGATTAGAGTTGTGTAAATCCATTGCACATGTGTGTGCTTGGATTTGTGTTGTGTAGATCCAAGTTACATGTGTGTATTTGGATATGTTTAGTTGAGTTGTAATAAGTTGTGTTAGTTCTCACTAAACTATAAACTGCTGTGGTTGTGTCTTGTGAGTTCTCACTAAACTATAAAGTGATATGTAGTTGTGTTGTGTGAAGTTCTCACTTAGCTTCAAAGTGAAGAGTCGTGAAGATTGGTTCTAGCTTTGGATTAGAACTCGACATCTAGCCTTGTGTCGGAAGATGGTGAAGTAGGCAACGTTGTGAAGACTGGTTGTAGCTTTGGATTAGAACTCGACATCTAGCCTTGGTCGTAAAATAGTGAAGTGGGCGACGTTGTGTAGATTGGTCCTAGCTAAGATTAGGTCCCGACAGTTAGCTTCGTGTCGGAAAATAATGTAAGCGACGTTGTAAGGTTTTCTCCGCCAAGAAGGGAGCATGTGGATATAGTGGAAATCTCGAGTAAGGTGTACTCGAGGAGTGGAGTAGGAACGAGGATAAAGCCTCGTTACCGAAACACTATAAATCTTGGTGTCTTCCTACTAGGTTGTTTCTTTCCTTACTCATTACTTACATTCATTATCATTATACTTACTACACATTGTTAATGCATTAGACTTGAACCTAATCATTATGCAACTAGCTTTCAAGTAAAAGATAGTTTTGTGCACTCACCTAATTGAAAGAAATTTTAATTAGGAGATAAACCGATGAGAAACTATTCAACCCCCCTTCTAGTTTCTACAATTGGTATTAGAGCGATGGTGACACAAGATCTTTGAAGTATATTGTATTTTAAAACTTGGATCGATCCATTTTCTCCTCAAATTAGTGTTGGGTCAAAAAGTTGATGTGGCAGAAAACTCAAAAACGAAGAAAACATGAAGATATTGTCTAAGCGTTGTCAAGAGCAATCTAAGCGTTGACAAGAGCAAATCCAAGGTTGACAAAGCAAGCATTGTTATGTACAATGTAAGCATTGTTAGAAACGTAGACAAAGAAGCTAAAGGAAGCTTCTATTTAGATAAACATGCAGGATATACTGTATAAGTTTATTTAAATAGAAGATTTACATGTTTATTTAATTTTATCTCTTGTAAAACCCTAGTCCTTACACTATAAAAGGAACCAAGGGTTATTAGTTTTTTCATAACTCATATTCACAATGTAAACCTAAAGCGTGTGTGCACTAGACGTGGGATTCAATGTATACACGTCTAGTGGTTGTTAATTATTAATATAGTTAACAATCCTTTTGTTTTTATTTATGTTCTTCGTGTCTAAACACCTTGTTAATGGTTGTTGTTCTAATTCTGCTTTGATTATGTTAATCATATGAACAATGATCATTCCTAGTAGCTTCAAAGATCTGGAAACCAAGGTTTCCACAATTGGTATCAGAGCCTCGTGGCTCGTGATGCTAGGACCAACAAGATGTTCGTGTATGGTGAAAAGAAGAAAAATCCGTCTAGGGGTTTTCTGGACGTTTTTGTGTGTGCAACAGTATTCAGAAGGTCATAACTTTTGATTGAACCGTTGGATCGTCACGAAATTTCTTGTGTGTATTCTAAACATATATATCTAGACATCCACCGGAGGGATTGTCGAGTTTTATCCCAAGGAAAAAGTTATTAGGCGTCAAAGTCAGCAGTGGGTATATGCAAGTTTCTATAAACAGCCATGTTCAAAACACGTTTTCTCCTTCGTTAACCGTTGGATCTTCATGATTTTTGAACTGTATATTCTTGGCACTTGTGTCTAGAATCTCACCGAAGGGATTTTCGATCTGAGCCCTAATGAAGAAGTTATTCAAGGTCGAAATTCACTGTTTAAGGTATTAATGTTTTGCTCTTTTCACATAAAATCATAAACTAGGGTTTCTCAAACCCTAGATCAACATGAAAAGCAGAAAGTTTGAGGTTTGTGGCTGTTATAACGTGATCATGGCTCTTAAATGCCTATTCGATTCACAAAATCCTAAAAATTTATACTGTTAGGGTTTCAATGTGAGTTTCTGTTAAGAACTACAGCAGGTTATGATTATCTGGGTGATATATGTTGCTCGAGTTTGTACATGTGATCTCAGCAAACAAAGAGGTATATAGGTTTATGGATCACGTGAGTTTTCAAGATAATTGGGAAAGAAGAAAGCAAATATCGAGTGGTGAATATTACTGGTTAATTTAGACAAGATTATTATGGAGGACATGATATATTCCTAATTTTTAGGGATTATTATTGACTCTGTATTCAATCGTATCCTGCATGATTTTTGGATATTATTTATGGCATGTTATTTTCGCAACAGAAAGATGAAAAGGACGTGGATTGTTTCTGTTCTATTTTTAGCAAAGATATGAGGATTAGAAACAAACGTAGATGACAGAGACGTGGGTTGTGTGAAATATTCACTTCCTGATTTTTAGGAATTTGGTCTTCCAAGTTTTTAGAATGTTACTGTTCGTCTATTACTGATGTCCTTGTTACACGCATGTAAATTCTACATGGGCTGATCTTTCAATGGGCCTTCATTCGTGGATTGATTATGGGATGGATAATGATACTCTCTTATTATTCTAGCTACGTTTATATGTTGCTAGCCACAAAAGTTGTTAGTATTTAAAAAGGCGCTGACAAGAATGAAGTAAACACTGACAAGCTTTGTTTGGACGCTGACAGAATAAGTCAAACGCTGACAGCGTTGAAAGTGTTGTCCGAGAACGATTGATCTAAACGTTGATAAGTATTGTCCGATATTGGACAATGCACATTCCAGATATATTGGATAAAGGAGGATCTCAGATAATACAAGGATTGCTGCTGTTGAGAAAATTGGTATGTTTTTAGCACACAAAAAGGAGGAAATTACACACGAAGGTACATGGGATCTCCGTTTTTATTTAGAATATCAAGTTGATATTTATGGCTCGGATATTTTTAAAGGGATTAATGATTTTAAAGCGAGTTAGCAACAATTCGTGAGGTAATTTATTAGATTTGATTATGCAATCGGGGTAGCCTTGTAAAAGAGTTATCCATCTAATGGCTTTTACATATGATATGAATATTAAGAATTGTCATGAAGAGGTGTTAGCTTAAGGGGAAGAATTCTTATGGTAAGTTTGATGATTGAAGAAGATTTTCGCGAGTTTGTGTTCTATCATATCTTAAAGTCATGCACTTCCAGCCTGACTTTTAAGGTAACTTGATCGTGCTTTACAAGGTTGGTGATAAAGACTTGTCATAACACTTGAAGGAGTTACATTATCGTGCTCAGTGTCTCACAAAGGATGAGAATATTGACAAGGGATCGAGGTCTACTTATACTTGGTGAGATGAGTATAAGTTCTTCATCACATGGATAGTACAAGTTATGGAACACAAGGTCTAAGCGTTGACAAGAGCAAATCCAAGGTTGACAAAGCAAGCATTGTTATGTACAATGTAAGCATTGTTAGAAACGTAGACAAAGAAGCTAAAGGAAGCTTCTATTTAGATTGTTAATGCAAGTAATGCCTAAAAACATTATTAGTGTTAACTAATCTTTCTTAGTTTTGATCACAACAAACCATACAACACATTTAGTGTAGAAACACAAAATGAATTATTTAACTAACAC
Source organism: Glebionis coronaria (assembly GCA_025667525.1). NCBI lineage: Eukaryota > Viridiplantae > Streptophyta > Magnoliopsida > Asterales > Asteraceae > Glebionis > Glebionis coronaria. Next base: position 128,871,536 of record CM046881.1, read on the forward strand.
TATCATCAAGGTAATAATCATATCACTAACCTTTCTTAATCATACTTAGTGATCATCAAAATGATTATCCTTAAAACTCACTTTTGCTAATAAGACAAAAGACTTTTTAATAAACTTTCTTTTTTAGAAAATGTTTTATTAAATTGGAAAATGAAAATTTGAAAATGGCATATTCCAAATGCTGTTAGAATATCCTTTGAAGGGTTTAAATACCTCAGATATTCCCACCCCACTAAAAGACAAAAAACGGAGCGGAGTCTAGTGGCGGTACCTTAAGTACCTACGCGGTACCTTATCGATATGGTACCGCGGGGTAAGATAAGGTACCGCGCACAGTAGCCGTTATATATCCGTTGTAACTTTGTCTCCTTTAAATAGTGGGTCAAATCTCATTTTCCAGCAAGCCTCTTGGACGTTTTTCTCAGCCCTTCTTCTATTTTCTATAGAATAATCATTAGTAAATGATCACTTAATTTGTTAAGGATGTTTACATATGATTATCCTCTTGATCCCCTCCTTTACCATGTCCAATGAGAAGATCACTCACTCACTAGTGTAGTGATAAAGATGAATCTATGAGCTAGTCATATTCATCATGATACCTTTGTGTTTTAGGTCAATCCAATGTATTTATGAATACTTGGACTAGTTGTGTTCATCCAAGTTATTTGTGAATACTTGGATTTGTTGTGTACATCCATTGCATATGTGTTTGCTTGAATTTGTGTTGTGTAAATCCAAGCTACATGTGTGTACTTGGATAAGTCTAGTTGAGTTGTAATAGATTTGATTATGAGTTCTCACTAAACTATAAAGTGATGTGGTTGTGTCTTGTGAGTTCTCACTAAACTTTAAAGTGATTAGTAGTTGTGTTGTGTGAAGTTCTCACTTAGCTTCAAAGTGAAGAGTCGTGAAGATTGGTTCTAGCTTTCGATTAGAACTCGACATCTAGCCTTGTGTCGTAAAATGGTGAAGTAGGCAACGTCGTGAAGCTTGGTTCTACCTTAAGATTAGAACTCGACATCTAGCCTTGTGTCATTAAATTGTGAAGTAGGCAACGTCGTGTAGATTGGTCCTAGCTAAAGATTAGGTCTCGACATTTAGCTTAGTGTCGGAAAATAATGTAAGCAACGATGTAAGGTTTTCTCCGCCGAGAAGGGAGCTTGTGGATATAGTAGAAATCTCGAGTAGGTGTACTCGAGGAGTGGAGTAGAAACGAGGATAGAGCCTCGTTGTCGAACCACTATAAATCTTAGTGTCTCCCCACTAGGTTGCCTCCTTCCTTGCTCTTTACTTATTTCATTATCATTATACTTGCTTATTATCCTTACTAGTGTATTTCAATTGAACCTAATCATTATGCAACTTAGCATCAAGTAAAAGATAGTTTTGATACAAACCAAATTGAAAGTAATTTTAATTTGGTCACCAATCGAAGAGAAAGTATTCACCCCCCCCCCCCCCCACTTCTAGTTTCTACAATTGGTATCAGAGCGATGGTCACTCAAGATCTTTGAAGTATATTGTACTTTAAAACTTGGATCGATCCATTGTCTCCTCAAATTAGAAGGTCTAGTTGTACTAAAGTTTCTCTTTGGTCAAAAATATGTTTTCTTTGAAAATAGGTTTTTTAATTGATAACTTTGCATCCCACTTAAGATTAGTAGCCTTTATGCATTTTAGATATACTTTTGAAATGTATCTACTAGTTTGCATCTTGCTTTGTGTAGGCACTCATGAAGATCAATCAATTTATTGGTTATGGATTGAGTTACTTTCATTTTTAGAAGAATCATCTTCATTGATCTTTAACATCTTTGAATGATGATACCAAAATGATTGGGAATGATAATAGTCCTTGAAGACTTAGTACTCATCATAGTCATTGATTGGGCATAGCACTTATTCCTCCATGGATTGCTCTTTGTGGCCAAGGTACGCTTTCGTTCTTCCATACGCCCTTTGATCATTCTTTTGATCATTACTTGACTATGTGCTTGTTCTCGGCATCCTTGCCTTGACATTTATTTGTGGTTTGTGTTTCTTTTCTTCTATCCTCTCAAACCTTCATTGCTTGGATACTTGACTCACTATGGTGATGTAGAGTGAGTTAGTAGAAGCTTAAAGTATCAAGCATGATTTCCATGGTTTGCACCCATACGGTTAGTAGGCCCTTTGTGGGAGAGAAAGTGAATTAATACTTTGCTCATATTTTGTTTAGACTAAGACTATTATTGAAAGTGATCTTAGTTTAGACTTGAATAATTGCTTTGTGCTTATTCATTACCAAAGTCGTTTATCATTTCGCCGGAAAGGCACGTCTTAAACCACTATATATGACACAAGCTCTTCGTTTCAACTACTTGAAGATTGTCATTAATCCCTTGAGCATTGATCTTAGTCTTGATTCACTTCTCTTGACTTCTCTCCACTTAGTCATTTTGCTACGAGTAGTCGTTTGTCCGTTTCGGTTCTTTTCGATCTTGATTTAACTCGTAATCCTTCATTAAGGCATATTGCTTAGTGTTATGATGATCCAATGATATTCTAAAAGGCTCATGATTTAAGTTTAAGTATTTTAGAAAAACTGGATTTTCAAAATTTGGCATTTTTCAGAGATAGAAACCTGCCTCTGTAGGCGGTTCCTTATCTCCGCGGCTCAAACCCGCGGTACCTTATCGATAAGGTACCGCGGGCAGAAACTTCTGTCAGAGCGCCAGTTTGTGTTTTTTATTCTTTTTCAAACCAAACTCTCTCTCTCCCAAAAACACACAGCCGACGGGTTTTACTTTTTCCACCATTGTTGAAGCTTCCAAAACCTTCAATCACTCAAATTAATTGATTCCAAGTTGTGGGTTTCACTCATCCTTCATCTAACATCAACTAATTGTAAGTATTTTCTTTCAATTTCATCTATTTTGTTCTAGGGTTCATCCTTTCATAATTGGGGATTTTTAAAATTGAAATTGAATTAAAACCTTAATAGGAATGTGGGTTGACATGGTAATCTTACTATGATTCCTTAGGTTGATATTCATTAAGATTTCACTAAAACCCACTTATAGAACAAATCCGAATTTAGGCTAAATGATTTGGTTGAACTATGGATTTGAGATGAACCCATGAACAAGTAGGTAATGACATTGTTAATGCTTACCTAAAAACCTTGTTTTGAAAAACCAATGTTCTAGTCCATTGTTGATCTAACATAGATCATGTGTTCTTGGTCAATGATCGAATAGACACATTGTGAACATGAAAATGATATGGATTCAATCCTATGTTTGTCAAGAAATTGATATAACACATTTTCATTTTTCATTTTCCTTTTTGATTTTCATATGAGTAATTGGAGAAATATTGTCTTGTGTTTGTATTTAGGTACTTAATCATGCCTTCTCAATATCAAAAAGATCATCAATACACTAAAGATTATATGCCCGACATCTCCCAAACCTATGCTTCCCCCCAACTTCAAAACGCGTTTCCATCCCTTTCCACTCGTTGTTTCCATGAGGGTAGAGTCGTTGACAAGGAAATAACGGGTTATGTCTATATCCTATCTATGTTTGAGCTTTCGGGATTTGATTGCTTGCTGAACATAGAAGAAGATATTTACCCCTTATTCCTTCTTGAATTCTTTAGCACCTACTCCATGATTGAATACAATGGACAAATCTTCATTCGTTTCGTATTGAATGATCAATTGATTCAATACTCTCTTGAAGACTTTGGTCAAATTCTCGGTGTGCCATATGAAGGCACTTGTCGTTTTACGGATAAATGAAGACTTGATGCTCTCTCGGAATCCTTCGATAAACCTCCAAATGACCACACCGAAATTGATCTAGAGTTCATTCTTGAAATCGTTTCGAAAGAGCGTGATGGTAACGTTGTGAGAAGCCTTCATTCAAATGTACGAAATGTGAATCAATATGAAGTGCTCTCTAGCGACCTTAAGGATTTTATGGTTCAATGGGCCAATATCCTTAGGGAGAATGTCTTTTGTCTTGGTGGAAACCGAGATCATATCCCGGCGTGTATGGTGCATATGTTGAGTTGCATCTTCACATCCACCAAGTAAAACTTGGCATTCTATATCGCTCGACGAATCAATTATGCCCTTTCGAAGCCCAAGACAAACCTTCCCTATGCTATGCTTCTAACTCGCCTTTTCAAAAGGGTTGCTCATGATTTTCCCCACCTCGATCTTTCTCGCTTCTACCCGGTTCATCGGGTTATGTTGCCCATTCAAGAGGCATATGCTAGAAAGACAAGAAGTGATCGAGGATCGAGAAAATCTGTTCATCAAGAGATGGATGATGAGGACATGGACATGCCAACAAGTGATGGTGATGGCATAGGTACTAGTTCTCATTTCCACTCTTCGAGTAATTCCCATCCATCCTCAAACCCATTCGAGGATGAATTTGAAGACTTAGCTCCTCCTCCTCATCATTCTAGCGAAGTATCGGAAGATCTCAATATGGAGCATCTTTACCGCGAAAACCTTAGAACTCGAGGGGAATTGCACGAACACCAGGTTGAATCAAGAAAAGGTTTCAAGTTCTTGGGGAATATGATCAAGGGATTGGGGAAGAAGAGAAGGTGAAAGCATTGAAGCTTTTTAAAGAATACATGTTGGTAGACATGTATTGTTGAACAATTTTATTTTATCTTGGATATGTATTAACTTGTGATTGCATGTTAGAATTATCATTTTTCTTGATCCCGAATGTTAATTATGCCTTCATGTTTGTGTTTTACATAGCTTTGTGCATGCCTTTTGATAGTTAGCTTATTGGATTATGATCTGTAGTTAACTTTGGCTTGTGAAACCTTTTGAAAAATCTGGGTTTATCAAAAACTGGGATGGGAAATTTTTGAAAACCTTCTGGTCGCGGTTCCATATCGACCCGCAGTTCCTTATCGATAAGGTACCGCCGGTCCTAGATAAGGAACCGCCGGCCACTGTGCACGACAGCATCTTTGCTTTACACTGTTTTCTTACTTTTGTGTAAACCTTGCAGGATTTTCAGTAATAAACTGCACATTTCCTAAACTAGGGTATCTAAATTCATTATTCACCTAAAATGATTTTAACCCATTACTAGTTTGTATCATCCCCTCAACCATTTAAACCCACCTTGTTTGCCATGTTCTTCACACATCAAACATACTTCCTTAAACCTTAAACCACCCTAATCAACCAAGGTGTGTACCAAAACCTCAAACACTTCCAAGACCTCCACCCCAAGAAAAACACTCAAAATAAGGGTTAAGGTAGCTAAGCCTAACTCTTCACCTTTCCTCACACCTAAGAATGAGAATGTTCCTATCCTCATTTCTTCATCACCTTCTCCACCTCTTGCACCATGCAAGACTTCTTCCACCCATGGTACTAACCACTCCATTGGTTCTACCTCCTCTTCATTCAATTCTAGAATGAATGAGCTTTCTTCACCCTTCACTCCAAGTGCACCCTTGGAAGTGATCACACAACCTCAACCAATCCAAAGCATTCCTTTTGGGAATGACTTTGATGAAACTTTGGTAACTTCACAATTTACCCCTCACAACTCACCAATTTCACCAACCTTGGAGAATTTTCCTCCACACTCACCCATTTCCCCTTTGGGGAACATGCCTCCACTTTCACCCACATCACCCTTGGAGAACATGCCTCCTCCACCTCCACCCAACTCAAACATCCCAATTTTGGGTGTCCCACTTTCCCTCCTCTTGGGTGATCCTTACTTTGGGTTTCAACAAACTCATGGTCCTAGATGTCCATGTTGTCTCTACAACCACTTCCTCATCCAAAACCTAAGGATGGGTATGTATGGACTACATAGGGGTTTGCAAGATTTCTTGCTTACTTTGTTCTCCATGCCTCCTCCTAGGAGATGAATGATGGAGTCATTTCATAATAAGAGTTTTCAACAACAAGCCAAAGAAAACTATTTATCTAGATTTTATGATAAGCTAGCTATGTATTAGTTAGTCTTTATTTGTCTTTGTACTTGTTTCACTAATGAATGTTTTTTGTTGTTGACTTATGGATTTAGCTTTGTGTGACTCTATCCTTTTGTGCACACTAATCAACTAAAATTTGAAATTAAAATTGAACCTAAATCTATCACAACCCCTAAACTTGACTAAAATTGGTTCAAAATGATATCTAAATTATTATGTCACCCTTTGTCAAGACATTCTTTGTGAATGTGTTGCTTTATGCAACCCTAGCATATTTTGGTTCTAATAGAGGTAAAAATCCAAGATTTGCAATTTTTTGAAAAAGTCTTAGTTTTTCCCAAAACCCAGGAAAAACATTGTTTAAAGTCCACTGGACGCGGTTCCTTAAGGACCCGCGGTTCCTTAGTGATATGGAACCGCCGGACCATATAAGGTACCGCGGCCAGAATGTGACTTTTGACGAATTTTTGGTCAAAACCTTTAAACCCTATTCCCAGTCAAGATTCCTTGTTTACTCAAATTGACTAAACATTCCTTGACAATACACATTTTGTATTCAAATTCTTACCTTGATTACATTTTACTTATACCCCAACCTTGAGATTTCATTCTCACACCTTCCCAACCTTGAGAATTCATTCTCACATAACCTTGAGATATCATTCTCACTGTAACACTCTCATTTTTCATATCGGTACAGCGGAAGGGATTTTCAGAGTGTTACGGGATAGCACAATAACTCCAATCATAGACAACACATAAAAATGGTTGTACAAGGTTTAATAAACATTCATTCGATAAAAAGGTTTAAAAGTGTACAACAGGTCCCAAATTATACAGGTCATTAAGTTTACAAAACACAGATCGAATGAACATTTTAAATATTAAGTGTGGGCCATCAGAGTCGATCTCCATCCGGATTACCTTCAAGCACCTGAGATAGAAAACATGCAAAAATCACATCAGCGAATGCCGAGTGAATTCATAGAGTTTAATGAAAACCGTTATATAAAACAATCATTTACAATCATTTAAAATCAGAACACAAGTATAATATCGGAAGTAAGTCCACATATTGCTAGTCAGGCAATATATAAATCAAGCATACATCTGAAACCGTCCATGAGACCGTAGTCTCTATATTACCATGATAGGTAATATATTCATCGTAATAGCGTCGTCATCGTTTATTATTTATGTCTTATATTGTATTAGGATTATTATTAGCCGCATGACATTGTTACCTTACTGTGAAACAGCGGGCCGCGAACCCGACAAACAATTTGCCCATCTAAGTTAGCGTGTCGTCACAAAAATCACGCTATGGAATCTTCTCATACATAAATTCGCTTACCAATCAATGTGGTACGACGGGGATCAACCGTCAAGGCGCGAACTGGGGTGATCGTCCCCAAATAGTACTATCAAATGCATAAGCGTCTACCAAATCCCGGTAGTTCACAATTCATGCTAATGGGACTTTAAGTGACATAACCTAACTACTAATAATCCTTTTAGTCTCGAATATAGGGTCATAGCATCATTCGGGTCCATCTCATTTAGCATACAATCGAGACTACTTGTGTTCTATTTTTATAAAAATCTAGCATGTTATCTCCCTCGCGGGTTTACAAATCATTTTATAACACATTTAAAAGAGTGCGAGGCTATGAACTCACGTTGTTAATGAAAGGCGGATTATCGGCTACGGGCGTGCTTCGGTCACGGAAACCTATATAAATAATAATCGGTCTTAGACTCGGTCCAATGACTTTTATCAAAATAACAATATACATATATATGATTATTGTACATATGATGATGATCAAGTGGGTTTATAAATCCTCATTTACTCATTTTAGTGTTTACGTTTTGGTATCGTCTTACTAGTTCACTAGTTTTACCGATTTTACCTATTTTAAGTTCATTAAGTCTTTTATAAGTTCTTTTACTTGTTTTTACCCATTATATACTTATATGATCAGTATATATACTTTTCATGTTGGGCCCAAATGGGTTAAGCCCAAATAATTCTTTTTACAAGTTTTTATCTTTTTAAGTCTAATTATTAGTCCAATAGGTTTATTTAGCTCGTAAATGTCCGTAATTCTTATAGTTCGGGTTTTATCGGTTTTTACTTGTCTTAGTTACTTATACATCAGTATATAACTTTTATAAACTTTACATTAGACGGGTTTGGTCGTCTAAGTTTTATTTGATGAAAAACGTTAATTTCACGGCGATAGCCGAAAAAGTCGTAAAAATCAAGTTTATAGTTTTTATTACTTATAAATATTATTTTTACCACCATTTATCTAATTTACCCATTCAATTAACCTTTTATACATTTATATAATTAAGTTCTATAAGTTAGTGGGTTTATACTTTACATTTTATAAATTATAAAGTGAGTGCTTATATAATAATAATAAACATTATTTCCAAAATCTGATTTTTAACTTCATGTTTACCATTTTTATCATATCTAGAGTTCTACAATGACTTAGAAGCTCATTTTTAGATGACAACTTCTTCATAATATGTGCTAAATATAACTTAGTTATAGCTACTGCCCATTTTGAGTCTAAGTTTCCTTAACAGTCCCTACAAAACTGCTTATTCAGATTGTACCACCTAACTTGTTTTGATCATATCTCACTCATTATTTTGATTCCATTGCATGGCCAACTCTCACCTGTGTATAACATCATCTAATTTACTGTAAATAGATCAAACCATGCATTTTTATCAGTTCATCATTTAGTTATCTACTGTTTTTATACAGCCAACTAATTAGTCATGATTTTAGCTTCATTTCTTATGGTTATCATCATTTTTAAGCATGTTTATCAACACTTGATCCCCACACAACATTTTTATCATCATATATACATCATATACATATACAAAATGAAAGAAAATACATTTGTTCTTTACAAAATAATAAGAGAAAAATGTAGAGGAAGATCTTCTTTACCAATCCAAGTGGATTTCTTATTTTAGGAAGGCAAGAACTTGATGAACACAACAAGTATCTCCAAGACCATCAAATATCAAGAACATATGTTGGAAAATCAGCCCTAGGACACAAGCAAATCACCTCCAAAGTTGGTTATATGGCCACCAAATGATCAAGGCTTCAAGGAAACACCTTAATGGGACTAGTAAACATGTGGTTTGTAGCTAGAAAAGATCAATGAGGGTGTTTGTTGCTTGATGTGGGACGGCACAAGGGAGGAAGTAGAGAGAGTTTGAGAGTAAATTGCATGTAGGAAATGGTTGAATGAAAACCATTAGCTAGTTTTGTGTTTAAGTGGGAAATGTGTTGGCTTAAAGTGTAAGCTAAAGCTTACACTTGTGTAACTTAGCCAAATTGATGCCACCTATGTGTGGTGGTGTCCTCCTTTCCGTCCCATATAAGCTAGTGGGATGGGGCAAAGTGTTTTGTCCCATCTCACTAGTTTACGGGTATTTCTCGACTCTAGTTTTCTCGATTTGCGTGCCCTCGGGTCGTTTTACGAAAAACGTTTTTATAAATTATGAATTACCGTCACAAAACGAATCCAATAAAAATTGTCTCATCAAAAACGGAGTTCAAAAACATAAATACGTAATCCTAAGGTTTCCGGTTTAGTCGTAAAAGACGCCAAATTATGCACGTAAGCCCAAATTTAAATCCGTAAATTGTGAGTTCGTCAACCAACACAAAATAAGTTTCAAAATATTATACGAGAAAATATTTCACTACCTGAAAATGTTAGATTTGTCACAGCTTTTCCTCCTAAAAGGGATCAACGTCCTCGTGATCCATTTCATTTGGATGTCCGTTTCTTATTGAAATCGAAGAGGTGCGGATATTTCTTCCACATTTCATCCTCTCGTTCCCAAGTATACTCCGGTCCATGCTTTGAATTCCATCGGATCTTGACAATAGGTATCCGACTTTGTTTCAGTTGCTTTACCTCACGGTCCATAACTTCTACGGGCTCTTCGATAAAATGCAACTTCCCATCTATTCGAACCTTACCTAACGGAAATTTTCTCATCACTCACTGCTAGACATTTCTTCAGATTAGATACATGGAATGTGTTGTGAACACCATGAAGTTCTGGGGGTAACTCTAGTTTGTAAGCCACCGGACCTACTCTAGATAAAATCTTAAAGGGTCCAATATAACGGGGATTCATTTTTCCTCGTTTTCCAAATCTTATAACGCCTTTCCATGGCTATACCTTCAACATTACTCGGTCACCCACTTCAAACTCCATTGGCTTCCGCCGCACATCCGCGTAACTTTTCTGTCTACTACGGGCAGTCAACAACCTCTTCTTAATCTGAACTATCATCTCCGTAGTCTCCCGGATCAATTCCGGTCCCGTGAGCTGGGTATCCCCAACTTCACTCCAACATACAAGAGATCTACACTTCCTACCATACAAAGCTTCAAACGGTGCAACCTTAATACTAGAATGGTAACTATTGTTATACGAAAACTCTGCTAACGACAAATGTTTATCCCAATTCTTACCAAAATCTAACACACAAGCTCTCAACATATCTTCCAGTGTTTGTATCGTCCTTTCACTCTGCCCATCAGTCTGGGGGTGATAAGCAGTGCTCATATCGAGATTCGTTCCCAAAGATCTTTGGAGAGATTTCCAAAAATTCGATGCGAATCTAGGATCTCGATCTGAAATGATCGATACAGGCACTCCATGCTTGCATACAACATTATCAAGGTATATTTGAGTCAGCTTCTCTAGTGAGAACTGCTCCTTAACCGGAATGAAGTGTGCTGATTTGGTCAGTCTATCGACAATAACCCAAATCGAATTGTTTCCAGATGATGTTCTAGGAAGCTTGGTGATAAAGTCCATCGTAATTCGCTCCCACTTCCATTCAGGAATCTTTGGCTGTTGAAGTAGTCCTGATGGCTTTTGATGTTCGGCTTTGACTCTAGCACAAGTCAAGCATTGAAGAACATACATAGCTATGTCAGCTTTCATATTCGGCCACCAATACAACTTCTTCAAATCATGGTACATCTTATCAGATCCCGGATGAATGGAATACTTAGATTTATGGGATTCTAACATAATCAAATCTCTTAAGCCTCCAAACTTAGGTATCCACATACGACCTCTTAAACATTTCACTCCATTAGCTCTAACCTCTAAAGGATCTCCTTCTCCTCGGAACCCTTCATTAACAAAATTCTCCTTCTTACAAGCTTCTATTTGTGCATTTCTAATTTGCTCAGGCAAATTATTGTGCACGGTCAAGACTAGAGAACGCACCCTGATAGGCTCTCTATCTTTCCTACTCAACGCATTAGCAACAACATTGGCTTTTCCTGGGTGATATTTTATATCACAGTCATAATCACTTAACAACTCTATCCATCTTCGTTGTCTCATGTTCAATTCCTTCTGATCGAGAATATACTGTAGGCTTTTGTGATCGGTGAATACCGTACACTTGGTGCCATACAGATAATGTATCCACAACCTAAGAGCAAAGACTACAGCTCCTAACTCAAGATCATGAGTAGTATAATTCTCCTCATTCTTCCTTAATTGCCTAGAAGCATAAGCTATCACTTTCTCTCTCTGCATCAAAACAGCTCCATAACCTCTAAGAGATGCATCACAATACAATACAAAATCTTCACTCCCTTCGGGTAATGATAAGATTGGCGCACTACATAATTTTTTCTTCAATGTCTGAAATGCTCCATCTTCATCACTTCCCCAAACGAAAGGTTTATTCTTCTGAGTAAGCTTAGTCAAGGGTTTAGCTATCAAAGAAAATTCTTTAATGAATCGCCTATAATAGCCAGCCAATCCTAAGAACTGTCGCACTTCCGTTGGCGTTGTCGGTGCAGACCAATTCTTAATAGCTTCAACCTTTGTAGGATCAACATGAATTCCATCTCTGTTAATCACATGACCAAGAAATTGCACAGAATCTAACCAGAAATCACACTTCGAAAACTTAGCATACAACCTTTCATCCTTCAACAACTTCAAAACAATCCTCAAATGTTCTCTATGCTCATCTTCATTCTTAGAATAGATTAGAATATCGTCAATAAACACAATCACAAATTTATCCAAGTAGGGCTTGCACACACGATTCATTAAATCCATGAAAACCGCAGGTGCGTTAGTTAACCCAAATGGCATTACTTGAAATTCATAGTGTCCATAACGAGTTCTAAATGCAGTTATAGGAATATCTTCTTCACGGACGCGAAGTTGGTGATATCCTGACCGCAAATCTATCTTAGAATACACACTAGATCCTTGCAGTTGATCAAACAAATCATCAATCCTAGGTAAAGGATATCGATTTTTAATTGTCAACTTATTCAGTTCCCTATAATCAATGCACATACGAAAAGATCCATCCTTCTTCTTAACGAACAAGACTGGAGCTCCCCAAGGCGACGAGCTTGGTCGAATAAAACCTTTATCAGACAACTCCTTAAGTTGCTCAGATAACTCCTTTAATTCAGAAGGGGCTAATCGGTAAGGCGCACGTGCCACCGGTGCAGCACCAGGAATTAAATCGATTCGAAACTCTACTTGCCTTATCGGTGGAAGTCCCGGTAAATCTTTAGGAAATACCTCAGGAAATTCACAAATAATAGGTACATCTTCCAATCGTTTCTCCCTAGACTCATTCCCGGTCACTTGAGCTAAGAATAACTCACAACCGTTCCTGATGTACTTTTGGACTTTAATACATGAAACGATTTTCAAACGGGATTCACATCGACTACCATCAATTACTAACGTCCTATTCCTAAGAGGAATCTTAACCTTCTTCTCTCCACATAAAATAGTAGCATTATTCAACGACAACCAATCCATACCAATAATAACATCAAAACTACCTAATTCTATCAACATCAAATCAATCGGAAAGGAATGGTTCAAGAGATTTAGAGAGCATCCTTCTAATAGCTTATTAGTTTTCACTAATTTACGATCAGCCAATTCCACCTCGTAACTGGTACTTATCTCAACAGGTTCAATATCAATAAGGGCACTAAATTTAGTGGATACAAAGCTCCTATCGGCACCCGAATCGAATAAAGCAACAGCATAATGATTGTTGAGTAAAAACGTACCGGTAACGACATTCGGATCCTCTTTCTTCACCTCAATTGTTCCAAGTTGGTAGATACCACCCTGGGGGTTTCTTCTAGGTACAATCGCTTTCAACTTGGGGCATTCCGATTTCCTATGACCTTCTTCATTACAGTTGAAGCAAATCGTTCCCTTCTTACACCTTTCAACCTTGTGTCCAAGCTTTCCGCAATTTCGGCACTTCCAGCAGTCGCCAGGATGCCTCTTGTTGCCACACTTAGGACATCTATCATCGTTGCGCGGTGTATTGTTGGTAAGAGCATTTGCATTCCCCTTTCTCTTGTTCTGACGGCGATTGAAATTCTTCCTATAATCACCTCTATCTACACGCTCACCGTCTCCCTTTCTTTTCTCACCAACACGGGCTTCATCTTCCTTATCCTGAATTATCTGTCCAATGAGTTGGTAAGCCATTCGAACAGCATCATCAATGGTCAGTGTTTTTGATGATGTTACGTCCCCCCGGATATTCCTGGTCAACCCTTTCACATATTGCTCAATTCGGATCTCTTCGGGTTCAACCAATCGAGGACATAGCAAGGCCAACTCATGGAATCGATTTGTGTAACTATCAATGTCCACACCTTTTATTCTCAAATGAATCAACTCTTGTTCTAACCTAATGATCACACTACGAGGACAAAACTCCAAAGTCATCCACTTCTTGATTTCAGCCCAAGGAGTAGCATTAGCAGCATCAAGACCCATGAAAGCAATTCTCCCGTTCCACCAAGTCAACGCACGACCTTTAAGAGTAGCCATAGCAAAAGTCACCTTATCTTCCTCCTTACACTTACTAATCCTAAACACCGATTCAATCTTCTCAATCCACTGGCTTAATCCTACGGCACCTTCAGTTCCATTAAAAGGTAGAGGTTCACACTTCATGAACGTCACATAAGTACAGCCACCAACTTCAGGTGCATTCGTTCCAAGTCCTCCTATATTTCCTCCAGCATTAGCATTCACATTATTAGCATTCACATTCACATTAGTACCGCCAATTCCACTACCGCCAGCTCCACTACCGCCAGCTTCACTACCGCCAGCTCCACTACCGCCAGCTCCACTACCGCCAGCTCCACTACCGCCAGCTCCACTACAGCCAGCTTCATTTCTAGCATTTGCCATAAATTCAGTCATAGATGCGGCAACTTGCTCCGTAATAATCCTACGTACATCATCCTCAGTCACAGCCTTCTTGGGCGGCATTGTTCTATAATTCCACAATTTCAAAGTATTAAGCATTCATCCAACAAAGGATTCATATAATATGGATTGAATTCATAATCAAGATACAAATAAGGCACAATATGGAATTCAAGACAAGATACATATTTCATTCGATCTGAAACAAAAGTATTGTCTTAGTACATCCATATCAAAGTTCTAACACTATATACACTCAAAATTCGTGCCAAATCTACTACTAACAAGTCGGTTCAGTCAAAGCTACAAGCACAAAAGATATAAAGGTCACTACTAAACACAGACTGGTCTACTGAGAACCGCCAGATGGTCCATCATCCATCGTCTTCTGGATCTTCGCCGGACGATCACTAGACTCATCTTCAGCTGGGCGCTTACGGATTACTCCTCTTTCAACCATGTCGGCATAAAATCTACTGTTCCAACCCACTGATATATTCAACTCCTTTTCAGCTTTCTCACGCATCGCACGAGCCACACTCAACTGAATCTCCATAGAATTTACCTTTCTCTTCATGGCAGCATACTCACCACTTTCCGACACTGATAACCTCCTAAATGCCTCATTCAATCCACGCTCTACATCACTCAAATCCAAACTAAGCAATTCTCGCTCTTTCTCTCCAATCTTTGTCTTTGAATCCAAATAAGCAACCTGAGTCTGAACAACACCTAATCCAACCTCTGTCACACAACTCTTAACACGGAAAGCATCTAGATCACGTCTCAAGGCCCATGGTGCAAGACCATCAATATGAGTAGCCTCTCGAGCACTAGACGACTATCCTATCTCACGTCTACGAGTATCAATACCATCAGTACCGTCAGGTGCATCGTCATCCTCATCCTCCTCTGATTCAGAATCAGATTCGGACGATTCAGACATCTCATCCCTAGGTAACTCATCCTCAGAATCAGACAAACAAACTGGTGGGGGCAAAGGCTCGCCCTCTGGAACATCATACGGATAAATAAGCTCAGCTTCCTCATCGTCATCAACCTCAACATCTATACCTACATCCTCCTCGACATCCTCGTCGTCAATCTCGTCATCTAACTCATCTAATCCAATCTCATCCTCATTCTCAATATCAGCATTCTCAATCTCCACATTCTCATTACCGACATTTTCAATATCCACATTCTCATTACCCACATTCTCAATCTCATTCTCATTACCCACATTCTCAATCTCCACATTCTCATTACCCACATTCTCAATCTCATTCTCTACTAAGTCAACCTGAGGGGCAATCTGATCTCCTAGTCCTAACTCAGGCTCGGGATCCTCAAATGGTTCCTCCTCATCATCAATATCAAAATCTACTAAGTCTAAATAAGGATCATATTCTATATTAGGTTCGGGAATAGCATGGTTTTCTACAGGAATATTAGGGTCAACCATGACAATCTGCATTTATATATATTTATCTCGTATTAGGATAACATACTAGTTAAACAATTACATAATGAAATCACGATATATACATATATAGAAATTAAATTATATATATCAAAATATATATCTTCTCAATAGGGCTTGTTGGTAACGTCGGAGATCTCTGGCACCGTTATAGTCAAAAGATTTTTCAAATATTTTCTCAAATGTTCATTGTCAAAAGATTTTGAAAAGTTTTGTTCAAAACCTTGGTTTTTAAAATCTTTTGTTCTCTACAACGAGAGCTCTGGTACCAAACTGTAGCACTCTCATTTTTCATATCGGTACAGCGGAAGGGTTTTTCAGAGTGTTACGGGATAGCACAATAACTCCAATCATAGACAACACATAAAAATGGTTGTACAAGGTTTAACAAACATTCATTCGATAAAAAGGTTTAAAAGTGTACAACAGGTCCCAAATTATACAGGTCATTAAGTTTACAAAACACAGATCGAATGAACATTTTAAATATTAAGTGTGGGCCATCAGAGTCGATCTCCATCCGGATTACCTTCAAGCACCTGAGATAGAAAACATGCAAAAATCACATCAGCGAATGCCGAGTGAATTCATAGAGTTTAATGAAAACCGTTATATAAAACAATCATTTACAATCATTTAAAATCAGAACACAAGTATAATATCGGAAGTAAGTCCACATATTGCTAGTCAGGCAATATATAAATCAAGCATACATCTGAAACCGTCCATGAGACCGTAGTCTCTATATTACCATGATAGGTAATATATTCATCGTAATAGCGTCGTCATCGTTTATTATTTATGTCTTATATTGTATTAGGATTATTATTAGCCGCATGACATTGTTACCTTACTGTGAAACAGCGGGCCGCGAACCCGACAAACAATTTGCCCATCTAAGTTAGCGTGTCGTCACAAAAATCACGCTATGGAATCTTCTCATACATAAATTCGCTTACCAATCAATGTGGTACGACGGGGATCAACCGTCAAGGCGCGAACTGGGGTGATCGTCCCCAAATAGTACTATCAAATGCATAAGCGTCTACCAAATCCCGGTAGTTCACAATTCATGCTAATGGGACTTTAAGTGACATAACCTAACTACTAATAATCCTTTTAGTCTCGAATATAGGGTCATAGCATCATTCGGGTCCATCTCATTTAGCATACAATCGGGACTACTTGTGTTCTATTTTTATAAAAATCTAGCATGTTATCTCCCTCGCGGGTTTACAAATCATTTTATAAAACATTTAAAAGAGTGCGAGGCTATGAACTCACGTTGTTAATGAAAGGCGGATTATCGGCTACGGGCGTGCTTCGGTCACGGAAACCTATATAAATAATAATCGGTCTTAGACTCGGTCCAATGACTTTTATCAAAATAACAATATACATATATATGATTATTGTACATATGATGATGATCAAGTGGGTTTATAAATCTTCATTTACTCATTTTAGTGTTTACCTTTTGGTATCGTCTTACTAGTTCACTAGTTTTACCGATTTTACCTATTTTAAGTTCATTAAGTCTTTTATAAGTTCTTTTACTTGTTTTTACCCATTATATACTTATATGATCAGTATATATACTTTTCATGTTGGGCCCAAATGGGTTAAGCCCAAATAATTCTTTTTACAAGTTTTTATCTTTTTAAGTCTAATTATTAGTCCAATAGGTTTATTTAGCTCGTAAATGTCCGTAATTCTTATAGTTCGGGTTTTATCGGTTTTTACTTGTCTTAGTTACTTATACATCAGTATATAACTTTTATAAACTTTACATTAGACGGGTTTGGTCGTCTAAGTTTTATTTGATGAAAAACGTTAATTTCACGGCGATAGCCGAAAAAGTCGTAAAAATCAAGTTTATAGTTTTTATTACTTATAAATATTATTTTTACCACCATTTATCTAATTTACCCATTCAATTAACCTTTTATACATTTATATAATTAAGTTCTATAAGTTAGTGGGTTTATACTTTACATTTTATAAATTATAAAGTGAGTGCTTATATAATAATAATAAACATTATTTCCAAAATCTGATTTTTAACTTCATGTTTACCATTTTTATCATATCTAGAGTTCTACAATGACTTAGAAGCTCATTTTTGGATGACAACTTCTTCATAATATGTGCTAAATATAACTTAGTTATAGCTACTGTCCATTTTGAGTCTAAGTTGCCTTAACAGTCCCTACAAAACTGCTTATTCAGATTGTACCACCTAACTTGTTTTGATCATATCTCACTCATTATTTTGATTCCATTGCATGGCCAACTCTCACCTGTGTATAACATCATCTACTTTACTGTAATAGATCAAACCATGCATTTTTATCAGTTCATCATTTAGTTATCTACTGTTTTTATACAGCCAACTAATTAGTCATGATTTTAGCTTCATTTCTTATGGTTATCATCATTTTTAAGCATGTTTATCAACACTTGATCCCCACACAACATTTTTATCATCATATATACATCATATACATATACAAAATGAAAGAAAATACATTTTTTCTTTACAAAATAATAAGAGAAAAATGTAGAGGAAGATCTTCTTTACCAATCCAAGTGGATTTCTTGTTTTAGGAAGGCAAGAACTTGATGAACACAACAAGTATCTCCAAGACCATCAAATATCAAGAACATATGTTGGAAAATCAGCCCTAGGACACAAGCAAATCACCTCCAAAGTTGGTTATATGGCCACCAAATGATCAAGGCTTCAAGGAAACACCTTAATGGGACTAGTAAACATGTGGTTTGTAGCTAGAAAAGATCAATGAGGGTGTTTGTTGCTTGATGTGGGACGGCACAAGGGTGGAAGTAGAGAGAGTTTGAGAGTGAATTGCATGTAGGAAATGGTTGAATGAAAACCATTAGCTAGTTTTGTGTTTAAGTGGGAAATGTGTTGGCTTAAAGTGTAAGCTAAAGCTTACACTTGTGTAACTTAGCCAAATTGATGCCACCTATGTGTGGTGGTGTCCTCCTTGCCGTCCCATATAAGCTAGTGGGATGGGGCAAAGTGTTTTGTCCCATCTCACTAGTTTACAGGTATTTCTCGACTCTAGTTTTCTCGATTTGCGTGCCCTCGGGTCGTTTTACGAAAAACGTTTTTATAAATTATGAATTACCGTCACAAAACGAATCCAATAAAAATTGTCTCATCAAAAAACGAAGTTCAAAAACATAAATACGTAATCCTAAGGTTTCCGGTTTAGTCGTAAAAGACGCCAAATTATGCACGTAAGCCCAAATTTAAATCCGTAAATTGTGAGTTCGTCAACCAACACAAAATAAGTTTCAAAATATTATACGAGAAAATATTTCACTACCTGAAAATGTTAGATTTGTCACACTCACACTCTCACAATGCCTAACTCCTACATTCCTAACCTTGACATTTCTTTGTCACAACCCCACTCACCCAAAGCTTCTTCATCCAAGCTTTCAAAGAAACCGAAAATCTCGGTTCGACCCGTTTGGGTTAAGAAGAATGAACCATCTTCGTCCAAACCACCCAAAAACCCTACCTTCTCTCAATCAAGTATTGGAATGAGACTTATACCATAAACCTCATCACCGGAGCAAAAGAACATGTTCCACCACCACCACAATCCTTCAATACCCCCCAACTCAATGACCTTGCAACCTTCCTAAACCTCACAAGGCATTGTGAAAACACTCCCAAACCCTTTACCCCACCACCACCAAACCTTAAGTTTGATGCCATACCCCCATCAAATGACTTTGTGTTGCATCATGGATCCTCGTGTGATTGTTGCCGATTTCAACAAATTGAACTTGCTCATGTGTATGAGAAGTTAAATTTTCTTGAATTCCTCCTCACTCGACCTCCTATTCAAGTTTTCGTCCCGGTGGACAAAACTTCGAATGATGCATCGTCGTCCTTTTAGTTTTATTTTATTTTTAGCAATCTTGGAAAATATCACTATTAGACTAGCTTATGCTTAGTGGTTTATTTTCCATATTGATTGCTTTTAGATACTCATACTATGTGTATGACTATCTTCTTTGTTGTTTTTTTTTGTTTTTTGTAACTTTTGTGTTATTTGTGTGCTATCTAATTAGTTCTATTTTTGAGTTGATCTTGGTTAAATTTTTACAATTGCTTATGGGTGATTCCATCAATTCTAAAGCTTTAACCCATTGACAAGCTTATCATCTTCATTTTATTGAAGTTTGATTTTGTCAATTACCTCTTTGGACATACTTAGTAAAATACTTGCTTCTAATTTGAGATTTCTTCTCTTTCTCCCTCTCAAGTTACTTAGTAGGTAGTGATCATATATACATTGGTGTTTCTTTCCTTTCTACTAACCTTTGTGTAGCATGTCACCTTAGCTCACAAACTTGGTGCCCCGAGCAAGGGGGAGCAACCACCAAGGGGGAGCTACTAGCAAAGTTCGATGCACTTCAAAGACTTATGCTAACCTTTTTGCTACGACAAAGGGGGAGAAATGATAGTGATAAACTAGTTAATAATTCCATAGTTTGTGTTTATACGTAAATGAGTTTATCGTTTGTCGTAATCAAAAAGGGGGAGATTGTTAATGCAAGTAATGCCTAAAAACATTATTAGTGTTAACTAATCTTTCTTAGTTTTGATCACAACAAACCATACAACACATTTAGTGTAGAAACACAAAATGAATTATTTAACTAACACTATCATCAAGGTAATAATCATATCACTAACCTTTCTTAATCATACTTAGTGATCATCAAAATGATTATCCTTAAAACTCACTTTTGCTATTAAGACAAAAGACTTTTTAATAAACTTTCTTTTTTAGAAAATGTTTTATTAAAATGGAAAATGAAAATTTGAAAATGGCATATTACAAATGCTGTTAGAATATCCTTTGAAGGGTTTAAATACCTCAGATATTCCCACCCCACTAAAAGACAAAAAACGGAGCGGAGTCTAGTGGCGGTACCTTAAGTACCTACGCGGTACCTTATCGATATGGTACCGCGGGGTAAGATAAGGTACCGCGCACAGTAGCCGTTATATATCCGTTGTAACTTTGTCTCCTTTAAATAGTGGGTCAAATCTCATTTTCCAGCAAGTCTCTTGGACGTTTTTCTCAGCCCTTCTTCTATTTTCTATAGCATAATCATTAGTAAACGATCACTTAATTTGTTAAGGATGTTTACATATGATTATCCTCTTGATCCCCTCCTTTACCATGTCCAACGAGAAGATCACTCACTCACTAGTGTAGTGATAAAGATGAATCTATGAGCTAGTCATATTCATCATGATACCTTTGTGTTTTAGGTCAATCCAATGTATTTATGAATACTTGGACTAGTTGTGTTCATCCAAGTTATTTGTGAATACTTAGATTTGTTGTGTACATCCATTGCATATGTGTTTTCTTGGATTTGTGTTGTGTAAATCCAAGCTACATGTGTGTACTTGGATAAGTCTAGTTGAGTTGTAATAGATTTGATTAGGAGTTCTCACTAAACTATAAAGTGATGTGGTTGTGTCTTGTGAGTTGTCACTAAACTTTAAAGTGATTAGTAGTTGTGTTGTGTGAAGTTCTCACTTAGATTCAAAGTGAAGAGTCGTGAAGATTGGTTCTAGCTTTCGATTAGAACTCGACATCTAGCCTTGTGTCGTAAAATGGTGAAGTAGGCAACATCGTGAAGATTGGTTCTACCTTAAGATTAGAACTCGACATCTAGCCTTGTGTCGTTAAATTGTGAAGTAGGCAACGTCGTGTAGATTGGTCCTAGCTAAAGATTAGGTCTCGACATTTAGCTTAGTGTCGGAAAATAATGTAAGCAACGATGTAAGGTTTTCTCCGCCGAGAAGGGAGCTTGTGGATATAGTGGAAATCTCGAGTAGGTGTACTCGAGGAGTGGAGTAGAAACGAGGATAGAGCCTCGTTGTCGAACCACTATGAATCTTAGTGTCTTCCCACTAGGTTGTCTCCTTCCTTGCTCTTTACTTATTTCATTATCATTATACTTGCTTATTATCCTTGCTAGTGTATTTCAATTGAACCTAAACATTATGCAACTTAGCATCAAGTAAAAGATAGTTTTGATACAAACCAAATTGAAAGTAATTTTAATTTGGTCACCAATCGAAGAGAAAATATTCAACCCCCCCCCCCCCCTTCTAGTTTCTACATAGATAAACATGCATGATATATTCTGTATAAGTTTATTTAAATAGAAGATTTACATGTTTATTTGATTTTATCTCTTGTAAAACCCTAGTCCTTACACTATAAAAGGAACCAAGGGTTATTAGGTTTTTCATAACTCATATTCACAATGTAAACCTAGAGCGTGTGTGTACTAGACGTAGGATTCAATGTATACACGTCTAGTGGTTGTTAATTATTAATATAGTTAACAATCCTTTTGTTTTTATTTATGTTCTTCGTGTCTAAACACCTTGTTAATGGTTGCTGTTCTAATTCTGCTTTGATTATGTTAATCATATGAACAATGATCATTCCTAGTAGCTTCAAAGATCCGGAAACCAAGGTTTCCACAATTAGAAGGTTAAGTTGTATAAAAGTTTTTCTTTGGTCAAAACTATTTTTTTATTGAAAATAAGCCTTTTAAATTGTTAATATTGCATATTACCTAAATTAGTAGTATTAATGCATTATAGAGTTACTCTTGAAATTTATCTACTAGTTTGCATCTTGTTATGTGTAGGTACTCATGAAGATAAATCATTCTATTAATTGTGGATTGAGTTACTTACACTTGTTGAAGACTCATCTTCTTTGATTTCCAACATCATTGAATGATGATATTAAGATGGGTAGGAGTGATACTAGTCTTTGAAGACTTAGTAGTTACAATTATTCATAGTTGGGCTTTGCATCGGTTCCTTGAAAGCTCGGAATGCAATTTGTGGCCAAGGTATGCTTTCGCTCTTCCATACGCCCTATTCATCATTCTTTTTATCATTAATTGACTATATTCTTGTTCTTGGCATCCTTGCCTTGACATTTACTTCTGGTTTGTGATTCTTTCCTTTTTCCCTCCCAAACCTTCATTGCTTGGATACTTGACTCACTATGGAGATGTAGGGTGAGTTAGTAGAAGCTTAAAGTATCAAGCAT
Organism: Glebionis coronaria; assembly: GCA_025667525.1. Lineage (NCBI taxonomy): Eukaryota > Viridiplantae > Streptophyta > Magnoliopsida > Asterales > Asteraceae > Glebionis > Glebionis coronaria. Next base: position 128,894,438 of record CM046881.1, read on the forward strand.
GATTTCTATGGTTTTCACCCTTACGATTAGTAGGCCCTATATCATGTGTTACTTGTGCAATTAAGCTAATCTCTAGGATGATTAGTGAATCCTTTGAGATACCAAACTACTTCGTTAAGTTGTAGGTGGATTTTACACATATGGAATTGAAATATTCCAAGGATATTGTTATTGTTAATTCTAGCTATAATTATCCGATCATGTGGGAGAGAAAGTGAATCTATACTTTGCTCATGTTTTGAAATAGAATAAGACTACTCTTGAAAATGATTTTATCCTATGCATCAAAATTGCTTGGTATAATTCATTACCAAAGCGGTTTAGACTTTCGCCGGAATGGCACGTCTTAAACCACTATATATAACACAAGCTCTTCTCCTCCTCAATTTAAAGAATGTCATTTGTCTCTTGAGCAATGTTCTTGGTCTTGATTCACTTCCCTTGACTCCTCTCCCTTTGCTTCTTTGCTACGAGTAGTCGTTTGTTCGTTTCGGTCTTTTCCTATCTCGATTCAACTCGTAATCCTTCAACAAGGCATTATTAACTAGTGTTGTGGTGGTCCAATGATATACTAAAAGGTTTAATATATATTTTAAGTATTTTAAAAATTTTGGTTTTCAAAAATTCATTGTTTTTCTTTGATAAAAACCTGCCTCTGTAGGCGGTTCTTTATCCCTGGCGGTTCAATAGCGCGGTTCCTTATCGATAAGGAACCGAGGACAGAATCTTTGTCAGAGCGCCAGTTTTTATAAAATACCATTTTTCAAACAAAACCTTCTCTCTCCTTCACACACACAACCGACGGTTTTCTTGTTTTTGCACCATTGTTGAAGCTTCAAAAACCTTCAATTACTCAAATTAATTGATTCAAGTTCGTGGGTTTCACTCATCTATCATCCAAGATCAATTAATTATAAGTTATTTCTTTCAATTTCATCTAATTTGTTCTAGGGTTCATACATTCATAATTGGGGCTTTTTAAAATTGACATTGAATTAGAACCTTACTAGGAAAAAGAGTTGACATAGTATTGTTACTATGATTCCTTAGGTTCATATTCATTGAGATTTCACTAAAACCCATTTGTAGAACAAATCCAAATTTTGACTAAATAGTTTGGTTGATTGATGGAATTGATATGAACCCATGAATAAGTTGGTAATAGCATTGTTAAATGCTTACCTAAAAACCTTGTTTTGAAAAACCAATGTTCAAGTTCATTATTGATCTTATATGGTCAATGTGTCATTGTAGATGATGAAGTTGGTACATTGTGAATATGAGAATGATAAGAATTAAACCTTGGTTTATCAAGATATTGATAAAACACATTATCACTTCCATTGATTTTTGGTTTATATGTAACATATGAGTAATTGGAGAAATATGTTTATATGTTATTTTTAGGTACTAATCTTGCCTTCGGAATATCAACAAGACCACCGATACACTAGACAATACATGCCAAACCTTTTCGAAATGTGTGATTCTTCTCAACTTACAAACACCTATTCCTCACTCCAAAAACGTTGCTTTCACAAAGAGTTGTCGAAGAGGATATTGAGGGATATATATATACTCGATCAATGTTCGGACAAATTGGGTTTGATTGTATGTGACATCAAAGAGGATATATATCCCGAATTTCTCTTAGAGTTCTTTAGCACATACTCTCTCATTTATGATGATGATAAAGTATACGTTAGGTTCATCCTTTAAGCTCGACTCATTAAACTCTCTCTTGAAGACTTTGGTCAAGCTCTTCGTGTTCCATTTGTGGGCACTTGTCGATTTACTGATAAATGGAAACTTGATTATCATCTTGAACCATTCGACTATGCTCCAAATGAAAATGAAGAGATTGACCTTGACTTCATTCTTGATGTCATTTGTAAAGAGCGTAGTGGAAACGTTGTAAGAAGCCTCCACTCTACCAAGCGTCGAGTAAAACGCTATGAGGTTCTCTTAAGCGACCTAAATGATTGCATGGTCCGTTGGGCCGACATCCTTAGGGAGAATGTATTTTGTCTTGGCAGAAACCGGGATCATATCCCGGCGTGTATGGTGCACATGTTATGTTGTATCGCTACCAACGCCAAGTACAATCTCACATACTATATCACTCAATAAATCACTTATGCTCTTTCAAACCTAAAACAAATCTTCCCTATGCCATGCTCCTTACTCGCCTTCTTAAGAAGGTTGGTGAAGACTATCCCGACATCAACATTTCTCGCTTTCGTTCGGTCGAACGTGTCATGCTACCTATTCAAAAGGTACAACCACAAAAAGCTAGAAGTGATCGAGGTTCTAGAAAGTCTGATCCACAAGAGTCCGATGATGAGGACTTTGATATGTCACCAAGTAACCGTGGTGGCATAGGCACAAGTGCTCATGTTGGTTCTTCGAGTAACTCCCACCCATCCATGGACTCATTCATGGAAGGGTTAGAAGAAATCATCCCTCCTCCTCACTTTGCTACTAGTAGACTTCCCGAAAACTTCGGTCTTGCGGATGTCTACCGAGCCAACCTTAAAACTCAAGGTGAGTTGCAGGATCATCAAGTGGATTCAAGAGGATCGTTCAAGAACATAGCCAAATTAATCAAGGGACTTGGCAAGAAGAAGAAATGAAGCATTGGCTTATCAAGGTTAACATGTTTGAATTGTTGAACTGTTTATTCTTATTTTTTTTGTTGTTATGGTTGACTACTAATACTTTATGTTTGGATTACTAACTATTTTAATCCTTAATTAACTGTGTAAACGTTCTTTTGATCTACATAGCTTTGTGCTCCTTATGTGTTTGCTAGCTTCCTAGATTTTGATTTATAGTTAACTTTGGCTTGCTATTTACCTGTGTGAAATCTGGGTTGACCAAAGTTTGAGGAAGTGCTACTTTTGAACAACACTAGACGCGGTTCCATATCGAACCCGCGGTTCCTTAGCGATAAAGAACCGTGGACCTACGTAAGGAACCGCTTGTCCCTGTTTTGACAGAATCTTTGCTTTACACTGTTTTCCTTAATCTGTGTAAAACTTTGATAAAATTCTTGCAAAAACCTGCACTTTCCTAAACTTGGGTACCTAATTTCATTATTCACCTAAAATGATTTTAACCCATTACTAGTTTGGATCATTCCCTTCTCTTCTTAAACCCTCTTATGTTGATTGTGTTCTTCATCCCTTCAACTCTTGTCTAAACCTTAACACAACCATGGTGTCTACTAGAACATCCACTTCTTCCAAAAATTCCTCCTCCAAAAGAAGCCTCAAAATTAAGATTAAGATACCTAACATTGGTTATTCATCTTTTCACACTCCCAAAAATGAGGTCTCTCCCATTCTCATTTCACCTTCACCTCAACCTCTACAAAGTATCCCCTTTGTACTTGAGCCTTTGGTTACCTCTCCTTTCACTCCACCAAATTCTCCCATCTCACCCTTGGACACTATGCCTCCACCACCTCCTCCACCCTCTAACACTAATTCTCCTATTTTGGGCATTCCTATCCCTCACTTCATGGGTGCTCCTTACTTCTTTGGATTCCTAGAAGCTCATGGTGCAAATTGCCTATTTTGTCTCTATAATAACTACATCATTCAAAACCTAAGGATGGAGATGCTTGGTTTTCATAGAAGTTTGCATGATTTCTTGCTTGTCTTGTTCTTCATGCATCCTCCTAGGAGATGAATGATGGTTTTCAAAATAACATGTTTTTTTAAAAGAAGGTCAAGCCAAAGAGATCTATGAATTCAAGACCTAGTTTTTAGCTATCTTTGTAGTAGTTAATTGTCTTTTTATTTCTTGTATTTCCTTTCCTTTCCCTCATGATTTTCTCATGTGGATGATTTATGGATTTAGTTTTATGTGTTTCTATCTATGTTATCACTTTAATTAACTTCACTTTATTAAAATTGAACCTAAATCTATTACAACCTCTAAAAACTTGACTTAAAATTGGACCAAAATGTTATCTAAATATTTTGTCACCATTTGTCAAGACATTCTTTGTGAATGTGTTTCTTTTATGCAACCCTAGCATACTATAGTGCTAAAAGAGGTAAAAATCCAAGATTTGCAAAATTTTGACAAAGTCTTATTTTTCTCCAAAACTTTTGAAAATCAAGGTTTGTTGTCCACTGGACGCGGTTCCTTAGCCCCGAGGCGGATCCATATCGATATGGAACCGCGGGCTATTTTAAAGAACCGCGCATAGTAAAGCCGTTCTTGGCTTTTTTTTGGTCTTTCTTTTATGACCACTGTTCTGGTTAAGATTCTCTGTTTACCTAATTTGGCTTAACATTTCCTAAAACCTTTCTTTTTCATTTCAAATCTTTGCCTTGTCTATTTTCTTTAAATTCTTCTCTTTTGGGAGTTCTTTTCTTCATCCCTCATAATGCCTAATTCTTCCTTTCCTAACCTTGACATTTCTTTGTCACAAACTTCTCAACCTAAAGCTTCTTCTTCTAAGCTTTCGAATAAACCGAAAATGTCGGTTAAACCCATTTGGATAAAAAAGAACAAGAATCCTCATGATTCTTCTTCTCCAAAATCCTTCAAAAATTCCTCTTTCTCTCCGATTCAATATTGGAATGAGACTTACTCTATAAATCCAATTACCAGAGAAAAAGAAATTCTTCCACCACCACCAAAACCTTTCAACTCTCCTCAACTTAATGACCTATCTTCTTTCCCCAACCTCACTAGGCATTGTGAAAACATCTCTTATCCACTATCTCCCTCTCCACCAACCTCTAATTTTGATGGACCTCCCCCATCTAACGACTTTGTTTTGCATCATGGTTCCTCGTGTGCTTTTTGTCGTTTTCAGCAAATTGAACTTGCTCATATCTATGACAAGCTAAATTTTCTTGAATTCCTCCTCACTCGACCTCCACTCAAAGTTTTCGTTCCCGTGAACAAAACTTAGAATGATGCTTCGTCGTCTTTCTTTTCCAACTAAGGCACATTTTGTACTTTAGTTGTTTGAGTCAATAAAACTTAAGCAATCTTGGAAGATTATCAGTATTAGAGTAGTTTATGCTTTGTGGTCTATTTTCCATATTTTTTTGCTTTAAATATTCATATTGTGTGTATGAATATTTCTCTTGTATGTTATTTTATATTTATGTAATAAGAATGTTATGTGTGTTATCTTTCCCTCTAATTCTTTTTCATACATTTGCTAAAGAGTTGATCATGGTTAAAACTTAAAATTAATTATGGGTGATTCCATAAATTCGAAATTTTAATCCATTGACATTTTAGACCATCTTTGATTGGTTTGGATGTTTCTTTTCTTCCTTTATTCCACCAATTGAACTATGATGTTGTCAATACACACTCTTTGGACATACTTAGCAAATGCTTGCTTCTAATTTGAGATTTTTTTTCATTCTCCCCCTCAAGTTAGTTAGTAAGTAGTGCACATACATACATTGGTGTTTCTTTTCTTTCTTCTAACCTTTGTGTAGCATGTCACCTTAGCTCATTTACTTGGTGCCCCAAGCAAGGGGGACTAAGCACCAAGGGGGAGCTACTAGCAAAAGTCCGGTTCATTTCTTCTTCAAAGACTTGTGCTAAACTTTTTGCTTCGACAAAGGGGGAGAAAGGATAGTGATAAACTCGTTAATAATTCGAATAAACTTGTATTTTACATAAATGAGTTTATAGTTTGTCGTAATCAAAAAGGGGGGACTGTTAATGCAAAGCAATGCCTAAAACATTGTTAGTATTGATTAATCTTTCTTAGTTTTGATCACGACAAATTACAAAGACATTTATTGTTAACCACCATCATAAAACGAATTATCTAACAAACACTATCATTAAGGTAATAATCATTACACTAACACATCTTAATCATGCTTAGTGATCATAAAAGTAATTAGCCTTAAAACTTACTTTTGTCAAATGTAACAAAAGATTTTTAATAAACTTTATTTTTAAGAAAATGTTTTATTAAAATGAAAATGTAAATTTGAATATGGCATATTCCAAATGCCATAAGAATATCCTTAGAAGGTTTAAACAGCCTAAGATATTTCAAATTCACTAAAAGAAAAAAATGAGCGGACTCTACACCGGCGGTTCCTTAGCACCTACGGCGGTTCCTTAACGATAAGGAACCGCGGGCTCCAATAAGGAACCGCGGGCATATATAGCCGTTGGATGTTTATCTTATAAATAGTGGATCAAATCTACATTCTCATTAACCCTTTTTGGACATCTCTTTCAGCCTTCTTTCTCCTATCTAATCCTAGTCATTTGTAGATGATCACTTAATATGTTAAGTATGTTTACTCATGATTATCCTCTTGATCTCCATATTTACCTTGTCCAAAGAGAAGATCACTCACACACTTGTGATGTGATTAAAGATGAAGCATTGCTGAAGATCGCCCTCTCCTAAAGATCTAGTCATGTTCATCATTTGTTTATTTGTGTCTTATGTAGATCCAATGTATTTGTGAATACTTGGACTAGTTGTGTTCATCCAAACTATATGTGAATACTTGGATTAGAGTTGTGTAAGTCCATTACACATGTGTGTTCTTGGATTTGTGTTGTGTAGATCCAAGTTACATGTGTGTATTTGGATATGTTTAGTTGAGTTGTAATTAGTTGTGTTAGTTCTCACTAAACTATAAAGTGATGTGGTTGTGTCTCGTGAGTTCTCACTAAACTATAAAGTGATATGTAGTTGTGTTGTGTGAAGTTCTCACTTAGCTTCAAAGTGAAGAGTCGTGAAGATTGGTTCTAGCTTTGGATTAGAACTCGACATCTAGCCTTGTGTCGGAAAATGGTGAAGTAGGCAACGTTGTGAAGATTGGTTCTAGCTTTGGATTAGAACTACACATCTAGCCTTGTGTCGTAAAATAGTGAAGTGGGCGACGTTGTGTAGATTGGTCCTAGCTAAGATTAGGTCTCGACATTTAGCTTAGTGTCGGAAAATAATGTAAGCGACGTTCTAAGGTTTTCTCTGCCAAGAAGGGAGCTTGTAGATATAGTGGAATCCTCGAGTAAGGTGTACTCGAGGAGTGGAGTAGGAAAGAGGATAGAGCCTCGTTGCCGAACCACTACAAATCTTGGTGTCTTCCTACTAGGTTGTTTCTTTCCTTACTCATTACATACATTCATTATAATTATACTTACTACACATTGTTAATGCATTAGAATTGAACATAATCATTATGCAACTAGCTTTCAAGTAAAAGATAGTTTTGTGCACTCAGCTAAGTGAAAGAAATTTTAATTAGGAGATAAACCTATGAGAAACTATTCAACCCCCCTTCTAGTTTCTGCACGGTCAATCATCACAATTTCATAATACTATTTTTATATTATCAGAATATTAGTTTTATTGTATCCGTAATGGCTCTATTTTATTTTTAAAACAACACATTACATTAAATTATATAAATAAAACACCCCCTCAATTTTAATTTAAAATTAAAACAACACATACTATAGATATTAAAACATAGTAATTAGAAATCAATTAAAATATAATTTGATACCCATATTAAAACTAATTAATACATAATAATTAATACACACGTAAAAATAAAATTAATTAATACTAATTTATATGAACTAATACACCTCATTACTTAAATATACAATTATATATACACATTCTACACCAATTAAAAGCATATATCTTCAAAATCGTACATATGTTATATACCTAAAATGATGGTGTACATAGTTTTGAAAACCTAACCGGACCAACGTGTTCAAATGGAGCAGGTGTCACAATCGGTTCGGCTAGCCAAGAAGTCGTCATAATACGAACCGAAGAGGCTCCATCGAAACTCATAAAAACGTCCCATTATACAAATATGTATTAATTTTTTAACGGCACATAAATCTTGTACAACTCAAAAACTTCATAGATTTATTTATGTATTAATTGTGAAGCATTAAACATTAAACGACAAAGTGAATACAAATTAATATGCAACATGTACAAATGATTATTGCTATAAATTATAATTTTTTTATATATAATTATTTAAATTTTTCTTAAATGTAAGTATAATATTAAATATTCATTTGATTTTGAACCATTCAATTTTTATTAATTTGCATATTCGAAAACATATGTCGTCTATATATGTATCATAGTACAAATTTAGTAAAATACTAATTATTACGATTAAATCATACATATCAAAATAAAAAGATTTTTTGTTATTATAATATATGAAAACGTGTAAACATATAAACTACAAAGAGATTAACAGATATCTTTTACGATCAATCATTACATTTCATAATACTATTTTTATATGAAGTGGTATATTATTGCTTAAAATTATTTCAACTTAAAACTATCATCATTATTTGTAAAGTTATTATTGAAGAATATGTATACTCATAAAGTATTATGCTCACACAATTTTAGTTTCAGGTACTCCGCAGCCGCAACATGCGGTTCCCTGCTAGTGTTACTTGGAAAGGGAAGCTTTGCAAGGGAGGACTTGACGCGAAGGTAACGAGAAGAAGATGCATACATTACTAGGTATTATTCAAATTACCTTAATAAGAGTGCATTTCTCGGATAAAGATGATGTATTACTAGGTATGATTCAAATTACTTTTATAAGAAGCCTTGGAAAAGAAAGAGTATATTTTCTTATTTAGCATATGTTTAA